>BSBM01000158.1:21150000-21770000 GCA_027924585.1 Larix kaempferi | reverse complement strand
AGAGAAATGAGATTCATTTGTTGTGGAAGAATCCATGTTCTCTAAACGTGGAATACTTTATGCATAAAAAAATACCTACACATGACCTATTGCGATTTCAATTTGTTGCGGAAAATTTTGGTGTTGACCTTTTTACATAAAATCATGAAGGTCCCCCCGCAATTCAAAGGTCCTTCCCCTAGTGCCTAATATGGGTTCATCAGATCCCATTCTCCACTATGAAGCCCCACCCTTCATTTATGAGTCACCTCCTCGTTGTATTACGAGTCTCGAAAAGGAAATCATATCATGCCTATGGGGAAAAGATTCCCTATGTAAGGCTTGTGTGATGGCATAGTGGGGCATGCATATCCAATGAATGGAACTATTATGGCCCACCCATTTTTTGAATTCCTAGTGGGTCTATTGGGAATGTTATTTAATATCTACAAGAGGCAGTTAATTGTCTATTGAATAAACCTGAATAAACCAAATATTTCTCAGTTTTCTAGTTCAATGAATTTCCTTCTATATAAATTCAATTTTAGTTTGAATGTTTCAACACCACTTTGACAAATGTATGTTATATCCAATCTTTTGAAAAATGTTTCTATATATTTATCCATTTTTATCTAACTAAAAGGTACATGTGGATGGAAATACAGATGAATCCAGACAATGATTTTGACTTTGTAATTGTAACTGGTGAAGAACATTCTACCCTTGGCATAGTTAGGTGTCAATCAGATGCTACTTTTGCAGAAATCCGTCAAGAAATTATGCTTGATAATATCATTGGATATCCTTTTGAGTTTACCAACAATCAAGGATATACTTTAAATGCAACACAAGAGAAAAGATGGAAAGCTACAAAAACACCTATAGGCATCAAGAGGAAACTAGACACATTGGATACTGAAGCGTTGCAATCAAATGTAATGGAAAGAACACCAAATGTTGAAATCATCGAAGAGAACATGAAGGAACCTATGCATAAACAAGCAAGAGTTGAAGTTGAGTGTGATTCGATAGAACAAAACATAGGTGTTGATTCTACTATATTGGCATCTTGGGAACAAAAAGTGAATAGTTTAATGGAAGAGTTTGTTGAGGAGAAGGTTACTCTTAAAGTATATTCAGAAAATGGAACATCTAAAATAAAGATACGTTGTGAAAGTTGTGGTATTGATTATGGAACAGGGGAAATATCTTTGGCAGCACGGACACTTCGCAACTTCAAAAACAATCACATGAAAACAAGGGCCCATCAACGTAACATTTCAAGGGTGGGAAGTAGTGAAAATCCTTCATGTAACATAGAAAGGAAGACATCAATGGTTGGAGATCGAATTGAGATTGATAAAGCCATCAAAATACTAGATGATTTCAACAAGACACAAGATCCAAATTTGTTCAAAGTGGTGGAAGCAACACTTGCAGGATACGAGGACAAGAGAAAAGTAAAAGTGGAATGTACACGGTGCAATAAATGGTTTTATTTAGTACCAGCAAGTGGTAATATTGTTAGTTCTCTAAATGAACATATGAAATCAAACAAGCACATTTCTACTACAAATGAGGCTTCACATAATACAATTGGGTTGAGGACTAGCATAGTTGGGAGACCCAAGAAGCCTACCAATGATAAGTCCCAACAGAGTTTGACTAGGTTCTTGGTCCCATCATCAACACCACTATCACATAGGGGTTCTACAAGTGCAAATCCTTCTACTTCAGGTATGTTAATTTCACAAGCTTATTTAATTTGAATATGACATTGAACATAATTTTATTTTTTATCTTCAAATTTATTTGCTTTTATTGTATTATTGTAGATCATTTATCTCCCTTGATACTACAATGTTGGGGGTATTGGTATCCATATATTGATAGAAATGGGAGATATTGAACACAAAAATCCTAATGGATGATCAAAGGGGTGGGAAATTATGGGCCATAGAGAAGCATACCAAGAGGATGCTATGTTATCATGGTACAGAATGCCGTATTGATGGTACATATAGGCATATTCATTGTCAGAGGGCTTCTGAAACAGGGATACCTTTTGAATCATTGACATGCAAATTTTGTAAGTTGATTCCAGACTGTGATGACTTTAGGATGTGTTTATATCGTGAATCAAGGAGCCCCATTAAAAGACATGGGCGAGATACAGGGAAAGGGAGAAGATTAGACTTTTTGACTCAAACTGAGCTCATAAATGTTGCATGGGTTACAAATACTAGCTATAGATCAACAATGAGGGATATTTGGTGGGAGAGGACAAAGGTTGCTATACTCTCTATTAGAATAAGGTCCCTAAAGGACAAGTTGTTCAAATCTACAGAAAGGAAAGATGTATTTAGGTTTTGCAAGGATGTGTGTGAGGCACATAGACAAGGAAAATTACAAGGTAAAGATTCCGTTTGGGAATTTGTCAAAGATATCTTTCACAACCTGACACGTCCAAAAGCAGGGAGAAGGTATGGTGCATCCACTAAATCCATTTATGAGATGATTAAGTTATGGGGGGGTCCTAGATTGCATAGCTTCATTAGCTTGAATTTAGATGGTCCTTCAATATCTACAACTTTAAGGCAAGTGAGAAAATCACTGTCATATATCCCAGGGGAGCATGAGTACATTTTTGAGGCACTTGGAAAGGTTTATGCTTCTTATAAATCGAAACATGGTATAGAGGGTCTGATTCTTGTATGCCTTGCTGAAGATGAGACCGTTGTGAAAAAATATGTTAGGTGGGTAGCAAAAAGTGATACTTTGGTTGGTTTTTGTGGTAATAAAGAAAATCATCAATGCCAATCACATTTCTTAGTGACTGTGGGCGAGGGAGCTGCAGGCTATGATGTTATTACAGACACTTTGAAGAACAGTGTAATTGGTCATCATGCACGTGTCATTATTGCAAACCCTTTACATGAAAAGCTTCCCCGTTTGGTTGTGGTTGTTCATCCAACATGCAATAGGTTCGATGCAAATTTTGTTGCCAAGCAATGGGAAAAAATAGAAGTTATGTGGAGGAAACACGTGGAAAATTGTTTGGGACCTATTATTGGTCATTCATCTGATGGGGATAGTAGAAGAAGACAACTTATGTTGAAGGCTTATTCTTCAACAAAAGGTATTCGATATCAAATCCCTTGGGAAGGGTGGAGGCTATCTGGGTTGCATGATGGTGGCAACGTAATAGGACTACATGACCAGGATTACATACACAACGGGAAAAAGCTAATCAATCCTTTGTTTAGTGGCCGACGAGATTTGATCCTTGGAGAAGAGTTGGTAAGTTTTAATCATGTCAGAATGGTTTATAACACTTTTAAAGTGGATGATCACAAGCTTAAAATTGAAGATATTGAGAGGATGGATCGACAAAATTGGGGTTCAGCGCAACGCATTGCTTCAAGGCATGTTCAAAGGTGTTTAAAAGATATGAGAAGTACAACAAGTGGTAGGGCAGAGAGAACACTAGGTACAGAGATTTATCTAATGATTGTTGCTGACTACATTGACATTTTTATGTCTCATAGTTTGACTCTTTGGGAAAGAGTGCGAAATGCTTCAAGAGTTCAACATTTCTTTTTGTTATGGTTATGTTGGGTACGGAAACAATCTCATGTTAATGCCAACATAAATTTCATTAGTAGAGAGGCATATCAGGATGTGAAAATTTCGTGCCACTTTGCGGTTTTATTGATGAGATTGTTTCGAGACCACTACTCTAACTTGCCATGTGTATTGCACTTGACTGGGTCAGATGTGTGTGAGAACTTCTTTAGCAAAGTTGGTGGGATGGTTGGATCAGAGAGGGCCTATGATTTCACTGACTTGCTTCATGTTGTTGGAACTCTTAATAGAGTTGCCGAAGAAGAATCAAATCCATATGGGCTTCACTTTAATAAATCTCATAAAAAACAAGAAAGCATATGGAATAAATTGCACCAACAAACAATAGAGAATCATGATGTATTATCTAATTATGGTCCAATATCTACAGATGATAAAATTATAGAAGCTCTGAAAGTAGGATTGAATGATGCGTAAAACCTTTTATCAAGATTTGGCATGCAACCAAAAGGACACACACAATCTTCTTGGTGGTTTAAACCATGGACAGAGGATCAAAACTATCCAACATTCCAAGTAGTGGATGAAGTAGTTGATGGTTCTACACCGAATAACTCCAACTCAATATTCCAATCTTCATCTTCATCCATACTCAATGTTAGTGAATTGCAAACAATGGAAAGTGAGTGGAGGCATGAGTTGGATGAAATTTTAGATACCATTGATGATAATGTGAACACAACTACCAAACCAGTGGTAGAGCTTGATGGTAAGGATATGTTCAAATCTTGTTTGGTTAGTCAGTTGAATGGAAATCCAACATTATCCAAAGATAGGTTGACTAGAGTGAGAAATGGGGTCTACTTTAGGCGAGATGAAAGGGCTTCAAAAAAGGGTGTTTCAATCGGATTTGGAATTGGATCGGACTGTGGGGTGTTGTTTGAGAGCAACTCAATACCTATAGTTGAACGTGCCACAAGAAAAGGTGTTTCTTGTGGAACTTGGTACATTGGAAGGGTTCAAAGAATAAGAAAGAAGGATGGAAATAGGGTGTTTGATTACCATAATGACATTGATCTTTTGGATAGGCCAGAAGGTGTCGAGCTTCAGTTTTGTTGGTACAATAAAATAAAAGGGCAATGCTTGTACAAGTATGATTTGACAGATCATATTTTTGTACAACTTGAATCTGTTATAGCAATGGCAAACTTATCATACAACAATAGGAATGACACATACAAATTAGAAGAAAGAGATTACAAAGTTTTTTCTGATTTTGTCAGAAATCTCAACAAGGTTAATTTAAAGTTTATTGTAATTTATTTTTCCTTATTCATTCCCATTTAATAGATAATTTATAAATAATTATTGGTTGTATTTTTGTTGATTTCATGTAGTAATGCCATCTTGATTTTATATTTTTTGGCCTCAGGTGCAGTGAACCCTTCGAATGGTGAATTTTGGCATAAACCAACCTAATTTTTTCCACCTACTTTTTTGTGTAAGTTTCTTTGACCATTCATCTTTTGTAGTTGTATTTTAGCTTTCAAGATAGATATTGTGCTAGTGTAACCATCCATCTTATGATTTTAAATCAGATTTCAATACAGATTTGGATTTCACATGATGATTTGATTGTTACAGGTACCCGGGTTGATGCAAATTCATGTGTCATTCATGATGTCAACCTCATGTCAACGAGATTTAAAAATCAAGGCTAAAGGTGTTGGAAGGTTTTCAATCAAGCAAATTGACAGTTTGGAAGTTGGATAACTTGCTTTCCTCTATACTAGTGGTCATTTAGAGCTGATGTCAAGATCATTTGATCAAATACTTTATATTTACATGTTTTCAAAATTCAGGGCAATGCCCTCTTTAAACTTTTAGTAGTTTTTTAGTACTAGAAATGGAGAAGGTGACTCTTTTGAGTACAATTTATAGCATACATAGCATCATATCTATAAGATAAACTAATACTCTTGATTTAACAATGATTTTGACTTATCATATCTTCCGTTTTGCTTAATAAAAAATATATGTGAATGTTTATAATTAATTTAAACTTTATGGATTTATGTGTTAGTTAATTTTTTTCATCCTTTCTTCTTCCAGCAAAGACTTGAAGGTCTTTGTAAAGATCTCGGAGCAAATTCTGCAATGTGTTTGGATTTTTAAAATTTCGATAATATTGCAACTATTACTATTAACTCTGCTCTATGTTTTATTTTTGTGGGGTTACTCTTTTTGTTGCTTGGCGAAGTTATTTAGATATGAGGTATGATTCTTGGAATATCATGCATTACAATATTAGAATTTTGTGGCACTGAGATAACCATGGTGGTAGTATTTTGTTTTTTTTATGTAGAATGTTATTGATGTGATGTCCAAAAGGTCAATGTTACCACTTATGAATATGTATGCAAGATTTTACGCTTTCTTTGTAATTGAGGTTGAGTTTCTAGTGTTAAAAGTGAGTAAAGCTTGTAACATTATACGTTTTGTTGTTCTATATGAGGCCAATTTCCAAATTGTGTTTCTTTTCTAGCTATAAGTCACGTTGTAGCCTATGAAACTGTTCAGTATGTTTGAGTGTGCTTTTGGTTCCTTGTCAACTCCAAGGTTAAGAGATGTAGCTAATCGAGAATTCTGGAGTTGAACAATTATATTGTAATTTTTGTAGGCATTCTAGTAAAAGATCTAACTCTTCATTTTTTAGGTTGGGGTTTAGGTGGGTATTGAGATTCAATCAGACCTTGTTCCATGACAAGAAAGAAAAGTGAGATCAATCGTTCTTGGATCACTGGAACCAAGAAAAGTTAGATCAATCTTTCTTGACTAATAATTTCTTTCAACTTTTTGTATTCTTCTTTAACATTTTCACATTTCCAGTTAAGAATAGTTATTAGATTGAGTTATATTTGGCACATTCATAATTGAAATTTCAATTCTTATATGCAAGGCATCCTTCTTAATATTGTATTGGAACTGACATGAACATAGGTGAAAATCTAAATCCTTGTTTACATACATTATATGTTATTATTACCATGAAATGGTATCATATAAGTTTCACCATCTGTGTATCTTTATATCTATTGCATGATTGAAACTTAACAATGGATATTTTTTCCTCTCCCTTAAAGATAAAAAGAATTAGATATATTAACCCATGAAAAGGTAACTAAATGTTTCTAATTCCCTTGATTGCAAGAATAAATGTAGAGGAAGTAGAGGTAATTCATTGAATCTTGTGAATGACCCAAATCCAAGATATGCACATGATCATATAGTGTTATTGGAAAGTAAGAGGAATTTTTCTATGTTCATTTGGGTTCAAACATCAATGATTATTGTTTTGATAGGAAGGTAGGGAAGTCCATCCACGAAAGGGTTTCAATTTTGTATTTTTATGGAGTTTATTTTATTAAGCTTATAAAAAACATGAGCTCTCTAAGGCTATATTTGTATTTACATGATATAAAATTGGTATATTGGTAGGTTGTGGTTTGAAACATCTGTAATTCTCATCTTTTATAAGCATTGCACTGACTATTGGACTATCTATATTTTACTTTCTTTGTTACATTGATCTCTTAACAGGTTTCCTTTTACTCATTTTACCTTCCCCATTACTATTTCATTGGGTCTTCCACTATCCAATGCTGCAAATTGATCAGTCGCCCCTACAATCTTAGTGGGATCATTGTTAGCATTATACTACTACTTTCTTTAGCATCTTATTTGGCTATACTAAGATGCATTAGGATCCTGTTTGTTACACCTTGATAATATGATATAAAGGGGGTATTAAAAATGGGTTGATAAAAATGGATACCTACAATATCTGGTGAAAATAGGGGTTTTCTTAATTGGAAAGGTATATTGGGAGGGGGGTTCAACAATACAATTTCAGGAGGGATTTTCCAATATTTAGTGAAATTAGGGATATTCTTTAATATCCTGCGAACGATGGTGCTATGTAACAAGTTCACTGAGTGAACCCCCCGTGCAATATACGCACTACTGACATTACATTTGTCTTCTCAAAAGACATATCTACCTCCAAGAAAGTTCCAAGGGAATTCCTGATATGCTTGAAAGAATCTTGAGACCAAAATTCTAAAGGAAAACTAGGAAGACGGACCCAGACAGATGTTACATTCAGCCATTCACGTTTGGGATTGAAAAGAGGATACCACCTTTTCATGTTGATAGGGATCAAATGAGATTTCTAGTTTTGTGACATAACCCATTGGGTGTCCTCGTGAGATTTTAGAAAGAACACAAACCACCCCCTTTCCATGGATTTGACCTTTGGGATGTAATTGAGCCCCCAATTTTTCCTTGCCCATGCCCTCAGGGTTTCGGGATCAAATCGCTTTCCTTGAGCTCTACCTACTACCGCTTTGTCAACGTTGTTCATCTTGATTTCCTGACCGAAAACCAATTGAAACTCCTCTTATCTCTATGATGTGCATCTCACTTTCTTCTTCCTTCCTCTTATAGAAGTCACCTGCACCTGATCTTACCACGGATCCTCCATCTCAAAATATTGATCATTTCCTTTCGATTGAGCACCAATATCTTGAGACATCCCATCACGGTGATGAATAATACCCAAGCTCAACTTCCTGGGGCCAGGACCTTAGTTCGACCAATTCAAAGAATTGCTCGGGACTGATAGATGAATATCCCATGGAAAAGAGATGAGACTTGGAAGACTGTAGATAGAGATAGGGTTTAAGAGGAAACCCTCTTGCTGTAAAGAGTTTCCTGTAACCACTTCTTGACCCAGAAACCATGCATTGGTATAATCTCAAGAGACCTGAGACAACAATATCTCCTGCTACTTTGCATCGATGAGAAGAGGCTTCTCCTAGGGAAAAGGCTGCTCGAAATGGAAGGAAAAGGAATCCATTGGTAGTGAAAGAGGAGATGACCCAACATTCAGAAGGTTATTGAAAACCCCGCCTTTGGAAACTAGAGGGAGTTGGCCAGAAACCTCCATGCTATCTTCCACAGAGAGAACTCCAATCAGATTGATGTCGCATTCATCGCACAATCTTGAGGAAACATATGCCAGCTGGCTGCCCAAGTTTACATCTCAAATGTCTACACCATCATATGGGTCCTTTGAAAATTCAACTAACTCCTCTTTATATTCCACTATCTCCATTTGGGGATCCCATCCACCATTATATTGTATTAATATAATCAAATTAATCCTATACCATTTTGAAAATATTTTTATAAAAATGATTGTTTTTAGGAAATTTTAAACTAATATTATAATATATTCAACCTAAATGCATATAAAACAAATTATGATCCTATTGTATTAATTTTGTGTATATTGTGAGCACATGCCAAATGGAGAGTGCCCATGCCCAAGGTAAAAGAGAGCGCACACATGCCACAATGGAGAACGCACATGCCAAGGGAGTGACCACATGCCAAAGGGAGAGCGCACATGCCAAGGGACCGTGCACATAAAAATGGGAGAGCACCCATGCCCAAGGGAGCAGGACCATGCCAAAGTGAGAGCGCACATGTCAAAGGGAGAGCAAGCATGCCCAAGGGAGAGCACACAAGCCAAAGGGAGAGCATGCATGCCACAAGGGAGGGCACACATACCACAAGGGAGGGTGCACAAGACAAACATACCAACATTCCACAAAGTTTCATATATCATTCATAAGATCAATGTTTTGGACGAGTATTACTTAATATGGTTGAACTTATACTTACAGGGTTGAAATTATATCTCCAATTCTTATTACTGAATATGAGAGTGTTATAAATGAAGATCATCCTATGTTTATGAAGATAATAATAATCAAGTACTAGTTAATGAGGAAGATAAATAAGTATAAGTGATTGATATTGAAATGCTAATTTATAGGAGTAATTAGTCATTGTTTGTCATTTTTATTTGTGTGACTTATTATTTAGTTGTATTTTTTATCCGATGACTAAATTAGTCATTTTTAATTGTGTTGCTCACATTTATTCATATTTAGATTAAAAACATTGTTATGACTAACGTTTTTAGTCACGTAGTCATTTATTTGCTAGTTTCTACTAGTGATTGAAAGCAAGGAGGGTGGGATCCATTTTAGGAGTTAAGAGAGGCCCAATATTATCTTTAACTCACCTTTTGTTTGTTGATGATGTGTTGTTGTTCAATAATGGTTATACACTACTAAATTTAAGCATGTCATTCGATGCTTTTTAGCATCAGATGGGCATGGGTACAAATGTCAGACAAACGTCTATAGCTACACATCACTTAAGTGACGTTATATTGCATTGATTAAGCGACGAATAAGCCTTATTGTTTTTCAAGAATCATATAGTTAAAAACATAAAAACATAGACTAAACGTAGGTTGAATGTCCAAAACGAGACATTGTATAACATTGGTTGCATGCCCAAAAAGAGACGTTAATAAATGTGGAAGTAACATCCAACATAAGTATGAAAAGAGATGTTTCCAGAGTAGACTTAATGTCCGTGTCACGTCCGGGAAGAGACATTGGAAAGGTTGACCTAACATCAGTGTAACATTCGAAAATAAACTTTGGCAATGTAGACCTGATGCCGATGGAGCATCCAAAAATAGAATTTCGCAACGTAGACCCGACATCGGCGGAACATCCAAAAAATAGAGTTTGGCAATGTAGACTTGAAGTCGATGGAACATTGAAAAGAGACGAGGGAAATGTAGACCTTATGTGTACCTAGCGTCCGAAAAGAGACATTGGAAAGGTTGACGAAACATTGGTCTTAAGTTCGAAAAGAGACATATGCAACGTAGACCTAGCATCGGTGTAATGTCCTATAAGAGGCGTTTGCAACATGGGCCTAATGTGTGAAAAGATACGTTTCTAATGTGGAACTAACCTTTGATAATCCACATCTACACTTTCCTTGGGAAAAAAAGACATGGATGATCCATCGAACTAACATTGAGTATTGTTTGGATATTCAACGTTAGAGATATGCTATTGACGTTTAACCCACATCACTCATAAATTGAACGAAGGTCGGTTAAACATCTGATAAGCCACGTTTATTAATGGATTCACAAAAAAACTGTGGATAGTCTGTTTGAATTCTTGTCCATGGTTGTATCGTAAAACAAAAATATCAACAAATTCTTAGAGGCATGGATGTTTCTTACTAATCTACACATTAGGGATCTTATTTACACACCAAAAAATTCAAATATATTTGCACCAGTCCATATTTTTTAGCTTGGTATAATGATGAAGGATAGCTTCAAATTTCTTTGTAAAGAAGGGATGAGATGTTATAGGTTTAGAGTTGGTAGCAAGTCAATACCCTTGACATTAAGTGTGCAATTAGGTGCTTGATTGATGGATTTAGCACCTGAACATAGAATTTAGTGCAACCAACCTGATTATACAAATAGAATTTTGGATGGGACTAACCCGAGATCAATAGCACTTGGTTTGAGACATATCGAATTCTAAAATATACAAGTATAAATGGATGTTAGATGTGCTTTATCGTAATATAAATGGATGTTAGGTACATCTCTAATAGTGGTTTCTAATTTTCATGGTCTCCAACATCTCTTGGCATGATTCTTACATAATTTCTCCCTGGTTATACATTATGGAACAAGGGTGAAGTTTATGACATCATGAGTATATTTCAACCTACTATTTCAAAGCCTTTATGTATCTATATTTGGATTGAATTTGAGTGCATTCTAGTAGTGAATCACCCATCACAAAGCATTCCTGTAGCAGATCGTTAGGTCACTCAAAATCCTGAGGCACACTAGCCTGTTTAGCCAATACGAGAGGTTCTCACTTGGATGACCCTATATCTCATTTCTAGTCAGTAGCCTATATTCCCCTACCAACATTTGAAGTAAAATAACCATCATGAAAGGGGGTTTAATAGAAGCACTCTAATATGATATGACAACCATTGTGATTTCATAACTGGTAATTTTAGGGCACACATCAAAAGTAAATCACTATTAAGTTCAAAATGCTTATGAGATGAAATCCCTAAGAAAATAGTAGGTGTATGGTGTTGCAATTTGTTTCTAGATCATCCCACTTGGTGGTATCTATTAGTATGATGCATATCTTATTAGTATCCTTGGAAAATTTTGTTACTGGGACCACTAATCCCATTGTAGAAAGGCACTCATTCAAGTAAGAATAACTTAACTTTGGAGCCACATACCATAAATTGCATGCATATTTGATGTGATATTTACCTTGAAGGAAACACAAGTCTGGGATTGGGCATTTTTTAACTTGCTTCAACCCCTTTTGATGGGATGCTTTCATGCCCACTCTTGGAGGATTACATGCACACACGTTTCATTCCCCACTCTTGAAGGATTACTTGCACACATGTTTATGCCTTCTAGATGGGACATTTTTCTCAGAGTGGCCACACATGCCATCTTGGTGGGGTTTCTCTTGTCTCATTATCCCAAAGAAGGAGACAACCACCTTGGAGAAGACACTTTACATAACCAACACATTATTTTGTTCATTGTTGACTTCACAACATCGATTGCTTATGATCTAGAATTATTTTATAGTTTTCTAGGGAAAAGGGCCATACAAGGGGCATTCCAACCCAAAACCAACCCAAAGTAGTCAATACCTACCAACTATTTTGGTCTAGAAACTATGAAAGAAGTGTTTGGGGGGAAATCCCATTCCATCTCAACAAGGGAAACCACTATTTTCATAGCCTTAACTATAAAATCGACCACAGTAAGGAGGAAAATGCAATAATTTGTTTCATTTGTTTTGAAAAAACAATATCCACACATGATCAAAAGTAAAAATAAATTGCATAATTGGAGCTTGATAAAAAAAAAAATCCAAATTTCAAGTTTGAAAAATGCATACATCAATAGCCTCTAACTTTTCAACCATATTGATTGATGATTTATGTTCAGAAAAGGGAAAGATTCAAATATCAAATTATCTTACTTCATCAAGGAAAAGAAATGCAACTTGATTTATTGTCCATTCCAAAAAAAAAAAATATAAACAAATGAAAATTTGGCATTTCTACCATGAACTCAAAATAGTTGAGACATTGTCCAACATATAGGATATTTCCCAACATGTGTGCAATAACTCTTTGAGAAACTTAAGTCATAACCAGGTTGAGCAGAAATAGAAGCAACAACTACGACAAACAATAGATTTTCATAAAATGATCCATTTTTCTTAGGATTTTCAAATTTAGTGCATTTTACAAGCATACAAACTTTTCAAACAATTTTACCCTAATTCTATATTCAAACCTCTCATGTAAAAAATGTAGGCATGTTAAGAATAAAATAAAAAAATTTCCATAAGCTAATAAAAGATTCCATTGCAATTTCTTCGAACAATTTTACTTACTTGTGTCTTTAATGGAGGATACCTTCCAAGGCTTGCAATAGAAAATGTGGAAATGGATACTATGTCAGTGAGTTAATGGTGCACATATTCTACAAGTAACTCTAATGGTTAATATTAACACTTTTCCCAAAAAGACTATGAAATGCCAAATTTATTGTATAAGCTCCAAAATGGAAAAAAATGTGCTCACACCTTAAACATTCCTCTTAACTTTAACACATCTAAATGCTTGTAAAATTTATCTTTTTTGCAACAAAATTCAATAACATGCACATACACCAAGAATTCTTACATGTTTGATAGCCTCATGTAGGCAATTTCATGTGCAAGAAAGAAAACCACAATTAACATGATCATAAGAATTCTCAGATGCACCTAAATAGAGCTTTTCAAGCTTGATTAGTAGTCTGTGTTTATGAGCTTCTAAATGGTAGAAATCTTGTAAAACAATGAATAGTATTTTACTATTATAATGGTCAATTACAACATCAAATTTTTGAAAGAATGTTTTCTTTTGAATAAATTTTAGTTTATATTCCATATAATCATTATTTATGTATCGATGTAATACATTAGATAAAATTCATGCCACTAGGAATCCTACATGGCAATAGGTTATGATGGCAGCCTCCATAGGCTTTGTTGTAGGCTGTGTAGGTTGCCATCACAACCTACAGGAATGTAGGCTTCCACAAGGGCAGCCTACGGGCCTGTAGGATGTGACAATAGCCTACACAAGACTGGTTGTAGACTGTGTAGCCTATCATCACAGCCTAAAACTAGGGGTCGTAGTTAAGTGTGTGATCTTGGACAAATATTCCTATAATCTTAGGATCATCTTGTACACACTACTTACTCACCATGCAATTTTTGTTTGTAAGTAAGCTATTATAGTACTAGATAAAAATATGTAAAATGGAAGTTACAGTCATTTTGGACCCAGTCAACCAAAACATGCCGTTCTAAGCCCAAGCGTGGAACAAAAGCTTACTTTCCCACATTGGCATGTAGTTTTACAAAAATAAGCAAGAAATTGCTTGACAATTTTGTCAAAAAGTCTTGTTTGAGTAATATAGGCCTATAAAACACACTAAAACATATTGAGAATAGAGTGGACATTAGAACAAAGCCAGATATGCCAATTGAAACTCTAGCTATCCATGGAGTCATTTTCATCTCCAATAGTTGGGATACCTACATGCTACGATGCCATAAGAATGATGATGGGCATGCCAAGGGGGTGGCTCTCCATACCTGGATGCTATGAGTAGATTTGCAAAAGAGTGTGCTACATATGAGTCAATTGTTCCATGTTGAACTTCAAATCGACGATTTCAATTCTCATTTCAAAGATCAAATGAATATCCTCCTCCATAAGTCGCATATTACCCATTCCTTCACATCTAGTAAAAACCCAAGCCTGTGGAGGAGGATGAGCCTTGGGAGGTATTCTTGGATTCTCAATGATGACTGTACAAGAACAAGCATACTAGTGACCAACTTGCCAATCAGGGAATGAGGCCAGTTTTTTTGGGTCACAGTGAAGGAGTGAAACTTCCTCCTCCCAGACAATTCTGCAGCTCCAAGGTTTTGAAGTCTGAGTCTATCTGGGAATAGGAGGGTGTTGTCCTTTCTAGATTTCCAAAATCAAAGGTTGTGTCCTAATCCCTTCCTCGCTGCCATTAATGCACATCCCATTCTTTGTATCCATTTTCTCATCTCCTAATTGAGTCCCAGTGTTAGTCCACACTTCCAAGGTGATCTCTTCTTCCACAATTCCATATGAATAATCCTAATTTGAATCTGTAGCGTTGGTTGAGTTTTCCATTGTTTCTCGATTGGCTCCACCTCTATTCAAAACACGCGAAGCATGGAAAGATCTTCTCCTCTCCCAATTCTTGGAATTTTGATGATGTACCTTTGTTATAGATAATATAGAGGGGGCTTAGAGGAATTCTTTTTCTTCCAAATGAGCCGAATGGGAAAACTATTCCATTTAGAGAGCATTAAAGAGGCAATCCTTCCCTTCATCCCATCCATTCCTAATAGCTTAACGATGAATTATACATCCATTATTATGGAGTTAATGGGATAATCTAGTTGTGAAAAGCTCCATATCTACTACCTTTTCCTTCTCATGTTGAAGGTGTGTTTGTTCTTAATGTTGATCCCTGAAACCAGACCTGCCTCCTTTATTTACCTGCTATCACGGCATTCCATGCATCGCCAAGTGTCTAGGAATCTACATTGGTTATGCATTGTCATGCTTGAGTGATCAATACAGTAGAACCCCACTTGGGGTAGTCACTCACCACGCATTATTCCTAATAAAGGAAAACTTACATGCTTCCTAATATGGCCCTTATGGAATTTCCTTAATACGCGTCCACTTTAAGGCTTCCTACCTATAGATGTTGTTATATACCCTAAAACAATGATGGAACCTACCACTCAAACCTTTTCCCATGTTGTTATAGCTATTGATGAAATTACAAAAGAAGCTTCCATTGATGATTCTGATTATCATCAAGTAAACACTCTAACTGCACCTTCTTACCAGAATTTTGATCCACCTTCACCTTGGTACTATGGCATACTATATTTCTCATTAATAGGAAAGTTCACTTTGAATCCTTATCCAACCAATATGCTTTCATCAATATGTGTAGTCACTTTGTCTTGAAAAGTGGAGTTGTCTATAGGTGCAAATTTGATGGAATTCTCTTGCACTACATATACTAGCACCCACGAATTAGGGGAAATGCAACGTTGAAGAGAACTTTGATATGTTGAAAAGATGAGAGAAAGATGCATGTATGTAGATAATATAAGTTTATGTGTTGAGAGCAAGTCTAATGAATTTATGGAGGGAATAATAAGTATAAAGGGCTATCACTTTTTTGTTGGTATTTATGCAAAGTAGTCATTATAGTTTCTTTTGTTAACATCCACCATTAACATAAGAATAATGATGCACTAAGTTTTATTCCACTTCTAATAATCATTTAAACATTATATTTCAATAATATATAGATAAAAAAATCCCTATATTTTATAGGTTTTGTAGTTAAAAAATCTTTCTGTTTATAGTATGAATGAATATTATGTTATGAAACTAAAATTTACAAGTGATTAATTTAAGCCAAAATTTTAACACATTTTTATTTTAACACAAAAACAACATTCTTACAAAATTCTAAGAAATTTAAAGTTAGTGTTTCACAATTCTAATAATTCTTAAATTTTAACATTTCCATTCTCTACCGATATAGATTTAAATGACAAAGTTAAAGATTTATTTATTTAAATGTTGTTATCTACAACCCTAAAATTAACAACTTTGCAAAGAACCTTTAATCTTACAACTTTTCAATTCATGTTTTTTAAGAAGATAGTTCAAAAAATCATTAAAATTTCATAGGCAAATAGGTGGATGTGGAAGAATGTTTAACCTTAAAGCCTTCTTAACAAGTTTTGGCAGCTCATTTTAAACTCTTGCAATTTTATAAAATAACATTTTTTCAACAACACACCTACGAAATTTAAGAATATGGTAGGTTTTCAATACGCAAACTTTATCATGATATTATTTATTATTTTATGCTTTATTACATATCAAGTGAAAAAAAAACCTTAAAAGAAAAAAATGCAAAATTACGTAAATGAAAAGTTTTAGAGTATTTATTAATTTTTAAATGTAAGTTTATTTAACATTTGTTTTTATAGAAATACCCATTTTAAGTTGTACGAGATAGGCCAACGATAGTAATTCACCTTTAAAGTAGCTATAAAAAATTCTAATGGTGCCTTTGGAACATGTTAACATATACTTCACACTTCAATGTAACCTCCAATTGAAGAGCGTGTATCAGATGCCCTTAGTACATGAGATTTAGAAATTTCAACTATAATATATGTCTGCTTAGTAACCTAAGAGCCAATTGCTCATTTAAGTCTTAGATTATTAAAATATTTTGAGGAATGATGTAATCCATTGGGCACTGTTATACCTCCCATTTACTCCAAAAAAATCTTTCCAAAACATAATATAACCTATAAGCAGTTATAGTGTACAAGATGTCCATTTTTCAAAGTTGAAAAAACAAAAAAATAATCCCCATTTTCTTCACTCTATCGTTGTTAATGGTGTTGTTTTTGCAAAACAAACAACACTGTGAGCAACAATGGAGTGAAGAAAATGGGGGTATTTCAAAAGCACATTATACTCAACAATTAAATCAAGTAGCGACCTCTGCAGAAAAAAGATCGACAATGTAGAAAATCAAGTCAAATGGTGGCCTGCGCAAAAGATGGTAACAACCTTAGTGAACACCATTTAGAATTTGGTTTTAAGAGACAGGGAAGGTAATTTAGGATTTGATTAAGAATGACAAACATAGCAAGCAAAGTAACCATTGAAGCTAAAAATGGGATAAAACAATGCCACTGGACTAACAAACTATTTTAATTTTTATAAAATACAAGACATATTGTTTAAGGGATCTGAGAGTAGTGTTGAGAGTGGAATAAATGAGAAATACCTCAAATGGAAATACTTTAGAGTTGATTTGATGAGGCATATCAACTCTCCTCCACAATATTTCTACATCTACACAGAAAGATATATTTAACCATTGAATTAAAATAAGTAGATAGATGCAATTGCATATCAAAATAAACTTGCAAGTAGTTGTGCATACCTTTTCCACCCATTGCACATCATGTGAAATTGTTCAATCAACCATATTTATGGGATTTAGCTAATCCAACTATCATCTCATCTCCCAGAGAAAACCAAATGCAAACAATAAAAAAAAGAATACAAATATTCAATGAAAATAGAAAACCCAAAACCTAGAACCAAGTCACAAGCACAGAATAAAAATAACATGGGCATGCACATGAAATAACAATAATAGAAATAGGTAAAAGAAAAAAATCAATGTACCGCAATGTAACTCAACTCATAACAATCCATGACCCTCTCTCCTTTATTATGCAACACCACAACCTTTGCAAAACCTCAATGTCTATTTCATACAATTCAATTTCATTAAAACTGTCTGGAATACTATTGATTATTTAAAAAAATTGTATGTAAAAGTATTACTACAATTTCCATGAGAGATACCAACTCCCTTAATCACAACCAGCTCAAATGAATCACCATTAAAAGGAGTGACATATTGACATTTCTACACTCCATTTAAGGATCTCGAGTCTTGACATTTCAAAATTCCTTATAGTCTGAAATGTTGGAGAATTTGCAAATATAGCAAGAGATTGAAATCAATTTCAATAATGGAATTGAGGGATGATGGCCGGTTTTGGAATCATTTGGAATAAGTGGTATACATGTAAAAATTTTCTTATTAATTGTAGAGGGAAGATGATGAATTTTAGAGAGTTCATTCTAGTTTGGAGGATTGAAAGAAGCAAGAAGCAACCCACAACAGAAGAAACAACCATTGTTGTTGAGGACACCATGTCCACCAGATCTAGAAAGAATGTTTATATTCTTTCTAAAGACATGAATGACCGTGGCATTTCCATCCTCTAAGGACTACCTCCAAGTTTTACCAGAAGCATCAACTTGTTGTATATCTTGTCATATATTTTGCAAGGTCCACTTCTTGCAATCAATTAGTGGAGGTAGGAAAAAACACACGCGGTTTTAGCAAAATATTATTTGTGGAGACACGATATATTTGACTATCAACCTTTTTAATGACAGGGGGATCCTCATAGGCTCATGAAAAATGACGAATCCTTGAGATTCACCACTCCCTTAGAAAACACCCTCGGCGTAATTATTCTAAAACCAATATTTCGTTGCATGAAGCCCATATCAACCTTGTAAGGCCTCACGTTATGAGATTGTAGTTCTTACCACTACCAAGAATCCAACTATCTAATTTTCATGCTTGACCATTACCCATAACAACTTGTTACTTGTATGTATTTTTTCATGCAACAACCAAAGGTTGAAACCAAAAACATCCCAAGTTTTATATTCCATATAAATAGGCATGTAGTTGAATCGATAAGTAATCATACATGTAATCCTTTTAAAACAATTTAATAACCTTCAAACATTTCAAGATAAGAAAGAAATATGTTTTCTTCTTTTTATATTGAACTGGTGAGTCTCAATCCTCAAATGCAACTCTACACTTATTAGGTGACCGCCCTCTCTCCATGGTTTCATAGGTCCACAATGGTTGTTCTGTGTATCAATATACAAACCCCATTCCTCAGAATTGCCTTCTTTGCACAAGGATGAATAGTAAATACTCAATAATATACCCATGCATCCCCTTCAGATAGGAAAGACTAGACCCATACAAGCATCAACTAATTGTAAAATTCACAAAGCTAATTTTTTATATGCTTTAAGAAAATAGGCACAACTAAAAAGAATGGCCAAAGGCATGAAAAGAGTTTGATTTTGAGTTAATTTTTGTAAAAATGGAAAGTTAACTTCATTCGGGAAGCTCTAAACCCAAAAAATCCATCCAAGAGCATGCAATATTCTAGAATCCTTAGCACCAAATCTAAGCTAATGGAGGCAAAATCTCTTAGTGCTGGTTTGGAAATGGAATATTGAGTTAACTGTGTTTGTCCAAATGCTGAAAAAGTAATAGCTCGGTATTGTATAGTATCAAAATCGCTTGAAAATGAAATCTATGTCTATTAGTATTGTAGAATAAAATTGATCTATGGTGTTGGCTATAAAACCAATACTATAATAATAGATGCAAGTTAAGGAAATAAAGTAGGCAGCTTAGCACCTCCAATATTTCTATAAGTCAATGGAAAAATGTGATTCTTTCTGAGGCAAGCCCAATTTAACTTAATATAGCCATTAATATGAATGTGAACACTAATTAATACAACCATTAATGAAAAATAGACTTGCTCACTTTATCATGTTTTTTATGGCTTCTTTCCCAAAATATACCTCCTACAAGGAGGTACACTCTCAATCAAGCAACTAAAATGCTCCCTTGCAGTGAAGTCATCCTCATTTAATGACATCTCCTAAAGTAAAGTGTTCTTGTTTTATGGCTTCCTCGCAACTAATTTAATCCATTAATGTAGTCCTAGACAAATCTCCATCAATCCCTAATTGTCCAAAGGTTTTCTTTGTGTTTTGTGAAGGGTGAATGACCTATGAAAATGCTAAAAGAACCATGCATTTTTAAAGGGGAAACAAGGTGCACAATATAGGAGAGTCAATTTCTTGACTAGGAGAGATGTTTTCCAATGAGAAGGAGCATTAGGAACCAGCTGGAAGAGGGAATTTCACCCTTAGATCATGAGTCCATGTGACATACACCTTTGAGGTTGGATGCTTGGAGGATATTTGGGTAGAGGAGAATACTTCATGGAGGTTGATTGTGGACCCATACACATGTTAAACGATTTAAAAAGTATATAGATGCAACCATTTTTAATTGGTTAAATGTGAGTGTGCGACATCCATCCATGTTTTTCCCTCATTTTTACTATGTAATGTGTGACATCACTACAACTTCCAAAATGACCAGAATCACTGCAAGAAAAAGGCCACTAAATGCAAGTACAAATTAATTGACCCACAGTCATGAGCATGCAAGGTGGAGGAAGTGTTTGTCCAAGAAATATACCTTCACACAAAGAGAACAAATAGTATTAGATCATATATTGCATAAGTATCTAAATAAAACATAAACCGGTAAAACAAATCAACAAAACATTCATTAAAAATCATAAGCATAAAGAAAATGCATATATCTTTTACTCAACAAAGTCATTGGATTTACTGATAGTTATTAGTTGCATTTATGTTGCATATGAATACCTGCATAAATCAAGATGGAATAGTAAGTTTATATATATATATATATAACGAAGTGATAAATAAATATGCTAACCAAAAAGTATCATAATCTAAAAAGACCAAATGGGAATACATGTATGAGATTCTCTCTGTTTCAAGAATAATTTATTCTCTACTGAACAGGGCCAACCACATGAAGGTGGAAGCTCGTCTAACCCCTACCCCCCATCACATCACTCTCAATTCCCCATACCTAATCTATTTATTGTAAAATACTTGAAAAAAAACAATAACATAAAATGTAATGCTCATTTAAACTTTTATTCATCCTAATAATAATAAGATACAATATGATATATCTTGAAATATTCAACTTATCAATTTCAAAATTTAAAGTAAACAAAAAAACTTATTACAAAATGATTTACATGTACATAACTAGAATGTGGTTCTTAGCATATTTGTATTTCTCTACCCTACTTCTTTCTAGGTGTCTTTTGTTTAAGTAAGTCGACAATTCTAATATTGGCATCAACTTCCTCACTCTCTTCTCGACTAGTTTCTTGTGGTACTGGATCAAGATCATTAGACCGCAAGATATGTCTCCTTGTAGGTTGTCTACTACTAGGATCAACACCAACTACAGTTAAAGCAAATCGTTTATTGACTAGCTTATTTATACTAAAAATAAACCCCAAAAATATTAATTTCTATGATTTAACTTCATAGTACCTGTAGGTGCAGTAGGGGTAACCTCTGGTTGAGAAGTACCTTCGATCTCTAAAATTGGCTCATGAGGAATACCTAAATCTTATTGTATTTACTGCAATAACATTTGTATTTATTGTAGTCTAACCACACAATGTCAATTTGACTTTATAATTAATATTCAATCATAATGAATGAGTTTGTATACCTCCTCATTGACAGTAGAGGTGTTAGCTTCATTTTCCTTTCACCTTTCAACCAATTTTTTGTAACCTCCTTTGGAGGAAACTTTGAGCTCTTCATCCATGGGCATGATACCAAAATCTATGGACTACATATCCTGTAACATAACACATTTTGGTAAGAAGAGAATTTAAATTACAAATGAAAATGCAACAACAACAATTTTTAAATCTTAATAGTTACATATTTTCCCTTCACTTTAATGTAGCCCCTTGGGTCAATTTTGTGTTGGCCAATCTTCTTGATTCTAGCTTGTGTAGTCTTCGTTGTGTCTTTGTGCTTATGAAAACAATCAGGTACATGTTTATGCAATTTAAAAATCGTGGTCAAACGCAATATACAATATATAATTTCACTGTTCATTACATTATTTTATCTACCTTGGTGTTTTTGCTGCACTTGGAGACAAGGATTCCTCTTTTCTCATCTTCTTCTCCTAGGAATCCTCTATTAGTGTAGCCCACTGCTGTTCTAGAATTAGTCTAGGATGTCCATAACTAGGGTATCGACCGATATTAGTGCGGTAATTGTCCCGCACTGATTTCATCTACTTTCCCACCATGGTTTGGATAGAATTTCGGTTGAATACATGGCCAAACAACATGATCATGTGTTTCATCAACTCTTTCTTCAATTTTTTGCTATGATATTTATAATTTGTTCTAATTGTTGGTGCAAATAGAGAAAATTCATTTTTATGCAACTGATGGTAGAACATGTTATTTCCTACATTGCAATAAAATATTTTGATTAGATAGATATAATGAATATAAAAAACTTCTTTATTGTATAAAATCAAAGTATTCAAATGGATTAGACGTAATTAAAATGCATTTTTAATCCCTTCATTGGCACACAGTAATGGTCCATCTGTAAAGAAACTGATAATTTCCCAGTGCTCGAAGAGGAAGCCTGATGTATTGGGAGTCGTATCAAAATTTGAGAATGAGTCCCAAGAGTACTAGAACCAAGGGTCGTACGTATAGATGGGGCCATGGAATTCCCCACACCAACACTAGATGCAGACTCAGGGGAAGATGTGACAATACTAGGAGTTGAGGCACCAATAGAATGTGCAACAGGATCAGAGGGTGCAAACATAGATGCATGCCTACTACTCCTGACACTGGGTTCTTCCTCTTTTAGGAATTCCTGGAAAAATAGAATTCACCAAGTCAAGCTCTTGATTCCTTTAAAACAAATGTCATATTATTTAAAGGAATTGATGGAATATAATTTTAAAAAACATGTGTTGTACTTCTTGATGCATTCCATCAAGAATTGAATTCTTCTTTCATTCTCAGGAGTATATTTAGTGCTCACCAATTCTGCTAGTTCGTCAACTAATGTATTAACCTTTTTTCTAACAGTTGCAAGAGGGTCATGAGCTCTTGAGACTTATATGTCATCCTGATCAGGATGAGTCGTTGACATGAGAGCCTACAAATAATGATAGTATATTAGTTCGATAAACTACATAACAATAATCATTATGCTAGGATAAAATAGAACAATATGAAATATAATAATGAACATATATTATCTAACCTTCGCATCGATGATTCCTTTCCCCCGATCAACCTGTAACATGAACGATGATTTGTTAACCATATATCCAAAGAAGGGTGGAACTTCTCAATTCCCTTCATCAACATTATGACATAAAGTATATGTAATGCCAAATAATGAATATTAAATATACATGTTTTTTAGTAAATGATGGACATGAATGTTAAACCATACTTACCTGATTCCTAGATCCTATTCAAAGGATAGTTGACCAACAACTCCTTCCCAGCAGGTATTGATTTTATTGCAGTGGCCACAACTTTATTATCCTCATACTCAACAAACACACAATTGGGTAGTTTGTTTGTGCTTCCAAGATTAGTATTGTTTATAAACTCGACAACATATCTGCAAACATTGGGCCTTCTATTGATATATATGGAATATCCTTTATCTTTTGTATTCTTTTATTTTATTATAGTTTGCACAAACTATGAATATGTGCATACTCATTATATATCTTGTTATCCTACCCCAATGTGCATAAGCATATGTTGGGACAACATAATCCATCAGTTCCACTTCACTGTTGTATCGAACATTCACACCATCCATTGTAAAGAGTCCTAGACCATGTAAACTAGATGGAGAAATTTGATATGTTCTTCAATTAATGAGAAATCAATGTTTATTTCAAGAAGTGGGTTTGGTTCCTAATTCTTCAAATAATGCCTATGCATTAATGGAAATTCCTTGTCTTGGGTGGGCTCTTTGTCATATGAGAATGACCTTCCTTCAACTAGAAAGAAATCCATCCATTTTTTAATTTTTCTTCTGACATTGCTACCTCTAGTTGGAATTGGCGTACTGCTTGACATTTCCCCTTATCCAATCTGTTCAGGACAACCATCACCATTCGAAGATAGATATGACAGATATGTATTTGGTTGTGCCTGTAATTAATGTCAAACAACAACAGTCATGCTCCAATCATAAAATTTAGATAGAAAAAGTAGTACTTAAAGTAGCATATCCTTGTTTTCCATACATAGCACCATTCAAGTTATGGATTTAACATATGGTAGAGGTGAACATAGTTGGTTGTTGAACCTAGAGGGTTTCCTTACCTAAGGAGGTTAATATTTCATTTTAGGAATAGGATGAAAAGCCATAGGGATTTTTATGAACAACAGTCTTAGAGTCCTTATCTATGATATAATCATTTAAATATGGTATTAGGTCTCTTACATGAATCCAAATTTATCGACACATATGGTTGTTGGATTCTTATTTCTAAAATAATGAACCTATTACTTGGTATTATGATTATTATGAATCAAATTATGCTTCTCAAGTTGAATTTAGTCACTATGTTGGTAGGGAATACATTACAATGATTTGAATCACTATGATATTAGAGACTTTATGTAACATTGTAGGAATCTTATGTACATTGTTAAGGTCTTAGGTTCTAATTTAAGTTTGAATATAAGTTCAATTAGGTTGAGAGAATATAAATTGATTAATTGTGAACATAAATAAATAAAATAAAAAAAGTTGGTATAGTGAATCCATAAAAAATGAAGAAATATAAGATGGTGGGAAATATCTTTCCCTTGGTAAGTTTGTAGGATGAGGGGTCATAAATAATGAAATAAGATCCTATAATAGGAATATTTTCCTGATTTGTATCATATGAATTCAATTATAAGTTCTTGCAAACTAAGGAAGGGTTATAAGACCTTGTCCATAGATTGACACTGAAAACAACATCTTTGACCCTGAATCATACTTCTAGGAACCATGTGCCATGAACAATGTCCTAAACCAACATACAAGTTGTGTAAAGGAAGGATTAAAAGTGTCATATGGGTGGAAGTAGGTTTTTCACATCATGGATGCTTCTTAGGAACTTGGGAATAATCAAAGAAGGAACACCAATGTCTCACAACCAAAAAGAGAATCTTAGTGCTCAAGGACCATAGACATGGCCAAAACCACCACACATGCCCTGCAAAATGAAAATGTGTCCTACATGTTCCCTACATGTTCCATTACAAGGTTTCAAACACCAAGGATGGAGCTCTGGGTCATAGACAAGATTTGAGAAGGAATATTGATGTCTTAAGGCTTAAAATGGGCTTTTAGTGCTCATGGATCATGGATAAGCTCCAAAGTCACCATGTAGCTAATTTAAAAAGAATATTTGTTCTACAAGTGTCATATGTGGGTGCCATTGTGAGGTTTTTTGCAATGGGGATTATTCTTGGGATCTTGGACATGGTTTTATGATGAACACCAACATCTTAGGACCTAAAAAAGGATTTCGGTGCTCATAGAATGCACACAGTCCAAAGCCACCACATAGACCAAAACAACAACACATGCAAATTAAGTGAATATTTGGCTTTTGTGTGTCATACAAAACTACCATGCAACCCTAAAGAAAATCTTTGTCCTACAATGCAATAAAATATTTATCCAGCAAAATCTTTATTATTTTGCTTTTTTTTTAAATAAAAAACTATTATTTCAGGAAGAAGAAGTAAATAGGTCAACAAATCATGGGATCAAATATTAATAGCAGAAAACTTGGAAAATTTGATGGAATTTTGGAAGATGAGACAAACTTGATGCAAGATGGTGAAAAGAATGAATATTCCAGGGGAATTACTTTGGTGAAAATACTAGTAAATTTTCTAGTAGCGAAAATCAGGGTCCCTCTTTACATGTGCACTGCCGAAATCTAAAAAAATTGATGGGGAAAATTCTGGTACCAACAGGAACCATTGTGTTTTTTGCACTAGGATGGTTCTTGGGGACCTAGACATCATTTGAGGAGGAACATTACCATCTTAGGACCTAAAAAATGTTTTTATCGGTCATGGACTGTGCACATGATACAAAACCACCATGCATGCCCTGTACAATGAACTTTTGGCCTACATGTGTCATATTTGATAATGAGTTTGCAAACAATATATTTTAAATCTCCACAATATTATCCAATCAAGAATAGCAATATGTACCTGCTAGCTCATAATATTAAGGGTGCTCAGTTTTGGGAATGCAAAACATAGTATAAATTCCTCCAATGAGTTGAAAGTTAACATGTAATATTAAGATTGATTGTTTGATAGATTTTGTTAGAGAATTCAATATTCGAAAGGAGCAGAGCATAAAATACCACTTGAGTCCCAATTCTGCAGCAAAACTATAATGTTTGAGACTACAAAAACTTTGGATGAGAAATTTTAGGACTACCTCTTTCCTGTTGGTGTAGATAGAGAATTAAAAATTAGCAAACTAGGATTTTCAAGGAATTTTTAAACATCCTTTTATTCTGACATTAAAATTTTTAGTTTGATTAATATGAGATACACAACAACAACCAAAATAGAAGTAAACTATACCTCGTGTTGAAATGTAAGACACTCAAGGATAGTAGTGTATTTGATTTTCATCGGAGTGAATATTGAAATAGTTTAATGATGCCAAGAATCTACACTTATGTGGTTATAAAAGTATATTTTAGGGAGAGAGTTGGATATTTAATGGAAAACATATGTGTTAATTTAACCTTGTATTGATGCCTAGAAAAATCCTTGCATCGACAGTAGGGAGTCTCCCCAATGAATAATCCCAATTAGATCATTCACTGTTTGGAATAGGGAATCCGTATGGTTAACAATCCGGCTACTGTAGATGTCGTTCAATTAAAATTTACTAGTTACGGCCCGGTCCACCATTTATATTTTATATTTAGATATGCGTATGCAAGTGACCTAATGTTAATGATGCATGACCTATAATTGAAAGGCAGAAGCCTCACAAGTGATGACCAGGTTCTTACCTCTCGTCTTATCACTTCTACCTTATCAATCGACTAACATTATCCTAATTTTTACTAACCTATCCCTGCAAGGAGTGAATTTTACAAAATAAGAGTTATATCTGAGACTACTTGTACAAATTCAACAGGTAACTATTGAAATAAAGCACTTACAGTCACAGCAGAAGATAGCTTTGATAAAATTGAATTCCATTAATTACACTTTACCACATAGACATTTGCATAAACTAGTAAAATCATTCATACCATTAGAATAATCCAACAAAGTAAGAAATATCTCACAACAATATGATGAACGTTGGAATAAATAATTATGAGCCTTGATTCATGACATTTCATGCAAACTCCATGTAAGCTTTTACCCAACAAAATAGTTCCTTCTCAATAGCAGAAAAATATTTTTCATACAAAATGTTTCTAGCTTCTATTACACCAGAAACATATCCTTCATGCCTTCTCCTCTCTACTATTAATCTTTACAAGAAAATTTTCTTTACATGACTAATAGTTTCATCTCCCCTTAAACTCTTGGATTGCTGAATTTTGTCCTTTTGCACTTGCTCAACAAAAAATAGATAATTAAATACAAATTACATTATTCTGCTGGAGGGTTTTCTAAACTTGAAATATAACTATCACAAAGATCAGTTTCATAAAATATTACATTACATTGTTGAGGCTCCAATAATTTCAAAGAAACCTCATGAGTAGACAACTCCTTCCTGCATTTATTAACCCTTTAGTTGTTGCTTTGTGACTTTCTTTTAGAAAATGTGCATTCACAGTTGCTAGTCCTATATGTTGTTGAAGATCTTCTACTGTAAGCATGTCCAGTCCCTTGATGTATTCCAAATCCTCACTCAATATTTTCTTCAACTCTGCTAAACACTGATCTTTGGGTGGTAATTCGTACATGTCTTTAGAAAATGGGATGTGGCAATTTTCGGGCGCTGGGCAGATATTTTGATAGATTCCCTCGCATTTTGAAATTGTATTTGGTACTTCAATTTGTACCTTTCCGGAAGCCTTTCTACAACTTTTCAGAAGAGCTATTGTTGGGCTACAATAACCTCGACCTTTAACTTTCTTTTCTTGACCCAGGTTCTACGCAGTTGTGGTCCAACAAAACCGTTCTTCACTGGCCCTTTCGGCAACAACCTGCGAACAAGCTGAGGTATCACCCGAGGTGAAGTTTACGGGGGGTTACAGAATTAGGTTTCTATAATCAGGTGATGCGAGGTTCAACAAAATGGGGGAATGCGTGAAGTTTCACCTACTTTGTGGTTAACACTTATGCTATCGTGCATATAGAGACTGTGTGCTTCAGAATGACTACTTAACAATAGGAAAACACAACTAAAGACTGCGCTACCTCTTTAACAATCACACATCTTCTACAGACTTTACTTAGTGTAAATTATGCATTCAACAAGCATATTAGACTGTATACCTTGCGAACTTATGCAATACGATGAAATACAATGTAACTGCTCACTTCCGGTGCTACGCTTCGAGGGAATCGCACTTACACAGACTTCGCTGACTTAGTGTTTACCCAAATAACTCATGCATTCATCATATTCAGAAATACTTCCTAACTCGACATTCACAAATATATGTTCAATACTTAACATATTATTCCCATCATTCATTCATATGGAGAATACATATAAAAGCAAAGATACATATAATCCCAAGCCTGAACTTAACCATAAGCAAACAAACACACATAATCAATCACATAACACAATATTTACGTGATAATCAATCACATAATCACAAGATTCTTTTGCTTATGGTTGAGTTCATGCTTGTGATTATATGTATCTTTACTTTTATGTGTATTCTCCATATGAATGAATGATGGGAATAATATGTTAAGTATTGAACATATATGTGTGAATGTTGAGTGTGCAAGTATTTATGAACATGATGAATGCATGAGTTAATTGGGTAAACACTAAGTCACCGAAGTTTGTGTAGTGCTATTCCCTAAAAGCGAAGCACCGGAAGTGCGCGGTTGCATTGTATTTCACTGTATTGCATAAGTGCACAAAGTATACATTATAATATGCTTGTTGAATGCATGATTTACACTAAGTAAAGTCCATAGAAGATGTGTGATTGTTAAAGAGGTAGCGTAGTCTTCAATTGCGTTTTCCTATTGTTAAGTATCTGTTCCAAAGCGCCCAGTCTTTGTATGTGCGATAGCATACGTGTTAACCACGAAGTAGGTGAAACTTTGCGTAGTCCCCCATTCTGTTGAACCGTGCATCACTTGATAACAGAAACTTGATTCTGTAATCCCCCATAAACTTCACCTCGAGTGAGACCTCATCTTGTTTGTAGGCTGTTGCCAAATGGGCCGGTGAAGAAGGGTTTTGTTGGACCACAATTGTTGGTCTGCTATAACCTTGACCTTTAAATTTCTTGTGTTGAGTTGGGTTCTGCGCAGTTGTGGTCCAACAAAACCCTTCCTCACTGATCCTTTCAACAACACCTTGTGAACAAGTTGAGATCTCACCCGAGAGGAAGTTTATGGGGGATTACAAAATCAGGTTTTTGTAATCAGGTGATGCGCGGTTCAACAAAATGGGGGACTACGTGAAGTTTCACCTATTTCGTGGTTAACACTTATGTTATCGCGCATACAGAGAATGCGCGCTTCAGAACGGCTACTTAACAATAGGACAATACAACTGAATATTGAGCTACCTCTTTAACAATCACACATCTTCTACAGACTTTACTTAGTGTAAATTATGCATTCAACAAGCATATTAGACTGTATACCTTGAGAACTTATGCAATACGATGAAATACAATGCAACTGCACACTTCTGTTGTTGCGCTTCGAGGGAATCACACTTGCATAGACTTCGTTGACTTAGTGTTTACCCAAATAACTCATGCATTCATCATATTCAGAAATACTTGCACGCTCGACATTCACGTATATATGTTCAATACTTAGCATATTATTCCCATCTTTCATTTATAAGGAGAATACATATAAAAGCAAAGATACATATAATCCCAAGTATGAACTTAACCATAAGCAAACAAAAACACATAATCAATCACATAACACAATATTTATGTGGTTCACCCCCCGCATGGGAGCTACGTCCACGAGAACTGTTGATTATATTAATGGGAAGGGTTCAACAGTTCCAGTCTTTGCACTCAGCTGCAGACTGTGTTCTCTCTACAATAGGTCTCTGTGCACACAGCTGCAAAGCCTTCTTCTCTCTTCATTGGGTCTCTGCGCACACAACTGCAGAGCCTCTTTACAATAGTCTCTCAACAGAGATAACAAAAAACACTTAGCGATCAGTTAGACATTCGAAGGTTAAAGATTAACCCTTCCCTTACAAAAATTTCCCTTTTATAGATCATGCCCTTAGGTCACGTCTTTACAATGCATATGGGACAAAACCCTGGAGTAACAAAAACTAGTGTGGTTACCCCACCAACCCAGCCTGTTGTAATCGACAGCTTCTCCACCCACTTCTGGATGCCTTGCTGGGACACTCATGGCTCACACGCTCTTCTAACATCCGCATTCTTCATGAAACGGTTATAACTGCATCATGGCATGTCGCTTTACGCCCCTCTAGCCTTCCTATCGTTGTAGAAACGTGGCTTTGCTTCTAATGGTTTTTCGCTACTCTACTAATAGGTCGCTTTCATCTACCTTCATGCTACTCCTTACCCAACTGTCGGGAATCATGGAGTCGCTTACTCAAAATAGGTCGCTTTCATATACTCGACCTTTTCCCAAAAGAGTTGTTGTGCTAGCACTGCGCATCACCAAAACTGCACTAATTGGACTTCTCAATTCGAACTGCGCTTCACCAAAATTGTGCCACTTGAACTTCGCAGTCCGAACTGCGCTATTCCCAAAATTGTACTTCATCAAAATTGTGCCAACTTGGGCCATGACCAACAGGCCCCTAACACTTACTCGTGGATTTTCTCTAATCCACTTGGCTCTCGCTCCTCGTCCTTTGGAGGGATCAATTTCTTAGTGAAGCCCTGAATAGTTGCACTTAGCTTCGCATCTACTTCCTTTGTTTCTTGCTCTAAGTCCTTAACAATATGCAACATGCCCTCTGAGACTTCGTCGTGCGCAAACTCCTGGACTGTCTTCTCCTGGTCCAGAGTTCCTGCAATTTTTCCTCAATTGTATCAGTGAGAGCCAACGCCTCTTTTTGCACTAGTTGTAATCTCACTGATGTGTCAGTTTCCTTACCCCTCAAAACATTAAGTTCTTTTGTTAAGCTCTTGACTTGCGTGAACTTTTGGATTTTCTCCATTGGTGTCAATGTATTCATGGCCGCATTCACAATGTCCAACGCTTCTTTCCACTTATGCAAGTAATCATGAATCTGTTGTAAGGTAGGATCCTCTTGTAGCATATCCCATACCTTCATAGCTTCTTCCAACAAATATTGACATTTTGGTATTTCGGCAGATATAATCTCTGCGGAAGCTTTTAGTACTACAACTCTTCCTTCTCTCATATCCTACGGTGTTGTAGGTGTCTGCTGGGTTGCGAGGTTAGATACCTATTCTTTGTGGGTGATCTCCATATCCACCATCTCTGCTTTTATATCTCCTACCACCTTGCCAATCTGTACTATCGTATCTTCTAACTCTGGATACACTTCGCATTCAGATATATATGCACAGAAAATAGAAACTGTCTCTTCTATCCTTCTTCACTTTTCCTATGCCTTTGTTAGTTCTACGGTCTTCTGCACACATTCTTCTGTTAGCTACTTGTATTTCTCCTCTAGGTGTACATTTGGGTTGTAAGAGATGATATCTCTATCTCTTATCTCCTCGACAACCTGCAGATGCAGATCGTGTAACCCCTCAATAGGTAGCATGCCAATGTTAATGTCTAGGTTCTCTACTTGCTTCGCACCTTCATCCATCTCCTTGTTTGGGAAAATGATGTTTAGTGGTTGCATTATGACTAGGAGGGGATTCATTGTTAGGACTAGTGGCCTTCTCCTTGGTCGACTAGGTTCACCTGTCTTACCCTTTGAATCGGATTCCTAAACCAAGTCCTACTATGTTTGGTCTATCTTTGCAACTATAAGCTTGAGCTCTAAGATCTTCTGGATCAACTGCGCTTATGCCTCTTCGTGCTTACTGTCTTTTGTAGCTAGCTCCTCCTCTAAATAATCTTCTACGTGCAAAGCGATGCACTCGTAGTCATCATCGTGCAACTTCCCTTTTGACTCGGTCTTGTTTGCTTTACTGTTATTCCTTTGTCCTTTTTCTGGCACCGAACTTTCAAGATCCTTTCGCTTACTCTAATTTAGAATGGATCTCGAGTGGTACATCTACCTTCCAGTCTGGTGGCCAGTCTTCAATGGCTTGCTCAATCCTTTTCACATCCAACTAGTAATCCATAGGGAACTAGACTGGGTTCTGTTTCTCGGCCCTTGGCTGACTGTAAATAGAGTGCAAATCAGCCCTAAACAACATCTTCTAGAGAAACATTTTGGTCGTCTCTTTTGAAATGCACGGAGTGCACAGTATTACTTCTCACAGCTGTCCATAGTAAGTGTGGAACTACTCATTATTCACACATTGTCTTTCAGGCTCCACGTTTTCCCACATATTAACATACTTCACAGCTCGACAATCTCATATTATCTTTGGAAGATTGTGCTGATAATGTGGCTCCTTCCAGCCTATGAAAGCGATCAATATCATCAGCCATGTGTAGTGGAATGTGTTTCCCATCTCTTGGGTTTCATGCACATCCTCCAGAAATTCATTTAGTAAATAACTGGCCCAATTGTATGGGTGTCTATCTTTGGCCTTCGCAACGAAAAGAACTGTTGCTGCCGACACTTCCGTCGGTCTACATTTTTGCAAAATTATGCCTGCAAGCAGCTGGACGGTGAATTTTGTGGCTTTGTCTTCAATCCCATCTATGAAAAATCCTCATTTCCTCTTTATTAAGTGCTATTCATCCTTCATTTGATTTGTGAGCCCTTTGTCCTTTGTTTTTCCCACAAGCTCCCCTACAACCTCATCGCCTCTCTTACTGAGATGGGCGATGTTGTAGATGAAGTTGACATTAATATCAAATTTCCGGTCAAGACAGAGGAATCCCTGGTGTGTGCACGATATCAAAGTGTGCACCACCATGGTACATTTTGGACTTTGCTCAAACTATGGTATACGCAGGAGATGCAGCAAACCAGAGGGCACCAACTGCTTAGCCCAGTCCTACAAGACAATAATAGGTTTTGGTGACTTCGCATCCTCTCGTCGGCACATGTACTGGTCAGCTTGGAACTGAGGATACTTCGGTTCTAGAGTGTCTTTTTCCTCTAGGAGATTATGGTCAGAGAACTTGCATCCCTCTACTTTTCCAATTAAGTTCCCTTCAACCTCCACATCGCTTGAAATCGGTGATACCGGAATGTCATACTGTGCATTCTTGAACAATGTAACTGCAGGCGCATCTAGCTTTCTTGGTGGGATATACGCATGTGTAAGGTAAATGGGGTTGTCCCCTGGTGGCAATGGAGGTCTAGGCTTCGCGGGTCCCTTATCCTTTTTCTGCATCTTGGTTGTGTTCCTGGGTGAGCTTCTTGATGCAGAACCTCTCTCTGTAACAGACTTCTTAACGGGATTTTTCATCAACCCCGCAAACCTAAAGTGTTTAAATTCCTTCACAATCTGCACAACTGTAGATTGCTCGAACATTCACCTAGAAGTCTACTTATGGCTCTCAAGATTGCTTGTCACTCACTGTTAACAACTAAAACTGTTCTTTGCGGGAAAAATTTGAAACTTATGGTAAAACCCACGAGTCTGATCTAGTAGTATTTATAGACGCGGTTAGGCTTAATCCACGCCCATAAACGGCTATATGAGCATTAAATATTATAACCGTTGGCCAAATCCACCAAGGATTTGGGTCCTTTTCTTCATTGAATGCATCAGAGCGGATAAATTTTCATGAAATGCGCAAGCGGGTGTCGGTAAAAACACTATAAAACGGTTAGTTTTCCAAACGACATTTTAATGGCTAGTTTCTTGAACTGCGCCCATGGCTTGGACAAAATATTTTTGCGCGGTTCCTTTGCGTACTTGTGCTTTTTCATTTTCAACTTTGTAGTTGTGATTCACATCACAACTTCTGGTGTACACTTCGCATCTACACTTCCAGCGTGCACTTCGCATCCCACTTCCTTTGTGCACTGCGCAGTTCATACTTCATTAAACTTCGTCTTTCACCAAAATTGTGTGCAGAATATTTATTTTGTAATTCTTAGTTTCCAAATTCAACTGCACTTGATACTTAGAGATCTCTTTGATTTTTATTACTGAGGGCCTGGAGAAGTAGGACTATCCCTGTAGGTTTTTAGTCTACTTTCGTTTATGATACCTAGTAGGTTTTCTCCGGCTAATGTGGATAACTGAAATGCGCCACCGTTAGTAACATGCATAACAATATATGTGCCTAGCTAATGCATTTTAAATTTTCTAGGAAACTTCATGAATTTACTATCATAGAGGAGTACAAGGTCTCCTACTTGAAAACATTTGTACTTGATGTGGTGATCATGCCATGATTTTTCTCTATCTTTCTGCACTTGTTGGTGAAATATTGCAATGACACGATCTTCCTCCACTCCAACCAAGTGTAGTATCCTTTCCTCCATTGTCTCTTCGTCTTCCATACCTATGAATGCTGCAATCCTCAAGCTTGGTACTATGTATTCCATCTTTAATTTTCGAATCTCTATTTGATCGCTAAGTGTTTTGGTCATCTCTATTGAGAGACTATTGTAAATAGGATCTGCAAATGTGTGCGCAGAGACCCATTGAAGAGAGAAGAAGGCTCTGTAGTTGTGTGTGCAAAGACCTATTGTAGAGAGAAGAGAGTCTGCAGTTGAGTGTGCAGGCTGGAACTGTTGAACCCTTCCCATTAATATAATCAACAATTCCTCTGGACGTAGATCCCATCCGGGGGGTGAACCACGTAAATATTGTGTTATGTGTTTGGATCTGTGTGTTGTTTTTCTTATGGTTGAGTTCATGCTTGTGATTATATGTATATTTGCTTTTATGTGTATTCTCCATATGAATGAATGATCGGAATAATATGTTAAGTATTGAACATATATGTGTGAATGTTGAGTGTGCAAGTATTTCTTAACATGGTGAATGCATGAGTTAATTGGGTAAACACTAAGTCAGCGAAGTTTGTGTAGTGTGATTCCCTAAAAGCGCAGCACCGAAAGTGCACGGTTGAATTGCAGTTCACTGTATTGCATAAGTGCAAAAAGTATACAATATAATATGCTTGTTGAATGCATGCTTTACAGTAAGTAAAGTCCGTAGAAGATGTGTGATTTTTAAAGAGGTAGTGCAGTCTTCAGTTGTGATGTCCTATTGTTAAGTATCTGTTCTAAAGTGCGTAGTCTTTGTATGCTTGATAGCATAAGTGTTAACCACGATGTAGGTAAAATTTCACGCAATCCCCCATTTTGTTGAACCGTGCATCACCTGATTATAGAAATCTGATTCTGTAATCCCCCATAAACTTCACATCGGGTGAGACCTCATCTTGTTCACAGGCTGTTTCCAAAAGGGCCGATGAAGAAGGGTTTTGTTGGACCACAATTGTTGGGCTGCTATAACCTTGACCTTTAAATTTCTTCTGCTGACCCAGGTTCTGCGCAGTTGTGGTCCAACAATACCCTTCTTCACCAACCCTTTCGGAAACATCCTACGAACAAGCTGAGGTCTCACCTGAGGCGAAGTTTGCGGGGGATTACAGAATAAGGTTTTTGTAATAAAGTGATGCGTGGTTCAATAGAATGGGGGAATGTGCGAAGTTTCACCTACTTCGTGGTTAACACGTATGCTATCATGCATACAGAGACAGCGCACTTCGGAACAACTACTTAACAATAGGACAGTACAATCGAATATTGCACTACCTCTTTAACAATCACACATCTTCTACAGAATTTACTTAGTGTAAATTATGCATTCAACAACCATATTAGACTGTATACCTTGTGAACTTATGCAGTACGATGAAATAAAATGCAACTGCATACTTTCGGTGCTACGCTTCAAGGGAATCGCACTTACACAGACTTCACTGACTTAGTGTTTACCCAAATAACTCATGCATTCATCATATTCAGAAATACTTGCACACTCGACATTCACGCACATATGTTCAATACTTAACATATTATTCCCATCATTCATTCATATGGAGAATACATATAAAAGCAAAGATACATATAATCCCAAGCATGAACTTAACCATAAGCAAACAAACACACATAATTGATCACATAACACAATATTTACATTGTTCACCCCCTGGATGGGAGCTACGCCCACAGTAACTGTTGATTATATTAATTGGAAGGGTTCAACAGTTCCATTCTATGCACTCAACTGCAAACTCTGTTCTCTCTACAATAGGTCTTTGCGCACACAGCTGCAGAGCCTTCTTCTCTCTTCAATGGGTCTCTACACACACAGCTGCAGACCCTCTTTACAATAGTCTCTCAATAGAGATAAAAAAAACACTTAGCGATCAATTAGAGTTTCGAATATTAAACATTAACCCTTCCCTTACAAAAATGCCCCTTTTATAGATCATTCCCTTAGGTCATGTCTTTACAATGCATATGGGACAAAACCATGGAATTACCAAAACTAGTGTGGTTACCCCGCCAACCCGGCCTGTCCTAGTCGACAGCTGCTCCACTCGCTTTTGGCCAGCTTGCTGGGCCACTCATGGCTCACACGCCCTTTTGATAGACGCAGTCCTCAAGAAATGGTTTTAACTGCATCATGGTGTGTCGCTTTCCACCCCTCTGGCCTTCCTGTCATTTTCAAACCGTGGATTTGCTTCTAACAATTTTCCGCCACTCTACTAATAGGTCGCTTTCATATGGCTTAATGCTGCTCCTTACCCAACTGTCGGGAATCATGGAGTCACTTACTCAAAACAAGTCGCTTTCATCTGCTTGACCTTTTCCCAAAATAGCTGCTGCCCTGGCACTGGGCATCAACAAAACTGGGCTAATTGGACTTCTCAATCCAAACTGCACTTCGCCAAAACTGTGCCACTTGAACTTTGCAGTCCGTACTGCGCTATTCCCAAAATTGTACTTCATCAAAATTGTGACAACTTGGTCCATGACCAACAGGCCCCTAATACTTGTGTATCGTCTCTGATCCACTTATGTCTTTCTCCTCGTCCTTTGGAGGGCTCAATTTCTCAGTGAATCCCTGAATAGTTGCGCTCAGCTTCGCAACTACTTCCTTTGTTTCTTGCTCTAAGTTCTTAACAGTCTGCAACATTCCCTCTGAGACCTCTTCCTGCGCAAACTCCTGGACTGTCTTCTCGATGGTGCAGAGTTCCTGCAATTTTTCCTCAATTGTATCAGTGAGGGACAACGCCTCTTCTTGCACTGGTTGTAATCTTGTCTATGTCTCAGTTTCCTTATCCCTCAAAACCTTCAGTTCTTTTGTTAAGATCTTGACTTGCACAAACTTTTGGATTTTCTCCCTCGGCGTCAATGTCTTCATGGACGAATTCATAGTGTCCAACTCTTCTTGCCACTGATGCAAGTCATCCTGAATCTGCTGTAAGGAAGGATCCTCTTGCAGCGTAGCCCATACCTTCGTAGCTTCTTCCAGCAAATCTTGACATTTTTCTATTTCGACATAGATAATCTCTGCAGAATATTTTAGTGCTACGACTCTTCCTTCTCCCGTATCCTGTGGTATTGTAGGTGTATTTTGGGTTGCGAGGTTAGAAACCTCTTCTTTGTGGGCAATATCCATCTCCGCAATCTCTGCTTTCAGATCGCCTACCACCTTGCCAATCTATACTATCGTATCTTCTAACTCTGGTTGCACTTCGCATTCAGGTATCTATGCGCAGACAGTAGCAACTGTCTCTTCTATCCTTCTTTGATTTTCCTGTGCCTTTGTTAGTTTTGTGTTCTTTTGCGCACATTCTTCAATGTTAGTTGCTTGTATTTATCCTCTAGGTGTACATTTTGTTGTAAGAGACGATATCTCTATCTCTTATCTCCTCAACAAGCAGCAGATGCAGATCATGTAACCCCTCAAGAGGTATTATGCCAATGTTAATGTCCAGGTGCTCTACCTGCTTGACAGATTCAACCATCTCCTCATTCGGGAAAATGATGTTTATTGGTTGCATTCTGACTAGGTGGGACTTCATTGTTACGATCAATGGCATTCTCCTTGGTCGACTAGGTTCACTTGTCATACCCTCTAAATCGGATTCCCAAACCAAGTCCTGTTGTGTTTGGTCTATTTTTGCAACTATAAGCTTGAGCTTTGAGAGATTCTGGCTCAACTATGCTTGCACCTCTTCGTGCTTACTGTATTTTGTATCTAGCGCCTCCTCTAAATACTCTTGTACACGCAGAGCTATGCACTCGTAGTCATTGTCATGCAACTTCGCTTCTGACTCGATCTTGTTTGCTTTACTTTTATTCCTTTGTCCTTTTTCTGGCACTGAACTTTCAGGATCCTTTCGCTTTTCTCTTGTTTTCACTTTAGTGGGGTCTTTGTTATAGCTTAAAATGACACTTCTCCGTCCATGACAACACTTGCATCGTTTGGTCGCATGACGACACATCTTGAGATCAATTTTAGTCACACAACAAGACATTTGTGGATTGAGGGGTCATTTGGGACACTAGAAATGGTTGAAATTACCTCACTCTTGGCCCATTTTATGGTTATAACCCTTAGGAACATTTTTCCAAACCAAACCATCTTCTGAAAATCATCAAAAAACCCTGTTTTTGGCCATTTTTCTCCAAAAACGCTAGTTTCCTATGTATAGAGTAGGGCATACTAGGATGTGTGCGCAACTCTACTTCAATAGAGTAGCGCATGTGCACGACTCTACTTCAATAAAGTAGCGCACACCTTGAAAAATGCGCTAGTTTTTCTACTGTAGAGTAGGGCATTTTTTTGTACTAGTCAAAATCTCAAATTTTGGGTAAGTTAAGTTGGTTGGGGAACCTCCTACTCGGTTATAACTATTTTTCCTCTCCTTCATTGACTATATAAGGAAGGTAGAAGGTCCATGTGAAGGGACCAAGCCTATAAAAATGTTATGTTGGAGGAATGGAGACTCTCATCCCCCTCTCTTGTGCCTCAGTTTCTCATAAACCCTAGCACAGCTGATTAGAGGTTGGGATCCTTGGAGAACATAAGCAAGAGACCTTGAATCTAGGTTTCGTGAAGTGCCAAGCTTGAAGGAAGGTATACATTTATGTACTTGATTCATTCATTAATAAAGATCATATGTTCTTTCCTTTCCAAATACGACCTAATCATGTGTGTCTCATATTTGATTACAGTTTGCTTATAGTTTGATGTTTTCTTCTGTTATGTATATCAATCTTATATATGTAGTCAAATGTATTTGAGAAAGGTATCAAGTTGTTTTGCAGGTGTGGGCATTGCGATACTAGATGGAATTAAAGAGAAAGGAAGAGGAAATCTTGGATCAACCTTCTTAATAAGGTACACATCCTCTTTAACCTTTACCTCTTTGCTTACTTGTTGTACTTGCTGAACATTTGTAGGTCTATCTTTCATACCTGAAGTTGGTAATTTCTCCCTTGAACTATAGGTGCATTTTCTTCACAACAGAATGGCGACTCCGCTGGGGAAAGCCTAAATGCTTAGGGGTATCCAAGGTCATTTCTTTAGTTTTTCTTGAAGGTCTTTGTTCAATTTCTTGATTATAATCAGTTCTTAGGCTTTGTTTGACCCTCCTTGGCTCTTACAGAACCTTCCTAGCCCTTTCAGACCCTGGTAGACCCAAGTTGGGGGGTTTTAACCCCATTTTTTCAACTTTTCCCACTTGTGCGCTACTTTTGTGAAGCACAATAGTGCATTCCCCTATTATGCGCGCTGGTATGCCTCATACATAGTAGCACACACATTCTGGCTTTGAGTTTTTGGGTTGTGGACCCAAATTTGGGGGTTGTGGCTGCATTTTTTGGGTCCCTCATGACCCTAGGTCTAAGTTAAACCACTGTAAGTGGTCTCCTATCTTTGTACTGATCCTATGTTCATGATTTGGACCTCTTTTGATCAATATGGGCATGTTTGGAAATTTTTGGGGCTTGTTGACCCAAGTTGGGGGGTTGTGGACTAGTTTGGTGTTTTGTACCCTAATTTGAGTCTGACTGAACCTGCTTGCTCCATTTCCACTGGATTGAAACCTATTGAGTCTACTTGACCCAGCTTGTATCTATTTGAGTGAAATTTCTCTTTAGATTGGTTTCTTATCCTCCATTATGCTTTTAGTTTTCTTTTTGTAGTGAAAGCTCAAGTGTCTTTGCTGTTGTTCAGGACCTTAACTGCACTGTTTATGTGCAGACCTGAATTTACCAAACCATACTTCTTTGTAGGTAATTTTCTTTGTTTGGGTCTAAAAGTAGTTTTCGTACGCTTTTCCCAATGGTTGGCATGCTTACATCGATAATAATCTGAAAGTCGTATTGGTAGCTTTTTCTGTTTCAATCAGGAAACTTGAAAGTTCTTTGCTTTTGCTTTGATAGTAGGTTACTTTCAATTTCAGTTTTGTTTCTCACCTTTTGAAAAGCATAAAAAAAATTTGACTTATTTTCTGAATAGAGTACCTTGAAGTGGCTTAAAGGATTTAAGAGTGCTTTGCATCAAAAAGAAGAAATTTTTCTTTTGCATACTTATTTTTTTTAGTAGCTGCATTCTTAGGTTTTGAGTTTAATTTTGTACATTTAGACTTTATTTTTATCTTTTTGCATTCGAAAAGACTAAAAATTGCATTTGCACATGCATTCTAGATCGTATCTTTAAGACTTGCATTGAAAAGAAAAGATTTGTTTAGTGTTAAATATTTCATTTAAGTACTCTATCTCTGTTATAACCACTCACACACACCCACTACCTTTTTGAGTAAGCAAGTAACCTTTAAAATGAACCTTAATAAAATGTACTAGTAATATTTTATTTTCTAGGTTACACTTTTCGCCAACTAGTCTTGGTTAGGATCTTGGGTTTAAAACACCTTAAACCACCCAAGATCACACATTACGCAAAAATCGTAGTTCGACTATCACAGGTAAACCCACCTCATTCAAAGCTTGCCTGGGATCTATGCAGTAGGTCTTGTGAGATCAGATTATTGGGAATAAACCTCCTACTTTATGATTCGAGCATATACTAGGATTGGATCACGTTTGGGGACTCTTTTGAGTTTCGGGCTCAGCTACCCTGCCCACGCCTTCTGATTCGACCAGAGACTGTTCCCCCAAGAGTTTTTGATGTGGTGATATCCTTAGTATCTGACCATAGGATCATACACAGGTGACGGCAGAGGGTTATATCTGTTGTACCTAGGACAGATGTGGGAGGAAATCCCTTGTAGGTCTTTGGGAGGGCGGTTGGGTGATTCCAGAGCTTGCACCCTTAGTCATTGTATTGTGGACCCCAGGTAACTCTTCTTCATCCTTCGTGTATCTGTTCTGGGACCTCATCATCCCAGACTCTTCTCCAGAAGGAATCTGTTTGCCTGGTTTGATTTACTTAGGACCTTTTTTAGTGGTGTTCTCTTTGTGCTACTTGTTTTAGTTTTCCTTAGAGAACTTCTTGCTCATTTGAGCAGCAAACTATGTCTAGCATTTTGGCGAGCGCCAATCAAGGTACCCCTGTTATGGGGGATCCTTGTGTTGTTCCATTCATTGGAAACATTGGTACTCCCTTAATGGCTACTCTGAATCTTCATGGATTCACTATAGGGCTTCCAGTTTGGTTGTTCTCCACTCTGAATGGCTTGCATGCTCCTGATGCTTCTTTTGTAAGCACCTCAAATTAAGAGCATCAGAACCCTGGGCCTTCTTTGCTAGTAACATATTCTCCTCCTCCTTCTACCTCATGTGGCGAAAGTAGAAATACTAGTAACCAGCAGTCTAAAAGGAATAGACAGGGGAAGAATAGGAAGAAGATGCCAAAACAAGGGGGCAGCAACCCAGCCTCTGTTATTCATGCTGGAGGCAAGCACCCTTCCTCTACAAGTCATGCAGGGGGAACCTACCCAACCTCTGGAGGTCATGCTGGGAGAAAAATTTTAGTCACTGAAAATAACATTGAAAGTTTGTCTTCAACCACTGTCAGTCATGTTGGGGACACGTCATTGATCACTCTAGTCATATTAATGACAAGTCACCAGTTCCTGTGAGTCATACTGGAGACCCCAGATCAACCACTGCAAGTCATGCTGAGGGAGTTGACTTTGTCGACAAACCCAATAAACAGAAGTGTAAGTTCCCTTGCAAGTTTTGTGAGGGAGAGCACCTTACTTACTTGTGCCATGTACTTCCAGAAGTGCAAAAAGTGTGGTCCTTAGTTCAAAAGTCTTCTGCTTCTGAGCAACCAGCCACTGCAAGTCATGCTAGGGGCAAGCTGTCAGCCAATGCTAGTCATGCTGAGAGTACTGATCTTGTAAAGGAGTCTAGAACTATAGGACAGAAATCAAAGTTCCCTTGTAAACTTTGTAAGGGAGATCATCTTACTCACCGATTCCCTACCATTCCAGAGGCACGAAGAGTGTGGTCCATGTCAGAAGGAATCTCTACTCCTGATTTTTCCATAGATTCCCTATAGTCATATCAACCTTTGGTTGATAAAGTGGTTGAAACAATGCAATCTTTGGTCGACCCCACTCTTCCTTCGAAGAGTGAAGTGATCGAATCGATGCAATCTTCGACCTATCCCATCTTTCCTTTGGATACCGATGCACCTATCCCTGAAGTCTTATGCATTACCAGTTTGGATGTTTCTGAAAAAGGGGACACTTCATCCGTGCCATGTGAACCCCTACCAAGTCCTAGGATCATTTCCTTTGATTGGAATAGTCTAGCCGAGCCTCGCCTTCCTTCTTCGACAACTTTCCAGATAAAGGTTGATATCGAGAACCATACGGTTGATCGATGCATTGTAGATGAAGGAGCTTCTATTAGTATCTTATCCGCTTATGCTTGGAGAGATTTGGGTTTCCCTAATGTTATTCCAGTTGTTAATTGGTTGTTGACCTTCGATAGAAGACCTAGTGAACCGATTGGATTCCTCTGTCAGGTACCTGTTACTTTGGGTGAAAAAATAGTCTTAGTTGATTTTATGGTTTTAAAGGACCCTATGGACTTTGATATGATCCTCGGGCATGATTACGTTTATGCTATGCATGTTTTGGTGTCTGTTAAGTCAGTAAATTTTTCTGCATTTTTAGTTTTTCCTCTCCAAATTTTGGTTTGATTTTTTATTTTACCTTAGTTAATCGTTGGTTTTCAGTTTTGGTTTTCTGCCTTTTTAATAAGTTTATGAATGCTTGAATAAAGTTTGAGCCCAGTCTTCACATTTCATTTGATTTTGGTCATTTTTATGTTGGAAGTGGGTCAATATGAGTTATATATTCAAAAGAAGAATCAATTTTGACTTTAGAGAGTAGCTAAAGTAGGGGCCTAAACCAAAAAGCTGCTAAAATCTCCGATAAATTTGGCAAGAGTTAGAAAATCTGCTAAAATTTGGTTTAAAGATATTCTTGTAGCGCTACACCAAAGTTTAACACAGAGTGCGCTACAGGAATATCGTGGCATGAGTTTTTCGTAAAATCTTGATCTGATTTCAATCATCATGAAGAGTGTGAGAGTCTAATCGCATTTTGTGAAGTGTCTAACACGTGTATGCAGCATTTTAGCATGATGTTTGTGGTTTGATAATCACGAAGAGAGGCAAGGCCATCATTACAGGTAATGCGGGTTTCAGTTGCACAGATACCAGCCAGTTCCGGGTTTCGCTGTCAAATCTCCCTTGTCACACGCATAATCACTAAGGATTTAGTGTTTGAGAAGGAGTCTTCATCGTTCAACATCGGATTACGTTGCTGTTGAATGAGACACCTGTGATTCCGGCGCCAGCAGAAATTAGGGCTTTGAATTCGTTTCACCTGCAGCCAAGAAAACGTTAGGAGGACACCTGTGCTCGAAGAGGAACGTTATTGACACCTCAATTTGAAGACATCACGCCACGATGCAGGAGTAATTGACAGGTATTACGTAAACCCTCATAACTGAAGATTTTGGGGTTTTTGCTGCTGCATGTCCTTCTGAAAAAATTGGTCGCTGAGAAAGGTGTAATAGAATGAAAGGATGAAGAATTCATCACTGGAATGGTTAGCTGAAGCATGATAGCAGGAATTAGCATGACTGTTCCTTTTATGACCTAATCTGAATAGGGCGTTGAAAAACTCACAGAATTTCCTGTAGAATTCAGTTTGTTTAAACAGAGAGAAGTCTGCTAGTTTGATATGGGTGTTACACAGGGAGGTTTGTAGATTTATACATGGGTTAAATTGTTATAACCTGCAGTACTATTTGCCCAGAAAGCAGCTTATAAAACCATTCTGAAACCTAAAACTATACTGTTCCAGTTCCTTGACAAGAAAGAGATGGGAAAAAACAGTAAAAGTGGTAAGATTAATAGGGCTGAACCCACAGACTTGACATGGATCCAAAAGCTTCCAGATTGTGCAGAGCTGTTCCAACAGGCAGGGTGGTTGAAATTCTTCAAGAAGATAGATGGTTTTAATGCCCAAGTATCATGCAATTTTGCCAAAGGACTTAAGAATGAGATGATCATAATAGGTCCTTTAAAATTCAAATTGACTGTTGATTTAATTTCACAAGCCACTGAAATTGATAATGAAGGCGAGCTCTGGTTTAAGAAATCTCCTTTTGAGTTTGACCCTCAAAGATACTTATTGCCCAATGTTGTTCCTGACTGGAACAAAGGTATCATCATTCATAATTTCAAAAGGGAATGGATTGAACCTTTAAGAATTCTTCAGAGCTATATAACTTGTGAAGGGAGGTACTCATTAGTTTTCAAATACCATCTCGGGTTCTTGCAGCATATGGCAGGGGTGTCAAAAATGAATTTGCCATTCTTTTTCTTCAAAAGCTTGCAGAAGATGTCTAGCAAAATTAAACAGCAGGATGATCATACCTCCCAATCATTGTTTCATCATGGTCTCATCAAGTTGATCATCTCTACAGTGTTGCAGAAGGAAGAAAAAACTTGGGACTTTTTTCTATTTTGGTCAGGGATTCATTCCAAAGGAGAAGAACAGCAACCCAAAAGGAAAACTGATAAGGGAAGAGTAATGGTACAAAAATTGGGTTATTCAGCTAAACCTGCAAACAAACATGGCATTAAAGTTAAAAAGGAAACAAAGCAGGTGGCAGATGAAGGAGAGACTGACAGTCAGCCTCAGGAAATTCCACAGCACAGTGAAGTCAAATTTTCATTATTTGATGACAAAAAGGAAAAGGAAATTCCTGAAAATAAACCATCATCTATAGCAGTGGTTCATGAAGAGAGGAAAATTGATATCAGGGTTATTCCTGTAGCAAAAGAGGAAGTCCAGAATCTGCCCAAAAGCCCTATCACAGTCCTCTCGGATGATGAGGGCTATATGTTAGAGGATGAGCAGTTCATTCCAGAAATCAAGGTTAAAGCTGAGACTAAAGAAAATCAAGCTATAGAGGACAAAACTACCAAGCCTAAGAAGAAGATAAAAAAGCTAGAAGTGGTAGAATTATCATCTGTCCAGTATCAAGGGAAGACATTTAAAATGATGGGAGAGCCAGCTTCTTTATGGAGACCTAAAACTAGGTCTAAAAACAAATTAAGATTAAATATGAAAAAGTTGTTGAATCCGAAATTGAGGACTGATAAGGTAGACATTTCTGATGAAGAATCCATGGAGGAGCAGTCAAAGAAAAATGAATTGCATGCAGTTAAAAAAGAGGATGTTGGGTCTGTAAATGCAACAGGTGAAGAAAGCTCTAAGTCCATCGTTGAAAACAATTCTGGGAAAGTGTTAACAGAAGATATTAAATCATCACAGGTAATAGGTGTTTCAAATCCCATCATTGAAGATATTGCTGTAAGACCATTGACAGAGGAATTGATGTTTAAGAAGTATAACATGTTTTGGAAACCAAATGAAGATCTGGATGCTGCAATAGAAAAGCTGGTAAATTTTGACAAGGATAATTTGAAGAAGACTGTGAAACAGTACAAACATCAAATGAACTATATGCAAGAAGTAAATGATGGTTTAATGCTAGCAAATAGAAGATTGAGGGAAGACCTTCAGGACACTCATGACAATTTTCAGGAACTGGTGATTGATGCTAAGGAGGCACTCAGGAGGAAAAGGATGGCTGACAGGAATTGCTCAGAATTAGAAAGGACAGTTCAGACCTTGCAGCATGAAAATGAACACCTACACAGAAAGATAGCTGAGCTGGAGCAAAGGCACAAAAGGTGAAGAAAAGATATTCAAGTCCAGATGGCATAGCTTTGCTAGTGGAGGCATCGAAAGAGATCTAGGGCAGTTAGGTTCATTTAAAGCTTTTTGTTAAGGATTTGCTATTTTTAGCAAAATTGTAATTTGTAAAAATGTAAATGTTATTTTTCCTAATCTAGCCATTCGATGGAGGATTAATAGGAGAAACCCTAACTGTTTTGAGGGGGATGAAAACTATTTAGAGAAGTAAAAAAGACATTGTAAGGGTTCGAATTTTTGGAGAGCTAGAGGAGGTCTGCAAACTGTGCTTCATCCAGACTTGTTCACTGCTAAGTATTGCAAACTCTCATATTGCATTTTTGATGAAACTATGAATATATGACTCCCTATTCCACTTCTGATATGTGTTGGCTTCATTTTAAACTTATACAGTTTCTTTATTGACAATTTCATTTCTGGTTTTATGTATGATTTCCAGTAAGTGCTTGTCTTTTATTGAATGAATTTCAGTGCAATCTTTTAGTGAATTTCTGAGATATATGGACATCTTCATGGATAAATGTATGTGATTTAGTTTTTACTTATTGTTGAATGTATTCCCTTATGCTCTTGAAGTTTTCTTACCAAAACCTACAAAACAAAACCCTAAAAACCTAGTTTGGATTGATTTTATTCTTGAGATTGTGTTGGCTTGTTACCCTAGCCTTAGTAACAATTTCTGACACAAACATCTTTGGCGCCGTTGCCGGGGACGAAGCTGAAGCATATCTTCCCTGGGATACTCATCATTTTTCCTGGTTTAAGAGGTGAACTTGAACCAGCACTTTGAAGGCTATATTTTCACCAAAAAAGTCACACTGGCTTCTAAAGGCATTGGGACCAGGAATAAGCCTGTTTCTCCAATAAATCTGGGTGTGACAGACCCTGAGCAAATTCTGAAAACAGCTAACAAACTCAGAAGATCCAAATCTTTACCAACTTGTTGTGATTCTCATCAGTTAAGTGAATCACTAGACCCAGCTGATATTTCACCGAGTATAAAACCTATCCTATCTGAGAGCAGTTTTCAGGTTTTCACTAATCCCAAAAGTTTCTTGAAGGCTAAAACCTCTTCTCCTGATAGAATACCAATATTTCAGCTGAAGCTAGGAAAGAATACCTTTCAAAAAGGACCCAGTCAAACTCCTTCCTTTTCAAACCCTAATTTGAAACTTCAGTCTACACTTCAGTCCACAATGGCAGCTCAAAATCCACCTATGGATATGATGGACAGAATGGTAGTAGCTAGGTATGCACCATTAGTTTTACCTCAGCCCCTACATCCTTTGCCCGGAGGTGATTATCAGAAGTATATGCCTATATTTAATGGTCAAGGGGAAAATACTGCTGAGGAACATTGGGAAGCTTTTATGAGTTATGCTGACAATCAGAATATTGAAATGAAAGATGTGTGGATGAGGGTTTTTGTTCAGAGTTTAGATGGGGATGTAAGAAAATGGTTTAGGGAGTTGCCTGCTAACTCCATTACTATTATTGAAGAACTCCATCAGCTTTTCATGAGACAGTGGGGAGACACTAAAGATCACACATACTACATAACTGAGTTTGGAGCTCTCAGAAGAAAGAAAGATGAGACTGTTGCAGATTTTTCCAAGAGGTTTAATAAGATGTACAGTAGAATTCCAGCAGAAATTAAACCTACTGAAACATCAGCCAAGTTGACATATGCCAATGCTTTTGATCATGAATTTTCTTTATTACTCAGAGAGAGGAGAGATATCACCCTGCTGAACATGCAAGATGCAGCCCTAGAGATAGAGTCTAATTTGTTAGCTTCAAATAGACTTAAGAATGAAACATCTCAGCAGCTTTATGAAAGAAAAGGAAAGAAAGAAGCTGTCACAGCAGGTTCTGCTTCTCAAACTGCTGAAGCCAAAATAGATGAGATGGCCAAAATGGTTAAAATCCTCACTGCAAAGTTAAATAAACTCGAGCTTGAAAAGAATTCTGCCAAACCTGCTCCTGAAGCTCAGAGGAATCCAAATAACCAAAATCAGTTTAGAAGACAATTTGCCCCTAGATTCATGCCAAGGGAGCGAAGAAATAATGACATTCAGCAAGAAAGGAGAGAAAATGAAGATCAAAAAGTTCCCCCACCTTTTCAAAATAATCTGGTTGATGAGGAAGAAATTGATCAGCAGTTGCTTTTTGAAGAAACTGAGACTGATCAGGACATGAACCACATTGGAGATAAAATGTTTACAGGCTTTGTTACTGAAGAGGATTTTCTAAATTCTGAATATTATGATGCTGATTTATATGAGGTTGAAGATGATTTGGAATGTGAAAAGACTGCTGTAAATGCTGCTACCAATCCGAATGGAGTCAAGAAAGTTATTAATCTCAGAACTGGACCAAAACAAGTAGTTCAAGCTCCTAAGAAGAAAGCTGCTGTTCCTGCTCCAGTTATTCGTGATAAACCAACTGTTGATCCTGTAGCAGAAAAGAAACAACCTGCAGAAAAACCCAAGAAAAGTTCAGAAATTGAAGAGGTAAACAAGTCAAATCAACATTTTAGTTTGGAAAATGAATTAGGAAAGCTCAAAATTCCTGTGCCATTTTCTGAGCTTATAAAAAATCCATCATACAAGAATACAGTCTTGAAGGTAATGAATATGCAAAATAATCTACCAGTTTCAGATACAGTGAACCTTCAGGAAGAAAACCCTAGAATTTTTATCGGATCAGCTTTAGCTGAGAAGACTGAAAATGAGGCTGGTGCTTCTCCTCCATTTTATATAACTCTGACTGTGCATGAGCAGATGATTCATAACTGTCTACTAGATTCAGGAGCATCCCATAATTTGATGCCAAAATATGTGATGGAAGCCCTGGGCCTTAATGTCACTAAACCTTACCATGATCTATATGCCTTTGACTCCCGAGCTGTAAAATGTCTAGGAGTGATAAAAGATATGGTTGTCAATCTTACTCAGTTACCCATGAAAAGTGTAATAATGGATGTTGTGGTAGCTGACATCACACCAAAGTTTGGTTTACTTCTGTCTAGGTCATGGGCTAAGAAAGTTGGAGGAACATTACAGATGGATCTCTCTTATGCAACTATTCCTGTTTTTGGTGGGGAAAACAGGAGACTTTATAGAGAGTTACAGTTGGCTTACATTGTCACAGATGAGAAAAACCCTACAAATCACCCAATGTATTCTGTGGATAAAGACCTTGGTTCATGCATACTACAATTTAGTGAAGAAGAGAATTCTGCTGGTGTATTACAAGTACAAAAAGATCAGCCTGTAAAACACAGTCAAGAAGAACAGGATGTATTATGGCAGTTGTATTTTGATGGGTCTTCATGTAAAGAAGGTGCTGGAGCTGGAGTTTTATTGATTTCTCCTGGAGGTGAAATGGTGAAACTTATGTATAAGTTAGAATTTGCTACCACCAACAATACTGCTGAGTATGAGGCCCTGCTATTGGGATTGAAAGCTGCAAAAGATTTAGGAATTCAACAGATTTCTGCATTTGGCGACTCCGAACTAATTGTTCAACAAGTGAAGAACAAATATCAAGTAAAGCAGGGTTTGTTGAAAGTATATCGAAATGAGGTATGGGATATGCTTGAAAATTATTTTATTGCATTTAATATCACTCATATTCCCAGAAATCAAAATGAAACTGCAGATTCTTTAGCCCTGGCTGCCACACATTTCAGAATTCCAAAAACCACTCAATTAAGGTATCTAATTGAAGTGAGATATAGGCCATGTGTCCTAGATAATGTGAAACATTGGAGGGTTTTTGAAGATGACCTTGAAATAAAAAAATTTCTTGAACTGGTAGATTGAATTTTCAAACAATCAAATTGATCAAGAAATTGATGAAAAGGATGAACAGTTAGATGAGTTTACTGCAGAAGAGATTGCTGGACATAAGATTATTGAACTAAAGAGTAATTTCATTCCGAAAGGCCTAGTACCTTTGGAGAGAATATTTACTAAGGATGATACACCTTCCAGACCAATAATCCAGTCTTCAGAAGAAAATGTAGAGGATTACAATATTGGCTCAGCAGAACATCCCAGAATGGTAAAATTGTCTAAAAACCTAACAGCTGAGCAAAGGAGTAGATACATTAAACTGTTGAAGAAGTATGTTGATACATTTGCTTGGTCTTACAAGGAGCTGAAAACCTATGACACAGCAGTTATTCAACATAAAGTCCCTTTGAAACCTAATGTTAAACCTTTCAGGCAGAAATTAAGAAGAATCAATCCAGCACTGTTTCCTGTTATTGAAAAAGAATTGAAGAAGCTGTTGGATGCAAAAATAATAGTGCCTCTTAGGTATTCTTCTTGGGTGGCAAATTTGGTTCCTGTTAGAAAGAAGAATGGAGAGATTCGATTATGTGTTGATTTCAGGAATTTGAATCGATCCTCATTAAAAGACAATTATCCTCTCCCCAAGATTGAACAGGTTTTGCAGCAGGTGGTTGGAGCTCAAAGGATTTCAATGCTAGATGGTTTCTCAGGGTATAATCAGATTGCTATGCACCCTGATGATAAAGAAAAAACAGCTTTTACAACCCCCTGGGGGACATTTATGTATGACAAGATGCCTTTTGGCTTAATGAATGCTGGAGCAACCTTTCAGAGAGCCATGGATATTGCATTTGTGGGTGAAAAAGATAAGTTTGTGGTGATTTATCTGGATGATATTACAGTTTTCTCCAAATCTGATGATGAACATTTGAAACATTTGGAGCAAACCTTCATAAAGTGCAGAAAGTTTGGCTTATCCTTGAACCCTAAAAAATCACATTTTGCTGTACAGGAAGGTAAGTTGCTTGGTCACTTGGTATCAGCTGATGGTATCAGGATTGACCCTGAGAGAGTCAAAGCAATACTGAAAATTAGTTTGCCCAGGAGTAAAAAGGATGTGCAATCATTTATTGGCAAAATCAATTTTCTACGAAGGTTTATTCCTAATTTTGCTGAGACCATTAAGCAGATTACAGGCATGTTAAAAAAGGATCATGAAATCAAGTGGACTATGGAAGCAAAGACAGCTTTTGAAAAAATTAAAATGGCTCTAACTGAAGCACCTGTTCTGGTGAGTCCAAATTTTGACAAAGAATTTCTTACATTCTCTTTTGCCTCGGAAGACACTATTGCTGCTGTATTACTTCAGAAGAATGAAGAAGGATTGGAACAACCAATTGCCTTTTTTAGCAAAACACTTAGAGATTCCGAGCTAAAATACAGTATTTTGGAAAAACAAGCCTATGCCCTGGTAAAGGCTTTAAAATTTTTCAGAATTTATATTTTACACTCCAAGGTTGTTTCATTTGTTCCAAATGCTGCAGTGAAGGATGTTTTGACACAGCCTGATAGTGAAGGAAAGAGGGGAAGGTGGATTGCCAAAATTATGGAATATGAAGTGGAAATCAGACCTACCAAGCTGGTCAAAGGACAAGGATTGGCCAAACTGCTGGCTGACTCAAATTGTCAGGCATTAGGGTTACATGCTATGACAGAAGAATTAGCACCTGAAGAAAATCAAGCAATCCTGGAAAAAGAAAGAATCATGGATTCTTATTCATCTTCAGATTGGTATGCTGACAATGTTCATTTCCTGCTATTTTTGCAATGTCCAGAACATTTAGACAGGAAAGCTGCCAGGTCCTTGAAATTGAAAACTACTAAATACTGTCTGATAGAGGGTCAATTGTTTTGGAAAGATCCAGCAGGAATCTTATTAAGGTGTTTAGATCAAGCTGAAATAAAGGAAGTAATTTCAGAATCTCATGAAGGAGCCTGTGGAGGGCATAAATATTGGAAAACCACAGCTTATAAAATTTTAAGAGCTGGTTACTATTGGCCTTCACTTTTCACAGATGTTTATCAAACTGTAAGAACTTGTATACCTTGCCAAAAGTTTGCAGGAAAACAGAAGCTGCTGTCTTTACCTTTGAAGCCTATTGTAGTCAATGCCCCTTTTCAGCAGTGGGGCCTGGATTTTATTGGAGAAATAAACCCAGCATCTTCAGGCCAACATCATTGGATTTTGACTGCCACAGATTTCTTTACAAAGTGGGTGGAGGCTATCCCCACAAGAAATGCCACAGATAAGGTAATTATGGATTTCATAGAAAATAATATTCTGAGCAGGTTTGGTTGCCCACAACGATTGATTACTGATAATGCCAAAGCATTCAAATCCAAGGCAATGGTGGCCTTTTGTGAAAAAAATGGTATTATGCTAAAACATTCAACTCCCTATTATCCTCAGGGAAATGGTCAGGCTGAATCATCTAACAAAAATATCATTCAGTGCATTAAAAAATTGCTCAAACAAAATAAAAAATCTTGGGATTCAATGTTGAAATATGCATTATGGGCAGATAGGATTACTGTAAAACAAGCCATTGGAACTTCACCTTTTCAGCTGGTTTATGGAACAGAAGCAGTATTTCCAGTACAATTGGGAATCCCAGTAATGAAGTTCCTCCAAAATTCTCAAGAGGAACCAGATGATTTGCAAAGGAGAATTTTTGAGATGATTGAGTTACAGCAGAACAGAGAAAAAGTAGACAAAGAAGCCCAGCTGTATAGAGCTAAAATGAAAACCAGGTTTGACAGAAATATCAAGGATCATATTTTTTCAGAAGGGGAGATGGTTTTAAGATGGGATGCAAGAAAGGAACAGAAGGGGAAACATGGAAAATTTGATAATTTATGGTTTGGCCCTTTTCTGATAGCTAAGGTTTTGGAAAATAATACTTTCATATTGCAGTCTTTGGAAGGAAAAGAATTGCTCAGCCCTGTTAATGGGCGATTCCTCAAGCATTTCTACAATTAAATGAAGATCATGGTCATTTTTCATTGTATATACCGGTGTGAGTAAGATTGAATAAAGACTCCATAGCCCAATGGAAGACTGAAGGCACTAGTCTACAGGTTCTTGAAGCCTCACAGGGAGGACTTCATCCGACAGCTGGAGCCAGATGTTAAGTCAGTAAATTTTTCTGCATTTTTAGTTTTTCCTCTCCAAATTTTGGTTTGATTTTTGATTTTACCTTTGTTAATCGTTGGTTTTCAGTTTTGGTTTTCTGCCTTTTTAATAAGTTTATGAATGCTTGAATAAAGTTTGAGCCCAGTCTTCACATTTCATTTGATTTTGGTCATTTTTATGTTGGAAGTGGGTCAATATGAGTTATATATTCAAAAGAAGAATCAATTTTGACTTTAGAGAGTAGCTAAAGTAGGGGCCTAAACCAAAAAGCTGCTAAAATCTCCGATAAATTTGGCAAGAGTTAGAAAATCTGCTAAAATTTGGTTTAAAGATATTCTTGTAGCGCTACACCAAAGTTTAACACAGAGTGCGCTACAGGAATATCGTGGCATGAGTTTTTCGTAAAATCTTGATCTGATTTCAATCATCATGAAGAGTGTGAGAGTCTAATCGCATTTTGTGAAGTGTCTAACACGTGTATGCAGCATTTTAGCATGATGTTTGTGGTTTGATAATCACGAAGAGAGGCAAGGCCATCATTACAGGTAATGCGGGTTTCAGTTGCACAGATACCAGCCAGTTCCGGGTTTCGCTGTCAAATCTCCCTTGTCACACGCATAATCACTAAGGATTTAGTGTTTGAGAAGGAGTCTTCATCGTTCAACATCGGATTACGTTGCTGTTGAATGAGACACCTGTGATTCCGGCGCCAGCAGAAATTAGGGCTTTGAATTCGTTTCACCTACAGCCAAGAAAACGTTAGGAGGACACCTGTGCTCGAAGAGGAACGTTATTGACACCTCAATTTGAAGACATCACGCCACGATGCAGGAGTAATTGACAGGTATTACGTAAACCCTCATAACTGAAGATTTTGGGGTTTTTGCTGCTGCATGTCCTTCTGAAAAAAATGGTCGCTGAGAAAGGTGTAATAGAATGAAAGGATGAAGAATTCATCACTGGAATGGTTAGCTGAAGCATGATAGCAGGAATTAGCATGACTGTTCCTTTTATGACCTAATCTGAATAGGGCGTTGAAAAACTCACAGAATTTCCTGTAGAATTCAGTTTGTTTAAACAGAGAGAAGTCTGCTAGTTTGATATGGGTGTTACACAGGGAGGTTTGTAGATTTATACATGGGTTAAATTGTTATAACCTGCAGTACTATTTGCCCAGAAAGCAGCTTATAAAACCATTCTGAAACCTAAAACTATACTGTTCCAGTTCCTTGACAAGAAAGAGATGGGAAAAAACAGTAAAAGTGGTAAGATTAATAGGGCTGAACCCACAGACTTGACATGGATCCAAAAGCTTCCAGATTGTGCAGAGCTGTTCCAACAGGCAGGGTGGTTGAAATTCTTCAAGAAGATAGATGGTTTTAATGCCCAAGTATCATGCAATTTTGCCAAAGGACTTAAGAATGAGATGATCATAATAGGTCCTTTAAAATTCAAATTGACTGTTGATTTAATTTCAGAAGCCACTGAAATTGATAATGAAGGCGAGCTCTGGTTTAAGAAATCTCCTTTTGAGTTTGACCCTCAAAGATACTTATTGCCCAATGTTGTTCCTGACTGGAACAAAGGTATCATCATTCATAATTTCAAAAGGGAATGGATTGAACCTTTAAGAATTCTTCAGAGCTATATAACTTGTGAAGGGAGGTACTCATTAGTTTTCAAATACCATCTCGGGTTCTTGCAGCATATGGCAGGGGTGTCAAAAATGAATTTGCCATTCTTTTTCTTCAAAAGCTTGCAGAAGATGTCTAGCAAAATTAAACAGCAGGATGATCATACCTCCCAATCATTGTTTCATCATGGTCTCATCAAGTTGATCATCTCTACAGTGTTGCAGAAGGAAGAAAAAACTTGGGACTTTTTTCTATTTTGGTCAGGGATTCATTCCAAAGGAGAAGAACAGCAACCCAAAAGGAAAACTGATAAGGGAAGAGTAATGGTACAAAAATTGGGTTATTCAGCTAAACCTGCAAACAAACATGGCATTAAAGTTAAAAAGGAAACAAAGCAGGTGGCAGATGAAGGAGAGACTGAGAGTCAGCCTCAGGAAATTCCACAGCACAGTGAAGTCAAATTTTCATTATTTGATGACAAAAAGGAAAAGGAAATTCCTGAAAATAAACCATCATCTATAGCAGTGGTTCATTAAGAGAGGAAAATTGATATCAGGGTTATTCCTGTAGCAAAAGAGGAAGTCCAGAATCTGCCCAAAAGCCCTATCACAGTCCTCTCGGATGATGAGGTCTATATGTTAGAGGATGAGCAGTTCATTCCAGAAATCAAGGTTAAAGCTGAGACTAAAGAAAATCAAGCTATAGAGGACAAAACTACCAAGCCTAAGAAGAAGATAAAAAAGCTAGAAGTGGTAGAATTATCATCTGTCCAGTATCAAGGGAAGACATTTAAAATGATGGGAGAGCCAGCTTCTTTATGGAGACCTAAAACTAGGTCTAAAAACAAATTAAGATTAAATATGAAAAAGTTGTTGAATCCGAAATTGAGGACTGATAAGGTAGACATTTCTGATGAAGAATCCATGGAGGAGCAGTCAAAGAAAAATGAATTGCATGCAGTTAAAAAAGAGGATGTTGGGTCTGTAAATGCAACAGGTGAAGAAAGCTCTAAGTCCATCGTTGAAAACAATTCTGGGAAAGTGTTAACAGAAGATATTAAATCATCACAGGTAATAGGTGTTTCAAATCCCATCATTGAAGATATTGCTGTAAGACCATTGACAGAGGAATTGATGTTTAAGAAGTATAACATGTTTTGGAAACCAAATGAAGATCTGGATGCTGCAATAGAAAAGCTGGTAAATTCTGACAAGGATAATTTGAAGAAGACTGTGAAACAGTACAAACATCAAATGAACTATATGCAAGAAGTAAATGATGGTTTAATGCTAGCAAATAGAAGATTGAGGGAAGAACTTCAGGACACTCATGACAATTTTCAGGAACTGGTGATTGATGCTAAGGAGGAACTCAGGAGGAAAAGGATGGCTGACAGGAATTGCTCAGAATTAGAAAGGACAGTTCAGACCTTGCAGCATGAAAATGAACACCTACACAGAAATATAGCTGAGCTGGAGCAAAGGCACAAAAAGGTGAAGAAAAGATCTTCAAGTCCAGATGGCATAGCTTTGCTAGTGGAGGCATCGAAAGAGATCTAGGGCAGTTAGGTTCATTTAAAGCTTTTTGTTAAGGATTTGCTATTTTTAGCAAAATTGTAATTTGTAAAAATGTAAATGTTATTTTGCCTAATCTAGCCATTCGATGGAGGATTAATAGGAGAAACCCTAACTGTTTTGAGGGGGATGAAAACTATTTAGAGAAGTAAAAAAGACATTGTAAGGGTTCGAATTTTTGGAGAGCTAGAGGAGGTCTGCAAACTGTGCTTCATCCAGACTTGTTCACTGCTAAGTATTGCAAACTCTCATATTGCATTTTTGATGAAACTATGAATATATGACTCCCTATTCCACTTCTGATATGTGTTGGCTTCATTTTAAACTTATACAGTTTCTTTATTGACAATTTCATTTCTGGTTTTATGTATGATTTCCAGTAAGTGCTTGTCTTTTATTGAATGAATTTCAGTGCAATCTTTTGGTGAATTTCTGAGATATATGGACATCTTCATGGATAAATGTATGTGATTTAGTTTTTACTTATTGTTGAATGTATTCCCTTATGCTCTTGAAGTTTTCTTACCAAAACCTACAAAACAAAACCCTAAAAACCTAGTTTGGATTGATTTTATTCTTGAGATTGTGTTGGCTTGTTACCCTAGCCTTAGTAACAATTTCTGACACAAACAGTGTCTACGCTCTTTTTTGTGATGCATTTTACTCATAACGAAAGCATTGTCACTATCGCCCAGTTTGCATTCATTGATCCTCCTTATTACCCAATTGTAGACCATTCTGATCCCTCGTCATTAGGCACTACTATGTCACATGGGAATTATGTGGCATATTGTTCCTTGAGTTCAACTGCTACTAAGAAGGGCTCTCTGAGTTCCTGCTTACCTTCTCGAGACTTAGTCCCGGCTTTTGACCAAGTGACACCTCCATCTAAATGTTTAGATATGTGTTCTATCTGAGACAATATACTTCCTTCCGATGAATTTTTCCTAGAGTCCATAGTATAGTCTGCCATTCATTTGGATGTTGATCCAGTCGCAGTCATTTCCAGCCCTGGTTTGACCTTAAAGTCTGATTTTCCTACTGTTGATTCTTTAAACTCTCCTATAGATCCACAAATCGGTGTTCCTGCTGAGTTTGATTTGGCTTCCATAATTTTCAACTCTCATGATGATGAATTTGTTTCTGCAGATTCCATCATGTCCTTCAACTTTGATCTTCATCCTGAAGTCAATATTGTTGATTGTAAGTCCTCGGTTTTGGGTACCATAGAGTCTTCATTTGAAAACTCTTCCTTGTTTATGCATGTTGTTGATGATAGTGAAGTTGAAAGTATTTCTACCACAGTGACTTGTATTGGATCTTTCTTTGAATATGTTTTAGATATGATCTTGGTACTAATGATTCTTGGAGACAAGATTCTTAGTTGGATTTATACTTGCTTACTGGTCCTTTTCGACACCTTGTGCAACCATGTGAGGTATATTCAGAACCTTGCATATAGGTTTAGGATTCCCCGTTGTTATGTTGCATTTGAACCTTTTTCCATCTGAATTCGCCATAGGATCGAACCTATTGGATATTCGTGTGTTAGCCATCTCTTTATGCATTGTGCACCAGTCCAACAGGAGAGCCTACCTAACATGGGTCACCCTAGTTAGCACCTTTATGCCATTTTGGTGCCCATGCTATTTTTTTCTCATAGGCTCGGGAGCCTTTTTAGATTTACCATGACTTTGAGAAGAAGCCTCATATCTTTCTTGCTCATATATTTCTGGCCATCCCTGATAAGGCTCCCATCTTTGTGTTCAAGTTGCATATGCATCTGTTATGATCCCACTTGCGCTAATGAGCTTGATGCCAGCTTCCATGCTTTTAGCTCGTTGTATAAGCTTCCATCTCTAATCTCATTTCTGCTAAGCCTTGTATCATTTTGCCTTCGCAATTTGACACCTTTTACCTAGAGGAGACACACCCTGAGTGTCCTTATCTTGCTTGTGTTCCTTGAATTAGGCATAGCTTTGTTCCATGCGCTTGGAGCTAGTTTTGCATGTCCCTGACACTCGTCTCCTCCCATATCGAGAATTCTTCTACCTTTACTTCGAGCTCATTAAAAACAGTAAGTAGGTTTCGAGCATTCTTCCACCTTTACTTCGAGCTTGTTAAAAACAGTAAGTAGGTTTTGAGCATTCTTCTACCTTTACTTTGAGCTCTTTAAAAACAGTAAGTAGGTTTCAAGCATTCTTCTACCTTTACTTCGAGCTCGTTAAAAACAGTAAGTAGGTTACGAATATCCTTCCACCTTTCCTTCGAGCTCGTTAAAAATAGTAAGGAGGCTATGAGCATTTATTTCATCTTCACTTCGAGCTCATTAAAAACAGTAAGGAAGTTATGAGCATTTTTCTGTATCTCCTTTGAGCTCGTTAAAAACAGTAAGGAGGTCACGAGTTTACTTTTTTGGGCTCGTTAAACCTTTACGTAAAAGATCCCTATGGATTTCTTTTAAGCCCTTTTCAAACTCCTTAAATAGGAAAAGTTTGCCGAGCATAGTTTTCTTTTTGGGATCGTTAAAATAACTGAACCGACATCCACTTAGGTATAGAATTACCCCTTTTCCGTGTTAAAATTTCAGAATTTAATTCAATCTGATCTAGGATCTTAACTGAGAGAACAACATGTACAGCATATCTAAAGCATATCAATCATGGAGACAATAATGCAAGCACACAAGAGACACAAAGATTTACTTGGGGAAAACCATAAAGGTGAAAAACCACAATAACTTCCTCAGAGATAGATAGAGCAATGATACAACCAACCATGAGAGATATAACCTAGCAATAGATCCTCCTCCTCCATAAGTGCGCCACTCCTCCTTGAGTGCATGTGTGAGAAGTGAGTGAGAAAATAGAGTGCCTCCCGCACTCTATTTATACTTGACTTGACTTGCCTTTTTACCTAACTCATGTAGGCTCGAACTTAACCACATAAAATAATGCTGACTGGGCCGACCCCCAATAGGGTGGTCTAATAACCCTTTGACCCACATGGCCGACCCCTAATAGGGTGGTCTCATAACCCTTTGACCCACATGACTTATACAGGGCCGACCCCAAACAAGGTGGTCTAATAACCCATCAAGTATAAGTTACGACACTTACCATATAAATAACGACACTTCCGTATAGAGGAATAATAACATCTCTATAGGAATACATTATACATATATGTGAAATACATTCCGAAGTTACATATACATCAACACTCCCTCTTAACTAGGAAGGTATTTCTCAGCACAGTTCTTCTAGCACAAGTCATCTTCTCTGGATCATCGTCACTGGATAATCGTCATCGAGTCATCATCATCGTCACTGCTTCTGCTATCTCAATCAATCTCTGAATCTACTCATAGGAAGTTCTACAGAGCCAGTCCTTTTTCATACTGGATGTAGGCCCACCACCTGCAGGTCTTCATCATCACTGGCCATACTGTGGAATCCTCAGGACTGATTACGTGCGTCACAAAACCTCTAAAGAGAATCCCAGGCTGTTACGAACACACAACTCTACCTATAGGATCTCCCAGGGCATCGAATTACATGTGACCTCACCACAAAACCTCGCAAGAGCATCCCAGGCTGTTACGAGCACATAGCTCTACCTATAGGATCTCCCAGGGCAACGAATTACATGTGGTCATGTAAAAACCTCGCAAGAGCATCCCAGGACTGATTACGGGCACACAGCCCAACCTATCGGATCTCCCAGGGAACCGAATTACATTCCATAGGACAAAACCTCGAAAGAGCATCTGCTAGATATCCCAGGGAACCGAATTACATGCCATAGGCAAAACCTCGAAAGACTATCTGCAGATCTCCCAGGGCACCGAATTACATGTCCTCCCAGAGCAAAACCTCGAAAGAGCATTTTCCATATGTCCCAGGGCACCGAATTACATGCCATAGGAAAAACCTTGAAAGACTATCTGCAAATCTCCCAGGGCACCGAATTACATGCTCATCTGCACAACCTGATCCACGGCCATAGAGTATCAACCTGATACTCACCATACATCATCCTGATGTACTCATGATCATCCTGATCATCATCACTGCAACATCCTGCTGCATATCATCTGGAGCAACATCCTGAAGCTCGTCATCCATGATCATCCTGATCATCATCACTGCAACATCCTGCTGCATGTCATCTGGAGCAACATCCTGAAGCTCGTCATCCATGATCATCGTGATCATACAATGCATCCATCTGATGCACACCACATATCTACCTGATACATATCATCATACATGATCCATCTGATCATACAATGTATCCACCTGATACAAATACAAATACATGATACATATCACCACACATGATCCACATGATCATACAATGTATCCACCTGATACATATACAGATACATGGTCCAAGCATCCAACATGATGTATATACAAAAATACATACACATGATCCAACTGATCATACCCAGCATCCAACATGATGCGTACATACATATATATAATGATCCAACTGATCATATCCAAGCAGAAACCAAAACATCATCTTGATGCTCATCATCCAGCACTTACATCCACAGCCATGTGAAGGATCCCCCTTCCAACATGCTTGGAATGGCTTCAGCAAATGTGTCCATCACTTCTTCCTCGAAGTGTCCTCGATATGAAGCACGCCAAGCCTCTCTCTGAAGTACTCGAACTTCACCCTGGCTAGTGGCTTCGTCAGCACATCTGCAATCTGCTCGTCCGTCGCAACATATAGGAGCTTCACAGCTCCTCTCTGCACCATATCCCTGATATAGTGATATTTGATCTCTATGTGTTTCGACCTGTCATGAAACACTGGGTTCTCGGACAGCTTCACACAACTCTGGTTATCACAGAAGATACCAGTAGCCTCCAACGGGAGATCAAATAGCTCAGACAGTAGCTTTCGTAGCCATACTGCCTCACAACTAGCTGAACAGGATGCAACATACTCTGCCTCAGCTGTACTCAGTGCTACGCAGGACTGCTTCCTGCTAAACCAAGAGATCACACTTGATCCCATACTGAAGCAGCACCCAGATGTGCTCTTCCTATGTACAGCACTTCCAGCCCAATCTGAATCAACATAACCCTGTAGGTTAAAATTTTGATTCGCTTCATACTTGAGCCCATAATCCACTGTACCCTTCAGGTACCTCAGAACATGCTTTACAGCAACCAGGTGAACACTCCTCGGATCCATCAGGAACTAACTCAATGTGTTCGCTGCAAGGCAAATATCTGGTCTCGTGTTCATTAGGTACATCACGGACCCAATCATCTGACGATACATAGTGATATCAATCGGCTCAGATGAAGCATCACACAGGCACTTCAGGTTCGATGCCATAGGTGTGGCCATAGCCTTGTAGTCCATCATCCTGAACCTCTTCAGGATCTCTACTGCATACTTCCCTTGTCCAAGGAAGATTCCATCACTCTGCCACACCTCCATGCCAAAAACAAATAGTGCATCAACCCCAAGCTCTTCATCTCGAACTCGGCAGTAAGCTTCCGCTGCATGTCGGCAATCAATCTATCTTCACCTGTAACAAACAGGTTAACCGCATACAACTATTCAAGAAAGCTGTCTTGAAATCCATCTAGTGTATATTCTATTTCATCACTTTCATATTTCTCTATGCTGCCATCTGCGGCATGCTTGATCCTGATAGATCCATATGGAAGTCATAACAAACTTCCCTTCAGGTCTTGGGACTACAATCCAAACATCATTCTTCATGATCGACGGATCATGGCATTCCATTTCTTCATCCCAGATCCTGGGAACTTCAATATCTTCAATATTTTCAATATATATCTTTGTTGCTGGAACAAATGTTGTAGTCCTTTTGTAGGTGAAGATATATGGTCTTTCCTACAAAACAGGTTAAATTGCATGATTAGAAACATCTCATAATTTTTAGAACAAATTCTTACACATAAAGAAATATGTCATAAAGTCATGCAATTATCTTAGCCAATGCTTCAATACAACATTTATCCATATCCTGTAACTTTCTAGATGCCTTCCAATCTCTACCAGAACATTGTTAAGAGTGTGCACAACTCCCAACATGTCAGCAAAGAGGTTTCATTCTAGATAAGTAGTGATGGAATGTTGTACAGTGCCATAGGCTACTTACCCATGTATATTAGTAGTATACTATTCATTAATGCATTTATTCTAATGTGCATAATACACAACCTAATTCTAGGAACATCAGTATATACATCATTGAACAGTATTATTTAAACAAGCACATATGCAAGAAATGATAATTAAAAATACTTATCTTTGTTTGGTTACTGGGTGGACTCCCTCTGAGTCTTTGCTTCCTTGTAGGAGTTGTTGAAGTAGCTTCTTCTACACCTTTCTGTTATGGAATGTAGAAAGATGTTCAACTCCCTCTGAATATCTGTATCCTTGTAGAAACTACTGAAGTGTGCTCCTTTGCTTTCTTGCAGGGACAACTGGAGTGTGCTTCCTCTTGATCTTTGCTTCCTGGATTACCTGTCCTTACATTCATCCTTGGTTCCTATGCATGCTTATTAGTATCATGATTGTGTTATCCTTGTGAACTCATATAAAATCATACATTCATTAGTATACTATTAAAACTCAATAATCTTAAGCATGTATAGTCATGATCATTTCAAACAGAAAATAATAAGCATTAGCATTCAAGGTTTATGTAGGATTCTTATGGTTAGTCAAATCATAAAAAACATAACATGTCTAAACCTGTAATTACTCAAACCTATGACTCTTCAGGTTAGTTGAATCATCAATCAAGATAAGAGATATAATATGCATAAAACCATGATTATTCAAACCTATGACTTCATGAATAATCATTATCAACAACAGTATAAGATCCTAACACAAGGTAGGATTCTAGCTTGATATAGGAAAAACATACCTGGATTAGCATGCTAGCTATTTGTGTCTAACATACTCACATGATGTCTTCTTGTTCTTCTTCAATGACTTTTGCTAGTAACCTGTATATCTCATAGGTCAACTATTACAAAACCAAGTTATACATACCTCGTAAATGGATCTTCTATGAGATCCATGACAATGGATGAATCCTTGTCTTCATGTCACCATGATCATACGTTCTTGAAGAAGAACATGATTTGTCTTTCTTGGTGTACCTTTCATGTTAGCAGACAACATAAACCTCATACAACACCATAATGCATTAGCACAATCATAAGTGTCAACACCCTAACCAATGAATATCTTCTATCATGCATTCATAATTTTGTTAAGGTGATATGACAAATCTAAAATCAAAATTGTACTTAACCGTAATAACATGAAGACAAACATACCATAAACTTAATCATGAACAAATATCGAAACATACCTCGATGAGTCATACCTGTCGAGATCGCTTGAAATATTCTTATGTAAGGCCTTAGCCTCATCTCCCTTTGAAACAGGAACTTCTTCATTTATGCAGGTGACCAATCCATCTTCTTCTAGGATTAACCCAATCCACTTGATTTGCAAGAACTGGGACTGGAGCTAGATATGGGTTTGTGAGAGAAACCCCAAAAATTCAAACTTTGAATTTCAAACTTCCGAAAGTACAGAAATATGCGCCTTGATGAGCTGATCAAACTGGTATATTCAGAATTTGAAAACTGCAAAGTTTCACTCCTCAATTTTTCCTTTGAAACTTCTGGATTCACTGGACGTGACCCTGAACTAGGGTTTGATGAAGCCCACTCTTCTGTCCAATCAGAAGGTTTGATCCAAAGCTCTAAGCTTCTATTTTTCTGAGGAGCTTCCATCCGTGGTCACAGATTTCAAAAATTCCCATTTTTACAGAAGCCCTAATTTTCCACTTTTCTGATCAAAGTCCCGAACTAGGGTCTAATCAAGCCCGGCCTTCTACCCAACCAAAAATTCTGATCTTGGTCTCTAAATTTTTATTTTTATGATTAGCATTCAGCCGTGGTCTCCGATTACAAAAATTTCAACTTTCTCCAAAGCCCTAAATTCCGGAAGCCATGAATGAAGGTACTAAAAAATAATTCTGTTTTGACAGAAATATGTACCTGATTGTTTTTGGTGTAACTCCGAACCTTTTGATCCACAGGGTCTGAAAAATATTCCTGAGATAGCATGACCTGTTATCTTTCCATCCTGACAGGTCTGACCTCAATTGGATTCTCTGAGAGAGATTTATGCTAAATGTCGTAACGTGACCTGTTTTGGGATAATACAGGAGAGCAAACTTGTACGGCGTGCCACGTGTTACTGTTTCAACTTTGGCCTCTGAAAACGTTTCCTGAGATATATCGGCCTGTTATCTTTCCATCCTGACAGGTCTGACCTCAATTGGATTCTTTGAGAGAGAGTTATGCCAAGTATCGCAATGTGACCTGTTTATGGGATAATACAGGAGAGCGAACTTGTACAGCGTGCCACGTGTCACTGATTCAACTTCGGCCTCTAAAAAAGTTTTCTGAGATATTACAGTCTGTGTACTACCTGTCACTTTTCACTAAATTTCATTTGGAGCTTCCTAGCCCAATTTATTACCTTTTTCCCAAGGTCACTTGATTTTGACTCAAATCTGGAAGAGGCAGAAACCCTATATTGTACAGATCATAAATCACAAAGTACAACGAATTAGAGGTTGTCCTTTGGACACAAGGTACATGGGGATCTTAGCTTCATTCTGTAACAATGTCATATCCGCAAAATTTGCCAAAACGGATTTATAGCGAAAGTTATACGATGACTGGTTTTTGCTATATCAAGCCCTAGCATCGTAAGTGCAACAAGTGTCATACATGCCATATCATGCCTTCTTTCAGGCTAGCTCTGATACCATGTTAAAATTTTAGAATTGAATTCAATATGATATAGGATCTTAACTGAGAGAACAACATGTACAGCATATCTACAGCATATCAATCATGGAGACAATAATGCAAGCACACAAGAGACACAAAGATTTACTTGGGGAAAACCATAAAGGTGAAAAACCCCAATAACTTCCTTAGAGATAGATAGAGCAATGATACAACCAACCATGAGAGATATAACCTAGAAACAGATCCTCCTCCTCCATAAGTGCGCCACTCCTCCTTGAGTGCATGTGTGAGAAGTGAGTGAGAAAATAGAGTGCCTCCCGCACTCTATTTATACTTGACTTGACTTGCCTTTTTACCTAACTCATGTAGGCTCGAACTTAACCACATAAAATAATGATGACTGGGCAGACCCCCAATAGGGTGGTCTAATAACCCTTTGACCCACATGGCCGACCCCTAATAGGGTGGTCTAATAACCCTTTGACCCACATGACTTATACAGGGCCGACCCCAAACAAGGTGGTCTAATAACCCATCAAGTATAAGTTACGACACTTACCATATAAATAACGACACTTCCGTATAGAGGAATAATAACATCTCTATAGGAATACATTATACATATATGTGAAATACATTCCGAAGTTACATATACATCAACATTCCGGGCCTTGGTGGATAATTTACGGAAAAGGTATACTCTAGGTATACTCTGGTATGCGCTAGAAGAGTTCTTATTCCTTTGTTTTACATTTTTTCGGGGGAGGAGACTAACTTTACGAAAAAGGACCTTTTGGAGCCTTCTTTAGGGTTTTCAGGCTCTCTAAACATGAAAACACCAAGCGAGCACTCACCTACTCGAGTTCAATGTGAAATCCACGAGAGGGTAAAAAGAGGATTGTTTAAGTTTTTCAGACTCTATAAACAGGAAAACACCGACGAGCATTAACCTACTTGGGCTCGATATTAAACTCCACGAGTAGGTGTATAGAGGACTGTTTAAGTTTTTCAACTCTATAAACAAGAAAACACCGCCGAGCACAGACCAATCCGGGCTCGATATAAAATCCACGGATAGGTGTATGGAGTTTTCTTCTAGGTTTTTCAGACTCCTTAAATATGAAAATATCGTCGAGCATGCTTTAGTTCTTTGTCAAGCTCTTTAAAAAATGAAAAAGGAAAGGGAAGGGAAGAATATTAAAATATCTTTCAATATGATGGCAGCAAATCTACTATCTCCTTGAACAAAGCACCTGTTTTGAGTCTATCAAACAAGTTGGGTTCTAGTGTTGGCCTTAGGATAAACATGATCTCAGAGTTCTTACTCCTCCATTTGGTTAGTCTTCCAATCATATGGAGAATCTGTTAATGTCTCCTACATTGCAGATTTGCATCGTGGTCTCTTTGTGTTAAAAGCTTCCTAAGTCACTCTTGTGTCGGCCATACTGCAGTTTCCTTGACCTCATGCGTCGGCCATTCCTTGGTGTCAATATGTTTCATAATGTGTTCAATGCTACTCCAAATCAGCTCATACCTATTGAGTGTCCCTCGTGTTGGATGATGGAGGATGCCTTAAGGCCTCCCTTCCAACGGACTTCTTCCCATTTACTTCAACTCATTGCGCTCTGGGAATGAAGTTTAGAGTTTCGGTTAGTACCTTGGGGATTGACGTCATTAGTGGCAGTTTCCCTCGCTATTGGATAGATGGGAATACATCAATGTCTCCTATCTGATGGATTCTTCAAGTGTTCGACGACAAGACCACTTATTCACACTTGCTTGAATATACTAGGTACCTTGGGTTCCATTTTCATTATTGGTGGACACCCTCGCGTTTTTTAACGGTATACATCAATGACTGGTAATCAAACGATACCTCCCATGTTCGACATCAACTCATTTATTCACATGGATAGGTTTGTACCTTGGGTTATTTTTGGATGAAGACCTTGGGATCCTCGATAGAATCACCTTATTTATGTTATCGCCCAAGTTGCGCAAGACTGAGCCACACTCTTTTTGGCTCGTGATGAAACATAGATCCAGCTTGTTCTCTATGGCTATGTTCTCCAGTTTTGACATATATCCACTTTGTATTTATGTGGCTATGTTTACACTTATGTTCCTCATGGATCCACACTTGTATTCTAGTGGCCATGATATATGCATCAGTATTTGGATCATTATTGTATCCTCTTGGAGGTCATGTTCCACTATTTGAACATGGACAGTTACCCAAAGGATGAGATTGTCTAACATTGCCTTTTCTTTCAGGTACTTCATTTGAGCCTATGATTCTTGGTTTTTCTGATTTCTCCATTCCCCTGATTCAACTCTTTGTTACTTATAATGTATTTCGGCCATAATTTCCCTCACTCCCTCTAACCTCACACATTAAGGGGCATCTGTTATAGCTTAAAATGACACTTCTCCGTCCGTGACGACACTTGCATCGCTTGGTCGCATGACGACACTTCTTGAGATCAAGTTTAGTCACACAACAAGACATTTGTGGATTGAGGGGTCATTTGGGACACTAAAAATGGTTTAAATTACCTCACTCTTGGCCCATTTGATGGTTATGACCCTTAGGAACATTTTTCTAGACCAAACCATCTCTTGAAAATCATCAAAAAACCCTGTTTTTGGCCATTTTTCTCTAAAAACGTTGCTTTCCTATGTATAGAGTAGGGAATACTAGGATGTGTGCGCGACTCTACTTCAATAGAATAGCGCATGTGCATGACTCTACTTAAATAAAGTAGCACACACCTTGAAAAATGCGTTAGCTTGTCTACTGCAGAGTAGGGCATTTTCCTGAACTAGTCAAAATCTCAAATTTTGGGTAAGTTAAGTTGGTTGGGGAACCTCCTACTTGGTTATAACTACTTTTCCTCTCCTTCATTGACTATATAAGTAAGGTATAAGGGCCATGTGAAGGGACCAAGCCTATAACAATGTTATGCTAGAGGAATGGAGACTCTCATCCCCCTCTCTTGTGCCTCAGTTTCTCATAAACCCTAGCACAGCTGATTAGAGGTTGGGATCCTTGGAGAACAGGAGCAGGAAACCTTGAATCTACGTTTCGTGAAGTGCCAATCTTGAAGGAAGGTATAACTTTATGTACTTGCTTCATTCATTGATAAAGATCAGACGTTCTTTCCTTTCTAAATATGACCTAATCATGTGTGTCTCAGATTTGATTACAGTTTGCTTATAGTTTGATGTTTTCTTCTGTTATGTATATCAATCTTATATATGTAGTCAAATGTATTTGAGAAAGGTATCAAGTTATTTTTCATGTGTGGGCATTGCAATACTGGATGGCATTGAAGAGCAAGGAAGAGGAAATCATGGATCAACCTTCTTAATAAGGTACACATCCTATTTAACCTTTACCTCTTTTCTTACTTGTTGTACTTGAAGAACATTTGTAGGTCTATCTTTCATACCTGAAGTTGGTAGTTTCTCCCTGGAACTATAGGTGCACTTTCCTCACAACAGTCTTTCACTGTTTCCTCTTCAATGATTGGAACCTTAGTGTTGCTTTCCTCTGATGTAGAATGGATCTCGAGTGGTACATCTACCTTCCACTCTGGTGGCTAGTCTTTAATGACTTGCTCAATCCTTTTCACATCCAACTGGTAATCCATAGGAACCATACTGGTTTTTGTTTCTCGGCCCTTGGATGAATGTAAATAGAGTGCAAATCAGCCTTAAACAACATCTTCTAGAAAAACATTTTGGTCATCTATTTTGAAATGCACGGAGTGCGTAGTATTACTTCGCAAGTGTGAAAGTACTCATTATTCACACGCTTTCTTTCAGGCAGCACGTTTGCCCACATATCAGCATACTTCGTAGCTCGAAAATCTCTCGTTATCATTGGAAGATTGTGCTGATAATGTGGCTCCTTCTAGCCTATGAAAGCAATCAGTATCATCAACCATGTATAGTGGAATGCGCTTCCTGTCTCCTGGGTTACACGCACATCCTTAAGAAATTCATTTAGCAAATAACTGGCCCCATTGTATGGGTATCCATATTTGGCCTTCGCAGCGAGAAGAACTGCTGCTGTCGGCACTTTCATCGGTCTACATTTTCTCAAAATTCTTCCTGTGAGAAGATGGATGGTGAATTTTGTGGATTTTTCTTCAATCCCATCTGTGACAAAGCCTCGTTTCCCCTTTATTAAGTGGTATTCATCCTTCATTTGATTTGCGGGATCTTTTTACTTTATTTTTCCCACAAAATCCCCTGCAACCTCATCGCCTCTCTTATTGAGATGGGTGATGTTGTATATGAGATTAACATTAATATCAATTTTTTGGTCAAGACAGAGGAATCCCTGGTGCGTTCCCGATATGAGAGTGCGCACCACCACGGTACATTTTGGACTTCGCTCAAAGTGCAGTATACATAGGAGATGCAGCAAGCGGGAGGCCGCCAACCGCTTAACCTAGTCCTGCGGGACAATAATAGGTTTCCCTGACTTTGCATCCTCCCATCAGCACATGTACTAGTCAGCTTGGAACTAAGGATACTTCGGTTCTTGTAGGCCTTTTTCCTCTAGAATATTATTGTCGACTAACTTGAATCCCTCTACTTTTCCAATCAATTTCCCTTCAATCTCCACATCGCTTGAAATCGGAGGTACCAGAATGTTATACTCCGCGTTCATGAACAATGTAACTGCAGGCGTGTCTAGATTTCTTTGTGGGATATATGCATCTGTAAGGTAAATGGGGTTGTCCACTAGTGGAAATGGCGGTCTAGGATTCTCCTTTCCTGGTGCATTCGGCTTCTCAGGTTCATGAAGGGGTCCCTTATCCTTTTTTTGCATCTTGGCTATGTTCTTGGGTGAGCTTCTTGATGCAGAACCTCTCTCTATAACAGACTTCTTAACAGGTTTTTTCATCAACCCCTCAATCCCATTTACATTATCAATGGCCGACTTTCAATTTGGTGGGGTCATCTCATGCAAGTAAAAGGAATCAAATAAAGAAGGATCGGCTGGGAGCGATTTAAAAGGTATTTCAAGGAGAAGTACCTATCTTCCAGATATTATTATAACACGATGAAGGATTTCAATGAACTAAAATTGGGACAGAAGTCTATGGAAGATCATGTCCATAAACTTTTGGAATTGTTGAGGTATGTGGATTACATCAAAGATGAAAAGATAAAAATTCAAAGCTTCCTTGGAAGTCTACCCCAAAATTTCAGAGACAATATTGAGTTTGTTAATCCATCAACTCTTGATGAATCCATTAGAATGGTGATACATTGTTATGAGAAAAGCAAAGAAAAATCAAAAGTTCATCCAGTATGGAAAGGAAATACAAAAGGAATATTTGACCAATGGAGAAGTGGATTCAAACATCCATTTATAAATCAGCCAAGAAATTTCCAACAGGGACAAGAAGCACGAGGTGGAATCAAGCCAATAGTTGTAGTATAAAAGGACCAAAAGGACCACTTCAATGTTAGGGATGTGGAGAAAACCACATGCTTAAAGAATGTCCACATCGAAGAGAGAACCCCGAAGCTTACATAACTTAGGAGCAGTTACAGTGGAGTATATGACAAGAGAAACTCCATGAATTTATGCAGTGTTGGATAAACATCATCCAAACCATCAATCATCAGTAGTGGAAGTTGAAGGTAAGATTTCTAAGAAATCTATTTTTGTTTTGATTGATCCAGTATCTACTCATAGTTATGTTACTCCAAAAGTGGTTGAAAGTTGTTCTCTTAGGAAAATGAAGCATGATAAGTCTTGGCTAGTTCAATTAGCCACATGAACAAAAAAAAGTTGAGTGAATTTGTGATGGAGTGCCCTATGGATTTGAATGGACTCCTCAAAAAAGTAAATTTGAATGTCTTACCATTAGGATTGTATGACGCTCTTATTTGTATGGATTGGTTGTAAAAGCGCAGGGCCAAGATAGATTGCTATGAAAAGGTCCTTGAATGCATTGATGAATAGGGAAGGCCAAGAGTGGTGAAAGGGATTCCCAAGCAAGTTTCAATAAGACAGATTTCAGCCATGCGGTTGGGAAAATTCTACACGAAAGGTTGCCACCTATATGCATCCCATATATCATATTCATCATAGGACAAGGCTCCAAATATAGAGGTATGATTATCATTTGTTCCAAGAGATCAAAGATGTGTTTCCAGATGAAGTTCCAAGACTGCCACCAAAGAGGGATATTGATTTTACAATCAATCTTGTTCTCGAGGCAACCCCAATTTTCAAAGCTCCTTATAGAATGAGCAAGCCGGAATTGGTAGAGTTAAAAATGCATCTACAAGAATTAATGGACAAGAAATATATCATACCAAGTGTGTCTCCTTGGGGATCGTTGGTGTTATTTTTCAAGAACAAAGATGGGACTTTTTAAGGTTATGTATTGATTACAGGAAGTTAAATAAAGTAACAGTCAAGAATAAGTACCCATTGCCCGGAATTGATGATTTCTTCGATCAAATGAAGGGATCCAAAGTGTTTTCAAATATTGAATTGAGATCAGGTTATCATCAAGTGAGAATAAAAGAAGAATACATTCACAAGACATCTTTCTGGACAAGATACGACCATTATGAGTTCACGGTGGTGCCATTTGGTCTTACTAATGCACCCGCCACATTCATGTGTCTCATGAATAGCGTCTTCAACAAGTATTTGGATACGTTTGTGTTAGTGTTCTTGGATGACATTCTTGTTTACTCAAAGAGTGAAGAATAGCATGAGTAACACTTAAGAATGGTGTTGTAAGTTATTAGAGAGCACAAATTGTGTGCAAAGCTTATCAAGTGTGAATTCTATCAAAGAAGGGTATAGTATTTGGGTCATATTATTTCAGAAGAAGAAATTGCGGTGGATCCGGAAAATATTGAAGCCATAATGAATTGGTCTCATCCAAAGAACTCTACAGATATTTGATATTTTATGGGTCTTGCGGGATATTATAGAAGGTTCATTGAGGGATTCTCCAAGATCGCTCATTCAATTACATCGTTGAAAAGAAAGAATGTAAAGTTTGTATGGTCTGAAAAATGTGAAGAGATCTTTCAGCAATTGAAGAAGTTACTTACTAGTGCCCCTGTTTTTAATATTGCAAATCCAAATAAAGATTTTGTAGTATGCACAAATGCTTGCATTGAAGTATTAAGTGGAGTGCTTATGCAACAAGGATTTGTGATTTTCTATGAGTCCGGTAAATTAAAAGAACATGGAAAGAATTATGAAACTCATGATTTAGATCTAGCATCCATAGTACATGCCCTAAAGACGTGGGGAAATTATTTGTTGGGAAGAAGATTCGAGCTTAGGACGGATCACATGAGCTTAAAATATCAATTTGATCAGCCAAACTTAAATGTTAGACAAGCTAGATGGATAGAATTTTTGTGTGAGTTTGATTTTGAAATCTATTAGAATTTAGATTGCACAACAATCACAACATTAGGTTCCAAAACATGTGACAATCCAACCTAGATCTAGATAGAAAAAACAATCTCACTTAGAATTATTTGCACAAAGAGATAGCAAGAATAGAGAAGAAATGTTGAAAAGAACACTAGAGGAAAATCAATCCAATGGGAAGAATTCCACTCTGATATTATTCATCAACATGAGTACAATATATAGATTCTCTCAAGAGACAAAATCGATAGGCTTAGTGGCAAGTTGAGTAACTCACAATAATGAGGCTTAGATTGGACCAATTCACCCATCAATGACATGAGGCCAAGTGTAACTCATAGATTGGTCCATAATGAGGTTCAATGAACATAGATGGACCATGAGGAGGTTAGGCTAGTCAAAATAGTGTAAAAGGTACCATTATGAGGGTGCATGGGGTGATTAGTTTGCTAAGTAGTAGCCATTAATGCACAAGTTGACCAAATAATTAAAAGGGCGCACTGCATCTCCTTAAAATAGGGAAATTCAATAACTCCCACATAAATGCAAGGTAGTGGGGCTCATTGACTCATAAAATGGTGGAAATGAGTGTACAAGTGAACAAATAAGGCTTCATGGATATATAACTAGTCTAAGGTGGTCAAATGTGGACAAACTATGGTCCAAGACACTAGACTAGGCACTAGAAGGCCAAATAACACAATGTAGAACAACATGAAGGTCCATGGCATGTATATGATAGGAATATTGTTGTAACACCCCCCCTTAATCCAAAATGGTAGTGATCATGAGAAATAGGGCCCAATCAACAAAGTCTTATGGTCACCCTTTACATTATTAATCCATATGAAACGAGGAAAGAGGCAAAACCACATGGGTAAAATCCTCCCTCAAAAATGGACATGAAAGAGATACCAAAACTTATGCTCTCCAGAACTCCAAGGATGGAAATATGTCTGGAGGAATCTTCTTCTTAGGAAGAAGTGGAATGTGCTCAACTAGATCATGTACATGTACAACTGCATGATGGAATCTTGAACCATGTAGAGAAATTGAGTAACACTGATAGTAGAGTGAAGGTTGCTCTTCATAGTTGAAATTCGAACCAACCAAGGTGTCAGGTCCAAAAGAGACTTGAGATGCTTGAGAATAAGTGACCCCAAGCGAATCATAAGGATCTTCAAGCATCAACTTTGAATCAAGAGAGTTGTAATCAAATCCAAGAAAGAGCAACAAGAGTCCCAACCATTCCAATGCGATGGCTAAGGATTCTCCATCTTCTGTGCAACTCTGAAAATCAGTGCGAGCAATCATATAGGAATACCTAAGAAGCATGGATCCAAGGAGGGAGAATGCTACAACTCCAAGATTTGATCCTTCTTCCAAAACATCCAAGGGATCACTCTTTTACACACTAGCAGAATCAATAGAAGAGTCATGGGAGAACAATGATGAGAGATGGAAGGAATTCTCTTCAACAATATTGATGGAAACAACTCGTATGTTATATTCATGAAAAACAACTTCATGGAAAATAGAGGAATCCACATAGGAATAAAGTGGAACTGGATCATTTGTTGAATCTTCTTCCATTTCTTCATGTACCTACAAACAACACTCTTTGAAATTCCTTACTTCAACATCATGCATGAGAAAGGTCAAAAGGTGAAACCAAATGACCAAAGGTAATAACTTGAAGCAACTATGGAAATTGTTTTGCATCATACTAGCTATGATACCATATTAGAATTTATATTGCACAACAATCACAACACTAGGTTCCAATACATGTGACAGTACAACCTAGATCTAGATAGAAAAAACAATCTCACTTAGAATTATTTCCACAAATAGATAGCAACAATAGAGAAGAAATATTGAACAAAACACTAGACGAAAATCACTCCAGTGGGAATAATTCCACTATGATATTATTCATCAACATGAGTAAAATATATAGATGCTCTCAAGAGACAAAATTTAGAGGCTTAGTGGCAAGTTGAGTAGCTCACAACAATGAGGATTAGATTGGACCAATTCACCCATCAATGACATGAGGCCAAGTGTAACTCATAGATTGGGCCATAATGAGGTTCAATGAATATAGATGGACCATGAGGAGGTTAGGTTAGTCAAAATAGTGTGAAAGGTACAATTATAAGGGTGCTTGGGGTGAGTAGTTGGATAAGTAGTGGCCATTGATGCACAAGTTGACCAAATAATTAAAAGGATGCACTCCATCTCCTCAAAACGGGGAAATGCAATAACTCCCACATAAATGCAAGATAGTGGAGCTAGTTGACTCCTAAAATGATAGAAATGAGTGGATAAGTGGAAAAACAAGGCTTCATGGATATATCACTAGTCTAAGGTGGTCAAATGTAGACACACTATGGTCCAAGACACTAGACTAGGCACTAGAAGGACAAATAACAAAATGTAGAACAACATGAAGGTGCATGGCATGTATATGATGGGAATATTGTTCTAACAAAATAAAGCATGTGAAAGGAAAAGAGAACAAAGTTGCAGACGCCCTTAGCAGAAAATTTCATGTAGCATCCTTAAGTATGTGCAAATCAGATTTAAGAACAAGAGTTCTTGAATCCCAAAACAACGATGAGGCTTATCTTCAAATGAAAGAGAAATTGCAACAAGGAAATTTAGATGAAAAGTGTGAAGGATATCATCTTGGAGAATATGGTCTTCTTGTTTATAAAGGAAGATTGTATCTTACAAATTGTGCATATCACTAGGTTTTTTGGACCCAAAATCTGACAGCAAGAATGTCATATTTTCTACATCTTGACGTCGACCATCCGACAACCTTCATCTTGTTTAAACGTCAGTCCAAATTTGGATGATATATGACGGTAGGACTCTCCGTCAGATATCCGACCGTAATATGATGTCAGATATCCGACACCTTGCAGTTAATATGAAGTCGAATATCTGACGCCTAGCACTTAATATGAAGTCGGTTATCTTAGCGGTTGACGTCGGATATCCGACAGTCGTGCCATGTAAAAATGGCTGATATCTGACGTTATTAGCCGTCGATGGTATGGCAAGAACGTCGGATATCATAGAGCAAGAATTCGGATATCCGATAGCCGTGGCATGTAAAAATGGATGGTATCCGACGTTCTTATCCGTTGGTGGTATGGCAAGAAGGTCGGATATCATAGAGCAAGAAGTCGGATATCCGACAACCCTGTTGTTGGGCACCATTTTGACCTCTTTTTGTCATCTAAATATCCTCCATTTTCCTCCATAAAACCCTCATACTAATCTATAAATATTTTAATTCACCACAGACTTTGGTTAAAAGGTATAAATGTCATTACTTTTTAACAAATTGAATTTTGAGATTTTTAAAGCATTTAAACTAAGGTTTTTATTCAGGATTACAGGATGTGCTAACTTCTTGTAATATCTCCAAAGTTGAGCACTTGCAGGCCAGCTAGGCATGAACTGAAAGATGGAGAAAAGATCCTCAGTATCCAAGGATGGATGAACTTCTAACAAATAGATGATGTGTCTCTCATAGGTGTCAAGTCAAAGTCGGTCAAAGATGACCATCTGTGCTACCACTCAACACAAAAGCAGGGCAGTTCCGATTTTGTTGATTGTCACGGATCTGATAGAGGATCTCGAGTACTATGTTCCATTAATTAGTTTCCAGGATAATAGCATTTCTAGTTTCAAGAATTTTTATAAGTATTTCATAAAACATTGGATCGTTGATCACGATTTGAGACTGAAAACGCATACTGTTCTAAGACTGTGTTATTCCATTACTGTTATGATCGATTTTATAGTGAATATATATGAAATTTAAAGCTCTGTGATTCTTCAATTGTGTGTGTGAATGAGGCATTGGAGGGCCCCCTCTGTCGAGTCTGCACACTCCTTTTTATTTTCCAGTGAGCTATTGAATCTCTTCAAACAATTTGATTGCTGTCAGTGGTATGTTTTAATTACTGTAGAATTCGATTTTCTTATTTGCAAGACGAGTTAAACTAGTTTTCAATCAGTTTCATAAAGCTCTGTTCTCCTATTGATTAGTTATCTCATTGATTATACGCTAGAGAATGATCTCACCTTACTGTGCATTACTTGATTATTCAATGATGGAGTATTAATACCAATTACACATTATGAATTCTTTCCTGTAAAGGGAATTAATGTTTAAATTGCTTATTCAATGCTGGGATAATAGGCAGATTTTTACAATTCATATTTTAGGGTTAGGATTTATTCAATGCTGGGATAATTTAGGATTACTTTGAAATTGATTTTATTATCTCAAACTGCTTTAACATATAAATTTTTGCGTATATGAAATATCAAATGAAGTTGTTCCTGTAAGGGAATTTTTGTGTTTTCAAATCACAATAACTTAGTTTGTTAATAGGTTTCTTTCATAGATAAACTAGATTTCCAAGACGAGTCTAGCTTTGAGTCCTTAAACTTGGATATGCCTTTAAGTCTACCAACCCGGATTGATATAAATTTAAGGTTTGATCTGCATTAGTAGATTGAATCCCAACATTTTGGCGCCATTGCCGGGGAGGCATTGTAGAAGCAGACCTAGGAACTTTAGTTCTCAGATAAAAACAAAATTTTCTAAAAAAAACATAGAGTAGATTTTAGTTTTATGTCAAGACAAAGAGACGAGAAAGGAAGATTTATACAAAACCCCCCAAAAACAAAAGTAACAGGACCTTCTTTTCAAAAAGGATTCATAACAACAGTGGGTACTTTTAAAATGGATGAGGAAGAAACATCAAAAGGGCCAATTGCAGAACAGAGAAGGGAGTATGAGAGGATGTTGGAAATAGAAAACAAACGCAAACAAGGGAGAAGGGAAGAAGAGAGAAGACATGAGAGGGATGAAAGAACAGCAGAAAATCAGGAAGCCACCTTTAAATTTCCTATCTTGGACACTAGCATTATCCTAGGAGAAGAGGTAAAAATGAAGAATATTCCACCATCTGTCTTACCAAACTTCTATGGCATGACCTCTGAAGATCCTGACTCTTTCCTATTCGAGTTTGATATCTTATGTCGAACTTATGGATACACTGATGACACCCATAAGCTTCGTCTTTTCCCTGCTACTCTTAAAGCAGCTGCCTTGAAATGGTTCATGGGTTTAGGAGAAAATTCTATCACTAGCTGGGATGAAATGAGGAAGATCTTTCTTCGAAAATATCAGGCATATTGCAGATCAAAGGGTCTGAAAGATGACATTTTTGGAATGACTCAACAGGAAGATGAGAGTTTGGAGGAGTATTTGGAAAGATTCTCATACAACTTACAGAAATCTAAATACAATTCTTTAACACCTGAAATGATTAGAACAATATTCTTGAAAGGAATAAGAGAAGAGTATTTGGATATTTTGAATGTTATGGGCAAAGGTGACATCTCTTACCTTCCCTTTAATGAGATACAAGATTTATGTCAGAAATATTCAAGAGGAAAGGCTCGAACTGGAAAAAGGGATATCAATACCAAAGCAACTAAATCTGCAAACAGTGGTATTTCTAGAGTTGAGCTTGGAAATCTGCTAGAAGATTCCAAGACTGATTTATTGAGTACTTTGGGCACACAAGTCAAAGCAAAAAAAACCAAGAAGAGGAAAGAACAACAGGACCAACAAGATAAATCTTTGTCTATTTTTTGTCCTAAATGTAGAAAGAAACACCCACTTAGAGAATGTCCTTTAAATACTGTTGAAATTTGTGGGTTATGCACTTTTAATCACAAAACTAATGACTGCCCTAGATTGAAAGAATTGCAGGCAGCTTGAATGGAGGAAAATCATAGCATGGAGTCTCTCTACTTTATGGGACAATAGAGACCTTGGCAGCCACGATTTTCAGGTATGTCTCAAGATCCTATGCAGCAATTTCATACAAATTATCAAACTCCTATTCAGAATTCATGGAATGCACCCATGCCTTGGAAAACTTGGTCTCCTCCATTAGCTCAATCTGTTCCAAATTGGAGAGGGTATGCCCATGGTAACCAGACATATCAGCAGGATTATTTGCAGCCCTATCAACAACCTTCTGCCTATCCCCAATATCAGCAGAATCAAGTCCAAGCCCCATCTTTTTAAGTTCCATCTTTTCAACAACCCAACAACATGGCTCCTCAATTGGGTAACCACCTCAACAGCTTCAATTGCCATCCAATCAGCCTCCACCTCGACCTACACAACTGCCAGCTCAGCCACTTCCAAATCCAAATAATAAAACAAACAGACCCATGTATAATGTTGATGATGGAATGGCGCTTCCCTATTCAATCCTCCCACTGCAAAATATCAATTTAAGATCTGGAAAAACCTTACAAAAAGAATCTCCTGTTATCTTAGAAGAACAACCAGAAATTGACAAAACTCCAAAAAAATTAAATACAGAAAAATCTCAGTCAGAAAATCACAGTCAAAAAGGGAAAACAACGGTATCTTATACACCTCCTTTTCCTGAAAGGTTAGTCAAAGAAAAACCTTCGATTTCCTTACGTGATTTCGATGTTGTGAATGAGTTAACAAATGTATATGTCAAAATTCCTCTACTGCAGGCTATAAAAGATATTCCAATTTACACTAAAGCAGTTAAGGAACTATGTCTTAATAAAAGAAGGAAGGATCCATCGAAAATTCATGTGGTAGGCAATCTAGCAGGATTAATGTCTAACGCTGTTTTCATTGAAAAGTATGTAGATCCTGGAATTCCAATGGTCACAATTACTATTAATAACTTTTCAATCCCAAAAACATTGATCGATTTAGGTGTTTCCATTAATTTCATGACACTAGAGACAATGAATTACCTTCACTTGACAAATCTCAGACCCACCACAACAGTCTTGGAATTAGTTGGTAGGTCTAAAATTACACCAGAAGGAGTCTTAGAAGATATCATTGTTTCTTTAGACTCCTGGGAGTATCCTGTTGATTTTATAGTGCTACAGCCAAAGTCTAACCTAGGAGGTCACCCATTGATCCTTGGTCGACCCTGGCTGGAAACAGCGGATGCTTTCATAGGATGTAGGTCAGGAAGTATGCTCATTTCACATGGGACAGAGAGAAAACAGATTGCACTTTACCCTTCTGCCCAAAGACCTTCTACATTAGATCAGCTGTCATGGGTTAATGAAACCAAAGAACAAGAAGAAGAAGTGATTCAGCCTATCCTGAGTATCAATCATTTTTTTGATTTTCAGGAAGAAAACCACGAAGATATGCTGGATTATTTCATTGCTGAACCTGATATTTCTACAGAATTAAGAGATATGGAATATGTTGTAGCAGATCAAGTTTTGGGTTATAATTTTCAAGAAAATTGCACGGTACATTCCCTAGCATTAGAACTTCATGATGTTTTTAATGTTCATTCAATCACAGATATTCACAGTAAAACAATTGAAATCAGTCCAGGAAAAACTTTGAAAATAAGTGCACATCTTACTACATCACAGGAAGAACAGTTGATTACTTTGCTGAATAAACATTCCCATGCATTTTCTTGGGAGTACACTGATATGCTAGGTATTCATCCTGAGATATGCACTCACCACATTTACATAGATGACAAAATCAGACCTCTTAGACAACCGCAACGCAGAATGAACCCTATATTAAAAGAAATAGTCAAGGAAGAGTTGCAAAAGTTGTTAAAAGTGGGATTTATTTACCCCATCTCAGACAGCCAATGGGTCTCACCCTTGGTTTTTGTTCCTAAAAAAAATGGTAAATTGCGCATATGTGTAGATTACAGGGAGTTGAATAAGGCAACATTAAAAGATTATTTCCCATTTCCTTTCATTGATCAAGTGTTGGATACCTTAGCTGGAAAAGAATATTTTTCATTTTTAGATGGTTTCAGTGGTTATAATCAAATTAGTCTTGCAAACGAAGACCAAGACAAAACCACCTTTACATGTACCTGGGGCACATATGCCTACAAAGTTTTACCTTTTGGCTTATGTAATGCCCCAGCTACCTTTCAGAGGGATGTCTTGGCCATCTTTGCAGATCTAATTCATGAATGTGTTGAAGTTTACATGGATGATTTTTCTGTATATGGACATACCTTTGAAGATTCCTTAGCAAACTTGGAGAAAATTCTGAAAAGGTGTGTTGACTCAAACCTTTCCCTTAGTAACGAAAAGTGTTTTATGATGATGACTGAAGGGATAGTTTTAGGGAATCACATTTCTTCATCTAGAATAAAAGTAGATCTTGCTAAAATTCAAGTAATTAAAAATTTATCTGAACCAACAACTCAAACAGATGTAAGAAGCTTTTTAGGGTATGCAGGCTATTATCGTAGATTTATTGCAAATTTTAGTAAGATAGCTCTACCATTGTTTAAATTGCTTTCAAAGGACGTGAATTTTAATTGGGATACTGATTTTCAATCTGCATTTCAGACACTTAAAGAGAAACTCTTAACTGCTCCCATTTTAAGGGGACCAAATTGGACATTGCCTTTCCATATTTCAACTGATGCCTCTGCTACTGCAATAGGGGATTCATTGGGCCAGAAAGAACATACTTTGACTTATGCTATCTATTTTATTAGTAAAAATCTGACACCTGCAGAGTTGAATTATACAGTCACTGAAAAAGAGATGTTGGCAGTGGTTCATGCTGTAAACAAATTTCGTCATTACATAACTGGCTACAAGATTTTTATCCATACAGATCATTCAACCTTACAATATTTAATGAATAAGTCTATCACTAAAGGTCGGATTACTAGGTGGCTGTTATTAATGCAGGAGTTCAATATCACTGTTTTAGATCGGCCTGGACAAGAAAATCAAGTGGCAGATTTCCTGTCTCACTTACACAATACTAGTGAGGTTGTTCCTGTTTTAGATAGTTTTCTTGATGAACACCTATTTGCAATTTCTGTTATCACTCCTTAGTATGCTGATATTGCCAATTACTTATCATCAGGCCAACTACCACCATCTATGACATCTAAAGAAAAAAAGAAGATTATTAAACAAAGTGCTAGGCATATATGGGTTAATGGTGATCTCTTTTACACAGGATATGATTTAATCATAAGAAGATGTGTCCGACAAGATGAAGTCTTAGATATTTTAAAGGCATGTCATGATGAACCGTGTGGTGGCCATTTTGCAGACAAAAGGACAGCATACAAGATACTCAATTTGGGGTATTATTGTCCTTCCATTTTCAAAGATGCTAAGAGGTATGTTAGAAGTTGTGATACTTGTCAACAAATGGGATGACCAGTCCGGTTTGATGAAATGCCACTCCAACCACAAATTCTCATTGAACCATTTGAAAAGTGGGCCCTTGACTTCATTGGTCCAATTCATCCACCATCACATGGAAAGAAGTACATTTTGGTTTGCACAGACTATGTTACTAAGTGGGTAGAGGCCAAACCATTACCAAGAGCCACCGAACAGACTGTGGTAAACTTCTTTTTGAGGAGATATTTGTCATATTTGGGGTTCCTAGAGAGATTGTAACTGATCAGGGTGCCCAGTTTACTTCTAAACTAGTGCAGGAGATAGCAGAAAAGTATAAGATTAACCACAGAAAGTCTACCCCTTACCATCCACAAGCAAATGGCCAAGTGGAATCTACAAACAAGACTTTAGAAGGCATCATTACCAAAACTGTCCAGATGCATCGGAAGGATTGGTCAACTAAGCTTACTGAAGATTTATGGGCATACCGGATCACTTGGAAAAACAGTACTAGTTTTTCTCCTTATCAACTTGTTTATGGTAAGAAAGTCCTCCTTCCTATAGAGTTTCAAGTTCATACTTTCAAGTTAGCAGCAGATTTGGGCATGGATCTTTCAGAAGCTCAGCAAGAAAGAATACTTCAATTGAATCAACTGGATGAGATGAGACAGGCTGCCATAGAACACAATACTTTGATTCAACAGCAGAGAGCTCAATGGCATGACAAGTTTATTAAAAAGAAACAATTTCACATCGGTGACTGGGCACTACTATTTGACTCAAAGTTCAAAGACTTCAAAGCCAAATTCACAACTCACTGGCTTGGTCCATATGAAATTGCTGAGGTATATGACAATGGCTCAGTCAAAATTCAAACAATTGATGATGCAGCATGTACATTTGTGGTCAATGGCCATCGGCTCAAACTGTATACCAAGCCTATCAATAAGGAATATTTTATACAGCAGATTTTACAGCAACAGGAAATGGAGGTGCTGGATAGACACATCAGTGTTTCTCCTTCCATTACTTCTTAGCTGCTCTGATATTGCCAAATAAAAAGAAATAAATATATATATATATATATATATATATATATATATATATATATATATATATATATATATATATATATATATATATATATATATAAAGGAGGTTTAGTTGTGAAAACCAGGTCACTGGCACAACATAAACTTGAATTTTCCATGGAAAACCAGGTTCGCTTGGCCATTGAAAATTCATAAAAATATTTCATTTCTTTTACATAGTTTTCTTTTCAAATAATCCAGTTCTTGATTGACTTGAGTACAAGTCAATAAGTAGGCCTGTGAGGGGGATAAGTATTTCTATGCTTTCTGGAACCCTCCAAGTTTTTTTTCATATGCAGAAGGGACCTGATTTCCAGCAATACAGTGATTTCTAGCAATGCAGAGGGACCTGACTTCCAGTAAGATAGAAGATACCTACAGTTGGACCTGACTTCCAGCAAAGCCAAAGGAATCTGAGATGGCAGACAGAAGGCATCAGAAGGACAGAAATGAATCAGAAGTACATGCAAACCAGCTACATCAGGCAGCAAGCTCCTCATACAGGAATATCAAGCTAAGTCTGTAAGAATTTTAGTTTTTGTGTTTTAAAAGTTGCATGATTCTTTGTTTCAAGTATGACATATTTACCAACACTTATAAGTTTGCCTGCCTATTCCATTATCCTCACAGTCTCTGCCAGCATTTGATTTACTTTCCATTATCCTACCCTAGGGGTCAAGATGGTGGTCAAAATCAAACCTAAAGAACAAATTTTAAAAATGGACAAAATATATACTGCATTCTACAGGCAAGGACTCCTTCTCAGCAGAAAGTGTAATGTTTAAAACATGAAATTCCCAATGTTTTATATGTATATACATTGGTGCATCGAGCATTAAGCTAGCACACACATAGAATATAGTTGGCCGTGTGAATTTTCAAAAAGAAAAGAGCCCATTTTAGTTAAATGAAAATTCCTTCATTAGGGCATACAAAGGAATTTGAACATGTTATAAACATCAAAACCTTACCTTTCATTTCTTTCTGAGCAAATCGTTGGATGCAAAGTGGCATGTTTATGAAATGATGAAAAAAAGATGTGGTTATATGCCCCACAACAGCATACAAACATGCTTGAGTTTTGTATTATGAATTGGGAAAGTCATGGAGTGTGATTTGGTCATTCTTTTGAACCAAATCCAACTCATTTTTCTCTGCAAAAATCGAGTGTTGTGGGTGATAGCTTTTAGTAGGAAGAGGCTGTGGATTACAGGAAGGGCGCAGACACCAACTACTGTGGAAATCGCACAGGAAGAAGTGTGCAGACAGTTACACCAGAAAGGAGGTAAAACTTAAACCCTTTCTCTGCTAAAAGACTCTGCAAAGACCAATAGAAATTCTCCATTTTCATAGCATCATTCTTTTGGATAAGAAAAACAAACTCAGAGTTGAAAATCGAAAGGTAGAAGTTTCCTGTTCTCTTCCCTATCGAAGTTTAAAATGTCATCTAGACTAGAACCAGCAAAATTCAACCCCACTGATATTCACAAGAATTGCATGGAGATTTTTTAAAAGAAGCAGTGGGTAACTTTCTTTGAAAATTTGATGGGCATAATGAGCATGCTAGTCTAGCTTTTGTTGAAGCATTTGATGGAGAAAGGGTTATAGTGGGAAACTTGCACTTCAGACTGTCTGAAGACGTCTTGGAACAAATAATTGGCCTGCCACAGCAAGGAGAAAGATTTTTCAAAACCAAAAAATTCAAAGAGAAAGCATGGACACCCTTTTTGTGCAGATCAAGAGCAGGGTCAGTGAACTGGAATAAAGGTACACCAAGGAGCTGGCTGGTTGACCCCTGGGATGAAATAGTTTATGTTATTCAAAAAATTATTACTTGTGAAGGCCGATTCAGTATTGTTTACCTTTACCACATCAAGTTGTTGCAGCATTTGAAAGGTGAATGTGAGATCAATATGCCCTATTTCCTGTTACAGAGTCTAACTAAGATGGCTAAGGCTATCCAAAGGCGTGAAAAAGACAAAATGACAAGTATTTTTCACTGTGGACTCATCAAAATCATCATCAAGCATGAGTTACAAAAGCAAAATTCGACATGGTTAGAATTTTTAATCCACAGTCAATTTGAAGAGCAGGAAGAATTGCATGAAGAGGTTTCAAAAGAAGGTGAATTGCTAATGATAACATACCCTGAGGCAACAAGTTCAAAACTGCCAAAGGAGAAAAAGAAGAAAAAGGAGGTATTGTTGATTACTGATGATGAAGACAACTCTGAGGCAGCAAGTTCAAAACAGCCTCAGAGAAGGATACGAACTAGGAGTGTAATGAGAGAAGATAAACAGTTTCAAAAACAAGAGCAGATTTTCACCACTTACCAGAAGAAGCCAAGGAAGTATAAGCAAGTTCGAAGCCAGTCAGCATTAGAAGATGAGGAACACATACAAACCTTGGAAAGTCAAGAAGAAAACCTAACAAGTGAGATAGGGCAGGATATCCAAGGAACTGATGAAATAATAAAACAGACAAAGAAAATCAATCTCTTCTTGGATCAGCAAGAGAAAGAAAAAGAAAAGCCATTAGAAGATGAGGAACACACACAAACCTTGGAGAGTCAAGAAGAAAACCTAGCAGGTGAGATAGGACAGGATATCCAAGAAACTGATGAGATGATAAAACAGACAAAGAAAATCAATCTCTTCTTAGATCAGCAAGAGAAGGAAAAGGAAAAGCAATCAAGACAGGAAATACTAAAAGACTCAGCTTCTCTTTTCTCAGAGCAACACACTGTGGAAGAGGAAAAGAAAGAAGATTCAATACAAGAGAGTGAAGAATTGGGGATAGACACCAATTCTGTCTAGCTTCCAATGAAAAAGAAGAAAACTTCCAAGAACAATAAAGAGATTAAGAGGTTGAAACTGGAAATAAAGGAATTAGAGCTCAAGAATGAGAAATTAAGAAAAGACAATCAGAAGCTGAGAATTAAGAGGACACACATTTCTAAAAATGCATCCAGATAGTATAAGCAGAAGAAGATCTACAAAGCTAAGTATGAGAGACTGAATGTCCTTTATGCATATCCAACTTCAACAGATGCATCGTCTCAGTAGGAGATTAGAAACAAGAAGATCAGCAGCAAAATTTTGGTTTTAAACAGGGTCAAATATTTTTGGCATGGGGACATGCAACAGCTTCCTCTTGGGGGAGATGTTGGGCACCATTTTGACATCTTTTTGTCATCTAAATATCCTCCATTTTCCTCCATAAAACCCTCATACTGATCTATAAAGCTTTTAATTCACCACAGACTTTGGTTAAAAGGTATAAATGTCATTACTTTTTAACAAATTGAATTTTGATATTTTTAAATCATTTAAACTAAGGTTTTTATTCAGGATTACAAGATGTGCTAACTTCCCGTAATGTCTCCAAAGTTGAGCACTTGTAGGCCAGGTAGGCATGAACTGAAAGATGGAGAAAATATCCTCAGTATCCAAGGATGGATGAACTTCCAACAAATAGATGATGTGGCTCTCATAGGTGTCAAGTCAAAGTCGGTCAAAGATGACCATTTGTGCTACCACTCAGCACAAAAGCAGGGCAGTTCCGATTTTGTTGATTGTCATGGATCTGATAGAGGATCTCGAGGACTATGTTCCATTAATTAGTTTCCAGGATAATAGCATTTCTAGTTTCAAGAATTTGTATAAGTATTTCATAAAACATTGGATTGTTGATCACGATTTGAGACTGAAAACGCATACTGTTCTAAGACTGCGTTATTCCATTACTGTTATGATCGATTTTACAGTGAATATATTTGAAATTTAAAGCTCTGTGATTCTTCAATTGCGTGTGTGAACGAGGCATTGGAGGGCCCCCTATGTCGAGTCTGCACACTCCTTTTTATTTGCCAGTGAGCTATTGAATCTCTTCAAACGATTTGATTGATGTTAGTGGTATGTTTTAATTACTGTAGAATTCGATTTTCTTATTTGCAAGACGAGTTAAACTAGTTTTCAATCAGTTTCATAAAGCTCTGTTCTCTTATTGATTAGTTATCTCATTGATTATATGCTGGAGAATGATCTCACCTTACTGTGCATTACTTGATTATTCAATGATGGAGTATTAAGACCAATTACACATTATGAATGCTTTCTTGTAAAGGGAATTAATGTTTAAATTGCTTATTCAATGTTGGGATAATAGGCAGAGTTTTACAATTCATATTTTAGGGTTAGGATTTATTCAATGCTGGGATAATTTAGGATTACTTTGAAATTGATTTTACTATCTCAAACTGCTTTAACATATAAATTGCTGTGTATACGAAATATCAAACGAAGCTGTTCCTGTAAGGGAATTTTTGTGTTTTCAAATCACAGTAACTTAGTTTGTTAATAGGTTTCTTTCATAGATAAACTAGATTCCAAGACGAGTCTAGCTTTGAGTCCTTAAACTTGGATATGCCTCTAAGTCTACCAACCCGGATTGATATAAATTTAAGGTTTGATCTGCATTAGTATATTGAATCCCAACACCTGCCATGTAAAAATGGTTGATATTCGACATTCTTAGCCGTTAGTGGTATGGCAAGAACGTCGGATATCATAGAGCAAGAAGTCGGATATCTGACGGCCCTTCCATGTAAAAATGGTTGATATCCGATGTTCTTAGCCGTCGGTGGTATGGAAAGAATGTCGGATATCATAGATCAAGAAGTCGGATATCCAACGAAAATATGGTAATTTAAAAAAAAAAATACACTATTATGTTGTGATCAAATTTGAAGGGTTGGTCTTAATTTTTATTGGTAGGGAATTTGTTCTTGCATCCCTTCAAAGATGAAGGGAAATTTAAATAATTGTACTTCAATTGACAAGTATAAATTAACTAAACCCTTTCCCCCAAAAAATGCAAGAAATAAATATTGCTCATCCATATTTGTACAATTCTTAAACAATTGAGCACTCCTTAATATCTACATGATAAAATGGTATATTTTCAATCAAAACGAATTTGAACACATTAATTTGATATATATGTAACATTAATTTTACATTTCATTAAAATAACAACTATTTTGTTGTATTTTTCAGGGTTAGACCACACTTCATTATACAGAAAAAATACTTAGACTATGCAATAACCATATTGGGGCATCTGCATGATCTTATGTATAGTGCAAGACATTGTAACTAGATATTGTAACTGCGTGATCTTATGTATAGTGCAAGACGTTGATCTTATCTACCTCTTTATCGAAATTGTTTTCCATGTTGATGCAGGCCACTGCCCTCCTTATTGTCTTACCAAAAGGCATGAGAATAAGGAAGAAGACTTAAAATTACGGACTTCACCATCAAAGAAGCCTTACAATCACATTGGTAAGGAGTGATAAGAATATCACAACAATCCAACATGTCAAATCTCAGATGATAGTACCAATTAAAGACTTATAATATGGTAAATTTAATATAAGACTTACTTATAGTTGTCTCTTACTCTTTGCGTACACATTTGATAATTTATGGTTGTCTCTATGCCTTGATCCAAATGATATTATAAGGTGAGGAGGTGCATGCATAATAATCCTTAGTTATCACTATGCGATGATTTTTTAAGTATTAAGATTTATATCAGTTGACTTCATGTGAACATGGGAAGATAAATGACAACAATTAAATAGGATTTTCCCTTGATGTCGGCATCAACTTACGTCTACCTCGTTGACAGTGTTGACCTTTAGTTTTCTTATAACTCTTTAGAAAATTTCTTATCCTTGGGTTAGGGATACAAACAACTTCTCATCCTCTTTAATCTTCACTGTCCACATTATTCTCCCCAGAAAAAGAGATGGGATATCTTCTCTATTGCAGAAAGATTGGACATAATGGGGAGGATGCAAATGATCTAGAGGATTTGAGACATATCTCATTCAAATATTCTCAAGGATATTCCAAGCAAATTAAAGAGAAGGTTAAGGATATCGGTTCCAGTGTATCATTTACTCAGCCTTTTAAGTTGTGGAAACTAGAAATTGGTTATGAGGAGCAACCAAACATCACAACAAGCTCCAAGAAATTGTCAAAAATTAGATGACACGCAAGTGGGTTGTAGAAAGTCGGCATCGTAGCCATTCATTAAGCTCCTCTCTCTTTCGAGAATAATTTAATATTCTCTACTGAACAGGTCCAACCACGTGAAGGTGGAAGCTCTTATGGCCCTCCCCCCCCCCCCCTCACATCACTCTTAATTCCCCATACCCAATTCATGTACTTGAAAAAAAAAATACGTGCAAATTCATGCATATTTCATCATAAACAAACATCTACCATTCATTCAATAAAGGCAAACATTCATTAAAACATTGTTTCATTCAATTAACACATTCATTCAATAAAAGATAACATTCAATAAACCATTCATTCATTCAGTGAACACATTCATTCAATAAAAGATAACATTCAATAAAGGTAATAGTTTACTACACTTAATCATTAAACCATTAAACCGTTCATTCATTCATTAGGCCAAAAATCATGGACGACATATTATTATCAAAAACAATTAGACAATATTTTTCCAGACACTTCTTTTTAATTCTTTTTCTCTTTAGTACAAAATCTCTAATAAGATCATCTTGTCAATTTTCTCCTCCAGTTCTTGGTTCTTCATCAGGCGCTTCTCGTGATGTCTACATCCTAGAGTTCTGATCCAGACGTGGATTTTGCAGAAAGGGGTTCGGATTTACTGCAACAATGTGAAAATGTTACATCGTTATATTTTGCTATTGTAATGACATTTCATTTAAAAAAGCATTACAAAGGTGTTTTTTTACCTGGTGTAGCCACATTATGTTGTTCATGTTCTTGTCCAAGATCAACCTATACAATGTCACCCTCTACATGCTCTATAGTTGAAATACGGTGAACTACAATTAATGTTCACCATCTGTAATACTATACATAAAATTCTAGCATATGAATAAATTCATTACCAGGATTCGAAGCATGATATTCAATTTGTTGTGGTCCCTCCTTGACATTAATTAGGGGATCATTGCTTTCCTGCTCAAAACAGAGCTAATATTTTATGTCGATTATTTATAATGAATAGATTGCACAAGTAATAAATCTTCATTAAACTATTGTGTTGGAGAAAACTCACTATGGCTTGGGAGACCACTACAGACAGTTGACTACCAGAAATCAACCCAATTCTCAGAACTATGCTATTATAAATGACAATGCTAAGATAATGGAAAATGTAACCAACCTCGATCCAAATGTTTGATGTAGATCCCTGTTGGAGCTTTTCGAATCCGTGCACTTGAATCTGCAAATTAGTCTTGACAACCAATATACAACAAGTACATAATATATATAAACGACATTAACATCATCAATAGCAATGGTCCATGATATAACAAGTAAATGCAACCCAATGTAAGATAAACAACATTTACAACATTAATGGATGAGAATATGAGTATTTCTATTAATAAACAAGAAGAAGTACAATGTGATACGACCTCTTGCCAGCAACCAATCTGAACCAAGATTTGGATCAATCCACTTGTGCCTCCACCACTTCAATCCTCCATGAATGGAAAACTCAAACTAGATAGGAGTTTGGAAGGTGAATATAAAGGGTTCACAACTACAAGGATCAATGAGTGTAGACTCAATATAGGGAAAAAATCCATTAAAGTTCTCTTGCTCTTCTTTCTCCTCCCGTCCATAAGTTATATGTGCTCAATATATAGTCCTCTCAAAGGTAAGTGAAAGGACACATCGAGGCGTTTCTTGGGCAGATGGAGAGCCAAAGGTCACCCAATGACCGCTTTTTGGGAGTAAAAAGTAATAAACTAGTGATTGTTACCATTTTACATGCTACCCGCGGGCTATCTAATGCAACTCGCAGGTACGCCTGCTATAGTGATGCAACAAGCAAGTAGGAATAAAAATATGGCAAAATAGTATCTGAAGGATATAAAGTGGATCTGAGTCAGTGAATGGGATCTTGCAGGCCAAAGAATGCTGATGGTCACAGGGTGGAATATTACGTTGTAGCAGATGCCCCCTAATGTGTGAGGTCAGAGACTATTGCTACGATGGCCGAAATACATTATAAAACTTAGAAGTGGAGTGATGGAAACACAAGAGGAAAGAGCATCTCACTCGTCATAATACAATAATATCTCTGAATACATGTCGGTATAGTACAACAATCTGATACAATGGCCATGAATAAGAAGTACATAATGGATATATGTCACAAGTGATCAAAGCCATGATCCCTCTACAATAAGATATGGTCTCCTGCTGAAAAGGAAACAACTGGTGCAAACCGGAGGTACAAACTACTGATATCTGAGAGGTGATATCTCAGATGTAAAGTCAAATTCATAGGTAGCATATTGAATTCTACCATCACTTGGGGTCTTCTACACAAGTTTTCGATGGTGCAAGTCCAATCAAGTGAATAAAGGAGTTGAGGTCGAACCTGATGAGACATTGTATGATTACCGGTCAATGATGAATACCGTTAACAGCTGCGAGATGACCCACCGATAATGAAAATGGGCATCAAGGCACAGAGCACAATCATCGGAGTGTGAATAAATGAGTTGAATTCGAACACTAGAATGAATCCATCGATCAAGGGACATTGATGTATTTCCAAAACTTTCGATGGCAAGAGAACCTGCCACTAATGACTGCAAGCCTCAAGGTACTCAACCGAACTCTAAGCCTCAAGTCCCGGAATAAATGGGTTGAAGTTGATGGAACGAGACTAGCTGGAAGGAGGGCATTAATGCATCCCCCATCAACCAACACGAGGTACCACCTACGCTGAAAGATTTGGAAGAACTCAATTGAAATGGACTGACTCAATAATGATGGTCGACATGTAATAGTCAAGAGATCTGAGGAGTGGCCAAAACTGGTTTCAGGACTTCCTTTGAACAAGAGCATGAGCAGATGGATAGACTCAGGAAGCATAGACTTGACATAAACTGTGCAATGCAAGAGGAATTACAAAGGGATCCATAATGACTGGAAGCTTAACCAATCGGTGGAGAAACTGAGATACAAATACAGCTCCTAAGTTCCAACTATAGTCCCAACTCATAGTGTATGGAGTGGAATGAATGCTCTGTTCAAAGGAGACACAACAACAACCAACAAGAAGTAGTAATCACAATCCCGTCCGTATTTTTGGAATATTTGATTTTTTTTTGTATTTTTCATATTTGGGAAAAGCTTGAAAAAGAATAAAATTGCTTATAGTACAACAAGTGAGGGAACGAGTGTCAAATAGCGAGCAGACTAGTCCCAAGCAATGGAACATACCTATGATTAATGCAAGGAAGTGCATGCAAGATGTGGACACTCGGGGATGTGTTCCCTCGGGGTCAAAAGGACATCAAATTATGAAGGGAAAATTTAAGCTCTGCAGGGCTCGATAGGGAAAAGTGCTCAGGCACCAGGCTAACAATTGAGTAAGTGAGAGCCGACACAGGGCTCAAGCGGCAAGCAGGATGATGTAATGCAATCACAACATTATATAACTGAGGGGAGTCCTGAAGGGAGATGGCCAGCATAAGACAAAGTAGAGTATGAGTCTTTATCGCAATGTCATAGCGTAACTACAAAGGACTCCCAATCCTAAGGAAAAACAACGGCATGGGCACCGGAATGTACAAAGGGGTTCTAGCTAGGGTACCCATGTTCGAAAAAGCCCTACCGCCACATAACGACACTTCTATAGCAATGTGAAGGTTCCATGTTGGTTACGAAGCGGGGTCGCACCTAGGGTTTATGAAAGTGGTCAACAGGTCAAATGCATAATGCACATGGAAATGGCATCTAACCTATATGCCAGGTGTGAAACGTACCTACCGTAGGTGTGAAATGCTCCAGAACAGCTTTCATCGAAGAAATCTGTTTAAAAAATACTACTCCAAGACATCATATTTGTCCAGAACAACATAAAATGGTAAAAACCATAAACAAGTGGGTCCTGAAAATTATAAATAGTAATAAAAAATTTCAATTTACTATTCACCCATTTGGAGCTTTTGGTTAGTTTTCACCTGAAAGTTCAGTTGCCGATTCTGGGAGCTACAAGCGACCGTTCATCGAACCATCTGGAGCAGGTTGGTAGTCTCATCCATACCTTTCATTTCAATGCTTTCATTTTAGTTTTCAGCGGTGATGTTTTTTGTTTGGACAATCCCTAAATGGCTTCGACGCTACCCACAAGTTATAGCTATGTGGGTCGTAGGTAGGGAATGGTACACGCAGTCAATGAAAAGGTTGACCACGGGTACCCGCACCTGTATACAAATTATCCTGTAGGTACGGCCATGTAGTTGGTTTTTGAAAAGAAATTGACCAAAATGTTTGTTGTTTCTCACTCCAGGATGGTTCTAGAGTGGAGGGAGAGGGAGCATGACCAAGTAGATGAGGCCGTGCGCAATGATGTGCAAGCACAGCATGCATTCCAAGTATGTAGGTTATATAAATTTTGGAGTATAGGGGGTTTGAGGGCCCAAAACCTATTACTCCGTCGCTTGATTGATTACTAGGATGTTGATGCACAACACTTCAGTCTCAACGGGAAAATCCTCACACTGGAAGTGGAAGACATATATTTCATAACAGGTTTGCCCCATCGAGGTGAGACGGCCAGTCTTCAGTCTCGTACTGTGGGTGGTGGGATCACTGTCTAGGATTACATAGCGTGGTATTGTCTCACAAACACACGAGCGGTGGGAAGTCAAGTGCCCATCAATTCCATAGCAAATCTGAGCATGAAGATCATTGTGGCTACCTTAGTGCGGATCACTGGATCCAAAGCCCTGCACCAGGCATCCAGGCCGGTGATGTTCTATGCATAATAATGCATGCAGCCTATAGTGTTTGATTGGTGTTCCACACTACTGGGGTCTATGAAGACAGAATTGACAGGATGCAAAGAAGGGAAGGCCAAAAACTTCGGGTATGGAAGTCTCCTATGCAGCTTCTTCGAGAGAGAGTTACGGGGCTTAATCCGAGGGTGGATGTCCCTCCTCATAGCCTCTACGATCCAGCCCTGACTCGGTGGGCTGAGATCCTGACATGACAGGGTGGTGTCCATCTAGCGTCACCCTATACTGAGGAGTTATTCCGCTGGTGGAACCGGCAAGTCATTGCCATAGAGGACTACCCTTATGCAGTGATAGACTTCCGCCAGGATAGGGACATGCCACTCCCACCAGACGCAGCATTCGAAGACATTGGTGTGTACTCTTTTTAGGTTTTTGTAATTTAAATTTTTATGGATTTTTTATTATAGTTGAAATGAAAAAATATTTTTGGTGGTAGTATCACATGCTAATGGTTGACTGTTTTCTCACAGACAAAGGCCCAGTGAGACCCAATGGCTTCCCGAGACATGGTCGTCGGGGTAGGGGTGATGAGGCAGGTGATGTTGTAGAAGGGCGCACTATACATACCTTGCAGCACAACCTATCACGGATGGTTGCCAAGGTTCCATAGATAGAGGTGGCACGACTACCTGAGGCCATGTAGCACCATGTAGTGGGGGTTCCTGGTGACTAGGTACGGTTACTGTAGCAGGTGGCCAATGCAATTCACTATTACTATGAGACACATCCTATCGAGGCGATAGCTAGGCCTCCTCAGAGGGAGTAGATATCCTAGGATCTCATTTTTTGTATCGATATGTATATTTTTGAGGGTTACAGGCTCCGGTTTTGTATGACACTACCATATTTGGACATATTTATATAAAAACTTTGGCTCTCGGGTTCTACTATATGTGTGTATGTACAAATGTATGAATGTCTCTTTCATTTGTGTGCTTTATGGTGAATGTGACAAATGCAAATCTAATACATAGTTAGCATATGCATCAGATATATGATTAACATTTCTCGGAACATGTATGTATGTAATTGAAACAAAATGGCATTCCAAGAGTCTTACCCTTAGGAATTTCCGAAGTAATGTAGGATCTCGCACACGATACTCGCCATTCAACTGAGACACAACTAGTTGTGAATCCAGGCAGACTTCTAAAGAATGGATACCATGGAAAATAACATCCCGAAGTAGCTCAATGATGGCACTATGCTCAGCCACGTTGTTAGATGTGGGACCGAGACAAGCACCTCCTAAAGACACAACTAGGTGGTCAGGTGAGAAAATAACCCAGGCAGCAGAAGCAAGCTGTTGCGTATGACGGCTAGCACCATCCGCAAAACCTAAGAACGTAGGATATTCCGCTAACATCTGTCAAGCAAATGGAAGCAAATCAGCAGACCCGAAAAACCAAAAGAAAGCTAAACTATGTACAGAAGCAACTATACAGTAGTATACAAAAGTCTCAGCCTGAACCAGAGGTTCAAGCGTAATACCGCTTGATGTAGAGCCTATTTCTAGGCTCCTTCAAGACAGTCCCCTCATAGTCTTCTAATTCATAGGCTCATTTTTCCAGGACATGCCTCATGATGTAAGGACCGTGCCACATGGGATTGAACTTGCCTGCCCCTAGGGGTTCTTTAGCTTGGTCATATAAGAGGACCAAGTCACCTTCAGCATACTATCGGGGATGGACAAACCCATCATACTGAACCTTAACACAACGTTTGTTGGCATCTATGGCCACAGCGGCATCTCGACGTTGCTCGTCAAGTTTCTCAAGGTGGATTAAATGTTGCTCAATATCTATCGTATTAGGGAGGAGCTCTACTCCCAGCTTAAGTGAAGGGATTTCGCATTCAATCGGTAAAAGTGACTCCACACCGTGAACTAGCTGGAACGGTGAGAATCTGGGGGAAGTCTTGACAATGGTTCAATATGCCCACAAAGTAGATATATAACATGATATGCCAATTGTTCTTGCTTTGTTGGATGGTACGTTGGAGAATGGTCTTCAAAGGCTTATTAACTGCTTCAACTTGACCATTCGCTTGGGGATAGTAGGAAGACGAGTGTTCTTGACGAAACCCAAGCTTGAGAAACAAATCCTCCATCATCTTGTTTTGGAAGTGACTGCCATGGTTAGTGACAATCTCTTTCGGGATACCAAAACAAGTGATAATTTGATTGAATACGAAGTGGGCTGCTATAGCACCATCGTCTTTAATAGTAGGCATGGCCTCAACCCATTTGGAAAAATAATCCACGGCCACTATGATATGGTGATGCCCCCCAGCCGAAGCTGGTTTTCAATCCATGAAATCCACCCCCCATTTAGAGAAGGGACTGACGGTGACGACCAGATGAAGGGGCGCTGGATGCAAGCATATGTTCCGAGAAAATGCCTGGCAAGGGTGACATCTCTTCATAGCATTAATACAATCCTTGAAGATGGAAGGCCAAAAATAACCGGCTCGCATAATACGTTGGGCTGTAGGAAGCCCGGATAAGTGATCGCCACACGCCCCACCATGGCAATCATTAAGTATCCGTTCTGATTCTCCGTGAGTTAAGCAACGACGGAGAATGGAATCATTTCCTCGGCGATACAAAGTGTCACTGACAATAGTATAGTCTTTAGCGTGATGTTTCACACGTCGTTGCTCATCTCGTGAATAATGCGGAGGAAACTTCAAAGTTTGGAGATACACAATGACATCCCCATACCAAGGGTCCTCGGACGAGATAAGAAATAAGTGCTCATCCACAAAGGAATCTTCATGAATGACATCCTCATCAAGTCTCGGAAGGTCCGACATAAGCTCAACAAATAGCAACTATTTCACCGATTTTGCTGAAGCAAAATTGAGATCGAACTCTTGAAGGATCACAATCCAATTATTATACTTACCCCCTATAAGGCGTAGTGATAGCACGAACTGAAATGGATTGATGTGAGCTACTACTGTGGTTTTTCTAAGAAAAATGTAATGTCGTAACCACTGGACTGCATGGATAGTCGCACACCATATTTTCTACGTGAGTATATCTTAGCTCAGCATCTACTAGATTTCGACTAAGGTAATAGATAACATGCTCGATGAGCGTGTCATAAACCTGAACCAAGACCATGCCAATCATCTCTTGAGACGCAGCCACATAAAGGATAAAATATCGAGCGAAGTCTAGTGGACTAAGCACAGGGGTTGATACCAAAGCTTTCTTAAGGGAGTCGAAAGACTGTTGGGCTCGCTCATCCCAGATAAAAGGTGTGTCTTTCTTCAATAAGCGTGCGAAACCTTTGGTAATATTAGCATAATTGACTACAAATCGACGCAGAAAAGTAGCTCTCCCTTGGAGGCTCTGAAGTTGTAACAAATTACACGGAGGAGGCAACTGAAGTATTGCCTCAACTTTTAGAGGATCGACTCTAATGCCCTCTTTCAAAACTATGAAGCCCAGAAGGCGACCCATCCTTACAGTGAAGATGCATTTATTGGGATTCAATCGAATTTTGTAGTGTATACATCATTCGAGAATCATACGGAGGTGCTCGGGGTGGTCCACTCTCTTTCGAGAATGGCTAGCAAGATCATCCAAGAAAACCTTCATAATCTTCTTAAGATCGTGAAAGGCGTAGGTCATGGCTCGATGAAACGTAGCTCCGGCATTTTTAAGGTCGAAGGGCATTTTCCGATATGCAAATGTTCCCCATGGACAAATGAATGTCGTCTTATGCTGGTCCGTGGGTTTGATCTGAATCTGATTATAGCATGAGAAGCCATCCATGAATGAAAAAATCTCACTTCCCGCACAAGCATCCAAGATCCGATCAATGAATGGCGTGGGGAAGTTGTCTTTCGGACATGCACGATTCAAATCTCTAAAATCGGTGCATACACGGATCATTCCCTGCTTCTTATCCACAGGAACGGGGTTTGACACCCATTCGGTAAGGGAAACGGGGTAGGTGAAACCAGCTTTGAGTAGTTTCTCCACCTCTTCCTTGATAGCAGATGCCTTCCTAGGGTTCACAGCACATAAGCATTGTCGTACCGGTTTAGCATTAGGATACGTTCTAATCTCATGTTCAACAATGTGGGGGTCTATTCCTGGCATATCCTCATATGACCAGGCGAAAGCTTCTCGGAGCTCTATAAACAATTCGGTGTAAATAGTAATCTCCTCATGAGTACAATTGGCATCGATGTAAACATTCTCCCCCTTTCTGGGAGTACGAGAGATGTTGATCGACATGGTTGGGGAAATATTGGCCATATTCCCCTCCGTAAAAACATCATGCAACTCTAAAAGAGCCACAGGGTGACCAACCATCTCTGCTAGAGTCATCCTAAACTCTTCTTGCTCAATGAGCTCGAGGTTGGGAAGGAAATAAGAGCGATGATGCATATCCTCCCAAGGCCTCTCACTACCACACATGGCCTCCATAATGGCTTCATCAGATGGAAAAGTATCATCAAGGAAATCGTGTGAACAAGACGAGTTGGCTACCCAAACTGGCAACGTAATGGGATCTTCTTGGACTGTCTGGGAAGAAGAGAGATCTGGTTCTGCAGTGGCTTGTTGGATATGCTCATAAGCAAGCTCAGCTACAGACAAGGGCACAGACATCCCAACATGCGTAATGTCTCCAGACATAGGACTCGTGGACGGTAAATTCCATGGATCAGTACAATAGGGAGTTCGGAAAGGCATATTATGCGAAGGAGGAGACGCATCGTTGAAAATGGTTCCGATAAAGTTCATAGGTGCAGAAAGAGTATAAGTTCCCATCAATGAAAGGTACATACCAACGCCTATGTTCCCAGTTTTCGGCTAAGAATCAGTAACTTGTGGGACTATGGATCCCGTGGATGTTGTGGAAGGAGTGTTAACAAAATCTAGCTGATGGATGGTCTCAATCTTTCCTTCATGGGGAAAGCAGATAACACTGAATACAGTGGACGCAACAGCCTTCATAGCATACATCCAATTTCGACCCAGTAAAAGGTTGTAGTCGATCGGTGCATCAACCACCTCGACTTCAATAGGCACAAACTTCCCTCTCAAGCAGACAACAAGGGAAGGGATAATTCCGTGCGGCTTAAAAGACCGACCGTCGAATGCAGTGAGCATGGTTTTAGACGCGAGAAGAGGAGGAGAGCCAAGAGATTTCCAACAAGTTAAAGACATTAGTGACGCGGAAGAACCTTCATCAACCATAGTACGTTTGACAAAAATCTGAAGGCACACAACCTGGATTTGAAAAGCCACATGGTAAGGCAAGCGAGGTTGTACATCAGTAGTATTGAACTTGATAACACTAGGATTTCCCCCATCCTGAACTCCTAACGCACTCAAAAGGGCATGCTTCTGAGAAGGACAGGCTTGCAAAACTTCAAGAGCCGACATGGCACGCGTAGTTTGTCCCAAATCTTCTACAATGGAGTAGTTATGGGCGGCTCAAGCATTAGGATTATGCGTAGAGCGCTTAAGAACACCTTTCGGTATTCGTGGCATATTAGAGGGCTTCTCGATATGCAAGGAATTGTCAGGAGGGGGAGGCTCACTCCCCATATTGGGTTGTGGTGAACCATAATCACGTTGATGAGTAGCAACACAAACCTCCGATTGAACCATGTTCACACATCCATAACCACTAGTATTGGAAGAAGCCGTTGCCGTTTCATTAGGTCCATAACCAGTGATGGGAGCATGCGAAGCCATGTTTTGATGATGAGGAAGGGGATCCTTCAACATAGATGGGCTGTGTGCCAAATGCTTCGATGCTTCTTCTATTCGAGGACATAAGTGAGTAAGATGATCTTCCCCACAGAGTTTGCAAGGGAATTTCACCTTACGCCTAGGTTTACGATCCTCACCAGAATTTCCTCCTTCCCGAGGAGGGTTGGAATTCTCTTTACTAGGAGTATTACGATTGCTATTATTGTTACTTCCATTGTTTCCACCCCTGCGATTGTTTCTCCCCTTTTTCTTACTGTCAGGTTGTTGGTTACCTGACGCTTTCGTTGATTGCATATTGTGTACATTAGATGATGGAGTGGAAGTGGACAAGGTGTGAACTTGTCCAAGGGTAGACTGGTTTAGCAACAAATTTTGCATTTGATTAGCTACCAAGTCTATAGGGAGAGTGCTTGCGGATCCCAAGATGCCATCGGCATGTGGTCCAGGAACTGACATGGGCTCATGTCTTGTTCTTGGTGTGTCAGGAATAATGTCATATAAAATGCCAAACTGAGAGTATAGTAGGTCTAACTGCTGGACTTTCAAGATAGCTTGTTCCTCAGTCACAATGTCGGACATTGAGACATCCTTAGCAATGTATGGGAGTAGAGACTTAAGGAACCATTCCAACAGAAACTCTGGAGGAATGTTGGCTTTCACTAATCTTTTCTGTCGATGCCACTCTTGAACGTGGTCAGAAATATGTGTGGCCTTGTTCTGACGGAAAGTAGACAACAATTCAGTACCAGTGTCATAACAAACCGACAACTGGAAATGGTCCAAGAAAACCAAAGCAATCTCGTTGAATCCCCTATAGGTGTTCCAAGGAAACTCTACATACCACTTCGCAGCTGCCCCTGTGAGGGTGCGTTGAAATAGTCGCAATCTAATGGAATCATGATTCAATGAGTTGGAGGAACACCAAAGGTGAAACGTTGTGACATGATCACCCGGATCCTCACCACCTTTCCCCTCAAACTTAGCAATGTACGAAGGGATCTTGGTAGGGACCGGGGGCCAACTAGGGTTGTGACACACCGGATCATTCGTGAGCTTCGAAATATCTGGAAGATTTAGACGTGCAAGGAACGGGAGCTACGGCTGGAAAGCTTGATTATAAGCTCCCATAAAAGGTTGGTTGAACAGAACCGGATTATAAGGTGGACCAAAATATTGACCATGAGCATTAAACTGCTTATAATAAGGACCTGACGGACCATAATATTGACCATGGCCATAGGGTTGATAACCTCCTCCAACCTGATGCATATGAGAGTAAGCAAGCATATGTGTGTTTTGGGTACCGTACTGAGGTGGGTTGAATTGGTGGCCAGCACCGACTGTCTTGTATTAAGGGTTGCCACCATAAGTATGGGGCATATACGTACTATTCGTAGTGGGAACTGAGTTGTAATGACCATAATGGTGAGGTATGTTCCCACCCCCAGCATTAGGATTAGAGTGAGCAGTCGTGTGGTGACCATAAGAATGAGAAGTATTCCCAACCCCAACGTTGGTGTTACTAGTAGTAGGAATGGTGGTGTTATCATCACAAGGATAAGATATATTCCCACCTCCTACATGAGCATTACTAGTAGTGGTGGTGGATGCAAAAGTGTGTGGTACTTGTCCACCCCCATAGTTAGGAGGAGCATTAACATTTGCAAAAGTGGCCCTGGGTTGATGGGTAGCAATATGTGTGTTCGGTGGTGGATGGTGAGTCGGGTTTCGAACAGTGTTCCTATTAGGTGGGGCAGTCCTAGGAGGTGGTCTTCTTCCAACATTAGCATTGTTAGGAGGATTATGACCAGTCCTCATATTATGTGCGTGAGTGGAGAATGTGGTTCCCCCGGTGAGGGTATTTCCCCCAGTGGGTGCAGTGTTGCTAACACCATGACTAGTGCCAGCATGACTACCAAAAGCAGTGGGAGTATCAACTGTACTAAAACCGGGCATACTATATGAGAATGGGTTAACATTGATCGCAGGATCTTTGTCTTCATCTTCAGGTAAGGTTGGCATCCCATAAAGATAATTATCTGGATTCGAAGGATCGAACGGATCATTCTCAAGTGGATTCGGCCAAATAGAATCGGGTTGAGTCTCAGGTGGATTACCCCCCCAGTCCTCACGAGGTGTGGGGGTATCTATAGTATGTTCGACTCCATCCGATGGAATCATGGGGATGTTCTCCATATCGGAATGTGCAACCGTCATAACGTCGACTAAGTATGTCTCGTAAGAATCCGAAGACTCAGAGGGAGCCCACCAGCGTCTTCGAGCGGCACGATGTGAAAACTCAGTCGGTTTTAAACCAGCTACCCGACGGGAACGGCAGAGAGTAGGACTCCATGCCACGATATCTCCAAAGAGAAAATCAAATCATAATGTATCCTACGGCCAACTATCAATCAAAAACAGTAAATCAAAAGCACACACCTAGAGAAACTACAGCCAAGAGCAGACAAACAAAGTGGCTAAATGAGCTCCCAACACTAGAGCCGGTATGTTTCGCCTAGGAGAGGCTTGAGACTCCCAAACTATAGCCGGAGGTAATATAATTAGTTATAGAGACACCCATGATTCACTGTGTGTACAGGGTCAAGTCCACTGTACAAACATAACTGTGATGTCCAATCCCTATTTGACTCAGGACACAAACAGCATAACCACTGCAAGTACCCTGTGCGATACCTAGGTAAGGAAACTATGGTCGCCGCAATATAACCAATGCTTAGGGGGACAGTCGCAAGTGGATCCGTCATATGGGCAGGGTAGCTAAGCCTGAAGCACAAGAGGACGAACCTCCGGTACCCCCAGATATGAACAAACCCTGGAAATATCTCCCACGTTCAGCCGGTATCAGAGGGATATCCATTCAACCAACCTCCCGTGACCTTGTGCTTCACTCTGGTTTGAGTAGAGCTTCCTGAGAACACCGATGTATACCATGGATTCCTCTGCTCCCTGGTCAAACACCTAATGTTTCGCCTAGTAGTCTTGGATTTTTAATTCACAATGATCTATTCCAAGACTCTAAACCTATGCTACTTGGTGTACCCTATAAATAAAATCGGTCTAATCAATTTTAAGGTTAAGTGTTAATTTTAATGGTTGTGGTTACTCAAGGGATATGGTCATGAAACTAATGATGTGTAGGACTCAGGAGTATGAAAAATCGTCCAAACCTAGACTCATCTATCCAATAAAACAATGTCACTAACATGCACAATCAACCCAACGATTTTGAAATAAAAATGCAATCCTTTTATATTTTCGATGCACAATCAGAGCCTAAATGAAAGCAGTAGGCACTCAATGCATGATGCAGTACATGAAAGTAAAAAAAAATTGTATTTTCTCTTATAAACAAAAGGAAAATGCAAAACTATATGTATATTTTTTTTTTGTATTTTTCAATATAAAGAAATGAAAAATGCAAGCAAAATCCTACTATTCAGTCACTGAAGTGCCGAGAAGATCATTAAGACAACCTAGCAGATCCTCAACAGTAAGACTCAGCTAGAGGAATGAGCTCAAAAGGAAAAAAACAAGGCTAAATTCAAAGATGGGTAAAAAACAAACAAGGCTCAACCAAGAGAAACAAAGAGTTCTGGTCACAACCAAGGCATGAAACAGTCAAGAAACAGGCCAACAAAGACTCAGGATCATCCAAATCCAACCCAGCAACAACCAATAGTCATAAACCAACAAAAGTTGTAGTTACATGCTACTGTCGAAGGAATACCTGCGGGTACCCGCGAGCAGTAGTGTAAACAAAGGCTGGTATAGGCGGGTAGAGCTAAGCTAGCCCATGGGTGCGGAAAGGCAAATGGGAAAACAAAGAGTCCAGTGGCTCAAAAAAAAGCAAGTTTTCTATAGTGTATCTCAACGGAAAATAAGTGACACAAAGCTTCGACAAACAACAACTCTAATTATGGACTAATGCTCAATAAATTTCCCAAACATGGATGTTTTCCCCAACGGAGTCGCCATTTCTGTGTTGGAGAAAACTCACTATGGATTGGGAGACCACTACAGACAGCTGACTACCAGAAATCAACCCAATTCTCAGAACTATGCTATTATAAATGGAAATGCTATGATAATGGAAAATGTAACCAACCTCGATCCAAACGTTTAAAGTAGATCCCCGTTGGAGCTTTTCCAATCCATGCACTTGAATCTACAAATTAGTCTTGACAACCAATATACAACAAGTTCATAATATATATAAATGGCATTAACATCATCAATAGAAATGGTCCATGATATAACAAGTAAATGCAACCCAATGTAAGATAAACAACATTTACAACATTAATGGACGAGAATATGAGTATTTCTATTAATAAACAAGAAGAAGTACAATGTGATACGACCTCTTGCCGGTAACCAATCTGAACCAAGATCTGGATCAATCCACTTGTGCCTCCACCACTTCAATCCTACATGAATGGCAAACTCAAACTAGATAGGATTTTGGAAGGTGAACATAAAGGGTTCACAACTACAAGGATCAATGAGTGTAGACTCAAGATAGGGAAAAAATCCACTAGAGTTCTCTTGCTCTTATTTCTCCTCCCGTCCATAAGCCATATGTGCTCAATATATAGTCCTCTCAAAGGTAAGTGAAAGGACACATCGAGGCATTTCTTCGGCAGATGGAGAGCCAAAGGTCACCCAATGACCGCTTTTGGGGAGTAAAAAGTAATAAACTAGTGATTTTTACCATTTTACATGCTACCCGCGGGCTATATAGATGCAACTCGCGGGTACACCTGCTATAGTGATGCAACAAACGGTTAGGAATAAAAATAGGGAAAAATAGTATCTCAAGGATATAAAGTGGATCTGGGTCAGTGAAATGGATCCTGCGGGCCAAAGAATGTTGATGCTCACAGGGTCAAAGATTACGTTGTAACAACTATATAGATTCTATATACCTATGCACCAGATGGATTAGTACCAGAAGACTGTGTTTTCCCAGACAAGCGTTTTTGGCGTTCAACAACAGCTCCAAATCCGTGCTGGAAGCCAAGCTTCATGTCTTCCTCAGTGGGAAATTATTTGAATCGGTCGGCCTGCATATTTGCACAACGTCATTAATTAACATTTTGCGGTGCAATAAAACGAAAAATAGTTTGCAATTTATTATTTGTATGCATTATTGGTTTTTTGAAACTTACAATTCGTGCCGTCAAATTCGAATAACCACCAGGCCCAAGCTTGTGCTGACCTATTTTTTCCAGTCTTTCCTTTATGGCCTTTGATGTGTCTGACAGCCTATGCAAGTGTAGAAATCAATAATAATAAGATTTATAATTACATTACGGAAAGTATTGCATACCTCCTTGTGCCTGGTGTTATCTTTCCTTCTTTTCTCTAAGCCCTCTCCTTTGCATCGTCCACTAGAGCTTTCCACTCCATTGATGGAATCATTGGAGGGCGCTCATACCTATGGTTTTTTTTCCAGGTGGACCCTATATTGGTTTCGGACAATCTTCATATGTTGTTCAACCTTTTTTAGGACCTTGGCTTGATTGAAGGACTTGTCACCGAACAGGCCAACCAACCGATTAGTGAGCTCATCTTTTAAATTTTTCAGTTTTCTATCCCACCTTGTTCGGATGGTGGGCCTGAATATCTCCACGGACAAGTCATTCATTTGTTTATAGAAAACATTATTTCCTGCAAAACGATCATGCCATGATCATAATTAGTTGAAAAAAAATGTTTTATCGGTATATTACAGTGAAATTATAAACACTAACTTGATCAACGTATATTAATTACCTGGGATCTTCTCTATCTTTATTGGGACAAGATCTTCGTCCAGCAAAAATGTTTTCTCGATTGTTCCAGTGATAGTGACATGAGAAGATCCTAGAAATGAAGCTTCATTGATATCAATATTACTAAGAGTCTCAGTGTCGACCCCTTCTTCTGGACGATCTAGTGTGCATCAGTCACTAGCGGCTGGTGCACTCATAGCTGGGGTCCGTGGTGTTTCGAAACATGTTGACGACTGTTCATTCGACAACAATGGCGAAGGAGTTGATGCACGTGGAGTCATTTGCTCATGATGCGATGTCTCTCCATGAGCCTCGCTGGGGCCAACACCGCCTTAACCACTATTGTGTGGTCTCTAATAATTTTGTAAATAGAAACCACATTTTATACGTTCAATACTATCATATAAAAGAGAAAAATTATAAATTTATAAATGAATTATTTTATGATTCAAGATTCCTCAACTTACTCGCAAGGTTTCATATCTCCGTTCCAACAATTCAATCCTTGTTATAATCTGGCTTGTCTGCGGAACCTTGATTAGCAGAGAAACGATTTCCGCACTATATTTATTCAAGATTTTGTCTATCATCTTAAACGGGTTTGTGGCTTCACCAATTATGTCGGGATCGGTAATCATCTCAACCACTTCAGGATCTATTGAATATTGTTGCGATGTTGTTTCATACATCGATTCGCTGGTTTGCAACAAAAATATATAAAACTCTATTGAGTTCTATCATGATAGATTCCTAAAATTATATTAACAAAACATATCTATCATGATAGATTCCTAAAATTACAACTAGGTTTACCTGATGCCTGGACGATGGTGTCATCTGATCCACTGCTGTGGACTTTCCCCGATCATCCAGCCCCTGCAACAAAGAAGTAGAAAACATTATCATAACGAAACCAGTATACACACAAAAAATATGTAACAAAATAAACATTATGCTATGTATTATATTGGTACAATTCCAATGAATTATACCTGCAACCTCGAGGATCGTGATCCACTCATCGGATCAATGGTCATAGGTGACTCGCCCCGATCTGCTATTAGCTGGGAGCTGCCCCTTACAGAACCCTAAATCAAAAACATAGAGAAAATCACCTAAACGAATCCAAAACTATTAATGAAAAAACACAGCAAAAAAAAAACTATTCTTCATATTATATTTTTACTATTACAAAGATGTATACATGTTGCATCGAGGCAGGTATGGTATGATCTACTGTGACCCTTACAGAACCGACCTGCATCAAAAACATAGAGAAAATTACCTAAATGAAACCAAAATATTCATTGAAACATTAATATAATGAGAAAACATTGTGACATATTTAAATTGTACAATTACAATTAGGTTTACATGTTGCCTCGAGGCTGTTATCGTCTGATGAACATTCGGGTGGCTTTCTCGATCAACGTTCTGCATCAAATATAAATAACATTATATAAACCAAACCAATATACTAATGAAAAAACAATGGAAAAAATACTATTTTTTCTTATTATATTTTTACTATTACAAAGATGTATACCTGCTCCCTCGAGGAAGATGTACTCCTCCGACCATCTGCTGGTGGGGATTTTTCCCGATCACTAGCCTACGAAGTAAATATGGAAAATTTAAATGAAATAAGCTAACGAAAAATACTTAAGATGTTAAATTCATTAATAAAAGGTTGGGTAAATTGTTATATGTACCACTCCCATAGTAACTGTGTTTGTATCTACTCGATTCAAACTGTAATTAATAAGCAACTCTTCCCTTGCAGATATTGATTTAATGGCACATACAAAAACAAGGGTTCCTTCATGCCCCTCAAATTCGTTGTTTGGTTGCTTAATTCTAGACCCTGGTTGTGTACTATTTATAAACCCCGCAATATTACCTGTGGCCTTTGGCCTTCCGTTAATATACAACATTGCTCCTTTATTTTGATCTTTGTCTTTCAACTATAAATAGTTTGCTGACAATCCATATCTACGCACACTTCATGTATATTGTACCAGGCACATCCAATATTTGTAGTTGTAACAGGGTCCAACATACTCCATCAATTCTGTACATGTGTTGTAACGAACCTTTATGCCATCCATGCAAAACAACCCCAAACCATGGAATGACGACGGTGCAATTTAATATATCCTCTCGTCCACACAAAAATCTGTGTTCGGTTGAGTAAGATCCTTGGGTACCCATTGTTTCACTAAATGTCTATACCTCAAGGGCACCTCGACGCGCCTATTATCTCATCATCATAGGAACATGACCCCCCTTGAGCGTGAAAAAATTCCATGCGTTTATGGAATTTTCTTCTGGTCTTTTGACATCCAGTCGATCAAACTCTTGTATACCTACTAGATGTCTCACTTTCCTCTAGCCTTCCTAAACTCCCCTTGCTCGAGGAAGACAGATCTAGCAAATACCTGTTTGGTTCTACCTGCACCATGGGAAAAAACTTTAGATAGGACCACAAGGCATAGTGCCTCTTAAAAGGTGACATGTAGCGCCTTTTATAAGGTGACTTGTACCGCATTCCCTTTCTCAAAATGTAGGCATTCAAGTGATGAGGAATAGGATCACTTTATCTTTATTAGGAGTAGAAATTCATGCAATTATGAGTTGTCTTTTATTGCTCCTTTGGGTATTGAGTCCCATATCACACCATCTAACTATCTTTTTCTTCATGGCCCTAAAGTCTCTCTCATCCCATCAGTTTGGGTTAATCACCTCGGTAATTGAATTACACTTACATTTAGTAAGATATTTATATTTAGAAATAATAATATAAAATAAAAATAACTAACCATTATGGAAAAAATCTAAATTTTTTTATGAATTTCAAAACTAATATCTTTGAGGTGGTTAATAAGTGTTCACAAATCTTCAAAAACAATCTTTTATATAATGTTGTGAAACTTGTATAATCTAATTCAAAATATAAACTGAAATATAGACAGAGCATAATTCCTCGGATAGATACAGACTCAAGATTTATACTTAAGGAAGTATCATGTTTTTGGAGTGATCTTATACCACGAGGGCTAGCCACAGAGCATACTCTTGTTATTCCTTTTCCTAACAGACGCTAGACTTAAGGAGAGACAAGGTTTTTGTTTCAATCTAATATGACAAAGGCTAGTTTCAGAGCATACACCTTTTCTAAGACTCATACACAGACTAGAGAGAGACCAAAATCGAAGGCCTCAAATGGTTATCTACCTAAAACTTAGAGAGGACAGGCCCACTGTCTTAGCCAAATGGAATCTTATTATGACAGGCTGAATGGACAGGCCCCACTCATAGCCAAATACTTTTAAGATATTTACAAATCATCGGAGTTTGGGCGACCATATAATTCCCGAAAGACATTGGATTGAGTATCCCATGCCTTTGAATAAATAGAACTCAGGACCACACGTCTATTCTCGTGCATGTGGACATCTATGCGGGTTTTGACAAGCCATTGTACTTTATTTTGAATGTAGTACTCAAGGATTTGATCCTCAATAATCTTTGTCTGCAAAATATCTTTGACTTGTTCGAGAGATTCTCCAACGTGTTGTTTTAGATTATAAATAGAAGCCAGTTCTAATGCTGTCAAGTTGATGCCGAATGACTGCCACCGGTCTTTCATCCAATCAAGGCCATAGAATGGAGGATCCTCATGTATATGTGTAATTTTATGTCCAAACTTTAGCATGGTATAATATGTTCTATCTGTATTTTCTTTTCTCAAGAAATCCCACCATAAGTTTTTATATTCTTCATAAGTGTGGGTAGTACTTGGAAACTGGAGACTAGCATATTGATGTGGCCATGCTTTCAAAGAACGTATCCGGTTAATACAGTAGTATTGATGGTCTAGTTGTATCCTGGGGTGATGTGTAGAGACCTTTGTCGTGTTTAAGTTAAGATCATGGTAGAGTTCTGTTAACCAATTGCTTGCATCACCTGCTTTTCTCAGGGAGTTGTTGTAAATCATCTCTGGTACAATACTGGATCCCATAGGGATTCTTCTAAGTTCTGAAACTAGTCTAATAAAAGCATCAGATCCCTGTAAGTTAGCATCTAATACTTCAGTATGTCTCAACTCCCACCTAGGTTTCCATGTTTGCATATAATCCAACCAACTCATATTATCATTAATATTATAGATCTGATGTTTTCTTCCGATCCAAGTAGAGATTTCCATGTTTACTTGTGGGTTATGGGACCACTGTATTCCGCTTCAACCTTCTATGCTCACTTGCTTGGGGCTCGCTTGCTCCAGGCTCTCTTGTTTCATGATCGCTTGCTTTCAGGCTCGCTTGTTAAAAATTAACAAGATACTTCTGTGTCAAATATTCTCTTGTTAAAAAGTCAGGAATGCGATTTGATTTACCAGAAATGTGCTCAACAATATAGTTATAATAGGAAAACAATGCTTGTCATCTTGCAAACTTTCCTTTTGTTGTTGCATTTTTTATTGTGTTATTTAGCACAACTGGAAGACTAGAGAAATATGTTCTTATGATAAAGTCATGGTTCAACAAATGAATCTGGAGCTTCTCTATGCATCTCAGTGCTGCAAGGATTTCTTTATCGATAGTGGCATAGTTATGTTCAGTTTTATTCCAAGTTCCTGATGCAAGTTGGACTATTTCCTCTTCTTTAGGTTTTCTTACCTGCTTTAAAACTACTCCCCATCCTAGTTCTGAAGCATTTGTTTCTATAATCTTCAGAAGGTTATCATCGATGACATGCAGTATGGCTAACATTTTTACCTTGCTCTTATATTCAAGGAGGTTGTTTTTCAAAGTTTTAACGTTCTCATATGTGCACCAATTCCTCTTGTAACAAATGGATGACCTAACCAAAGAAAGGAACCTTGTGATGACTTATTGTAAAAGAGTGTATGCTACCCCATGTATTGCCCATTAATCATATACCTTCTTAGTCCCATGTCCCTATCATCTTGTAACATCTAAATCTCTAAAGTTTAGTGGAAAACTCTACAAATCCATTCTACACCTCTCAATGATGGCTTTGTCCTAATATATCCTATTAAATGATGGAATTTGCATGGTTTTCATTAAGTCACTCATCACTATAGTACTTGATAATTGAAGGTTTATAATTGTTTTCCCACCTAGAGCCTAGAATATCTCATATGTTGTTGAATATATATTTGTTGTTGTCCCATAGTCAGGACACTTATTCTCCAAAATAATTTTCCTCACAAGTTCAATCGAGGAGTTCCACCACTCTTAAAATTCTTTACCAACACATATTTCATTACCAATAATTTTGTCTGACAAGACAAGTCTTAACTACTTAATTCAAATTTTTTACCACATATTTGATTACCAACAATTTGATTACTTAAGTCTTACCAACACAGATTTGATTACCTGGGTGTAGACGTTTCCTGTAATATATGCAGAACTAGAGTTACTTTCAGAAATGATTGTGCCTCTTAGAGGCCAGTCAACTCTAGGAACCAAGTGACCCTATTATAGGGTTAGTACAAACAAGAGAGAGAGATGACTGGGCTATGGTACAGTCAATCAAAGAAAGTCAATGACAGTCAAAAGGCTCAGTACAATCACAATAAAGATGAGGCCAAAGAGACTCACGGCCTCTAGTAAGGTACAAGGACCAACCAAAGGGTACAAAGACCAACCAATAAGGTACAACTCAAAAATAAAAGAGTGGGTATCAAGACTCATAACCCTTGGGACTAATGGGATGTACTACCTCAAATGTGGACAAACTACCATAGTTATACCCACAAGACCAAAAACATAAAAGGCAATACAAATCAAAAGATAACTCAAGATGAGTAAAAGACCCAAAAGGTAAGAGGCAAGGTACCACAAAAAAAATGAAAGGACAAGGTACCACAAGACCAATAAACAACAGGGTGTAAGGACCAAAAGTAAATCAACCATTATGGTGAAGGTACAAATAAGGTCAAATATATATTGCAATAGCTCCTTGTAACTACCTGTTATTTGACAGGACAAAGTGATGGAAGGTCAAATAATGTCAATTATATGCAATAGCTCCTTGTAACTACCTCTTGTAACTCAAATAGGACCTCTAAACGGTATGATAGCAAGCAATCTTCCTAACTAAGGTCTGGAGGGTGGTACGAATTGGGTATAAAGACTCATAACAATTTGGACAAAGGGGGTGTACCTCAAATGTGGACAAACTACCATAGTACCCGCAAAACCAAAAACATAAAAGGTGGTACAAATCAAAAGATAACCCAAGATGAGTAAAAGACCCAAAAGGTAAAAGGCAAGGTACCACAAAAATTTTATCAACAAAATGAAAGGACCAAAATACAATCAACCAAGGTGGGGTACAACTAATCATCTCTCTCTCAAATGTACCAGTGTTCCATATAACCTGAAACTCCATCATCACAGTAAAAGGAAAATTCCACACGAATGATGTGATCACGTGGTCCTCTAGACTACTCCTAAGGTCAAGCGTTAGTGGCTCCATCAAGGGGTGTCCAATCCCTTGAGACGACCATCTAACTCAACCATCTCGAAGACCTAGGAGAAGAGGACATCACACATCATCAGATAATTGGTAACTGATTGTGTAAGAACTAGAAAACCCTAAAGCAACCGAGCGTGTAGAAGGGGAGATAGGAAAATACAAGGATCGCAGGCCAAAAAAGAAAGCTCAAAAAACTGTACTGGGACCGGTGTCACAGTAAGCGAGTTGAAACAAAAGTGGCCAGAATGCCAACAAGCAACACTAAAAAGAAAAGTACCCTCTAAAAAGGTGAAATAGCAAGCAAACTTCCTAACTAGGAGCTGGAGACCTCGAAAAATCGTATCCTTCGCAAGGTGATGAAATCCAAGTCGAACAATACGAAATGAGAGACCAATAATGGAAGGATATCCCTCTACCGAAAGGTATCCTGGGTAAAAGATCCCTAGAAGAAAAGTCACTAAGATACCTCGTTCATGACACGTTGGAGAAGGTTTCTGGCACTTCTGTCTTATCGCCCCTATATCACCAACACGGTAAAGTACAAGGAAGACAATGGATCAATATGCCTTAGGTGCTAAGTGGAGTGCAGCATTCCACAAATTCCATCCAGAATCAATCCTCGTGGATTAACCCCCGAAAAAATGGGAGGCCCCTCCACAAACTGGTCAATGACCGTGTCAATAAGTACTAGAGGATTTTAGTACCCTAGAGGACAACAACTATGTATCATATGAAAATGACAATGGGGGATTATTTGGATGCCTATCCCTGGTGTCCTACCTAACTACCAAATTCTTTTTATCCTCAAGCGAGGTTAAAGTGTGTTGAGTTAGCGAGTTAAATTTGAATGGTTGTACTACTCAGTCGGGTGATGGAAGTGCAACTCATGGTGTGATGACTGACTCAAACCATGCAAATGAATATGAATCAAATAAGCTTTTCCTTTCAATGAATGCTAGATAAGGTAAGGAGAGAGTTCTTTCAAACTATAACTACTCTTTCAAATTAAATGAATCCAACAATAACTTTCTTCTACTTCTAATGAGTAAAATGTTGAGGTTTCTTTAGATATTGGAATCCTGGTGACATCACCACAATGGGAATTTTGCATATTATTAGACAATGAAAAGACAATTATCAAATGTTTTTTGGAGCATCCATTCATTTGAGATGTGCTTTATAGCATTAATTCCTATTGTACAAGTATACTATGGGCCAACTATTTTGGAGCATTCATTCCAAGACGAGGATGTTGATGCCTAAATGATAGATGTAAGTCTTGAGGATTGTTAATTTTGAATAAAGTTGTTAAAGGAATACTCATGAGGCCTCTACTTTGTTGCAAGTCACTTTTTTTCAACAAATACTAATCATGACACTCTTAAAGATCTGTTTGGGATGAATGTTGACAATGAGGATGCAATATCCTCTTCCCCAAGTGCTAAAATTAATGATGTGTTTTATTTGTAGATCCAATAAAGGTTATAAAACATCCCATTACAACACGAAGGTGAGCACATAAATTGATATAGGTTCTCGGTGAAGAAGAACAAATGGCTAAAAAAAATGGGATGTAATTTAAAGGGTGTAAACAACAATACATTCATAAAGAATGTTCAATATCATGAGTGTCCTAGGGGCCACTTTTCCAATAATTGTTTGCTAATACTATTGGAATATCCACTAATAAATTTGTGTTGTTGCGTAGCTTCTTCTTTACAATGGAAATATGCAATATTTCCAAATACATGTAAATAATGTGGAAAAAATGCCATATTTGGTAACTCTGCTCTGGATATTTCCACTGCCTGAAAAGGAAGCATTAACAAATAATGATATGTAATCAGTATGAAACCAGCTAATGGTTGTTGTAATCATCATGGGAGTTCAAAGATCTCATATAGAGTTCATGTGGGGTGGTTGTAGACCTTGTTCATTTCTGTTGAGATTGAAAAGCCTCATTTAGGACCTAATGTTCTTATTTTTCTCCACAAACCATTACCAAGGCCTAGAAAATGGTTTTTGGTGTGAAATACCATGGTAATACCTCCAAATGATGCTCATATTCCATGCCAGGGATCCAAAAATCTGAAATCGATTTCATGTGTGCTTATTCAAGGACTAGTTCATGGTTGTGGAGGCCAAGACACTCCATTCATGGCCTAATCCATTTTTTCACTCCCTAACTATTGTCAAGGTCCCAAGACCTATCTTTAGTTTGTAAAAACAACTAATGATGCTTAGGAGGCTAGAGATCCCCCAATGAGGTCATATGTGGTGTTATAGGGTTCACTCATAGTTGTAGAGCTTAAGATGCCTCATTTAAAGACTAAGTCATTTATTTTTGTTCCTCAATCATTGTAAAGGGTTTAATAACCATCCGCAAAGTGCAATATCAACCAATGGAGCTCATGTTCATAATTAGATGCTACATATTTCACACAAAGATGATATGTGGTGGTTTTAGTTCTCATCCATGCACATTCAGCTCAAGAAAAATTATTCATAGTCTAAGGTCCTTCAATTAGGACCTATATATGGTACATTTAATTTGTTTTTGAGAAGGAATTCATGGCAATGTAGGGTTGTGGGCTTTATAATCCAAGGAAACTACATTACCTTGAGCATCAAGGAAATTTTCTACCCCTACTAGTAATACCACTAGCAACATCAACAAAGAAAGCTATGGAATGGGTAGAGCTAGTTCACCTTTCATTAGTAAATGATCCAGTTGATCGAGTTAGGTACATTAATCAGTCGGCTAGGTCACGTGCATCTTTTTATTCTATAGCCATAACTTTTTTTCCCTTTTTAGCTATCGATCCATTATGTTTTAGGAGTAGAGTTACTATTCAACTATTTCCAACATACTCCCACTCATTAATGTACCTAACTCAAGATTAATGCTGAGGTTTTAGATATTGGCATCCTAGTGACATCACTACAATGGGAATCGTGCATATTATTAGACAATGAAAAGACAACTATCAAATGTTTTTTGGAGCATCCATTCGTTTGAGATGTGTTTTATAGCATTAATTCCTATTTTACAAGTATACTATGGGCCAACTATTTTGGAGCATTCATTCCAAGACGAGGATGTTGATTCCTAACTGATAGATTTAACTCTTGAGGATTGTTCATTTTGAATAAAGTTGTTAAAGGAATACTCATGAGGCCTCTACTTTGTTGCAAGTCATTTTTTTTCAACAAATACTGATCACAACACTCTTAAAGATCTATTTGGGATGAATGCTGACAATGAGGATGCAATATCCTCTTCCCCGAGTGCTAAAATTAATGATGTGGTTTATTTGTAGATCCAAGAAAGGTTATAAAACATCCCATTACAACACGAAGGTGAGCACATAAATTGATATAGGTTCTAGGTGAAGAAGAAAAAATGGATAAAATAAAATGAGAGGTACTTTAAAGGGTGTAAACAGCAATACATTCATAAAGAATGTTCAAGATCATGAGCGTCCTAGGGGCCACTTTTCCAATAATTGTTTGCCAATATTACTGAAATATCCACTAATAAATTTGTGTTGTTGCATAGCTTCTTCTTTACAGTAGAAAATATGCAATATTTCCAAATACATGTAAATAATGTGGAAAAAATGCCATATTTGGTAACTCTGCTCTGGATATTTCCACTTCCTGAAAAGGAAACATCAACAATAATGATATGTGTAATGACCAGTGCATGAGTTCCAGCATGTATAGTATTTCTATCGACATTGACAATAAACCTTTTGTTTATACAGGATAGATGCACAGACCACACACTATGAAACTGACAAACTGACCTATCCTTTGGATATGAGGAATCCCAATTACCATTTTAGACGGGTCCTAGCCTATTATGTTGATGTAGAAGGGAGTATATATTTTGAGATTCATATTGTTGAAGAGGATGACCAGAAATCCATCATCCACAATAAACTCTTAAAAGATGTAAATGGTTAAAATGTAATCAGTCTGAAACCAGCTAATGGTAGTTGTAATCATCATGGGAGTTCAAAGATATCATATAGAGGTCATGTGGGGTGGTTGTAGGCCTTGTTCATGGATTTTTCCAACATAATACCACCCATATGATTGACCATATCCATTAGTGACATCACCAATGTAGTTCATGTAAATCTATTGTTATCCTTGAATGGTTCTTTAAATATTTGCTTCCACCCATCACTAAAGACATTGCATAAACCTTGCCTATGACTAAATAGGATGTAATCCTCAAAGCTCAACAATTTGATCTCAGGTATACTCAATGTGGATATATTTATCATCCTGGATGAACTTCACAATTGCAAATCCACCACAAATAATTCATGTGAATATCATGATGCTAATGGTGTTATAGTATCTATCTCACATGGTTCTACTTCATAATGGGATGGGACTAATTAATCTTACTGTCAACACTCATATGGTGGCACCATGAAATAAAAAAAATTATGGGGGATTCCTTCAAGATTACCTGTTCAACAAGCAAGGTCCTCAAATGGGTTTGCACCCATCAAGATTGTCCACTTTTGAAAATGAAGCAACAATCCATGTCCACATAATAGCCAATAAAAGTCTTCACATGTGGAAAGAAATGTTGAAATTTTTCCCAAACTAGAGGATGTTAAGTATGAAAGACTACCCCACACATAAACGCTTTCTCAAATGATATAAATTTTCCCTAAGGATAGGAACATTTTAGACCTTATGAATGCTTGATGCTTCCCTTAGTGGAGTGAAACATTGACCTAATAACTGAATCTAAACAGCATGTTGGTCAGAGGGTGCAATAGGCAGAGGAGATACCTTTTTAGGTTAGAGACTCTTCCCTAGAGACTGAAACAAGGATGAGGTAAGATGTTCTAAGGCATGAAACTTATTGGGATCCAAAGGAAGCAGAATGTCCCTGATTTAAAGATTGATTCTATAGGACCTTGTATTTACCACTTTTTTTCCAGACCTCAATATATAGTACTTTTTCCCACAACTAGAATTGTTCTAGAAGTAGTCACGGGAAGATCAATTCAGGGCTATTGGAGTGCACAGAACTATAGTTGAGGGTGTGTGCACAATGTTTGATGGATTATATTGTTGTTTAATGGAAAAAATAGGCCCAAATTCACTAGAGGATTATACCACTGAAGCATCAAATGCACACAACACTTCGAACTACATTCCAATTAGATAGAAACACTAATGTACATTGAATTAGAAATGAAACCCTCTTGGAAGATAGAAACCCCAATGTAGATTGAATTGTGGCTTGGTACTCACAGACTTGGGAGGCATTTTAGGCTCCTCTGATAATTTCTCTGCTTGGACTCCCTCTCCCCTTCTGCAATTGCAAACCGCCTCTCCCACTACTTGCTCCTCAGGTCACTCCCATTCCTTGCTTGTTGGGTCACTCCCTCTCCCTTTTCGCAAATGCAAACCGCCTCTGCCACTATCCACTAGTTGAAACCACACCCAAAAACTCCAACTATCCACTAGTCCAAACCACCTCTCCCACTGTTTGCGCTTCGAGTCACTCCCACTTCTTGCTAACCGGGTCACTCCCTCTCCCATGTCGCAATCGCAAAATCCCTCAGGTAGAGAGAAGGTCGAGAGCAGGTCGGCCAAATCGAAAAGTCTTGCACGAGGTTTATGTTTTTGTTTTATGAAATGCATATGGGGTTTTTTTAATTGTTATATATATATATTAATATATATAATATTTGTTTTTTTAATTGTTTTTTTAATTGTTTTTTATTGTTTGGTATATATATTATGTTTTTTTAATTGTTATTAATATAATGATTTTTAATTGTTATTATTATATATATGTTTTTTAATTTATATATATCTATACTGAAAAAATAAAAAAATAAAAATAAAATAATAAAATAAAATAAAATAATAAAAAAATAAAATTAAAAATTAAAATTAAAAAAATAAAATAAAATAAAAATTAAAAAATTAAAAATATATATATATATATATATATAATAAATAAAATTAAAAATTAATAAATAAATAAATAATAAAAATTAAAAATTAAAAATTAAAAATTAAAATTAAAAATTACAAAATAAAAATTAAAAAATAAAAATTAAATAATAATAAAAATTAAAATTAAATTAAAATTAAAATTAAAATAAATAAATAAAATTAAAATAAGATTTTATTTAAACAATTGATAAAAAAAATTAAATTAAAAATTTAATGACGATGTAAGTGATGATGGAGCTGATGAAATCAGTGTTGATGATGATCATCATCATCACCATCACCACCATCCCGATCATCATCATCAAGAACATCATTGTCATCATAAGCATCATCATTAAATATGTCATCATCATCATCATTAAAAACACCTTTGTCATCGTCATCATCATCATCATCATCATCAACATCGATGCGATCACTAATCATCATTAAAATCATCATAAACAACAACATCGTCACCATCATCATGATATTCATTGTCATCAACATCAAGAACGTCATCGTCATCATAAGTGTCATCATCATGGTCATCATTATTTTTCATCACAACCATAATAATCATCATACATATGATCATCGTCATCATCATCATCATCACCATCTTCACTATCATCATCATCGCCATCATCATCATCATCATAATCATCATCACCATATTGATTTTCATCACTATCATCATCATCATTGGGATCATCATCATCATGGTCATGATCATCCTCATCATCACCATCCCCATCATAATCATCATCATCACTATTCATCATCACAGTCATCATAAACAACAACATCAACGTCGTCACCATCATCATTGTCGTTGACATCATCATCATAATCATCATAAGCATCATGATTAATGTTGTCGTCATCATTAATCATCATCATCATAATCATCATCATTAACATCGTTGTTAAATTTTCAGAATTTACTTCAATCTGATCTAGGATCTTAACTGAGAGAACAACATGTATAGTAAATCTACAGCATATTAATCATGGACACAATAATGCAAGCACACAAGAGACACAGAGTTTACTTGGGGAAAACCATAAAGGTGAAAAACCCCAATAACTTCCTCAGAGATAGATAGAGCAATGATACAACCAGAATACAAGAGATAGTCTTCTCCTAGCAGCAGAGCCTCCTCCTCCACAAGTGCACCACTCTCCCAAGTGTGTGAGAGAGAATAGAATGTGTAAAATGAGAGAGACACACTCTCTATTTATACACTAACTTGACTTGACCTTTACTCAACTAGGTCGGCCTCAACTTAACCACTTAACATAATGCTGACTGGGCCGACCCCCACTAGGGTGGTCTAATATCCCTTTGACCCACATGGCCGACCCCCAATAGGGTGGTCTAATAACCCTTTGAACCACATGACTTATACAAGGCCGACCGCAACAAGTTGGTCTAATAACCCATCAAGTATAAGTTACGACACTTACAATATAAATGACGACACTTACAATATAAATGATGACACTTCCATATAGAGGAATAATAACATCTCTATAGGAATACAACCACTTCCGTATAGAGGAATAATAACATCTCTATAGGAATACAATATACATATATGTGAAATACATTCCGAAGTTACATATACATCAACACTCCCTCTTAACTAGAAAGCTATTTCTCGACACAGGTCTTCTAGCACAAGTCATCTTCTCTAGATCATCGTCACTGGAAATCATCATCGAGTCATCATCATCATCACTGCTGCTGCTATCTCAATCAATCTCTAAATCTACTCGTCATAGGAATTTCTACAGAGCCAATCCTTTTCATACTAGATGTAGGCCCACCACCTGCAGGTCTTCGTCATCACTGGCCATACTGTGGAATCCTCAGGACTTATTACGTGCATCACAAAACCTTGCAAGAGCATCCCAAGACTTATTACGGGAACACAACCCAACCTATCGGATCTCGCAGGAAGCTATTACATGTGACCCTGCCACAAAACCTCGAAAGAGAATCCCAGGACTGATTACGAGCACACAGCTCAACCTATCGGATCTCCCAGGGCACTATTATATGTGGTCACCACAAAACCTTGCAAGAGCATCCCAGGACATATTACGGGAACACATCCCAACCTATCGGATCTCCCAAGGCAATATTACATGTGGTCATGGCAAAACCTTGCAAGAGCATCCCAGGACTTATTACGAGCACACAGCTCAACCTATCGGATCTCCCAGGGTGCTATTATATGCCATAGGACAAAACCTCGAAAGAGCATCTACCAGATATCCCAGGTAGCTATTATATGCCAGCGGAAAAACCTTGCAAGACTATCTGCAGATCTCCCAAGGCACTATTATATGTCCTCCCAGAGCAAAACCTCGAAAGAGTATTTCCCAGATATCCCAGGGCGAAATTATATGCCATAGGAAAAACCTTGCAAGACTATCTACAAATCTCCCAGGCCCAAATTATATGCTCATCTACACAACCTGATCCACGACCACAGAGTATCATCCTGATACTCACCATACATCATTCTAATGTACACATGATCATCCTAATCATCATCACTGCAACATCCTGCTGCATGTCATCTGGCGCAACATCATGAAGCTCACCATCCATGATCATCCTGATCATATAATGCATCTACCTGATGCATACCAAGTATCTACCTGATACATATCATCATACATGATCCACCTGATCGTACAATGTATCCACCTTATACAAATACAAAAACATGATCCACCTGATCATACCTGATACATATCAACATACATGATCTACCTGATCATACACAGTATCCACCTGATACATATACAGATACATGGTCCAAGCATCCAACACGATGCATATACAAAACATATACAAATGATCCTACTGATCATATCCAGCATCCAACATGATGCATACATACATATACATATAAATGATCCAACTGATCATATCCAGCATCCAACATGATGCGTACATACATATACATATAAATGATCCAATTGATCATATCCAGCATCCTCCTGATGCATATACAGAGCAGTAACTGGAGCATCGTCGTGATGCTCATCATCTAGTGCTGAAGGATCCTCCTTCTAACATGCTTGGAATGGCTTCTGCAAATGTGTCCATCACTTCTTCCTTGAAGTGGCATCAATCTGAAGAACACCAAGCCTCTCCCCGAAGTACACAAACTTCACCCTAGCTAGTGGCTTCATCAGCACATCTGCAATCTGATCATCCGTCGTAATGTACAGGATCTTCACAGCTCCATCTCTGCACCATATCCCTGATATAGTGATATTTGATCTCTATGTGTTTCGACCTATCATGAAACACTGGGTTCTCAGAAAGCTTCACACAACTCTGGTTATCATAAAAGATACCAATAGCATCCAATGGGAGATCAAATAACTCAAACAGTAGCTTCCGAAGCCATACTGCCTCACAAGTAGCTGAATAGGCTACAACATACTCTACCTCAGCTGTACTCAGTGCTACACAGGACTGCTTCCTGCTGAACCAAGAGATCACACCTGATCCCATACTGAAGCAGCATCCAGATGTGCTCCTTCTATCTGCAGCACTGCCAACCCAATCTGAATCAACATAACCCTGTAGGTTAAACTTTTGATTCACTTCATACTTGAGCCCATAATCCACTATACCCTTCAGGTACCTCATAACATGCTTTACAGCAACCAGGTGAACACTCCTCGGATCCGTCAGGAACTGGCTCAATGTGTTCACCATAAAGCAAATATCTGGTCTCGTGTTCGTCAGGTACATCAAGGACCCAATCATCTGACGATACATAGAAATATCAACTGGCTCAGATGAAGCATCACATAGAAGCTTCAGGTTCGATGCCATAGGTGTGGCCATATCCTTGCAATCCATCATTCCGTACCTCTTCAGGATCTCTACTACATACTTCCCCTGTCCAAGGAAGATTCCATCTGCACTCTGCCACACCTCCATGCCAAAAACAAAGAGTGCATCACCCCCAAGTTCTTCATCTCAAACTCGGAAGTAAGCTTCCGCTGCATGTCGGCAATCAATCTATCCTCACCTGTTACAAGCAGGTCATCCACATACAATAGTAGTATCATTGGATTGCCTTCCTCAACCTTGTAGTAAAGGTTGGAATATGCTTTACTCTTGGTAAAGCCCAAATTGGATAGAAAGTTGTCTATCCTACCATACCAAGTTCTGCACATATATGACTCCCTGTCATGTGTCTCAGAACCAAGTGGCTTCTCCACATACACTTCTTCTTCAAGTCTTGGGACTGTATCCTAAACATCTTCATGATCGACTGGTACTCCTCGATCATGGCATTCTTCCCAGATCATGGGAACTTCAATATCTTCAATATTTTCAATAGATAACTTTGTTGTTGAACAAATGTTGTAGTCCTTCTTTTTTAGGTGATGGTATATGATCTATCCTACACAACAAGTTAAATTGCATGATTAGAAAACATCTCTTAGTTTTTCAGAACAAATTCTTACACATAAAGAAATATGTCATACAGTCATGCAATTATCTTAGCCAATGCTTTAATACAACATTTATCCATATTACGTAACTTTCTAGATGCCTTCCAATCTCTACCAGAACATTGTTAAGAGTGTGCACAACTCCTAACATGTCAGCAGAGTGGTTTCATTCTAGATCAGTACCAATGGAATGTTGTACAGTGCCATAGGCCACTTACCCATGTATATTAGTAGTACAATGTTCATCAATGCAACTATGCATAATACACAACCTAATTCTAGGAACATAAGCATATACGTCATTGAATAGCATTATGTAAGAAATGACAATTCAAATACTTATCTTTGTTTGGTTGTTGGGTGGACTCCTTCCAAATATTTGCAACTCCATTCTGATGTGGATTGTGAGAAGTGGTCAAACTCCCTCTGAATATCTGTGTCCTTGCAGAAACTACTGAAGTGTGCTCCTTTGCTTTCTTACAGGAACAATTGGAGTGTGCTCCCTCTTGATATTTGCTTCCTGGATTACCTGTCCTTGAACTTATATCCATCTTTAATCACTATACATGCTTATTAGTATCATCATTGTGTTATCCTTGAGGTCTCATACATAATCACACATTTATTAGTATAATCTTAATATTATCAAAACACAATAATCTTAAACATGTATAGTCATGATCATTCACAGATAATAAACATTAGTATTCAAGGTTTCAGGGAAGTCTTCTTTTACTCATGCATATTCTTATTTGATCATAGGAGTCTTCTAATTAGTTAAATCATCAATTCATAAACCCGTGATTACTCAAACCTATAACTTCATGATTCTTCTGGTTAGTCATATCATCAATTATGGTAAGACACATAATATGCATACAACCATGACTATTCAAACCTATGACTTCATGAATAATCATTATCAACAACACAACAGTATAAGATCCTAACACAGGGTAGGATTCTAGCTTGATATAGGAAAAACATACCTGGATTAGCATTCTAGCTAGTTATGTCTAACATACCCGCATAATGTCTTCTGGTTCTCTTCAGTGACTTGTGCTAGTAACTTGCATGTCTCATAAGTTAACCATTGTAGAACCAAGTTATACATACCTCGTAAGTAGATCTTCTGTGTGATTCATGACAATGGATGAATCTTTGTTTTCATGTCACCATGATCATATGTTCTTGAAGTAGAACATGATTTGTCTTTCTTGGTGTACCTTTTATGTTAGCGAACAACATAAACCTCATACAACATCACAATGCATTAGTACAATCATAAGTTTCAAAACCTTAATCAATGAATATCTTCTATTAAGGTAATACGACAAGTCTAGAATCAAGATTGTTCTAACCATAATAACATGAAGACAAACATATCATAAACTTAATCATGAACAAATATCGAGACATACCTGGATGAGTCATACCTATCGAGATTGCTTGTAATCTTCTTATGGAAGGCCTTACCCTCATCTCCCTCTGAGACAAAAACTTCTTCACTTATGCAGGTGACCAATCCATCTTCTTCTAGTATTAACCCAATCCACTTGATTTACAAGAACTGGACCTGGAGATGGATTAGGGTTTGTCAAAGAAACCCCAAAAATTCAAACTTTGAATTTCAAACTTCCGAAAGGATAGAAATATGCACCTTGATGAGCTGATCAAGTTGGTATATTCAGAATTTGAAAACTGCAAAGTTTCACCCCTCAAAATTGCCTTTTAGATTTCTGGATTCACTAGGGAGGACCCTAAATTAGGGTTTGAGATTCCTGGAGCTTCACCCAACCAAAAGATTTGATTCAAATCTCTAAGCTTCAATTTTTCTGAGGAGCTTCCAACCGTGGTCACAGATTTCCAAAATTTCAATTTTTGCAGAAGCCCTAATTTTCCATCTTTCCGATCAAAGTCCCGAACTGGGGTTTGATCAAGCCCAGCGTTCTGCCCAACCAAAAAATATGATCTTGGTATCTAAATTTCAATTTTCATGAGTAGTATCCAGTCGTGGTCTCTGATTACAAAAATTCCATCTTTCTCTGAAGCCCTAAATTCTGGAAGACATGAATGAAGGTGTTCAAAAATAATTATGTTTTGACAGAAATATGTACCTGATTGTTTCTGGTGTAACTCTGAACTTTTCGATCCACAGGGTCTGAAACATTTTCTTGAGATATCCCAACCTCTTATCTTTCCATCGCGACAGGTCTGACCTCAATTGGATTCTTTGAGAGAGATTTATGCCAAGTGTCGCAACGTGACCTGTTTATGGGATAAAACAGGAGATCGAACTTGTACGGAGTGCCACGTGTCACTGGTTCAACTCCGGCCTCTAAAAACGTTTCCTGAGATAGTACAATCTGTGCAATACCTGTCAATTTGGTTCCGCTAATTAGGTGAGGAAACTCTCTCGATGCTCACTTGGTAACCCTTAAAATGGGAAAGCTTACCTTGATTGGAAGGCAGTTGGAAAACAGTTATAAAGCAGTTGGAGTCTAGGGCCTTAAACCCAGTGGGAGAAAAGCGGCTTAATGCGGATTCTCATTCGATAAAACACTGGAATAGATGGTTTTTCGCGGACTGATTCAATATGATCCGATCAATGGTATGACTCGTTGGTTCTCCACCCAAGGATGATTACTTTCTATGGTTTTCTACCCAAGGATGAGGGCATCGCTTGCTCTACCCAGAATAGAATCAATGGGATAGCTTTCCACGGGTTGTTCTATCAACTGAGCTGGGTTTTATAAAAAACTGTATCCTTATTTTTAAGGTCCTGGATATAACATAGACTGAGAGATAATGGGCTAGAGCAGACTCAAGAATCACTAACACTTTTAAGCGGCGAGGGGGGAGAAACCAAACAAAGTTACTATTTTATTTATATTACGGGGGAAAACGGAATGACTAGTGGACCAAACCAACCATCTCTTCTAGGGCTACATTTTACAAACTTTCATTTGGAGCTTACTAGCCCAAGTTATGACCTTTTTTCCAAGGTCACCTGTTTTTTACTCAGATCTGGAAGAGGCAGAAACCCTATATTGTATAGATCATAAATCACAAAGTACAACACATTATAGGTTTTCCTTTGGACACAAGGTACATGGGGATCTGATCTTTGACCTGTAAAAGTTTCAGATACAAAAACTTCGCAAAAATGGATTTATAGCAAAAGTGCTACGATGAATGGTTTTTGCTATATCAAGCCCTAGCATCGTAAGTGCAACAAGTGTCATACATGACGTATCATGCCTTCTTTCGGGCTAGCTCTGATACCATGTTAAATTTTCAGAATTTACTTCAATATGATCTAGGATATTAACTGAGAGAACAACATGTACAGAAAATCTACAGCATATCAATCATGGACACAATAATGCAAGCACACAAGAGACACAGAGTTTACTTGGGGAAAACCATAAAGGTGAAAAACCCCAATAACTTCCTCAGAGATAGATAGAGCAATGATACAACTAGAATACAAGAGATAGTCTTCTCCTAGAAGCAGATCCTCCTCCTCCACAAGTGCGCCACTCTCCCAAGTGTGTGAGAGAGAATAGAATGTGTAAAATGAGAGAGACACACTCTCTATTTATACACTAACTTGACTTGACCTTTACTCAACTAGGTCGGCCTCAACTTAACCACTTAACATAATGCTGACTAGGCCGACCCCCACTAGGGTGGTCTAATAGCCCTTTGACCCACATGGCCGACCCCCAATAGGGTGGTCTAATAACCCTTTAACCCACATGACTTATACAGGGCCAACCCCAACAAGGTGGTCTAATAACCCATCAAGTATAAGTTATGACACTTACAATATAAATAACGACACTTCCATATAGAGGAATAATAACATCTCTATAGGAATACAACCACTTCCGTATAGAGGAATAATAACATCTCTATAGGAATACAATATACATATATGTGAAATACATTCCGAAGTTACATATACATCAACAATCGTCGTTTTCATTAATCAGCGTCATCATCATAAACAACATGACCATTCTCATCGTCTTCGTCAATATGTTGTGTTACTCAAGCTAACAGAATAAACAAGTAACTCGTAATATGACATACAATATATTTATACGTCATAAAAAAAAATTAGCAACATAAAATTACTTGGCATTTAGTGTATCTCCATTTGTACCAACTTTGTCACAAAAATTAGGATAATCAAAATCTAATTGAACATTAGTGATAAGTAATATGATCAAAGTTTCATAGTAAAAGTAAGAGCTTCATGTAATTCACCACCAAAAGTGAGTAGGATTTCAACATTGCACTTTATTCTTTTCCTACTTTCCTTAAAATAAAGTGATAGGAAAGGGACATGCTACTTGATTTGAATTAAGGTATCATATTCACCAAATCCTTTTAATATATATAAACATGATAAGTGAGACCATTCTATTCTCTCCTTATCTTCTTAAGACATGTAATCTATCTATATTTTTTTAATTCTATTAATATTGTGTCGCCATACCACCGACGACAATAGGCATCGGATATCAGACTTATGACTTCAAAAGAATCCGACGACGACAACGTCCATGATGACGATGATGATGATGATGATGAGGATGATGAAGATGATGATTAAGATGACGATGATCACGATCATGATCATGATCATGACGACGATGATGATGATGATGATGATGAAGATAGTGAAGATAGTGATGATGAGGATGAAAATGATGAGGATGATGAAGATGATGATAATGATGAATATGATGATGATGTTGATGATGGTGGTGGTGATGAAGATGACAACATCAATTATGATCATGATCATGATGTTGATGATGATCATGATCATGATGACGATGGTGATGATGATGATGATGAATATGGTGGTGGTGATGATGACGACGACGTCAATGATGATGATGATGATGATGATGACGACAATGTCAATGTTGTGGTAGTGATGACGTTGGCCCCATGTATGATCATGATGATGATGACGATGATGAAGATGATAATGATGATGATGATGATGGATCCGACGACCTCACCATACCACCGACGACAAGAATCTGACGACGACAACGTCCATGATGATGATGAGGAGGAGGAGGAGGAGGATGAAGATGACGATGATCATGATGATGATGACGATGATGAAGATGATTACAATGATGATGGTGATGATGGATCCGATGACCTCGTCATACCATCGACGACAAGAGGCGTCGGATATTAGACTTATGACTTCAAAAGAATCTGACAACGACAACGTCCATGATGATGATGACGATGATTGTGATGATGATGATGAGGATGACGACGACGATGATGATGATGATGATGATGATGATGATGATGATGATGAATATGATGATGATGATGATGATGAATTCGACGACCTCGCCATACCACCGACGGCAAGAGGCGTCGGATATCAGACTTATGACTTCAAAAGAATTCGACGAGCTCACTAAACCACCAATGACAAACGTCGTTGGTCTTTTTAGGTAGCTGCGTCAGATATCATACAATGATGATGATCATGATGAATATGATGGTGATCAAGCACGCCATTTGGGTTAGCATGATAATTGTGCATTTCCTTACTAAGCTTCTCTCTATTTCGAGAATAATTTAATATTCTCTACTAAACATGGCCAACCACGTGAAGGTGGAAGCTCGTATGGCCCCTCCCCCCCCCTCATATGACTCTCAATTCCCCATAACCTGACAAAAATATCTATGTACAAAAAAATTAAATTTGTTTTTTGTCATACTATATAACAAGCAATGTTTCTAATTATAACATATAGGAAAATGGAAACTCACTAAGAAACAGTTAATTTATTATACATACCGGCAAAAAAATTCAATATTTCTATCGCAATATTCAATCAAAATATATATAGTAGATATATTACTGCATACCTCGTACACTTCAATGGACTTCATCATCTTCTTCATCTGAGTCATCATCTGTATCATCTGATGATCCAGATTCAACATTGTAAGGATTGGCCATATCATCATCGTCGTCGATGTCAGTTACGATCATCATGTCATCGTCAATATCATCTTCATGGACATTGTCTGATAAATCATTTGATTCAAATAATTCTTCGACATCTTCTTCTGGAACATGATCATCTAACTCATGTTGATCATGATCATCTTCAATGACGTCTTCTTCTTCGATAACGTCTTCATTACCTTCATATATGTTATACTTTATCGGCCTTCCCCTTGGATCATGTCTCACAGCAAATGACCAAACCGCTCTACCTGGAACCTCAGAGTAAAATACCTACTCACATTGGGTTGGAAGAACATAGTGCTTCGTTCCTGGCTCAAACAACCTTGTATTTACCATGGTAAATCCATTATCATGTTCAATAATTGTTTTATCGAGATCACGTTAATTCAATTGATACCTGTATCATTTGACAACAAACAGAAATACCTTGAAGGAGTTAAAGTCACACTGAAGAATGTCTTTCGGATACCCATAGTATCGATTTTCAGAGAGTTCTGGATGTCTGTCACTTCTAGAGGAAACATTGGTCACCTCAAAGACTACAGATATCCCACAATCTGATGTTTTCTTCGTTTCATCCAACTTTTTTATGCGATATCTACAGCCATTGCACCACATAGCCTTATGGTGTTTTACCTACAACAATCCATACAAGAAAAGATTTCATAATGATCCAATATTTATGATTAACTAGTGCATGTTTATAATTCCATATAGGGAAAAAAATCAGCGTGTACAACGACAATATTTTTTCCAAAAAAATAAATATATAGTGTGGTTGATTAATATATTGCTTACATGCTTATATTTTAAACCATATGCTAAATCGATTTCCCTTTGTGTTAGACTGATATCTCCATTGCGATGTGCAGCTTTAACTAATGAAGCCACACCTTCCCATGATATTCCATGACCAGATTGTTCACATCGTTCAATCCATACCTTCATCCAGTCAAGATTGTTTGCAATGTATAAATGAATTGTATCCCACTCTCAACCAACTGTTTGATGACAATAAAATTAAAATTCAATACAAATGTATAGTCACTTAACAAAGTATATTACACTCTAAATTGATGCAAAATATTGAATATAAAAATAGAATATGTATGATATATATCATTAGGGGAGTTTTGAGGTCTAAAATGGGCCTCCTAAGGGAAATAATAAAATAAGAGTTATAATAATAAAATAAGAGTTCTAAATTTGAGAGGGGGAAAACGAAAAACTACTTTTTCTTATCGTATTTTTGACATAAATTCTTAAGAATTTACCCAAATTTTCAGTTTGGGAACTCGTTGGATACGGATTTTAATTCTGAATCCAACCCATACCCACACTGCATACTTCTTAGGCGCCCACGACATGAAAAAATGAAATAAAAAACGTATTGTAACATACATCCAAACATATTTTATTTCATTTTTTCATGTCATGGGCACCTCAAAAGTATGCAATGTGGGTATGGGTTGGATGCAGAATTAAAATATGCATCCAACAAGTGCCCAAACTTGAAATTTGGGTAAACCGTTAAGGAGATATGTCAAAAATATGATAAGAAAAAGTAGTTTTTCGTTTTTCCCTCCAATTTGTTTTACAAATTTTACCCTTATAGTTGACATCATCATCCTAAATCCTATTGGTTCTTATAAAGTGAATTTTTATGGTGCATTTTTTATTTTGAGGATCATTTTTTACCTCAAAACTCCCCTAATGACATAAAAATCAACAGTCAAATGTGTTATATTACCTTTCACCTTCCTCGATCTACCTTTCCCCTTCGAGTACTCCCCTTCAAAATATTTATTGGAGTCCGGATCACAAATGCGACGTAAATTGAGCTTTGACGCTAATATAGGAAGATATTCACTAATATACAACATCTTTTGGTATACCATATATCCCTCCATCATAGAACCCTCATCATATGCTTGTTGCATGACCAAACCCTTCATAAATTTCAAGTTCCTCTCAACCATCCACATGGACCTTGAGTGTGTAGGTCCACACAATTCAATATCCTCAACTTGGTGTATGAGGTAGGTAGTGTTCCTGTGCATTGAAAAATGTCGAAGGTAGATGCTTCTTCATTTCACACATGAGACAAGGAATTTCTCTCCTCCAATACTTTATATCATCTTTATGGAATTCTTTAGATGACAACCATCTACAAGTGACATGACAACCCAATAAAGAGATTAAAGAAAAAAACATTATATAATTACATAACATGAATTAGAGAACAAACATCAAATATAAGTTCTATGATGAATTAAACAAACACTAAGCGCATGGAAAAAATAATGGCCACTTACCTCATGTATTTCCCGAGATTATATATTACTTGTTTGATATTGTTGTCGAAGTTGTCCGGGAGAGAGAGAGGTAGGAAAAACTGCAACAATATACAAATCGTTTCATTTTGTAAACAAAGAGTAGACAAAAAAAAATACCAACCATATTCACTGGAATAGAAAAAAAAAAATTAAATGCATACCATAATAATTACCTTCATGAATACATGCCAATCGTGCGTTTTCACCCCCGCAAAATCACCTTTCTTTGTTATGATATTCTTCATGTTTGCACAAAATCCGGTTGGAAATTTAATTTTTCGCATGACTTCTTTTATAACATTACTTTGTTGGTTCGTTAACATCCATGGAAGTGAGTTTATATTAATTTTCTCTCCATTGCTATGAAATTGAATGACGTCTTTCATTGCATGGTTGCCTTCTTGAATGTCTTTGCAAATTTTGACAATTTTTTCTTTCTCACTCCTTCCATTCAATATTCGCCATAATGTTTCAGTCGCATTCTTTCCAATATGCATTGTATCAAACAGATGAGCCACTTGTAGGTGCTCATAGTAGGGAAACCTACTAAATTGTCTAGGATAACTTTTCATTCCTCGTGGAAGCCCATTAATACCTTCATGATCACATGAATGACAATCATGAATAGTAGTTTATAAAGAAATTACATAAATCAATGTCAATTACAATAAACAACACACAATAAAAAAATACAATATAACATATCATATACGATGATTCATTATACATACCTTGACGATCTCTATTATATTTCAACTTCCACAGGTGAGGTGTCATTCTTTGTGGTTTTAATGCAGTCTCTTGTTTTCCATTGAACAGATTTTTTTCGGTAGTTCGATGCCTGTGATTCTTAGAGAGGAAGTGCCTATACTCATCAAACACCTCCTTTCCTAATCTTTTTGAACAACGAGATGTGATCTTAGGACCACAAACTGGACATGCAAATTTTCCCTTTGTCTAAAGACCTACGTAAAGAGATGGAATATCTATGTCAATTATAATTGTATACAAAATGCATGGATTATTTAGAAAAACATGCATGTGTAGTATATTAACTAGTTCATAAAATTAAATGCAAATAAAGTGGAACTTATAATTACATACCGCAAAAATGGGTTAACCCTGTGGCATCATGTATTGTCCATACAAGAATTGCATGGAATTGAAATTGCCTTTGTCATATTGGTCTAGATACGTCATACATAGTGATGCCATTCCATAACTTTAGTAGCTCGTCAATAAGAGGTTCAATATATACATTCATATATTTGACTTGGTACTTACCTGATTGATATGAACATATAAAAAATATAATTATGAGACGTACCATTTAGATATATAAAACATATTGCACAAGAGAAAAACAATAAATAGATATATGACATTATGCGACAAATGAGATTCCACAACATTAAAAAAAAATGTAGACAAAATATACCTAGAACAATCATCGACAACATTATGTGCTCCCTCTTTATTGACAACCATGGAGGAATGTTATTTTTTATAACAAAAATAGGCCACACCGAGTAAACGAATCTCATCTCTACAAATGGATTGACACCATCTGCTGCCAAAGAAATCCTAAGATTACGAGGTTCTTCTTTAAAGTGAGGCCATTTTTCCTCCATATCTCTAAAAGAAGACCCATCTGCAGGCATCTAAATATTGTTGTCTTGAATTTTGTTCCGTGCATGGTAATCCATAAACTACGCTATGTTTTTGCACCTGAACAGTCATTGCAAACATGGAATAATGGGAATATAACGAAGAACCTTGCGAGGCACCTTTTTTGTTACTTCATCAGTTCGATATCTACTGATATGACATTCAGGACATTCTATTGCAAATTCATGATGATTATAATATAGAACATAGTCATCGGGGCATGCATGAATTGCTTCATACTGCAATCCAATTTCTTTCATGATGGTAGATAAATCTCGATATGTGCGAGGTAAAATATTTGACGGTGGTAACAAATCTTCACCTGTCATGATACAACAAATTAAAATTAAAATCTAGTTAATATAATATAGAAATAATATTAATGAAACAAATTCCATCTGTATTAATTTGACTTATGAATTAACAATAAAATTATTAGACGATCATATATATTATGTGATGGAATATATTACATACCTTAACATCCGTGTGACTAATATGTTTGAAATACCATTCATAACCTTCAAGTTCATTATCAATAATATAGCAGATAGAATATTTGTATTGGAGCCCTCATAAAGGGGTTCGTATGCCTTCTCAAGAAGAGGTATATCATGAATATCATGAAAATGATCATCATCGTCATTATCATCCATTCTAACATTAAATGAATCATGGATCAAAGTATGTGTAACATCATCTTCAAATCTATTATCAGTATGATCATATTCTTCAATATGATCATTAACTTGTTCTCCATTATTCATAGCTCCATGTTCCTCCGGTACTTGTTCTGGAAGCACTTCCTCCGGACGATATGCCGTAGGATGTCTTTCCTTTAAAATTACATGAAACCACCAATAAATAAAAGTTAATATAAGAAATTCAAACACAAAATGAAAACATTTTTGTGATGCATTTAAAATGAAACAAATTTTGTATGGTTAATAGAGAATATTATATAATCAAGAACGCAATCAGTACTGTAATGTTCATGTTTTATTTTTTTATTTAGAGAAGCGAGGTGCTCTGATTTTTCTTGGTAAACAAAACATGCAATCAATCAAATAAATCGATCAACTACTCTTTATTATTACCTTTGAGTGTAATACAAACAAGAAGAGAAAAATACAAGAAAAACTAAAAATAACAGGTTAAAAGTGACTCTTTTCATGAGTGGTCTCTACAATAAAATAAAAAGGGGAAACAAGAAGGGTATAGTCACTACTTTAGGGTCAAATAGGTGCATCCAAACTATCCAAGAGACATAAAAATTGACCCAATTACTGAGCAAATCTACCGAAATATAACTCAAAATTTCCCATACTGTCCACTAAGGTAAGATAAACGATGCTACGGTTTCTATAGAGAAAATAGAAGAGAAACAACATGCCAATATAGTCGTTATTTCTATTGTTTCTATTATCGTTATTTCTACTATACCCTAGATTCAACATGCACACAAGAAAAAATTATTATAGTAAATATTAAATATTAAAATAATATTTATTGTCCATGTTAGTCCCCCATATATTGAAACCATGATCAATAGATAAAAATTAATATAAGAAATATTAAAATAATACATACATTTACAAAAGCAATCAAAATAAAAACATATATAATGCAAAACTTACAAATGGATGATATTCATGTCCCCCCTTAGCATGTCCATGTTCCCTACAATGTTTTATGGCCATTGTGATCAAAATTCTTCTCCTCTTAAAGCCCCTGCATTAACTACATGGACAATAGCATTTCTCATCACCCCTTCTTTTCACTCCTTCCCACAATCTAGCAAGCAATTGTCGATTTTGTTCGTCTGGATCAGGAATATTGCTAGTTGACATTTTCTCGTAAAGAGCTTGAATGAAGATTATCAATCTTAGAAAATCAATCTCCACACTTCGCTCGCTGAAATCACAAAAATAATGGAAATAATAAAAGACAGTTCGCCGAAACACAGTCCGCTGAATAAAAAAACTTCTACAAACCGTCGCTTATATAGAAAACATGTCGGAATGTTTCGAAATTTATAGGTTTTAAAATTTAACAGTCCGTCGGATATCCGACGTCTTGAACTTAGTTACCATTGGAGAGTAGATGTCAGATTTCCGTCATGCTAGGGCATCATATGTTGTCGGAAATCCGACAGTATTGGGTATCCGTTGTCGTCGGATAGCCGACGGCTAGGACCATAATAAATTATCGAATATCCGACACCCTTGAGCTTAATATTAGGTCGGATATTCGATGACATTAGCCACTATGCCAGGGACCTCGTCGGATATCCAATATCTGTCGGATATCCAATGGCGCCTTCTCTCAATTTAAAAAAAATCATCAAATTTCATAATTTTGAAGGTGAAATATGACAACAATCCTTTTCGTCGGATGTCGTCGGATTTTGGGTTCAAATCTTATAGTGTATTTAAAGAATATGGTAATGGATGAAATTTATCAAATGTCATACTTCAGACACCCAGGATATCAAAAAACAATAACAGCAACAAGGAAGCTACACTTTTTGCATGGAATGAAAAGGGATGTAGCAGAATACATTTCCCTGTGTCAAAAATGCCAACAAGTCAAGGCAACGCGTCAACATCCAGTGGGACTATTACAACCTTTTCCCATTCCGGGATGGAAGTGGGGAGTAATTTCAATGGATTTTATAACAGGATTTCCAATGACAACAAGGCAACATGATTCAATCATGGTTTTGGTAGATAATGTATCAAAGGCAGCTCATTTTATTCCAGTCAATTCCACTCATAAGACAAGTGACATTGCTAATATCTTCATGAAAGAGATCTTCAGATTGCATGGATTACCCAAGGCAATAATCTCAAACCAAGATGCAAAGTTCACATCCAATTTTTGGAAATTTGTATTTCAGGAATTGGGAACTCAGTTGAATTTCAGTATAGCGTATCATCGTCAAACAAATGGTCAAACCAAGAGGACGAAGCAAGTTCTTGAAGATATGTTGAGGATGTATGTGATGGATAAGCCATCCGAGTGGGATGATTACCTACACTTGGTAGAATTTTCATACAATAATGGACATCGAGCATCATTGGGAATGAGTCCATTTGAGGCATTGTATGGAAAGGGATGCAGAACTCTAGTGAGTTGGGATAATCTAGTAAACAGAATAGTACTTGGGAAAAAAATGCTCAAGGAAATGGAACAAGAGATTGTTAAGATCGGGTAGAATTTAAAGGAAGCCCGGGACAGGCAAAAAAGCTACGCAGATCTAAAAAGAGTGCATAAGGAATATAAAGTTGGCGATCATGTTTATTTAAGAGTAAATCCAAAGCAAAGTTCTCTAAAGTTGCGAAGTTGTGCCAAGTTGGCACTAAGATATTGTGGGCCATTTGAATTCCTTGATAGGATAGGGCTAGTTGCATATAGGATTACATTACCTATTAACATGAGAGCTCATAATTTTTTTCATGTTTCTTTGCTTAAGAAGTATGGACATGACCCTAATCACGTGATTGATTAGAATGTCATTCAAGTGGAACCCAATGGAGAGTTCTAAGTGGAACCTATGCACATTCTCGATAAGAAGGTAACATTGCTCTAGAACCAAGCGATCAGACAAGTAAAGGTGCAATGGAAGCACCTTGGTCCCGATGAAGCTACATGGGATCTAAACGATGCCATGAGAGAGGAATACCCATTTTTGTTCATTTTTTAGAACACCAAGGATGGTGTTATTCTAAGGGGGAGGGGAATGTAATACCCCCGTTTTGACCCTTAGAATTATTGGCTTAATATGTAAATATTATAAATATGTGGTCTATGATTACTAGCATGGAGCTCAAGGCCAAGGCACTGCTAGTGAATGCTTGGCTTGTAAAGGAAAGTATTTTATATTTTATGGACATGTTCCAATAGGCCACGAAAAAAAAATGTAACAACATGTAAATATTTATAATGTAAATAAAATGTCTAAGAGTTGGTTATGGAAGAAACTAAAATGAGGGGGATTTGTTTATCCACTAGGGATAGGTGAGGTGTGTGGGATCCAATCCTTAGTTTCCAAGTGTCATATTGAGAACCCCTTATGCAATAAATGGTAAGCAACTACCTAAGTGGACTTCCATGCTGATATTTATTTCTATTGTAAGAAGGGAGCTCAGAAATCAACTCATGAATTAAATGGAGCATGGGCATAACCTAGAAGTTCGTATGGTTGAGTATGTGCACAATTTGTGGTACCCATAAGTCAATTTCCCTCATGGGAATTCGTTTCCCATCATTACCATTCCATTGTTTGCAACCAGAGACCAATTCTAAGTATGTTATGCATTCCCAGCAAGAGAAATTGCAAAAATCGAAACCTAAGAACAAGACAAGTTTTAAAGTGTCAAAAATGCCTAGAAACTCATGTTAGTTGTGAAATTGAGTGGGGGATCCATCAACCCGAACCCTAGGGAGAATTTGAGAGTGTTAAAAGTCCATAAATCTGTGAGAGAACCCATATTTGGAAGCCCTAAAGTTGAATTTCATGGTTGCAAATTAGCATTGCCAGAAATTAGAAAATCTAAGAGACCATTGAAGCCTGAGAGAGATGAGAGGATGGAATGGCTTGATAAAACTAGTGTAGGAAAATCTCTAAAGGTTTAGCAGCTTGGGCCTTTCTATGCTCACCCTGAATAACACTAGAGAGAAGGGGAACCTGAGGGACTGTGTAGCAGAGAAGGGGACCTTCCTTGTGTTGGGTGTGGAAGGTATTGTGGCTTTCAAGGCTATATGAGACCAATTGAGATGCATGTAGCTCTGTGGTTGATCTCACTGGATTACCATTCACCTCCTTTGTCTCCCTGCATGCTTAATAAACCCAGATGTTTGTTGTCTTAGGATGAGAATGTGTTCCTATGGCTATGAGTGAGCATGTGTAGTTCCTCCTTAGTGGATACATATCCCAGCTCAGGGGTGGCCTCTCAGTAGAGGGATAAAGTGTTGGACAGAGTGCCTATGGCTAGGTGGAATGTTTCTCTTCCATAGCCAGTTGCTTGGACGACTTCAATTAAAATATAATAATCCCCTTGTTGATTTAATGTCTTGTTGAATGTGCATGAATTATTATTATTATTATTCCTACGATGAATATGTTGGTTTATTCATGATGTGTGTGTGGTTAGATTTATATTTTGTTGTGTATTTTTATTATGCATTTGCACACACATTAAAATGTTTATGAATTTCGTAATATGGCCATGGGGGAAAATTTAGAATCCCCTGTAATTCGTTCATGTCCCCTCTGTGGACGGATTGGTGGGTGGGAACGTGAGAGTAACCAATATGATGGGATATGACTTTGAAATCATCTATCAAAAAGGGAAACAAGTTGTGGTGGTAGATGCGCTCTCCAGAAAAGATGAAGATGTTGGGGCATTACTTTGTGTAATTTCCATTCTACCGCCCAATAGGGTAGTAGTAGCAAGGGAAGAATGGAAAAATGACCTATCTATGTGGATTCTCATTCAACATATACAAAATGATCCCATTGTATCAGATAATTTTGTGTGGAAAAATGATTCAGTATGGTATAATGATCGCTTATATTTAAGCAAAAAATCCCAGCTCAAATAAAAGGTCCTCTCGAAATTACACACCTCTCCTATAGGTGGGTACTCTGGATTCCTGAAAACTTACCACAAGGTCAAGAAGGAACTTTTTTAGGAAGATCTTAAATCTGATGTTCAAATTTTCATGGTCGAATGTTTGGTTTTCCAACAAAATAAGGGTGAAAAAGTTAAGACCCCGGGACTTCTACAACCATTAGAAATACCTTTCCAGCGATAGGAGGAAGTCTCAATGGATTGTATCACAATTCTACCCAAGTCGGAAGGAAAGAATGTTATTGTGGTGGTTGTTGATAGAATCATGAAGTATGCACATTTTTTGCACTCTCTCACCCTTCTAATGCAACTATAGTAGCTGCAGCCTTTATGGAAATTTTTCAGAAGTTACATGGAAATATGAATATTATTATTAGTGACACAGATCCAATTTTCACCAGAAATTTTTTGACTGAATTATTTTCTTATTTGGGTACCCAATTGGCTCACATTTCATCTTGTCATCCTCGTTCTGATGGGAAAATTGAGATAGTGAACAAATTTTCGGAAGAATATCTTTATTGCTTTGCATATGATAAACAAAAACAATGTGTGAAATGGTTGTCTTTGGCAAAATGGTGGTACAATAATTCCTTCCATAAATCATAAAAAATCTCTCCATTTATGGAACTTGATGGCTACCAAACTCCATCTATCACATCTCCCTTGAAAGGAAAATCTAAATTTCAAGCTATGGAAGATCACATAGAGCACCAGCAAGAAGTTCTCTAGATACTTAAGGACAACCTATCTATGTCAAAAAAACATGATGAAACAACAAGTTGATCAACATCGCAATGAAATGAGTTTTGAAGAAGGGGATTAGGTGTTTCTGAGAGTACAACCTTACAAGTAGATGTCCCTCAAGCAACTAAATAAGGACAATAGCACCCAAGTATTATGGTCCTCATAAAGTGTTGCAGAATATTGGTAGTATGGCTTACAAATTGGAGCTCCCTTCATCTTCAAGAGTACTTCCAGTTTTCCATGTTTCATGCTTAAAGAAGGTAATAGAAGACAAGATCCCAATTCAAACAATCCTTCCAGAACTTGATGGAGAAGGAAAATTCATATTGGAACCTAAACAATCCATGAAACAAGGACCAAACAACTACAAAATCGAGCTATTACTGAGTACCTCATCAAGTGGAAGAACTTACCAATTGAAGATTCGACACGGGAATATGAGTCCTTCATATAAAAGCATCCACAACTAATAAAGCGTTAAGGACAACACATTTTTGAAGGAGAGGGGCATGTTAAATGTGGGCACATTTCCCCCTATATTATGGTGAATTACATTAGTTTTGATGTCGGCTTTGGTCCATTAGTTATAATTTTCATTAGTATGGCCATATTAGTTATGTCGGCTTGGGTCAGTGAGTTGTAATTGTACCTATTAATATCCTATATCTTTTCATTTGAGCATCTTATCTTGACTTGTCTTGTGTACTTAGTACGTTGTATAAGGAGGTTTCCACCTCGAAGAGGCTTTCTATTCATCTATTTTCTTCAATAAATACATGGAGTACTCTTTCTGGTCTATTTCTGCTCTTTTCATTTTCTTTTGGAAATGTGTTGCTTAACATTGGCCCAAGCTCCGAAAAGATGTCAACAGATATATCATATCGTGCACTACATATGGCACGCGAAACCTGCCATTAAGAATCAAGGGTTGTACACCCCTCTGCCTACTCCCAATGGGCCATGGGAATCCATCTCCATGGATTAAATTTCATGACTACATTCAATAAAGCATGGTAATGACTATGTGTTTGTGGTCATGGATCGCTTCTCTAATATGGTCATTCTAACAGCTTGTAAGAAGAGCATCTCTGTCGAATCCACTTCTAAGCTCTTCTTCAAGCATGTTTGGGTTCATTTCGGGCTGCCACAGACTATCATTTCATATTGGGGTATCAATTTCCTAAGCACCTTAGTGTCCAACCTATGGTCATTAATGGATACCAAGCTCACCAAATCAACTTCCTTCCACCCCTAGACCGATGGAAAGACAGAGGTAGTCAACTGGATGATTGTGCATATTCTGAGAATGTACAATTATAAACATCCCCACACATGGGATGAGAGCCTTCCATATGATCAACATAGATATAAAATATTCCTTCATATCTCTACCAGTCACAACCATTTTAAGGTCTTCCTAGGGTTCCAACTATTGGCCCCAATTGATGTAGTTCTACACATTGCATCCACAGAGGAGAAATATTCCCATGCTCAGACTGAGGTTGATAAGGCCACCATATTTTTTGAACGAATCTGTCACATCTACCAATAGGTTCATGACATTTTAGAAAAATCAAATACCAAGTATAAGCAGCAACATGACCACCATCGGGTTCCACATAAGTTCCATGTGGGTGATAAGGTTTGGCTGCATTTGAAGAAAGAGAGGCTCATAGGACCCAATCGCAAGATTCATCAACTTCGATATGGCATGTACACCATCACCAAGGTAGTTTGTGAAAATGCCTTCAAATTAAGCCGATCCTCCATTCCTTGGTTTGCACCTAGTATTTAATGTGGAACTCCTTCGCCCATATTTTCCACCATTGCTCGACACATTGGAGGTGGCGAAGAAGTTGAAACCAATAGATCTTAACCCTGACTACATGGAACAAGAAACCATTCATCAAATCATGGACACATAGGTTAAGGGAACCCTCCAGCAGAGGATCCAGCTATATTGGGTTGTCAAAGCAGGGAAGCTACTCCAGCAAGGCAAGTGGCTCACTAAGAGTCACGTTCAGTAGAATTTTCCCCATTTCATGTGGGAAATCAATGCAATGTAGACCATTTCATCCAAAGGGGGGAGGACTGATCCAAATGGATATCGGTGGAAAACCACCTATTCCACTAGCTCAAAAAAAAATTTCATTTTGACAAATTTCTAGTAGTTTTTCTACGGTTTTTTGTGTCTTAAACTTCCGAGGTCGTTTTGAGGCCCTAAATGATGTTTTTTCAGGTCTGCGGCAGTCCTAAAGATAGACATAGGCTCTTCTATGGGCCCAATCGACTATAGTACTCCTCAGCTAGATATTTCCAATGATCTACTGAGTGCCCCAAATGGAGATCGTATGAAAATGTTATGACCCCGGGAAGTTGACTGCTCAAATAACCACCTTGGGGCTACAAACTTTATGACGATTCATCTATTAGCGTTAGGTTTTTGAATGTTTAGGGTTATTTCCCGCATTCTTGTGATAAACCTATTTTTGTATTTAGCTTTTCATGAATGAGTGTATTCATCACATCTCTTCTTAGAGATAAGCTACCACCATTCTAGATGCTTTATTTTACAATATATTCTATTTCCACCATTTAATAGAATTTGTGTTTACTGTATCATTGTGTTCCTTGCAATATATCTATGTATGTGGTTCTATATCTATTCATTCATTTTGTTCTAACATAAATTTGGATCAGTGGTATCAGAGAAGTCTTCTCTTTTGTTATTTCTCCATGCATGTCCCCGATGAGGTCAAAATATAAAAAATTGGGTTTTGAACTAGTCCATCTTGAAGAATACCTCCTTGGTAACCCAAGATTCCCCCCATGGCCATGGAAAAAGGAGATGACGGATCAGGCTATCCTATCAAGATGCTTCTCAAGGAATATTTTGCGCGACATAGGAACGAGATGATGGATCGTTTCGCCCAAATCCTTAAACAAATGATGGAAACATCAAAGGGATCATCAAGAAGAAGCAATCACTTCAGAGAAGCAACACCCTTCAAGGTACAATTTAACTTTAATATTCCTATATTTGAAGGTCAGATAGATGTTGATGCCCTAGATAAATGGTTGAGTTTGCTAGAGGGTTATTTCTTTGTCCACAATTCCACCAATATGGAAAAGATAATCTTTACCTCCTTAAGGAGGTTCCCCATGTGAAATATTGGTGGGATACTTATTGTGAGAAAAATGCCACAGACGAGACTGACATTTTTGGGGGTGATCCCTCCTAGGCATCTTTTATGGAATCCCTCAAGAAGTAATACTATCCCATTGGAAGCTATGATGACTAATACACAAAATGGACCACATTGTGGCGGGATGAAGTACACTAACAGCTTACATACCTTGCGCACAAAGCTCGATATTAGGAACTCTGACTGGCACCTGGTTCTAAAATATTGCAGTGTCCTACATAGGTACATCCAAACCGAAATGGAGTTCCTATACATCTCATTATTAGGAATTGCTTATTGATATGTTGTCAAAACCGAGTATAAATTTAAGTAGAAGAATAAGTAGGAGTTTGGGTCTATGAATTTTCCGCAGAAGCAAGGCAAGGGAAAAACTAGGATGCAAAAAAAAGGATAGAGTAAGGACAACCAGTCCCAGGACAAATATTCCAAATCACAAGTGAACAAGGGTAACAGGAAGACAAAGAAGGACATCAAGAAATGGTGCGAGTTCCATAAGAGCCCTTGGCACAACATTGATGAATGTCACTCAAAGCAGTCATTGGTGGTCGAGATCAAGGCTTCAAATTCATATCCTAGTTCAAATTCTAATGGTGAACCCAATGTCCCTATTGCAGGATCATCAATGCAAAACTCAGTGTTACCATCGCTACCAAAAAGTTCCAACCCAAAGGAGCTAGAGGAAGGATAATTCCTTTTCCACTCATGCATGTGGGTCAAGGGAACTATAATACATTTCATTGTTTATAGTGGAATCCAAAAGAACTTGATTTCAACAAAGGTCATCAAACGATTGAAGTTGGAAGCAACACCACAACCATAACCTTACAACATTGCGTGGCTCAGCCAGGGACAGGATATCTGCATTAGTCAACAATGCCACCTACCCTTCGTCATCAATCCCTTCAAATATGAGGTAATGTGTGATGTTTCTCCACTTGAAGTTTGTGTGTTCTTTTAGGAAAACCATATATGTGGAAACAGTATGATATGTATGAATCTAGGCCTCATAGTCTCATTGTTACTTTGGGCAAGAAACTCTACCCAATACCAAAGATAATTCTCACCACTGCAGTGTCTCTCATTATAGCTAAGCAATGCAAGAAGGTAATTTTCGAGACTAGTAAATTTGTCATCTTCATGATTCATTCTAAGGGTGAGCGAAAGATCACAACAACTTCCATTTCCTCTACAAAGAAGAAATAGGTGGACAATATCATGGAAGCATACAAAGACATCTTCACCACATCTGTCGAGGTGCCAGTACATTTCCAGGTCAACCATTCCATTGATTTGATAGTTAGGGAGCCTTTACCTAATGAGCCAATATACGGGCTTTCCCTCATGGAAAATGAAGAAATCAAATGTCAAATTCAATAATTAATCTAGAAAGGGCATATTCAACCTAGATCCTCACCTTGTAGGAGTCCAATTGTGTTGATACGGAAGAAAAATGGTAAATGGAAACTCTATATTGATTACAAAACTCTAAACAAAATCATAGTCCGATTGGTCTAAAGTATGGATATCGTCAGGTGCCAATTTAGCAAACCGATGTTTGGAAAGATGCCTTCAAATTTCGGGAAGGCCTTTTCGAGTGGTTGGTCATGCCTTTCGTCTTGACTAATGCTCCAACAACTTTCACGAGGAGGATGGATGATATTCTCCATAAATTCACCAATTATTTTATGGTCATATATCTAGATGATATCCTCATCTACAACAAAATATGGGAAAAAAAATTGTAGCATCTCCATCGGGTCCTCAACACCCTACGACAGCACAAGTTATATGCCAATCTAGAGAAGTGCTCATTTGGAATGGAGAGTATTCAGTATCTAGGATACATCATGGAAAAACATGGTGTTTATGCGGATCCAGCCAAGATCCAATCCATCCACGACTAGTCGACCTTGACAACTCTCACATATATTTGTAGCTTCCTAGGCCTTGCCAACTTCTATCGCAGGTTTGTGTTGGGCTTCTCTAATATTGCTTGGTCCCTTAGTCATGTGACCAAAGGTGGGTCTAAGGAAAATTTTGTTTGGTCCAATCCACAATAGTAATCATTTGAGGAATTGAAGTAGCGCTTATGTTTAGCACCCGTCCTTACCTTACCAGATCTGCCACATCCCTTTGAAATTGAGACAGATGCTTCAAACTATGTTGTTGGCACAGTCCTCACTCAGCATGGCCATCCAGTGGCATATCACAGTGAAATGATTTCATATGCAGTCCACAAGTACCCCACCTATGACAAGGAAATGTATTCCATTGTCCAAGCACGTTGCTAATGGAATCCTTACACCATAGGAAAAGGGATGGTCATCCACACGAATCAAAAGACCCTACAATTCATGCAAACACAAGGAAAGTTACAAAATGACCGCCACCAAAATTGGTCCACATACTTACAGCAATTCCACTTGAACATTAAATATAAGAATGGAAGCACCAATCAAGTCATTGATTTCCTTAGTCGACCCCCAGTAGAAACTTGACCACAGTTCTCAACTCTTGTAGCCATAATACCTCTAGGTGAACTCAAATATATGATAGTGATCCTGAATTTTCTCCCACCTATCAAGCACTATGTGTAGGCACACCATTGGAAGACTTTCATCTCTAGGAAGGATTGTTAAGCCACCTGGGTCATATCTGTGTTCCTTCAAGCAAGTGTGCGAAGATTATTTGGTAAGATCATTATAGTCGAATGGCAGGGCACTTTGGAACTAAAATGGCAGTGGTGGTATTGTAGAATTATTTTTATTGGCCCAATCTATGACAATATGTCGGAAAATATATCAGATCATGCACTGCCCACACCATCGTGAAACATGCCAATAAGAAGTAGGGGTTGTACACCCCTCTTCCTATTCTCAATGGGATGTGGGAATTCATCTCCATGGATTACATGTGAGGATTACATTCAACCAAGCATGGTAATGACTGTTTATTTGTGGTCATGGATCGCTTCTCTAAGATGGCCATTCTGACAACTTGTAAAAAGAGAATCTACGTTGAAGCCACTGTTAATCTCTTCTTTGATTGTGTTTGGTTTCATTTATAGGTTCCATAGACTATCATTTCATATCAGTACAACAATTTCCTAAGCACCTTCTAGTCCATCCTATGGTCATTGATGGATACCAAGTTCACCAAATTGACTTCCTTCCACCCCCAAACCGATGGATAGACAAAGGTAGTCAACCGGATGATTGTGCATATTATAAGAAGGTACAATTCTAAACATCCCCTCACATGGGATGGGATTCTTCCATATGTTCATCATAGATATAACTGATCCCTTCATAGCTCTACCAGCCACATCCATTTTCAAGTGTACTTGGGGTTCCAACCATTGGAGCTAATTGATGTAGCTCTACCCATTGCATCCACACAGAAGGAATATGCCCATGCTCAGAATGAGGTTGATAAGGCCACCATATTTGTTGAAGGAATTTAGCACATCCTCCAACAAGTCCATGACATTTTGGAAAAACCCAATACCAAGTACAAGCAGCGACATGACCAGCATAGGTTTGTACACAAGTTCTAGGTGGGTGATAAGGTTTGATTGCATTTGCAGAAAGAGAGGTTCACAAGACCCCATCACAAGCTTCATCCACTTCAATATGGGCTATAGACCATCACCAAGGAATTTAGTGAGAATGCCTTCGAATTAAGAATTCCTCCATTCATTGGCCTGCACCCAGTTTTTAATGTGGAGCTCCTTCACCCATATTTTCCACCATTGATGGACACATAGAAGGTTGTAGGGAATTTGACACCTAAAAAGCTTAACCCTGACTATATGGAATAGGAAACCATTGATCAGATCATGTCCATATAGGTTAAGGGCACTCTCCAGTAGAATATCCAACTATATCAAGTTTTCAGAGTAGGGAAGTTACTCCGCCAAGGCAAGTGGATCACCAGGAGTCAATTTCAGCATAAGTTTCCCCATTTGATGGAGGCACTTAACGTAATGGATACCATTACTTCCTAAGGGGGGAGGACTTATCCAAATGGATATCAGTGGGCACCCACCTATTCCATTGGCTCAAAACAGTTTTCTATTTTGACAATTTTCTAGTAGTTTTTCTATGGTTTTTCATGTTCTGAACTTCTAGGGCCATTTTGAGGCCCTAAACAATGTTTTTTGGGTCCGCATTGGCCCAGATGATAACCATATGATATGGTATAGGCCTAATCCATTATATTACTCCTTAGCTAGATATTTACAATGGTCTACCGAGTGCCCCAAACGGAGACTGTATGTAAAATTTATGACCCCGAGAAGTTGACTACTCAACTAACCACCTTGGGGCTACAAACTTTATGATGTTTCATCTCCTAGGGTTATATTTTTGGATGTTTAGGGTTCTTGTCCTCATTATTATGATAAATAGGCCTTTTCATCCTCTTTTTATATTCATCTTATCATGAATGATCATATTCATCACATCTCTTCTCATAGATATGCTACCACCATTCTAGCTGCTTCATTTTACAGTATGTTTTATATCTGCCATTTAATAGAGTTTGTGTTTACTATAAAAATTTGTTCCTTGCAACATATATATATTATATGTGGTTCTATATATGTTCTTTCATTTTGTTCTCACATAAATTCGGATCATATTTTTGAGTGGAAGTGGGAAGAAATATCTATGGATTTCCTTACAGGGATTCCAATGACAGTGAAGCAGCATGACCCCATCATGGTAGTGGTGGACAAGTTGACAAAAGCAACACATTTCATTCCAATTAAGTCAATGCATAAGATTGTTGACATTGCACAGATATTCATGAAGGAAATTTTCAAGTTGCATTGATTACCTAGGGATATAATCTCAAATAGAGATGTTAAATTCATATCAAATTTATGGAAGGAATTGTTCAAGGAGTTGAGAACTTGACTGAATTTCAGCACAACATACCATCCTCAAATAGATGATCAAAAGGAGAGAGTAAATCAACTGTTGGAAGAGATGGTAAGCATGTATGTGATGGATAAGCCATCCTAATGGGAGGATTACATCCATTTCGTTGAATTTTCTTACAAAAGTGGATATCAAGCATATTTGGGTATGAGTTCATTCGAATCCATGTATGGCAGGAAATGTAGGACTCTAGTGAGTTGGGAAAACCCAGTGAACAGAATAGTGCTCAGACCAGAAATGCTCAAGGAAATGAAGCAAAAAATGGTTAAGATCAAGCATAACTTGAAAGCAACGCGGGACATGAAGAAGAGCTATGCAAATTTAAAAAGAGTGCATAAGATATTTTAAAGTTGGGGACCATGTTTATTGGAGAGTTAAGCCAATGAAGAGCTCTCTAAAACTTGGAAGTTGTGCCAAGTTGGAAACAATATATTGTGGACCATTTGAAGTCCTTGAAAGAATAGGACCAGTTGCATAGAGGATTGCATTGATTGTGCATATGAAAGCTCATAATGTTTTCCATGTTTCTTTGATTAAGAAATATATGCAGGATCATAATCATGTTATTGATTGGAATGTGATTCAAGTGGATCACAAGGGAGAGTTTCACATGGAGGTAGATTGTGCTCAGGAACTGTGCCATCGGCCATATAAAGGTGCAACGGAAGAACTTTGTCCCGTATGAAGCTACATGGGATCTGGAGGACACCACAAGGAAATCATACCCATTTTTGTTCAAGTTTTCAAGAGCACTGAGATAGTGTTGTTTCAAGGGGGAGGGTACTATAATGTCCCTAGTTTTGACCCTTGACATAAACTATTTAAATGGTATAATATCGTTGATAATTGTAAGGAACATGGTGAGGATATCAAGGTAAAGGACCTACCATGGATTCCTTAAATGTATATGGTTAGTGAACCATGCTGGGGACAAGCGTAGTAACAATGTAAATATGATGTACATTTGCATGACAATAATAAATAATCCACGGCTGATTGTGCAAGGCAACAAGAGAAAGGGGCATGATTATCCTAAGAGTAGGGAGGGACATATTGAATCCATGAAGCCAATAGTTGAGAGCCAAGTTTCCTAAATAGGAATGATGGGCCATCAAGATGTCAGTTTGAATCATGCACCCCAATCATTTAATGCTTCCAAGAGTCGTGTAGTGGATCATGCGGTATTCTTATTTGTGCACGTGGTAGGCTATGTAGTAAAGAATTGATAAGCATGAAACTGCACGTAGGCATTAGTGGGATGCGCATAGGGTGTCGTGCAACAAAATAACCCAATATTAGACAAAATTTCTTAGTATCAGAAGCATAAAGAAGAAGAAGAAAAAATCCCTCGTGGTCGCGATAGGCCATAGAGGTCGTTGGGGACGTGACATTCTTTTTCTAAATGAAATCTCCCTTAGAAATTTTACAATCTTCTCATTAATGCCCTGATTCATTACATGCTCCACACATGAAGGGACAATTAAGCCAATGAAGAGCTCTCTAAAACTTGGAAGTTGTGCCAAGTTGGCACCAAGATATTGTGTACCATTTGAAGTCCTTGACAGAATAGGACCAGTTGCATAGAGGATTGCATTGATTGTGCATATGAAATCTCATAATGTTTTCCATGTTTCTTTGATTAAGAAATATATACAGGATCATAATCATGTTATCGATTGGAATATGATTCAAGTGGATCCCAAGGGAGAGTTTCAAATGGAGGGAGATTGTGCTTAGGAATTGTTCCATCAGCCATATAAAGGTGCAATGGAATAAATTTGTCCCATATGAAGATACATGGGAGCTAGAGGACACCATCAGGAAATCATACCCATTTTTGTTCAAGTTTTCAAGAGCACTAGGGACAGAGTTGTTTCAAGGGGGGGGGGGGGTACTATAATGTCCCTAGTTTTGACCCTTGACATAAACTATTTAAATGATATAATATCATTGATAATTGTAAGGAACGTGGTGAGGAGATCAAGGCCTAGGACCTACCATGGATTCCTCAAATGTATATGGTTAGTGAACCATGATGGGGACAAGCATAGTAACAATGTAAATATGATGTACATTTGCATGACAATAATAAATAATCCACGGCTAACTATGCAAGGAAACAAAAGAAAGGGGAATGATTATCCTAAGAATAGGGAGGGACGTATTGAATCCATGAAGCCAATAGTTGAGAGCCAAGTTTCCTAAATAGGAATGATGGGCCATCAAGATGTCAGTTTGACTCATGCACCCCAATCATTTAATGCTTCCAAGAGGGAAGGTAGTTGAGACAGTTAATGACTTTCGGAAGGGAAGGTGTGGGTTTGAATTTCCTGTGGCAGAGATATGCCAGTTTCCCTAAAACACTGGGAATGGGGATTGCTTATTGGGAAAGAAACCAGTTGCATTGATGTCATCATCAAATTACTTATCACTTGGGAATGGCACAATAGACAATCAGTGAGTCTTTGTCAGTAAAAGTATGGAAGTATCCTATCAGTGAGTTTGACATCAATTTAATCAGTTATGTGGTCAAGTAAATCAGTCCAGTGGTGGGAATATCAATCTCTCCCTTTTCCTGAGAAGGGAGGAGGATGGTTACTCTTCATGCTATCCATTTTTTTCATTGACCCTTATTTGGGAGAAAGTCGAACACGAGAAGTGATAGAGTGAAGAGTGGACTAAGTTCCGATTTGTGTTCATGACCGTGAATCGAAGAGAAAACTAAAGAGCACCACTATTATGCATCATTCTATGGATCTAGACAATAGAGTGGTATTGAAGTACCCAGTTGTAGTTGATCCCAAGTGTGATTGTGGATAAAACTAGTTGTATCAGAGTGGTTTGTAGGACACTAACCGAAGTGATTTCCCTTGGAGCCATTGGTTGTGCACAACCAATATTTGCAAGCCCTGGGAAAAAAAACTTGTATGCAGATGATCAGGGGTTTGGGTTGTCTTTCCACTAGCACCTGTAGAAAGGTGACGCCTGGGGGACCGTTGAGTGGTGAAGGGGTATCTTCTTGGTGTTGTGTGGGGCGGTTATTATGGACCCCAAGCTAGTCGAGTCTACGCGAGGCATCTATGGTTCTGGAGGTAAACCAGATATGAATGTTTGTCCTATTTGATTTGTTTTGATCCCTAAAGAGTGGGTAAAGTGTTGATCACCGAGTGGATTGAGATCCAATAGAGGTTGTGTGACCTACCGACATAATAGTAGAGTTTGAGTGGCTTTTCTACGCACACACTGAAATAGCACCTGTGTGGTGTTGTGTGGGGAAAATATTGTGGACCCCAAACTAACTGAGTAAGCACGAGGGACCAAAAATATGTGGTGAGTCACTAGTTAGAATTTCCCCTATAGTACCCTGGAAGTCTGTTAACCTAGCAGAGGCTGGCTTGGCTTGAGAGTTGAGTCGTTATGATTATAACAACTTATTAACCCAATGTAGGGTGGCTTGGATGTGGCCTTGTGCATAATTGACTATGGGAGAGAGCTATGGATAATTTCCCTTTCCTTAAGGTAATCATTCCCAACGCATGGGTGGACTCTTAGCTGAAAGAGTATATGTTAGACAGAGTGCCTATGATTGGGTGGAACATTGCTATTGCACAGTCAGTCGCTCAGAAAAGCTTCATTCGAGATAAGTGTTATGTGATTTTTTATGGTTGTTATGTATTTCCATTGTATGAACAATAAGATGTATGTTGTATAGAATAACTATGAAGGTGAATGGATTGCATGTAGAGGATTGTATGTATATGAAGTCCCACTACGTATATAGCACTAATTCTGCAGGTAGTGAGTGAACTAGCATTGCAAGAAAAGTTGCCACATAATGGTTATAATGCGCAGTGATAGATGTGTAGTGAGTAAAGGTGGTCATGTAGTGGATCGTGCGGCAGTCTTATTCGTGCACGCAGTAGGCTACGTAGTAAAGAATTGATAAGCATGAAACTGCACATAGGCATTAGTGGGATGCACGTAGGGTGTCGCGCAGCGAAATAACCCAATATTAGACCAAATTTCTTAGTATCGGAAGCATAAAGAATAAAAAACAAGATCCCCCATGGTCGCGATAGGCCATAGAGGCCGTTGGCGATGTGACATTCTTTTTCTAAATGAAATCTCCCTTAGTACTTTTACAATATTCTCATTAATTCCCTGATTCATGGCAGGGAAATTTCCATAATTCATGTTTCTAGGTAAACAACCATGTGTAACACCCTTCCCATTAATGGGAGTTAATCAATATAGTGATCTAGATAATTCTATTTTATTTGCATTCATATAAATTTATGAATATAAAATTTATTTCCTTAGCACAATTTCTAGGTACAAATTCAATATGTCAACTATTGTTTAACTCATTATATCTTACAACAAAAATTTGTCTACAATAATTAATCAATTTGATAATTATATTAGATATTTCACACAAAAATCTACAATTTAATTAAAACAACTTAATTAAAACGAATGGATAGTAAATTACCTATGAAATGATTTGATTTAGTATCCCAATTACTTAGCACCTCTTTGAATCAGTTAAGTGTTTCCTAGTCTAGGATTAATTCTCCTAGCCAACTAGCCGCTTAACAAAATACCTATCTCAAGGAAACCTATGATTTTCCTAGGCCTTGGTGCTTGTTCCTCTGACAACAACAACATCCAACCAATAATCTTGTAGAATTCATCAATAATAGTTCTAAGCTCAAGCTTAATGTTCACAATTTAGTATCCCCTCTCCAATGTTCTTCCCTTCCCAAAATCCTTCACCTTCCTCAATGTGCTAACCCCTAATACTCCCCATCTTTATTAACCTTGAGAGAAGAGTGGTTTCTTTCTTTCCTAGGAAGGTCCCATAGTATTAAAATAATACCTTACTTTCTTGAAATCCTGCCTTCTCCTACCCCCATTTAAAAAAGTTAACTTTTCACATAGTTAGGTCTAAAATCCAATCAATCAAATCCCTGGTCATATTTATGAAATAAATCTTCTAATTAAAAGAAACAAAATCCTAAATGAAATCTAACTTAATCCTAAAGTGAAATGTAATTTATAAGCATACAATTAAATTTGTAACCAAACCCTTCATGCATCAAATCATTAATAATATTAGTTAATAACTAATGTATTTTTAGAACGATGATATTGTACGCATGTAGGGTATGCGTGCATAGATAACGAAAAAATAACTTGTGTGTACTAATAAGAACAATCACTACCTTTAATGAATAATTATTGTATGTTCACAACCCAATATGCAAGACAAAATAAATAAACACAACATTCAATACTCTTAAGTCATAGTACTTTAGTACGAATTGAACATTAAACTAATATTATCGTAAACTAATTAGACAAGTGTTCTAAACATGGTAGGAGCCAAGTAGAAAACTAAAGTAGCATATCTTATTCCCAAACAACATTCTCAACTAAATTTGAATCATCCTTCCTCCCTAACCTACTTCCATCTTCCACATCCTATCATTTCCTCCACTGAAATATGATAGAGTATCAACTATATTGATCTAACTCCATATGTAAACTACAAGTGGAAGTGTCGTCTATATATACCTAACTTCCCCAATAGACAACCAATAGTATCCATCACACATATAGGGGAGCATGGCTTAACAAAACCCTCCCATGAGTCTAGGTTTCAAAGGATAAATGGTGCGTAATACCTCCAACCCTCTTGATAGAACTAGGGTCAACACCCTATTATTGACCATATTGAGTTGTTATTGTTGTTCTTATAGTAACATCATCGAATGACCAGGTTTGTAAACTATGCTTCATGTAAAACTTGCACTTGCTAACATATCATAGCAATGTATTGAACCAATAGTTAAATCATGAATTAATGTTTCATAGCATACATTTTCTCTTTCGATTTCAACAACATAAGTGTTACTTTAGTATCACCATAATTAGCTATCGCTTAATTCATCTAACATGTAGGTTAGTTTACCAAAACAAATGATCATGCATAACCATCTATTTTTTTTCATGTTCTTAACATGTTACTAATCGACAAACAACATAAACAACCTAGTTTATTTATCATGTGCATTGTGCCAACTATTCATTCACGATATAATTCAAGCTAGTATCCATGTACCACAATTTTCCATTTAAATTTACATGCTTGAAGGAAATCATATAAACAACATAAACAATAAACTTATACTTAAATTATGCATATAAGTAGGTCCATGTGTCCATACAATATAGTTCTATCAATCTAGCTGAGTTGAATAGATAATAGGCAAAGAAAATAGCTTAGAATATAGTTTAGCTTCTGAATTCAAAGTGTGGGGTGTTACCTGTACCCATCCTATGGGAAACTTCATCCAAAGGTTACGATTAAAAAAATTGTGGGATAATCAAGACACATGGTCTCTACATCATCCCAGGTAGAATATCATGGGCTATGCTTGTCCCACTAGACATTAACTTGGTCCACCAAGTGATGTCTTATTTGTCAGTTCCTATAGTGTAATATGCATAATGGTTTTACCATGATAGTTCCCTCATCCAAAAACTGCAATTCCTTCCACTCTAATTAATTGGATTCATCAACTACATAATGTCATAGTATATATACGTGAAAAACACCACAAGTTTTATGAAAATGGGATGATAGTGCAAGGCAATATGAAACTAGTCCAACTCTTTCCATAATTTCAAATAGCCCTATAAATTGAGGTGACAACTTTATCCCCTTTCCAAACTGAATAATCATAGCATCTCATACTTTAGATCTTTGGTTTGTCCTATGTGCATCAACATAACTCTTATTCCTATCGTGTACTTCCTTTAATCATTGTCTAATCTAAATCACCCACTCTTCTAACATGTCCCAACTCAACAGTGTCCTACATGGCCTTCCATATAGAGCTTCTTCGTAATCAATTATGTCCCTACAATAACTCGCTCTTCTAACATGTCCCAACTCAACAGTGTCATGCATGGCCTTCCATATAGAACTTGATAAGATGCCATTCTAATTGATCTATGGTAACTATTATTCTAAGAAAGCCCCATCAAAGGTAAGTACTTTTCCCAATGGGTTTACTCTTCCCTAAAATACATCCTAAGCATGTCTTCCATTACTTAGCTAAGTATTTCCATTTTTCCATCCATTTCAAAATAATGAGAAGTGATCAAGTTCATTTGAGTCCATAATACAGCTAATTACAGACTTGTCCAAAACTTGGATGTAAACTAAGAGTCTATGTCTAAGATAGTGTTCCTAGAAAATCCATGAAGATGAATAATCTCACTTATAAATACCCTTTCCATGCCAATGACATCCTAACTTTCTGTGATTGGAATAAAATGAGTGGTTTTGGTCAATTTTTTAACTACGGCCAAAATGGCATTATGTCTTTTAGATGTGAGAGGCAATCCTAAAATGTAATTCTTGGAAATGACTTCCCATTTGGACATAAGAATGTTGTGTGGTTGTAATAGACTTGTTGGATGGCATCGATCAATGTATATCTATTGACATTGAAGGCATTCAGTAATGAATTGGGATACGTCATGCTTCATGCTTGACTAGAAGAAGCGCTTTTTCATGTATGCGTACATCTTTTTCACACTTGGATGCAAACAGTAAAGTACTCTTTGGTCTTCCTTGAAAATAATTATTCTAACTTCTCATTCCTTTGGTATGTCCATCCTCCCTTGAAATAAATAAATTAAAAAAAAAAATCCATTTTCCTCAAGGACATACCCTTCAAACTTAGGTTATAATTGCTTCCCATTCTGATGTGTTGATGTTAACTTGAAATACCAACTATCTCCAATAAGTTGTCCTATCACTCTCTCCCCCATATCATCATTTAAGTGCATTAGGATAAGATCATTGATATTCTACTCAGTGCATCAACCACTACATTCTCTTTTCCTTTGATGTAAAAAATTCCAAAATCACACTCACTCATAAATTCACTCCATCACCTATGCCTAGCATTTAGATTCATCTACACAAAGAGATTCTTCAATCTTTCATGGTCATACTTGAGCACAAATCTCTTCCCTACAAAACAATGCCACCAAATATTTAGTGCTAATATCATTGTTTCCAAGTCGAAATCATGTATGGTGTAAAACTCTTCAGGAAACCTCAATTTTCTTGATGCAAATGCTATTACTCCATCATCTTGCATTAAAATGACACCCAACCCTTTCTTTGAGGTATCCATGTAGACTATAAATTTTTTATCCATACCAAGCACTCATAGGATAGGCACATTTCTTAATAATATTTTAAGCTTAGTGACTGCACGTCACATTCCTCAACCCACTCATATTGTATTCCCTTGAGTTTTAAGGTAGTGATGTGTTTTCCAATCTTTGAGAACTCTTCCACCAAACTTCAGTAGTACTCAACTAAGCCAATGAAGCTTCACACTTTGTGAAAATTCTTTAGCTTAGCCTATCCATTATGGTCTTCACCTTTTCAAGGTCCACTAGAGTTCCTTCCCCCAGAATTATATGACCAAGACATTGAATATCCTTCTAAAAGAAAGAACACTAAGGCAACTTACAATACAATTTATGTTCTCTCAAGCATGATAAAACTAACCACAAGTGATCATTATATTCCTTCTCATTCCTAGAATACAAGAGAAAATCATCCAAGAAGACCTACATAAAGTGGTCCTCTTTCATAATACATTATTCATGAAACTCGTGACTGCAACTGGCACATTGATCAAACCAAATGGAACCACTATAAAATCGTAGTACCCAAACATCATCTAGAAGGTGGTCTTAGGTATATCAACTTCCTTAATATTTTGCTAGTGATAAACTTATTGCAAATTGATTTTTGAGAAAACTAATACCCCTCTCATCTGATTGAAGAGATCATCTATTTGGGGTATTGGGTAGTTAATCTTAAGTATGGTATTAGGTAGTTATTCTTCACTATGGATCCATTTGTAAATTATATTCCAACTAATATTTTGTTGTCTTTTATAGTCTTACTGATGTAGTTTCTTGCTTGTCTGAAGTCTTGTAACTCAATACTATAGTAAAATATGAATGCATGTATTGTTATATGATCACATGATCATGTATTCAAGTGCATGGGTTTTCCGAAACCCTAAATAAATCAAGTATTCAGATATGTTATAAAATAAGGATAGAAATGATGCATGTATGTACCAATAGCTTGAGAAGTGAATGTAGATCGATATGATCTAAGCATGCAGGCCATGCATGAAGAATCCACTGAGATGTGAGATTATCTCTCTCCAATAATGTGCCCTTGTAATAAATGTGCCCTCTTTAGTCTTTGAATGGAGTGATAAGTGTTATAATGATATATAGTTCTGGAAAGTGTGCACTAGGGTTAGAATCCCCCTCTGATCAATGTAGAAGTTGCATGCAAGCCATGCATCAACTCTAAGCATAAAGCGTGAACCTTCCTCAAGGAAAGTCGCCCATGCAATAGGCAGGCGCTCTTCTAATAATAGTTTTGATGATAACTTGCTCTAGAATTCGAAAGAGAAGCTTGTATTCCGTAATTAGGCTAATGATGATGCTCTCAGAAGGATGGAAGTTGCATGCATACCAAAAGGTGATTATATACTGAGATATGAAGATGAATTGCTTTGTCGAGTCTCCCATGCAGAAAGGGTGAGTCCTCCTGATCCAGAATGTGGCTAGAACCCTAAATCATATTGTATGATGATAGAAGTAATGTTGAATATGTATGATCCAACCCTGATAGTGACTAGGGAGGATAGATTTCATTGCTGAAATTCACTTGATGGTTGAGTGGTGTGCCCTCAACCCTAAATTGGCTCTCTGAGCTCTCCAAGTTGAATTCTCAAATCAATAATCAATAAGCGGACCTAATCATTCACTTTATCCTTATTTTATAACTTTCACAGTGCATGCCCTAACTTTTGCATGCCTAGTTCGTTTTTCTCTTCTAATTCTCAGTTGAATTGCATGCATTGCTTTCTGTGTGCATGAAGGCTTAATTAAGGTGTTTATGTGCATGCATCGTGAAATATGGCCCTCATTTAATGCATGCAGGTGGCCCCTAGGTCTTGTGGCCCTATTTTATCTATTGATGATATAATAACCATGCTTAAGATCTTATTTTGTTCTGAATGGTATCAATCCTCAGTCAATTCCCTAAATCGTAGTACCTGCTCAAACCTATGGGAAATAGATAGGTTAGTGGGATGGTCCTCTGTGCTTAAGCAAAAGAGGACATTACAGTCCTCCCCAATTGAAATTGCGTGTCCTCAAGCAACTGTAATGTTGGGTGCTGCAGTACCTATTCTCTTTCCCAAGTGGCCTCTTCTATTGGTAATTATTTCCATTGAATGAAGTATTCTCAAATGATCTTATTCCTTAATTTTCTTTCCCAAACTTCCAAGATTTATTCTGTAACCAAAATCAATTTCCCATCATCATCAAGGGGGGGGGGTAGCTCTGATGAAGTAACAATCTATTGACTGACTGCTTTCTTGAGGTTAGACACATGGAATACATTATGAATCTTTCTTTCTTGCAGTAGCTCGAGCTCATATGATACCTCTCCCACTTTCTGTGTCATCTTGTAAGGGCCATAAAAGCAAGGCTTAAGTTTCTCTGCTCCTTTATTTTTAAGGTATGATTGTCTGTAAGGCTGTAGACGTAAGTATACCAAATCCCCTACCTCAAAACTGCGCTCAATATTGTGTCTATTTGCATATATCTTTTGTTGATTCTGGGAAGCCTATATGTTTTCTTTGAGTATCTTGAGAATATCTTGACTTTCCTTAATCCACTCCTTGGCTTTAAGAGCCTTGTTGTCACCAAATATCAAGTACACAAAAGATAAGGCATCATAACCATACAATGCTTTAAAAGGAGTCATATCGATGGACATATGGTGTGCAGTATTGTAGCAGTGCTCTCCTAGGTGTAGCCATGTAATCCATGTCATCTGTTGACTTGCTACATAGTTCCTCAAGTATCCCTCAATCCACTTGTTAACTATCTCTATCTGTCTGTCACTCTAAGGATGATAACTTGTGCTCATAGCCAAATCTGTCCCAACTAGCCTGAAGAGCTCCTGCCAAAATGCTACTGTGAACTTGTTGTCCCTATCACTAACAATGGTGTTAGGTAACCCGTGCAACCTAAATACCTATATGAAAAACAACTCTACTACTTGTGCGGCTGAATAGTTGGAAGGAATGGAAAAGAAATGAGTGAACTTAGTCAACCTGTCAACCACCACATACAAACAGTCTCTACCCTGTACCTTGGGAAACCACGTAATAAAGTCCATTGAAATACTTTCCCATTTTTGCTCAGGAATGGGTAATGGTTGAAGTAGACCCACTGGATGAGTATGCTCTATCTTATTCTGTTGGCACACACTGCATTCTCTCATATGCTGCATCACATAATTTTTTAGGCCCTTCGATGAGAACCTCTCTCTAATCTTCCTATAAGTCTCAAGGAACCCCTGGTGTCATGCTAAAGGTGAGTCATGAGAAGCATGTAGTATCTTTTTCTTAAGTGTTGATTCGACCACTAAGTAGATCATGTTCTTATAGTAGATAATGTCATCTATCACTCTATACCTATCATCTTGTACCTGTCCATCCAATATTTCGCAAGCAAAATTATCTTTGGAGTATTCATCCAAAATATGAGATCTCCAATCTGAGGAAATGCTCATAAGAGAAAAAGTGGTTGGTCGTCTAGAAAGTGCATCTACTACCACATTGTTTTTTCCCTTTATGTATTCAATATAGAATCCCTAAGCTTGGATATTACCCTTTTTTTGCCTCTAATTCAATTTTTTTTGTTCCAAGAATTATTTTAATCTATTATGATCTATCTTAAACTTAAATCTTCCACCCACTAAGTATTGTCTAAACTCGGTTAGAGCATGGAGAATGGACAACATTTCCTTGTCATATATTGAGTAGTGGAACTCATAGTATTTAAGTTTTATACTCTCGAATGCAATAGGGTGATTATTCTGCATCAATAATGCTCCAATACCCTCTCCTGAAGCATCACATTCTAGTACAAATGGCTATGTAAAATCTAGTAGGGCTAGTACTGGGCATGAACTCATTACCTTCTTCATTTTCTCAAATGTCTGATGTGTTGTATATGACCAACTGGATGCCCCTTTCTTTGTAAGATATGTAAGTGGTGTTGTCATCTGTCAGAACCCACTGACATGCCTCTTGTAGTAGGTGCAAAGGCCCAAAAATCCTTTCAACTCTGTCACACTTTTAGGTGTAGTCCAATCCAGTGTGAATTTAATATTTTCTAAGTGTACATGTACCCCATTTTCTCCTATCACCTGTCCCAAATATAACATCTCTTGCATACCAAACTCGCATTTGGACATCTTAGCATATAGAGAGTGTTCTTTTAGAATTCCAAGTACTTCATCAAGGTGCTTTAAATTATCTTCCCAAGTCTTACTGTAAATCAATATATCATCGAAGAATACCAGAAGATACTTACGTAACTGAGCCTTGAAGGTGTGATTCATACATGACTGGAAATTAGTTGGTGCATTAGTGAGCCCAAATGGCATCACCAAAAACACATAGTGTCTGTAGTGGCAACGGAAGGCAGTATTTGGAAGATCATGTTCCCTAACCTGTAGATGATGGTACCCTCATCAGAGGTCAATTTTGGAGAAGTATTTTTCCCCCTGTAATTCATCCATCAATTCATCTATCCTTGGGATCGAATACATGTTCTTAATTTTTTTCTTGTTAAGATCCATATAGTCAATGCACATGCGCAAGGTCCCATCCTTCTTTTTTATTAATACCACTGAAGATGCGAATGGAGTGGAGCTGGGTCTTATGTAGCCCAATTTAAGCAACTCTTTGATTGTAATTTCAATTTCATCTTTATATCTTTTGGGGTGTCAGTAAGGGCTAGTAATGATTGCTTGGGTCCCCTCCTCCAACTCAATAATGTGCTCAAATCCCTGATCCGGAGTCCTACCTGATGGAAGATCTTCGAATACTTTCTCATGCTTCTTTAATAGTGCATGTATGCATGCTTGATGTTGTGGCGCTATCCGGTGTCTTCCTAAATGTAACCAAGCATTTGGATGCCCACTCTATGTCTCCCTATCATAGCATAGCCTTTATCCTGTGTGATGATACTACTTTAGGAGGGTAGGTATGCATACCTCTCAAAACCACTCTATGTTCGTCTGTTTGTCCATCTGTTCCCGAAAATTCCATCTCCATGGTATGGTAGTTCATAGAATACTTTCCAATGGAATAAATCCATTGAACTCCCAACACCACATTCGTATCTGGCACATCAACCACATAAAATGAATCTATCACTGTAAAGTTCCCTAGATTCACGTTCAATTTTGGAATCCACTGAGTGCACTCCATGCTGTGGTTTCCTGCTATGGCCACTGTAAATCCATCAAATCTATCAATCTGGATACCTCTCCTCTTTATCCATGCAGCATCAATAAAGTTGTGGGATGCCCCACCATCTATCAACACTCCAACCATGTTGCCATGTATGACACCTCTTATCTGAAAAGTGTGGAATCGAGGAACTATGGATAGTGTAGCAATGACACCTCCCTGTGTACTCTCAGGAAATTGCTCCTCCTCTGTTGTGTGAAGTGCCTCTCCCTGCACCTGGCTCCTGACAACTAAAACAAATTTTCTTTCTTATAAGTTCCTATCGGGTATCATTATTCATCCACTCTCTTTTGGGCCATTCTTTCTAGAAAGGTCTTTGTTCCTTATCTTTAATAGGAAAATTAGTTCTGGGAGGAAACTTATTTTTTGGAATGGAATCCTGTAAATCTCTGGTACGACTGATGGCATCAGACAACGTGGTGGGTCTATAATCCTTAACCCATCCACGTAAGGTGGCCCCTAGTTCATGTGGCCCTCTTTTATCTACTGATGATCTAATAACCTTGATTAAGATCTTCTTTTTCTCTGAATGGTATCAATCCTCAATCAATTTCCTGAATGTCATTACCCCGCTCGAACCTATGGGAATTAGATAGGTTAGTGGGATGGTCCTATATTCTTAAGAAGAAGAGGACATTACAGCCAAGCACTCATATGATAGGCACATTGCTTAATAATATTGTAAGCTTGGTGACTGTAGTGTCGCATTCCTCAACCCACTCATACTTTATCCCCTTGAGTTTTAAGATAGTGACGTGTTTTCCAATCTTGTACTCAGCTAAGCCAATGAAGCTTCACACTTTGTGAAAATTCTTTAGCAATGGCCTATCCATTATGGTCTCCACCTTTTCAGGGTCCACTGAAGTTCCTTCCCATGGAATTATATGACCAAGACATTGAATCTCCTTCTAAAAGAAAAAACACTTATACAACTTACAATACAATTTTTGTTCTCTCAAGCATGATAACACTAACAACAAGTGATCATTATATTCCTTCTCATTCCTATAATACAAGAGAATATCATCCAAGAAGACCTACATAAAGTGGTCCACTTTCATAATACACTATTCATGATACTCATGAATGCAACTGCCACATTGATCAAACCAAATGGCACCACTATAAAATTGTAGTACCCAAACATCATCTAGAAGGTGGTCTTAGGTATATCAACTTCCTTAATAGTTTTCTAGTGATAACCTTATCGCAAATTGATTTTCGAGAAAACTAATACCCCTCTCATCAGATTGAAGACATCATCTATTTGGGGTATTGGGTAGTTATTCTTCAGTATGGTATTAGGTAGTTATTCTTCAGTATGGTATTAGGTAGTTATTCTTCACTATGTCTCCATTCCAATCTCTATAATCTATGGACAACTACAATGAATCGTTTTTCTTCTTGACAAATATTACTGGTGCACCCAAAAGTGTAACATTGGGTTTGATGAGTCCTGGGTCCAAAAAATCTTTAATTGCATCTAAAACTCGTGAATCTCTAGATTTATCATTGTATATGATGTTTTAGAGATTGGCCCCAAGTTGAAATCAAATTCTCTTTCTAAAGGTAACATTGGAAACTCCATCGGAAAGACATTCTTGGATTTTGATAACATTGGGTACTAATCTAAAGGTCCCTTTTCATCACTTAGTACTTCCACTACATACAACCAACAACTTTTCCTTAAGCAATATTTTACTTTCATATTTTGAAATGAAACATAGAGACATCTTCTTGATACATTGGATATGAATTGTCCTTCCTTTGTCATCTAAACAAATCGTTCTCTTTCCAAAACAATCTAAAAAAGATAGATAATCTTCTAGCCAATCCATCTCAATAATGAGATCATAAGTTCCTAGGGAAATAAAGTGCACTTTTATGTTATTCGTACGCAACCGTAGGTCTATAGAACACTACTCAACACAAATGTCTACTCCTTGATTCACCCCGTAAGCCTTAAAATTGTCATGTTCGTTCCCAACCCACAGTCAATAAATGCATATGCAGAAATGAAACTATCTATTGCATCAAAATCAAATAAGATTTTAAGTTTAACATTTTTTTATTTTACCTAAAGACTCCAATATAGTGGATTGATGCTCGACCTAATGGTCATTGACCACTACATAGATTTGGTGGTTACTATTTTCATTCCCTATTGAGGCCTTCAAATAAGATTTTAAGTTTAACATTTTTTATTTTATCTAAGGACTCCACTATTATGGATTGATGCTCGACCTAATGGTCATTTACCACTACATAGATTTGGTGGTTACTATTTTCATTTCCTATTGAGGCCTTCAAATAAGATTTTAACATTTTTTATTTTATCTAAGGACTTCACTATTATGGATTGATACTTGGCCTAATAGTCATTGACCACTACATAGATTTAGTGGTTATTATTTTCATTCTCTATCAAGGCATTTCCTTCTTTGTGCAAGTACATGGTACTGGATTTTAGCTCTAGGTAGTTACACTAGAGATAAGAACCCTCACATCCCTAAGATGTAATGTGAGATTGATTTTCCATGCTATTTTGTTTTGTGGAGACCTTTGAGATCAATTCCTTCCTCTAAAACTCTATCCCCTACTCACAATTCCCCATAAATGCCTTGGCCTCTCATAAGTCTCTAATGTTTTTTCTTTAAATATGTTTAATTATTAAAAATATATTTTTTTATATATTCATATAAATTAATTTATTAAATTTTTGAAATTTCTTTTTCCTTTCCATGTGTTTAATTATTAAAAATATGTTTTTTTTATGTATATATATTAAATCATTAACCCTATAAAGTTAAATTTTAATATAAAACTATAATAAATCCATTTAATATATTATCTACTAAATAAAATTATAGCATCCGTGCTTTGGCATCATGTTTTGGAAGGTTCTATATCCAAGTCTACAAAATAAGACCTACTCATAAAATGGGCTTTACAAACTAATTAATCCAAATCTTTGAAACTCCAAAGCTTCAAATAGGTGCCAATAAAATATGCAAAATGAGATTTGCCCATAAAATGGGCTCTATAAACCAATTAATCCAATCATCCAACCTCGAAAGCTCCAAATAAGTGACAAATTTGAATTTTGTAATCGCATAGTTCATGGGTAAAAAGAAAAGTGTATGTAATCAAGGCCTATGAAGTATCGAATGTGAATATCAATAAAATAATCGCATAGGTGACAATAAAATATGCAAAATGAGATGTGCCCGTAAAATGGGCTCTATAAACCAATTAATCCAATCATCCAACCTCAAAAGCTCCAAATTAGTGACAAATTTGAATTTTGTAATCACATAGTTCATAGGTAAAAAGAAAAGTGTATGTAATCAAGGCCTATGAAGTATTGGATGTAAATATCAATAAAATAATTGTGTTTTCTTTTGTATATTGCAAGTTTATTTGTTATGTATTTATGTTTTGTTTTCAATTGAATTGCAAAATGTGGTGGTTGTCTATTTAATATTATATTAGAATTGAATTTGTTTATAAAGATTGTGGAGTTAAAAATATGGTGGTTGATTTAATATTATATTAGAATTGAATTGATTTATAAAGATTGTGGAGAAATCTTTTGTGTATGTGTAATATTGTATTTATATTTGTTTTCAATGTTGTTTATGGACGCATTTGCATAATCTTTCTGGATTCATTAGACTCATAGCAAGGAGAGACTAAAGATTCCTTCCTGGACGAACTGCGCGAGTCTAGGGTTTGTGTTGATGGATCCGCCGCCTGACCCGGGCCGTGCGCCTCTTGATGACCTCTTCCATTTACTGGTAGCGTCCCAGCCCTCGTCCTCTAAGACTTCGGGTCCAGGGGACTCCAATTTTGTTAAAAAATCGGCCATTCCGGAAGTTAAACTCGGCTCTACTGCGTCAAAATGCAAAGCGCTTGCCCTTTCAGAAAAAGGCTTGGTTGGCCACTTTACTGGGCTTTGGCCAACTCCAAGGTCAATCGAAATCTGGCTCAGCAAAAACTGGCGCCCTCTTATTCAGGGAGAAGTTCAGCAAATCTTCTGCGGGAGGGGCTTCTTTGTTTTCTACTTTGAAAAAAAGGAAGACAGAGATTTAATATTCAGGAATGGACCTTACTTCATGGGTCCTAGGGGAATGTATATCAACAAATGGGACCTCTCCTTTGACCCTGAAAAGGACATCCCTTCAGCTGTCCCAGTCTGGGTGAAGTTGCCCCACCTCCCGCTACATTGCTGGAATGATGAAGACCTGAAGGCCATTGGCAACTCATTGGGGAAATACATTGATAAATCTGAGCCAAAACCCCCAATGTTCTCCTGTGCCCGGATTTGTGTGGAAGTGGATCTTGAAAAGGGGCTCCCTGAAGCAATAAGTCTGTCGATGGATGGATGGAATCATCTTCAAACGGTGGATTACGAACAGATCCCTTTCAAATGCAAAGTTTGCCACGAATATGGCCATTTCGCAAGGTTATGTCCTAAAAAGAAGTTGCAGGAAGTAGAAGAAAATCAAGATGGAGAATGGAATGAGATAAGAAGGAAGGGCGGGAAGTCCTCAAACTCCCATCCCTCTCAAACTTCTCCTAAAAGAAAGGAAACGGCAAATAAGCTGCAGAACACAAATAGGGAAGCAAATAAGTTTCAGCTTTTAGCAACGGACATGGGGGGGGAAGAGCAGACTCTCCCAACAGACCAAGTTCACCAAGTTCAAGAGGAAATGATAGGAAATGCCAGAAAGGGAGAAAGAAAGGAGAAAGCCTGCCAGCAACTCGAAGAAGGAGAAATATGTATATCGTCTCCAGCACAACAGGAGGAACCCGAAGATGAGGCCCCCAAAACATTGATGGGCTCGGTCACAAGAGCAAAAGCCAAACTGTTTCAAGAAGAAACCTCAAAAAGCAAGGAAGAAGAAGTAGAGCCTCAAACAAAAAAAGGCAGGAAGCTGAACAAAGTTATAAGAGAACAAGAGGCAGCCAGAGACAAAGCGGCGGGTAAGCAAACTAGCCTTGACTCGCATGTAAGAATTCTTTCCAGCACCAAGCAATCTCAGGGAACAATGGAGGATAAGAAGGAAAGAATAGGATCTAACCTCTCCAAAAAATAATGAAGATAATCTCCTGGAATTGCAGAGGGTTAGGAGGCAAGCAAAAGACGGAAGCAATCAGAAGGATAAAAAAGCTGGAAAACCCCTCAATAATCATGCTCCAGGAGACTAAAATGCAGGAGACAGACTGTCTCAAAACCCTATCTCAAATTTGGCCCAAAGGAGAAGGAAAGTCAGTTAACTCGGTAGGAGCCTCTGGAGGGCTCATCACCTAGTGGGAAAAAGGTATGTACAAATGCAACTCCATCTTAAGCAGCAGAAATTGGCTATTTATAGAACTCGAAGATTTGACAAATAATGAAAAATTTTGGATTGGAAATGTGTATGGGCCTACGCTCCATGGCCATAAAGAAACTTTTTGGGACAAACTCATAGATCTTCATCTAGGAAGAAACTCCTCCCCCTGCATAATTGCTGGCGACTTTAATGTCACCATAAGTGCTGATGAAAGAAGAGGGGGATCGAAGGTCCGGGATCAGTTTGGAGAAAGGCTGGAAGATCTGCAGGCCTCATGGAACCTGGTGGACATTAAGCCTCTGCAAGGAAATTTTACCTGGAACAATAAGAGAATCGGGCCTGGGCACATAGCTGCTAGGCTCGACAGATTTTTACTCAGCTCTTCCCTCCTTAATAATCCCCTTCTGCCTGACTCAAAAATATTGGCCTCTGCTGTTTCAGATCACCGCCCTATCGCCCTCTTCTTTTCTTTTCCTGGCAATCTTGGGCCTCTTCCCTTCAGATATAACCCCGAGTGGTTGGAGCATGACGCTTGCTATGAGGAAGTCAAAGGTATTTGGAAGCAATTTATCCCAGGATCTCCGGGGTATATCTGGGAAACCAAAATAAAAAATACCAAGACTTTGCTGAAAAGATGGGCAAAGCAAAGCTCGAGGGGACCAGGGGATGAAATCAACACCTTGCAAGAGGAACTGAACTCTCTGCAAGAGCAAATCGAAAAGGATCAGATAACTGAAGCCATGCTAATGCAGGAGAAAATGCTAGAAGCTAAAATCCAACATGTGAATAGGAAAGAAGAGGAGGAGTGGAGACTTCGGTCAAGATGTCTATGGCTCAAAGCTAGGGATAGGAATACCAAGTTTTTCCATGCTCAGTGCAAAGAAAGGTACAGGAAAAACAATATTCTCAGTTTAACCAAAGAAAATGGAACAAAGATAGATGACCCTACAGAGATAAAGACAGAAGTCAGAAATCATTTTGAGTCTCTCTACAAGAAGGAAGAGGATCTGCCTACTGCAGAATTGGAAGGAATGTGCCGAGAAATTCCCAGCCTTGTCACTACCAAAGAAAACAATATGCTCATGGAGAAGGTTACTGAGGAAGAAGTCAGGAAAGCGGTGTGGTCTCTCCATCCGGAAAAATCCCCGGGACCTGACGGATTCTCCATTCACTTCTATAGAAAGTGTTGGCATCTGCTGAAAGCCGATCTCCTCAGAATGATTAACTGGACCAGAAACCGTGAGAAAATTGGAGGGGGTACTAAGTCCTCTTTCATAGCTCTTATACCGAAGGAGAAAAAAGCAAATACTATAGGGAGGTATAGGCCTATTTCGCTATGCAATTCTTCTTATAAAATCCTCACCAAGGTTTTAGCAAACAGAGTCAAGAAGCTTCTCCCCAAAATTATTTCCCCAAATCAAGGCGGCTTTGTCCCAGGCAGACAAATTTATGATAACATTCTTCTAGTGCAAGAGGCTATCCATTCAAGCAGGCGAAATAAGGATGCAGGTATGGCTATAAAACTAGACATGGCCAATGCGTTTGATAGAGTTAGACATGTTTTTATTTATGCGGTCTTGAGAAAATTCGGTTTTGATGAAAAATTTATTAGTTGGATTAAAGCCTGCATTGGAGCCCCTTGGCTTTCCCCCCTTATAAATGGAAGGCCAACCTCCTCCTTCCGACTATCTCGTGGTCTGAGGCAAGGGTGCCCCCTCTCTCCCTTTCTCTTCGTCATAATGGCGGATTCCTTAAGCAGAAAGCTCAACTCTCTCTTAGCTTCAGATTCTCTGCCTGGCATCTCTTTCACCCGCAATGTTCAAGCAATCAACCATGCCCAGTTTGTTGACGACACTATTCTCTTAGGTAGTGCTTCACCTCAGATTGCTGCAAGATTTAAAACCACTCTTGATCTCTTTCTCAGGACTTCTGGGGGAAAAACCAATGACCAAAAATGCAATTTTTATACATGGAATTGTCGCCCAGCCACCATCAGACTCATTGCAGCCATTCTAGCCTTCAAGCCATGCACAAATTGGACGTCTTTCAAATATCTGGGCACTCCTATCTCTCTCAAGTATCCCCCTTCCTCTGTCTGGACCCCTATCCTTGACAAATTCAAAGCAAGAATAAACTCATGGGGCTCTCGATGGTTGAATCTGGCTGGGAAAGTTACACTGATAAAATCTGTTCTGTCCTCTTTACCTATCTTTACCTCTGCCATAATGCTCGCCCCGGTCACAATTCAAAAAGATTTTAGCATGGATATTAGAAACTTTTTGTGGCAAGGTGGAAAAACTCAAAATAAAAAATTCCATTTGGTAAATTGGAAGACTGTCAAAGAAAAGAAGGAGCGGGGAGGGCTTGGAATTCGGGAACCTGCATTAGTAAGTAAAGCGCTGGGGGCTAAACTAGCCTGGAGGATTGTAGCTGGGAAAAAGGAATGGTGGAAGGAGGTTATAAGAAAGAAATACACCAGAAGTTCCAGGCAAAGATGTCTGGACAAGCCTATCTCCAAAAAGGGAACAGCTATATGGGGACTTATCAAATCCTCAGCGGCCTTAATCTCTGAAAATCTTTACTGGATACCTGGAAATGGGAAAAGAATAAACCTCTGGACGGACAGTATAAATGGAGACAAACCGCTTGGCAAAGTACAGGGGATAGAGGCCATCAGAGACTGGCTGAAAAACATGGGCATCAAAAAGTTAAAGGACCTGGTGAACTGGAAAGACAATGGAGATTGGAAAAGCTGGAAGAGACTGGATCCTCCGGCCATCCTAAATGGGGAATTCGATCTACTCCTTTCTCATCTGCATGGGAAAGCCCCGATCAGTGTCAATGAAAAAGACTACAGGGGATGGGGGAAACCAGGCTCGTACTCGGTTAAAGCAGGGTATGAGAAACTCGCTCCTCCCAGTCTCTCGGTCCACAGAAAATGGAAGAAAATTTGGAACTCAGACGGCATCCCCAAAGTTACTGCCTTCTTCTGGCTTTTAACACATGGTAAGTTGCTAACTGCTGAAAATCTTAGAGTAAGGGGAATCACTGGCCCTTCTAGATGCACTCTGTGTAAAAACGCTGAAGAAAGCTCCCATCATATTTTCTGGAGTGTCCCTTTGCAGGGAAAGTTTGGGCCCAGGTCCTGGGTAGTCAATGGAGACCAGCCACTCTCCCCACTTCCCTCATCGACCTCTTCGATCATTGGGGACGCACTTTTCCAGGAAGATCCAAAAAGACTATGTGGAGAATTTGGAATCTAATTCCAATGAATATTTGTTGGCAGATTTGGTTAAGTCGAAACAAAAGTATTTTTGAGGATAAGAAAGTGGACAGTAACAGAGCAGCCATAAAAGCTATTGCAATGATTGAAGACTCACTCTCCTCTAAAAAGGTCTCTCTCCCTGCACAAGAGCCTCTAACTCTATCTGAACTTCAATGGTGTAGCATGTTTGTGAAGGGCAGCTTCCTTCAGTCCAAAAAAGAACGCCCCAACTATGTTTGGGAAATCAGGAAAGACCCAGATACTTTTTCCAGGTGGTGGAAGGAGCAAGAAAGTCATAGCATATTCTTTGATGGGGCTTCCAAAGGGAACCCTGGGGTGGCAGGTGCGGGTGGGATTCTTTTCGATCCCGACGGAATTAAAATCACAGACTTTGCATGGGGATTAGGCAGGAAAACTAATAATGAGGCAGAATGGTTAGCTCTCATCCTCTCATTAGAAATGGCCTCCAACTACAGCATAGCCAATCTCAAAATCTACGGAGACTCCAGGCACGTCATTCAAATCATGCGAAGAGGATATGCCTCGCCAGGCTCAAAAGAAGACAGATACATGCAAAGAATCAAGACCAATACCTTATTCTCAAAGGATTCCTTCTTTCATATCCTCCGAGAGAACAACAGGGTGGCGGATTTAGCGGCAAATCAAGGAATCATGCTCAAAATCGGGCAAACAAAGGATCATAAAGGAGTCTCGGGATTTCATTTCATCCCCTAATGCACTAATGTCTTGGCCCTTTGATTTTTTGACGGGGTTTTTGGTTAGGGTCTTGGCCTCAAGGGACCACCCACTCCCTTTGCTAAACTATGGCCTCCCCCTCTTTTTAATTTTTTGTATGAACTCGTCCTCCGCATTTCCACTCACACGCTCCTCCATCTGCCTCCCCGTCCGACCCACCAGCTGTCTCCTCGTTCTCTCCCCCGGTGTCAGCTCCCACGGGGCTTTCTTAACTCCCCCATCCGTCCTCCCTATTCCTCCCTCCGCGATGGCTCTCCCTCCCCATCTGCCCGAAACTCTGAGCCGTCTCTCCCTCGGAGAGCTTGATTCTTCTGCTCCTCGTCTCTCGCAGGCGGATAACTGGGATACAATGCCGTCAATTAGGGCAGCCATAGCCGCTTTGAGCAGAACCTTGATTGACATTAAGTTTGCAGTCCGGAGTACATATGACGCGATCTGTTCCAATGTGAACCAGAATGCTGAAATGGCATCGGACATAACGCATGTATGCTCTCAGTTATCCTGCCAGGATTCCAGAATTGATGATCTGGAACGAAATATACTTGAATTAATGGGGAAAGTTGATAGGTTGCAGGAAGACATGGCCGTTTTCATTAGAGCGACGCAGGGAAGCTGGGTGCACGAAAATCCAACGGTAAATCAGGAAATAAACCAGGTGATGGTGGACGCTTCGTCTGTCAAGATAAGGAAGAAAGGCTAGCACAGCCCAGGTTTCAAAAAATTTGCTCATTTTGGTTAATGCATTTTTGTATAATCCTTTGTAGTCAGTTTGTTAAGGTTTATTCCAGCTCTATGCTGGATAATTTCAGGAAGACCAAGCTCAGAGATTATAATGTAATACAGATAGTCATTGTAGTGTTAGTTGGTCCAGACATTTCCGCACTGTTAAAAACTCTGTTTGCAAGTCTGTAATGAATAGCTGTGCACAGCTTTATAAATACAATCCTTTCTCTGTTACTGTTAAAAAAAAATGTTGTTTATTTTATATTGAAACTCGTTTAATAATAATAATAAAAGATCACAACCAAGCCAAACACCAATTTGGTGTATAAGACCTTATTGTAAAAGGACACAAGATCCACCATATCGTGGAGAAATCTTTTCTGCATGTGTAATATTGTATTTATGTTTGTTTTCAATGTTGTTTATTTTATATTGAAACTCGTTTAATAATAATAATAAAAGATCACAACCAAGCCAAACACCAATTTGGTGTATAAGACCTTATTGTAAAAGGACACAAAATCCACCATATCTGAATTCTTTACCGAATATCATTTTATTTGGTAAAAAAATATAATAGCAATATATGCATTTCTATGTTAGATGGTCTACATTCTAGTAAGAAAAAAAAGTTTAAGTTTTAATGACATTTGTTCTAACATTTATGGGAAAGGATTAATGACATTTGGTCTACTAACATTTATGGGTAAAATCCAAACATAAAACATTGCTTTAACATAAAATATATATTAAGATTTGATACGATTGAATATAAAATTATTGTACGATTAAAGATGAAATTGTTCTACTAACATTTATGGGTAAAATCCAAACATAAAACATTACTTTAACATAAAATATATATTAAGATTTGATACGATTGAATATGAAATTTATGAAATTATTGTAAGATTGAAGATGAAATTATTAAGAAAAATGAAAATGTTGTTCTACCATAGATCGATACGATTGAATATGAAAATAGTGCTTTTAAATCAAATATATTAAGATTGGTACGATAGAATGTATAAATCTTACTTATTTGGATGGCATAGTTGTCATTGATGATAAACACCTTGTCGAATGCTTGTACAAAGGCCCTGGAATGACTCTGAATGAGAATGAGATTGTGATTTTAAAGGGCCTAGAATGGTTGTGAATGCGATTTTAAGGGAGAACCCCTTTTAGTTAGGATAAACTTAAACCCCGAGCTTAGTGGAACAAGTCATATCAGAATTTAACTTGTTTGGTATTCAAGGTTCGTCATTCTATTACATCAAGTTTTCGGAACTTGCATTTATGGCAAAACTATCTAAACTATCTAGCGCGGAAGGTTCACTATTCAAATCATTACAACTTAGCTTGTTATCATTGTTAATATTAATAAGATTAAAATTAAACAAACCATTGCTAAAAGTAGAAATGAACAGACTAAACCAAATTCAAGATTAAAATTAAACAAACCATTGCTAAAAGTAGAACTGAACAGAGTAAACCAAATTCAAGTTTGTGCAGAGTATAATTATGGGTAGTCATTATAAGGTAGTCCTCCCGACAAAGCAAAACAGATTTATTATTCATATAAAAAAAGGATGGATGGGTTTTAATTGTAAAGTGCGGTGGGATGTTTAAGCAGTTAAAGCCTCATGCATATCGTATATATCAGGAGTCTGAACAGGCTGAAAAGGATAGTTAGCTCTCTGGAGGCTTCCATTTTTTATTTAAAAGGTGCGGCAATAGTGGTTGTAATGTTAGGTCATATGACAGGTCTAAGAGTTTGGTCACACAGATCAAAATAGATCTAGCAGCAGAATTTAGTTAAGATGTTTCAACGCTTAAGTTGTTCAAGTCTATATTGCATATATATTTGGAATATTGCAGATTTTAAGAAATCTAATGGTGGTGTTTAATTTCTATGTTGAATTAAATACATAGTGGAGCTAATGTATGAATGAAATAACCATTGATTCCAACGATGATATCAGTTGCAAAATTATATGAACATGGTGCTATTGTGATTGGGATGTGGTAACTTTGATATTGCAGTAGACTTATTTCTCCCTCCACTAGAAAGAATTTCTTTGAAATTTGTTATAATATAAGATTAAGCTGCATTCATCGATTACAATGATGATATCAGTTGCAAAATTGTATTAACATGATGTTGTTGTCATTTGGCTGTGTTAACTTTGATGCTGCAGGGGACTTATGTCTCCCTGCACCAGAGAGAATTTATTTGAACTTTGTTATAAGCATAAGATTAAGCTCATCGATTACAATGATGATATCAGTTGCAAAATTGTATTAACATGATGTTGTTGTCATTTGGCTGTGTTAACTTTGATGCTGCAGGGGACTTATGTCTCCCTGCACCAGAGAGAATTTATTTGAACTTTGTTATAAGCATAAGATTAAGCTGCATGTTGTAAAGACATCACAAAAAGATATAGATCCTAATCCCCCATCATTCGAAGATTGATTACTGATCATGCAATGCAAATATTTTCAAAATATTTTAAAAGACTCCACAAAGGAGCATTCAACCAGCCAAACATCCTCCTCTCCCTAAGTCAAATATGAAAAATGTTGGAGGTAGGTAAGTCGACTCATTAATTTGTAAACCGCTTACAGTGGATTGAGATATAAATGCTGGAGCAGTTTAAAAGACGGTTTCATTCAGCCTAGCAATCAACAAGTTGACCACTAATCAAAGAAGAGATGCAAGGGGTTGAAAATGAACTGCATTTCTCATATATTTAATAGCACAATAATTTGAACGAAAAATCCAAAAAATAATTGGGTAGTCCTTCCGAAAATGTCATGTCAGATTTGTTATTCAACACAACGCTCCTAAACGACTTCCCTATCTATCAAAGTAAGTAATATAATGCACCTTTCTACCTCTTGATGCTGCCTACAGTCATGATTATAATCCCCCTTTCTACCTCTTGATGTTGCCTACTGTCAGGATATACCTCTGCAACAGGGAGTAAAATTCTAAAACCCCAAAATTGATACAAATATCATTTTCCGTCGTCAGTGGAAAAAATGACTTCAGATTTAATCACACCCCTCATACCTAAACACACCCCTCATACCTAAACAATGATTCATTTTTGAATCCCATCAACTGCAACAGTAATTGCAATTGTGCAGAATGATGGATTTCTGTAAGTAAATGGCATGTCAGGGACTGCCATGCTCAATTTCTGAGGACAGGGCATATCTTTTCTTTCATAGAAGATAGTACCTGGCCTTGAAACATTTTAATGATTGAAATAAGCAATTTATCTCCAGTGATCACTCTTAGCTTTCTTATGAGTTCTTCTCGACTAATTTTACCTTCCTGGAAAACCATATAATATGTAAGGTTTATTTAGTACTTAATCTTCAGAAATCAAATAAGCCTCCATTCTAATAGAAATGTGGAAGGGGACAATTTACCTTGTAACGGACGTATTGATGCTTCATTATAATAACACTTGATGAAGACAAGAATTTTTCGATAGTAGAAAAAAGCTTCGGAAATGACATCCAAGCAGAACTGGGCATACGTGCATTCTCCTGCATTTTGAGCTGTGCTTCCTTATTCAAAGGAGGACAAAGCTGCTGCTCACCATTCTGTATAAAACAAGTCCAATAAATGCTTTCCTTGTAAGGAAAAATATATAAAATAGAAAACCATATACATAATACATATAACTTACAGTCTAAGCTAACAAACACTGACAGCAAAGTGTTTGGAACTCGACACATCCACAAATAAACAAATTTCAGTCTTAATAGCATGCAGAAGCATTGAGAACTTGGAGAACATTGTGACACTTCACGTCGCATTAGAGTGAATCAAAGGTGACCTCCAGGGTTCAGATCCTCAAAGTCTCTGGCACTGAGGCACTGATCTGCAGATTCAGTGGGATCTGCCTTAAACTGAAGAGGTAACATATTCAAAATTGGTAGATGGTAAATTGGACTGAAGATTATTGCATCAACTTCTGTACCAAAGGTTTTTTCAAAATTCTTTGGTAAACCAGAACTTAGAGATCTGGTCTAGAAAACAAACCCTGGTTCTAGGGAAGAGTTGGCCTCTTGTGAAGCCATGGTTCCTGGACTAACCCAGCAACAATGACTATCACAACCCCCCAGTGTGGGACATCAACTTCTGTACCAAAGGTTTTTTCAAAATTCTTTGGTAAACCAGAACTTAGAGATCTGGTCTAGAAAACAAACCCTGGTTCTAGGGAAGAGTTGGCCTCTTGTGAAGCCATGGTTCCTGGACTAACCCAGCAACAATGACTATCACAACCCCCCAGTGTGGACATGACTCCCAAAGCTGTCCATCCGTTTTTAGGAGGAATTTTTTAAAAGATGGAAAATATTTCAGGAAAATACGTTATGGAGAGGACATGATGATTACATGTGGCTGGCCTTGTGCAGAACTGGAGTTCAGCAAAGGCCTGCCAGACCTAATCATCTAGGACCCAGTTAGCTCACAGAGAAGACCATAACAGAGTGCAAGACAAGACAAGACAATCGCAGAAAAAGTTCAATCATGGATAAGCACAGCAAAATCCAATTCAGAGATTACTCTATCAAGGCCACAAGTTAAGGCTTGGATCGCTCCTACGGGAGACAAACCAAGCACAAGGACTTGTGTAGAGGAAGACACCTGTCCGAAGTCCCCTAAGTTCACAAGCAGGCAATTAGACAACAACAAAACAAACCCAACGAGGTAATATTAATATGGAGAGGAGTACCTATCCCATGTCCCTAAAATTTCACAATTAAGCATTAGTCTCTCTTTCGAGCCCACGGGGAAGATGGAAGAAGTAAAAAGTAGCTAATTAATCAGTCTTCTCTATATAATCTGAGATATCTTCTTGTAAAATAGACCCAAAGAAACAGATTTCAGTAGGGGAATTGGCTGATTATCTAACTCAAAGGTATAGCTAGGGCGACATTAAATTTTCATTTTTTTATAATATATATATATATATATATATATATATATATATACTTTTCATTGAAGCCCTAAGAATTGCCAATATTGAGAGTTAAGAAAAGAATCGCCAATATTGAGAGTTCCTGTAAGATTTGAATGCATATTCACCTACTCTGCATTTAATAAATACATTTAAAAGAAATAAATCATCTTACAATCTGACATGCTGCTCCATATTTAGGGCTTCCGCTGACACTAGTTTTGCCTTGCTCTGTCTTCAATCTAGACCAATATTCTGCAAATAAACAAGCATAAACAAGCAATAAATATCTGATGCCTGTTATGGCAGCCACCAAAAGAAAACGAGAAAACATGCTAAGCTGGAGCACTAGTTCATTCTGTAGAATGGAGATGAGACAATTACCACGTAGTGGAGGAGAAACCCTAAACCTGACAACATATTCTGGCAATATATGCGTATTCATGTGGGTACTCCAAACAATGTAGCGCTTTGGATTCTTAAGGTCATCAACACCGGTATCGAATTGTTCACTGCTCGGATGAAACTGTTGTGAACCATGCTTGACCTGCTCCATATTCCCCATTATCACTCGGCACAACACCATGTGTTGTTCTCCATTTTCGTCAACATCAGAGTATGCTGCACTGCAAGGTGGTGCACAAACGATCACTGTTCACAATGTTGCAATGCAGAATATCGCAAATATACAGAGATGGGGTACAAGCAGCAATATAAAATATACCAAAACTGAACTAGATAGAATTTAAGGGCTGAGTAGTTGATTTATACCTTATATAGGCGCAATCTTCAGGTGCAAAATAAACACCAACGCCATAAGCTGCGCCGTGTTTAGGCATTTTGGGGTGGCCAAAGCCGTGGAGTAGAATGCCGGAAACGGCCTTGCTGGAAGTGCCATGCCAAGCATACCTCATGTTGGCCTTTCCATCAACGGACTTTCTTGCAACATCCTCGGCATGCCTTCGGAATGTCTGCAATCGAGCCTGTCCTGGCACACTCCTATAGATACCCACAACACTCGCTAATGACGCAAGCGTGCTAAACCCACCTAAGAACCGATCTCGCACTGCAACAAATTCTCTATCACCATCCTGTAATTTAATCATCAAGTTGTTTTTGTTGCGACTGCCAAACAATGAATCCGACTCCAATTCCGGAGAAGCGCTGGCGGAAGCTCCAGAGTCAGGAATCCCAATAGAAGAAGCGGCAGCTTCATGGCATTCTGGAAATTGTGCATCATCAGAAAGTTGAGCATGATCTTGCTCTAGAACGCTATCACTGGAACCCTGTTCCAATGTACTCTCCGAGTTAGACTGAACAACCGTGCTCCCATTCTCATTAGTTGTAATTGCTTTACATTCTCCAATTTGCAAGGGTTTTCGACGGTCAGTTTTGGTGTCAAGAGACGGATTCTGCTGACAGAAAACCCTCGGAAAAAAGCATTTCCCGTGGATATCAATCCAAGCAATCCATCCATGACAACCATCGCTCAAATCAATGCGTGACATGCGAAGGAAGTCCACCAGATAAGAAGAGGAATCGCGCATCGCAATCTCTATAGCGGTTTTGCCACTTTGGAAACCTTGTTTCAACAAACATACGGCTTCCGAAGGAAAATCAATCCACTCGCCCTTGTACAGGTACATAAACCGGGCAGGAATACTGCTTTTTCTAAAATTATTGTAATTTTCCACAACCACCCTGCCAGAACAGCAGGAGCAAGCCTGTGCAGATTTGGCTCGCTTTGTAGGAGTGGATTGTATGTCATGGCTGGACGGTCTTCGCTTCAATTGGGCTCTATCAACGAATGATCTTTTGGCATCCATTATACCTTAAGAATGCACGAAATGGTTCCTCTGGTATTTTGAAATTCCTTATAACATGGGAATGGAATGGACTCAATAAAACTGCCGTAGCTGTGTATTCAATTCGATTTGAATTACAAACAGAAGAGATGAGATCCGGTGGGCAGCATAAATAAGGAGCGCCCACCGTCTGTGGGCGTTGGATTGGATTTGCTTCGCGGTGGGCTCTAGAGACCTCTAGAGACCGACTACGCGGACACCCGAAGAGTGGAGACGGTGGGCGGTGGGCGGCGGGCGGTCTAGCTGGGCGGTGGGCGGTGTAGGTGTTTCAAGATTGTGTTGGCTGTTTCAACCGCCCGCAGAGATAGACGCTAACTGACAGACTAATGAATCTTTTTATATGTCAGTTAGAGGAGGTTCAGGTCGCTTTCTTGCGCGCAAAGAAACTGTTGCGCTGTCAGCCGCCATTTGATAATCTTGCCTTTCCGTCCTTCCTTTCCGGTGGGCAATGACTGCGACAGGCGTTTACTACGTGTGCTTTGCTTGTCTCCCAAGAAATAAATAATTCTAACGAGATTAGCCCTACTTTATTAACTTGGCCTTCAAGTACTTAACCCCTAAGATTCTTTTTCCAAGTTTTAAGGTCATCATTAAATGTTGCATTGCACACACGGTGGTGGGTAGGCCGTTGGATCTAAACTGCTTTACATCCAATGGTATATCTAACACTCCACGTAGCATAAAAATAGCTTTTGTCTTCAGCACATACCTATCCAACATTTTTTTGTTTTATTATATTTATGATTGCATTATAGCTTTCACAAATTTATTAAGCAAATGTTACTTTGCCTTGAAAATAAAAATGTATCATATCATGGGGTCTCACAATTTAGGGTTAGGGAAATGACTTAGATGAGACACGTCATATCAAAGATATACATAACCTCACAGGCAAGTCTTATCTATTTTATCATAGAAATTGGAGGGGGAGAGGGATAGAGACAAGAGCACACATGTCGTGCTAGGGATAGGGACAAGATCTCAAGATATTTGCACCACTCTATGGTGCGGAGCATGAAATTTGCAATCACTTGTATAAATAAATGATATGACGGATAACTTTTTAATAAATGTAATTACTTTTTCAAATTTGAGAGATATGATTCAATTTTATTATGATTCTCCCTAATTTTGTATATGATGAAACAATAAATTTAAAATTTAATTAAAATAAATCAATTAAAAATTTTAATCTAAAAAAATTCCATAATCTTTAATATTATATACGAATCATATAATTGTTTCTTTTTTAATTCTATTTGTACACAATTTGAATTTGAATCTTCTAGGGAATGTTGAGGTTAATGTCAAATAACGAAATCATGTGTTAATAATAAGAATCATATGTGATACATATTGTACAAATGTACCAGGAACGTGGGTTCCACTTGAAAATGATGAGTTTCTCAAGTATCTAGACATACATGATGGTGATGGGGATGAGTCAAAAAGGGAATGGGGATGGGAATGAGTCAAAAAGGGCAAAAATATGTCAAACTAAGAATTCCTCATCCCTAGTTATACCAAAAAGGTAGAGAAGATGGTGTAATGCATTATTGTTTGTTTATTGAAAGTTTTGTATTTAAATTATAGTTCTATTGTTTTCAAGACTTGTCTTTGCCAACTAAGTCGTATGTTTGGGAAGAGAGTGATAATTAATGATAATTGTTGTGCGAATAATAAAATGAGGGGAATGAGGCAGCAGGGACGCCGTAACCCTGTAACTATTAGATGGAATGCATGGTGTTTGAGGTGGAGTTTCGGTTGATTAAGGGTTTTTTCATTATTCCGTGGTAAGATAGTTTTCTGTGCTAATCCATTTTTACTTCCTAATTTTTATCTTGGGAGGTATTTACTGTTCTCAAGTATGGAACTGCTCGACGAAGTAGACTATGGGAGCGACCACTTGCGTCATTGTGATATTTGGAGGTCACCACCTGGCAATCTCAGGGTTGATACCGGTGCCAGTCTCTTTGGTGGTTGTGGAGAAGGGGGCTCCAGGTCGTCGGATCTTTTTCCCATCCTAGGTTTAGTCTCAGATCTGGGCAGCATTTAACCTCCTGTGTTGGACAGGTCTGTGTTTTCACCGCAATTGACTGTGTTAGAAGAAGTGTTAGAAGCGGGGGAAAGGAGGGATAACATTTGGGGCTTTCAGGGTATCAATCCGCCTCTACTTTCGCCTGATACTTTGTGCTCGGAGATTGGGAGTTTACCGGAGTTTTTAAATTCTTCGGGTGGTTCATTCATTGAAACGTCTGTACAAGGTTTAAGTACTGAATCTCCGGCAAGGTATGTCAAGGATGATGGGGACTCTTTATTTTCCACTTCCGGTGGTTTTTTAGCAGCAAACCTGGGCACTGCTGAACAACGGGGATTCTCTAGTCCGTCCTTGGCTTCTACGCAAAAGGATTGTGTTCGGGAGGCAGATATTGTGAATTCGGGGGCACTATGTTCAAGAGCCAAGGGAAGAAGGAAATGGCTTAAAAACACGGGTAAGGCACCAAATTACTCATTAGGGGAGGATATTGGCTTTCAAAAATTGTTGTAATGGTTAACTCTGTTATGGTCAGTAGGGTTTATGGTAGGTCGGTGGCCCTTAAAACTGTTATTCAGTGGACTTCTAGGGCATGGTTAGGGCACTATGGGTACGTACCGAGAGTGGTGGCTCTCTCGGAGGGATGGTTTGCATTTCATTTCTCTACGGATGCTCATGCAAAGTGGGCCTTAGGTCTGAATTGGAGTATTGTAAAAGTGCCACTTCTCCTTAAACCATGGAACCCATTATTTGATGCCAGTCAAGAGCGGATGGACACCATTCCGCTCTGGGTCCGTCTACCAGGGCTTCCTTTACACTATTGGGATGAGGAGCATTTTAGGAGGATTGGTAATTTGCTGGGGACCTATTTGGATGCGGATTTTTCTTTTGTTGCGACATCGATACAGAAGGTAGCAAGAATCTTAGTGAATATCAATGTTAAGGATGGGTTGTCATATGGTATGGACCTGCGTTGGGGTCCGTATATTTTCCCGCAAACCCTCGACTACGAAAATGTGTCGTTTCGCTGCAGACGCTATCATGAGTATGGTCATCCAACTATTGAATGCCCCCTTCCAGTTCGTATTAAATTTGGGTCTTCACTGAAGCGAAGGATTATGTAGGAGGAAGCTTGTTCGAAACCGGAAGGTGACAATGTCGGACAAACTGTTTCGGAGCATTCGGTGTCTCCTTCTGGCATTGTTGGGGTGGATGTTACTTTGGTAGAGGATGGGGTTGTGCCGAACTCAGCATCTAATGTGGATTTAGAAGATATAGTACAAACCCCTCCCATGGTCGCGGCTCCGGAGGGACTACAACAAGCTCTTCTTCGTTCGCTGGATTTGGAAGCTGGTACATCTTCTACTCCCTGCACTACTCCTTCCTTTAATTTATATTTTAAGAACTTATCTTTTCCGGGTCTCGATTGGGTGGAAGGTCTCAAAAACTTACACATTTCTTCTCAATTTTTGTCACCAAACACTGTCTCTTCGTGTATTCCCGTAACGCTCCCTTCTGTTGAACCCCTTTTGTTGGAATGTTCTCCCGTTATCAAATCTGAAGTTTCCCCGGTGATTCAGTCCAATGTTTTGCAGCCCTCTTCCCCTTCGGGATCTTCTGAGTCTGGTTACTACCTTCGTTCCATGAACAAGCCTTCTGTTGGAGGGATTGGGAAAGATAAGCCAAGATTGGCTAAGGCTAGAGGTCGGAAGTCATACATTTCTCATGCTAAGACTCGATCTTGCTCGGACCTTAGGAATGGTAAACAACTTTCAATTGAAAGGGCACTTAGAGCGATGAATGCCCATAAGGAAGGTTTTCGATGAAGGTCATGTCCTATAATTGTTGGGGTCTTGCTGGTCCCTCAAAAAGACCAGCATTTCATTGGATGTTGGAACTGGAGCATCCAGATATTTTGTTGTTACAGGAAACTATGTGTGGGGGTGAAGAGGCTTTGGGAAGGTTGAAGTCTTGGTTTCCGGGCTGGTGTTTTGAGGCCTTCGATGCTAGGGGCCATTCTGGTGGCCTAGCGGTTGGGTGGAAGGAATCGAAGGTGAGTGTTACTTCCCTTTGGGGGATGGAGTCGGCCTTGGGGATGTCTTGTCATTCTCTGGATTTTGACAGAGAATTTACCATTGCTAACATCTACGGTCCATACTGTGATAGGGAACCTTTTTGGGAGTTATTGTTGGCCAGGGAAGTGATTAAGGGTGACTCGGTGATCCTGGGGGGGGTCTCAACTTTTCTCTGGGAGAGGCTGAGGTTTGGGGGCCACATGCTCATGTGGATCCTCTTACTAATTTCTTTATTAGAAAATTTACTGAAGGTAACTTGGTTGATGTTGAACCTGTGCTTAAAACCATCATGGAGGAATAAAAGGGTGGCTATGGATAGGGTGGCGAAGAGGTTGGATCATTTCTTGCTATCTGAGCAGTTGGTGGAGTCTTTTTTCTATATCAGGCAGTGGATTGGTTCTGGGGGTTACTCCGATCATGAACCAATTTTCTTGGAGTTGAAGGCTAGCCCTATCAAGCCTCCTACTCCATTAACGTTTAACAAGATTTGGCTAAAGGATCCCACTTTTATTGATCTTTTTCACCAGTTTTGGATTCCTTACCAGCCTGGGAACTATAATTCTGCAACATTTCATTTTGCTGAGAATATCAAAACTCTCAAGGGTCCAATCAAACAATGGGCTGCAGACAAGAGAATTAAGGATGAGTGGGAACTAAAGCTGATTGAAGAGGAAATTGTTTCCATTTCTTTAGGCACTAGAGGAGGATATCTATCACAAGCTTCGAAGGATTCTCTAGTTCGACTGGAGGAACGACGGAATAGGATTCTTCTGAACAATGAAGAGACCTGGCGTTTGAAGAGCAGGGCCATATGGTTGGAAAGTGGGGACGAAAACTCGAAATTCTGTCATGCCTATGCTAAAGGTAGGAGATCTGCTAATACTATCTGGAGTCTAAATGACTCAGAGGGTAATTCTCATGCCACTTTTGAGGGGATGGCTGGAGTGGGGGTACATCATTTTCAAAATCTTTTTAAAGCCAGTGACAGAGTGAATATTGAGGAGGTCATCAGGGTAGCCAAATTGTTCACTCACTTTGTTGAGGATGAGGATAACAGGATGCTACTGGACATCATTTCAGCTGATGAATTAAAAGAGGTACTAAGTAGATTTCAAAAGGACAAAAGTTATGGGCCGGATATCTGAACCATTGAATTTTTTATTGTGCTTTTTGACATCATTGGAGAGGATCTCTTGCATCTGGTTGAAGATAATAGGAAGGAAAGCAGGATCCCAGCTAGCATCAATACCACATTCATTGCACTTATACCTAAAGTGGATACTCCTTCTACTCTTGACGATTTTAGGCCTATCTCTCTGTGCAACTGTGTGTATAAGATTGTTACCAAAATCATTGCTCACAGACTCAAATCTATTTTATCCACCCACATCTCAGAGGAACAATTTGGGCTTCTTGAAGGTTGTCAGATTCATGAAGCTATTGGAATTGCTCAGGAGGGACTGCATAGCATCAAAACCAGAAAGATGAAAGGGGTTGTACTAAAAATTGATCTTTCCAAAGCATATGACAAAGTCAGCTAGTTATACATCCGTCTACTGCTTACTCATTTGGGATTTGAGATAGGATTTATCTGTTGGGTCATGAGTTGCATCACTACAGTATCTTTATCGGTTATGCTAAATGGCGCAGCAACCCCTTTTTTCATTCCGGTCGAGGCCTTCGTCAAGGATGTCCATTATCCCCTCTTTTATTTTTGCTGGTGGCTGAAAGTCTTAGTTGTGCTATAAAGGATGCTAGACGGTCAGGTCTTTTTGAAGGTATCATGGTAGCCCCGGGAGTTCACCTCACTCATCTTCTATTTGTGGATGATATCCTTATTTTTTGCTCTGGATCTCGAAGGGAAGCTCACAAACTGAAGGAAATGCTCGATCTTTTCTCTCTCTCTACTGGGATGGATATAAATGCTAGAAAATCTACTTTAACTGCTTAATTATTAAATGAGGAGGAGCTACATACATACACTGGTCTTTTTCCCTTCACATTCTTACCCTTTCGGAAGGTATAAAGTATTTGGGTTTCAACTTGAAGCCAAATGACTATCAGAAGCAGCATTGGGTATGGCTTTTGGAAAAATTGGAAAAACGTTTGAAAAGTTGGAGCTTCAAGTGGCTTTCAAGAGCAGGTAGATTAGTTTTGGTTAAGTTTGTCTTAGAAGCAGATACTAGTCTACTAGATGTCTTTGGCCTGGATTCCTTGGGGCATTTTGGATCAAGCCAGGAAGATCTGTTTCAGATTCCTTTGGAGTGGTAAGGAGAACGCTCATGTCACTCCCTGGGTTAAGTGTGATCGTATTGCAGCCCCAAAATCCTTAGGTGGATGGGGTCTAAAGAACATCTTTCATTTTTCTAAAGCTTTGGCAACGAAGTGTGGCTAGAGATTAATTAAATCTGGGGGGTTCTAGACAAGGGTTATGACCCAAAAATATGTTGAGCCTGATTCTATTGAAACTTGGATCCGCTCTCCTCAAAAATCTCATGCAGGTGGATCTTGCATCTGGAAGGTAGTGGTATCCTCCTTTCACGTCATCGAACATAACCTGGTATGGGATGTTGGCAATGGACAGAGGGTGAGGATTGGGAGTGACCCTTGGGTTGGTTGTGATGTACAACATTTACTGTCTGAAGGGACGATCGAGGCTTTGGTACATAGGGGTTATCATTTTCTCAATCAATTGGTTGATCCAGGGACTAGGTGGATGGGAAGTCCTGTTTGGAGGTCGGTTGAGTATTTTGGCTTGGGGGGTGCTATGGAGGTCGAGTTAGGTCATTATTTGTGAGCACTTTGCAGGGATCATGTATATTTGAGCGAGCAGGAAGATGAGCTCATTTGGGACGGGGACCCCTCGGGTAATTATACCCCCAAAGGAGGATATCAATGGATCAATGAGGATCATATGCCCAGGGATCCGATATGGTGGCGGAGGAAACTATGGAAACTACAGTGCCCACACAAGATGCACATATTTATGTGTTGTGTATTGGTCAATAGGGTCCCGACGTGGGATTTTCTTCAGCATAGAAGTTTGCATGGTCCGGGAAGATGCTACCTATGCAGCCAGGAGGAGGAGAATGTGTTGCACATGTTTCTTCATTGCCCGTTTATTATTGAGGTCTGGGGCATTGTTTCCAGAATTCTTAAAGTAACTTTTCATTGGATGGGGATTTCATTGGTTGATGCATGGATACGTTGGTATCATAATCCTGTCTTTACTTCTTATAGAGCTTTGTCATTAATTGTCATCTAGGGGGTCTAGCTATCATGTAATAAATGTCTGTTCTCGGATATTGTCGGTCTTCCTGCACTTTCGACAGTTAATAGTTGCGAGATCTTCTTGGCTAATAAACGCATCAAACTACCTTCTCTTTCCAAAGAATTGCAGCCTGTGGATATAGACCATTCACAGCCATGGGGTTATTTCGACGGGGCCTGTCAGAATGATCAATGTGGGGGTGGGGCTCTCCTTTTCTTGTCTATTGTACATTACTTTGTGATGTCGTTGGGCCTTGGGAGGGGGAGCAACAACTGGGCGGAGATTTTAAGTCTAAGATACCTAATCTCTTTTGCTTTAGAATGAGGACTCAGGAACATTACTGTGTTTGGTGACTCTTTAAATGTGATTAAGTGGGTTTATGGTTCACAACAGTGTAACAATTGGCGGATAGCATCCGTCCTGGAACAAGTTCAGAATGCCACTCTCACTTTTGATACTTTTACTTGCAGGCATGTTTTTCGTGAGAACAACTCAGAAGTGGACAGGGCTTCGAAAGAGGGGCTGTTGCTGGGGGTTGGAACTTGGAAAATCATAGAATTTGTGGAAGGGGTTGGCAGGGACTACTACCATCATTCGTTTATAGATTGAAGATCAGGCAGTTTTTCTGCTACTGCTTATTTTGGCTGCTACTTGAAGTTTAAATGTGCAGATTATGGATGTTTATATGCTTGTAAAATGATCTAAGTTAAAGAATTTTGTCATTTTTGGTTTTTTGTTATAGCTATGAAACTTTAAGTAAAGGATATTTGGTTCAACACAGCTAGTTTGAATACTACTTGTAACAGATGTTAATGCTCACGTGGTGAGAACATCATTATTTTCTCAGTTATCAGGACTCAGATAGGATTCTTAACAGTATATTATGCCACTCTTTAAGAGTGAAGATGATCAATGTAATTTCGTACTCTTTATGATGAAATGAAATTACGCTTTTTTTTCCAGGGAAAAAAATAAAATAAAATGAGGGGAATATTATTATCATTAATTCAAACTTTGTGGTGAGTCTCAACCATATTAAGTTGATAAATTTTTGGAATTCATTTAGCAGAAGGTAGAAGGTTTTCAAATGCATGAATATGGTTTTTATCAATTTGCATGTTAGCTAGGATTTTCTTTCTAAATTTATAATTATAGTTATTAAGTTTGAATTTGAATTTGGATTTAAATTCAATGAGATACGATAAAATTTTGAGTGAATTTTCAAATAATAAAAAATTCATATATATATTTATAACTTTGTTAGTTTATAGAGGTTGGAGGTAGGCATATTGAATTTATTATTGTAGATGTTTATAAGGAAGAAAACATAGGCCCATACAAAGCTTTAATACCTCTACTACAAGTTAACCTTACGTTATGCTTACATACAAAATGAATGACAAGGTGTTGAGTAAAAACCATGACTAACATCTCGCCTCACAAAGCCAGCTGGGAAATTAGACTGGCTGAAATGGATTTTATCAAGTGGAGATCAGTGCTTAATGAATGGTGTCTCTTCTTCGACGGGGCCTCGAAAGGGAACCCCAGGCAAGCTGGAGGAGGCGGTATTCTTTTTGAACCTTCTGGCAAAATCCATTTGTCCTACGCATGGGGACTAGGACAAGCTTCCAACAACCAAGCTGAAATTCTGGCGCTATGGCAGGGCCTAATCCAGGCAAGAAAGCTGAACATCCAAAAGATTAACATATTCGGTGACTCCAGGCTGATAATTAAAGCTGTTCACACTAAGAAAATGCCCTCGGATATGTGTCTTGCCCAAATCTTCAGGAAAGTCCTCCTCCTCCTCTCTCATTTCAGAAATTATAAGGCTCAGCATGTGCTAAGAAACCTAAACAGCCTAGCGGACGCGGAAGCCAATCGTGGTGCTCTCATGAATAAAAGTCAGCTAATAGTCAATGGAGGAAGCTCTACTTGTGCGATCCCATAAAGCAAGGATTCGGGAGACCATCAAGACCAGAAGTTGTAAAAGAACCAAGTTGGAAAGGAAGATCAGTACAATGAATCTGAATATGCTTTGTAATGGCCCTGGCAGCCCATTTGCCAGTCTTTAATTAAAATTTTAACCGTTCTTATAAAAAAAAAAACCATGACTAACATCTTCAAGTTGTTTTTCCTAGCACAAATAGTGCATCCTCTATTAAATGGGTGGATAAAATAGAGGTGGATGCAAATGAATCATTAGGTTTATTCATGCAAAAGGATTATAAAATGTTCCTTCCTACTCTTGGCGGGAATAATATTGAAGTCTTCATAGCATCCACTTAGGGATTTTCTAGTTACTTGTGTTATAGCTTCAATGAATTACTAGACCACTACCTCCCGAACTTGATACGAGTAATCTATAGGCAAACTACAATTCATTTTTCCTACAAGGGATCAAATCAAGTGGAATATATTTGCCACGTGTTGAGATCCTACCCTAAACCCCCTACTTTATCAATGTACAAGGCCATAAGGTCCATAAGATAGTTAGTAGGTAGTGAATTAATGTAAAAGGGCCCTCTTTATTGAATAAAGGCCCCTAGGTGGTTGACCCTCATTGACAGTGAGACCACAAGTAGTTAGGGATTTGGCTATTAAAGCACTATACAGAGAGTAGTAAGCTCTGTAATGTGTTGTCAAGAATTGTTATTGTATTTGGATCTTTTCTCTTGGAGTTTCCCCCCTTGAAGAGGCAAGTGAACATAACTCTCTATTTTGAATATCATTAATACAAGAGATATTTTTTAGGGTTTATCTATTTTCTCTTGTGCTTTTTTTCTCTGAAGTTATGGGGTTAAGTACATTACAAGTGGCAGTAAAGCTCTTTCTTGGGCGAACAAAGGAGAATATTTTTTTTTTCTATTTATGCATAAATTTTGGGATAAAAAAGAAGATGATGGATTTCAAATCAATTTCTGAAATTTTCTATGTTGAATCTAAAGAAACCAATGTGTATTTGGGTTCCTCTCACAAAAACACTCAAAATTTAAAAACAAAATGTTTCAAATGGAGTCTGGGAAGTGAAGATATTGTTGATTTAAAAATCAACTATTTTAAGGTTTTTTAAAATGATGACCATGAATATTGCAAAGTGAATATACTTTGACAAAGTTCCTAGATTTATGCCAAACCAGTGCCAATAGATGTGAAGTGGCCACACCATTTCTTGCAAGTTGTGATAATAACAATTTTGATAAATATTGTAGGAGTTCTGGGTAAAACCATGTAGTTGGGTTCGTGTTTTGTGAGAATGGCAAGGCATAATTCATAGTTGGTAAGTTTTTTACTGAACTATTTTACTTTTTTGGTTGAATAATTGATCCTAAATTTCGATTAAAAATATGTTTTCAGTTTAAAGTTAAACTTAACGAAATCCTCGAGCGTTTTGATGTTTAATTTCGTTGGGAAAAAGTTACATGGATAAAATACCTTTTCGGTCGAAACATTTTTTTTGGTTGAAAGATGTGTTTGGACAAAAAATACTTTCAACCAAAACCTTGTTTACATATATTAAAGTTGAAAATGGCCCAATCCATTTGTAACTTTCATTGTTCCAACTTCATAGAGCTCTGTTACCAGAGCTCTATTACTAGTGCTTTATTCATTGACCTCGTGGTTTATTGGCTTGTTCATCAACTACCTAGTTCTTCGGCTTCTTGGTTTATCATCTCCTTGGTTCATTGGCTCCCTGGTTCGTCGACTCCTTGGTTCATTAGCTCACTAGTTCATTGGATCCCTTGCTCATCGAATCATTGGTAATTTGTCTCACCCATCAACCATCCTCATCTTTCATTTCTCTATATGAGATCCTGAAGGTGTTGTCTTGAATTTCTTATAGTCCAGTAAATTTGGTGTTGTGTATCCTCCAACTGCTACTCGTGCTTCATCATCGATGATGCCATTTTGAGCATAGTATTTAACAACTCTAATCAAATACCAACTATACAAATTAACATGTTTTTGTGAAGAAATTGAATTAACATAATTGTTGCCACCTCTAGCAAACTTTGAGCCATATGCACTTCCAAGGAAAAACTAGTTTCTACAATGCACATAATTATTAAACAAATTTCTAAAAAAAGAATAATAAGCTCTTTGAATAATGTTCCATGAAACCCATTGTGAAATTTTTTTATCATTTTGTATACAATATTATGACTCATCCAAGCATCTCACACCCAAAAGTGATATAATACCAAATCCAATTGCTGAAGAGGGGCTCAATCTTTTTTACCATTTTTCCTTCCAAGTCGGCTAATGGTGCACTTTTTTTCACAATAAGATGTTAGATTATTTTTCCATCATTCTACACAATCTACAACACTTGGTTGTCTCCTCTTCTTCAAAAATTCTCCAATTTTTTAACTAGAATATGTCGAGCCCATCAAATCAAGACTCTTTAGGATAGAATATTCACCTTCGTATTCATTATTGGAAACATCAAATTTTTTTAGAAGTTCAATGCATGTACCTTTGATCGGTTCAAACTTAAGTCTCTGTGTGGAAATCAAGCATATTGTACATCCTTTAATTGTTATTTTCCATTCTCAGCAATTAGAAAAACTTACTAACATGTCCACCCGATTGGCTCGATCGATGCTTTTGTTACCTATGTGAGATCAATTTTTTTTTGTTAAACCCAACCCTTTCCAAGTGAAAATGCAGGGAGTGAATTTGAACTTGGGATACACTTAGTAAAAGGACATGATTCACATTAAAAGGCTTTTCACAAAATCTTTCCACCATCATAAATAGGAGGTGAGGATCATAAATAGGAGGTGAGGTGAGTGTAAACCACTTCAAGTATTCTGGTATTTTCCAATGTTTAACACTTGAGTATAGCTCAATTCATTTTCTCTTTTATGGTGGAGCATCATAATTACATGAAATATATATATATATATATATATATATGCATTATTATTATTATTTTTAGTTGCTAGAAATTGTAGTGTTTAAGTAAAAAATTAAATTAAAGAATTTATGTGATAAATATTAAAAAATGATTTAACATATAAATATTATTAATAAAAGAACTAAATTAATATTTTTTATTTATTTATGTTGACATATAAATCTAAGTTAAAGAAATAAGAAGACTAAAAATTGTGACATTTAATAAAAAAAAATCTAAGTTAAAGAATTGATGTGATACAAATTAATAGAATTTATTGAGCATATAAATATTATTAATAAAACAACTAAATTAAAATTACCTTAATATTTTATGTTAAAAATAATAAATATTAAAAAACTAAATTAAAATAATTAATAAAACAACTAAATTAAAATTACCTTAATATTTTATGTTAAGAACAACAAACAGATAAAAGATATGGCATGTTTTCCTTACATCCATTTAACCACACAAGTAGAGTTTTCGAAAAGTAGAGTTCCAACCTTAAGTTTTTTCATGTTCAATAGTTTGTGTAATATGTTCAAAAAGTAATATCTCATTGATCTACAAGAGAATGCACTTCACTAAGTTTTAATTTAGTTGAGAAGATCAATTATGGTTTAGTAGAAACACAAATGTCAAATAATCAACCAATTTAAAACATGAACATCATAGTGACTTCTCAAGCTCAACTCAAGAATCTCTAGGTCCTCTACAAGATTTGAGTCATCCCAATACTCATTACATATACACCTCATGAAATGACAACCTCATGCAAGTAGTTCTCACTTCCATTACAAACAACTAAGGGCACATCATTGATTGTAATAGTCAACACTAATTAGCCGCAATTTTAACAATAGAACAACATTAGCTTGTCAACTAGAAATTTATATGATAGCTTATCATCTTTCTCAACTTGTGTAAGAGAGAAACTCTACCTCTTATTTGTCATCAATTTGTTTCTTTTTAAAGATTTATTTTAAAGAAATATCAAATGCAGATTTATATTAAATTTGATAGATGAAGATCTTTCTCAACTCGTCTAAGATAAAAACTCTATATCTTATTTGTCATAAAAGAATTTAAATTTTTAGAAAATTATAATTAAGAGGAATTTAGTAGACCACAAACTCTTCAAAACATTAATTTTTATTATCTTTATAAGTAACTCATCTCTCATAAATATGAGGTTGTGTGAAAGTAGTTTAATTATTCTCAATAGACATGAGAGCTCCTAAAATGCTGCATAATAGATTCTACTACAACTTCAATTTGATAGAACATTTGTGCTAAGAAGAGTCGATCGTGGATTTTCAAGAAAAGTGTACATAAGAAGAGTCAATCTTGTGTTTTTAGCTCCCTTTTTGTGCTCTATTTATTAGTGTCAAGAATTTTAATGGTTAATGAGTACATGTTAATTGTTTTTAGTTGCATTCCTCCACAATCCATCATGTTTCTACCCCACTAATTTGAAATAATTCTATGGGATATAAATAGCAAAGGAAAATTAGGAACAGGATATGAGGATCACAATTTACGAGATCATTTATAAATGATACATATAATTTGCACTCTAAATTGTTGTGTGTATTTTGTGATGTCTTAGAATTGTTTCTTCTCCCTCTCTCTCTCTCTCTCTCTCTCACACACACACACACACACACACACACACACACACACAGGTGGATCAAGAGGATTCGTTGCCTCAATCTTCGGGGCATGATTACTCTAGGAAGTCTTGTTGGCACATGGGCAGAACTAGGTTTCAACATACTTTCACCAACAAAAACCCACGATACCGGCCCTCTTGGAAACACATGCAATGCAGATGAAGTCTCACCCGAGGTATCTAGGGGGACTACAGGAACGAATTTTTCGCAGTGTTGAAGGGATGTGGGACGTTCATTTAACATATCTATCATTCATTCATCTATCGTGCAGAAACATGTACTTAAGCATATTGACTAGTACATCATTAAACACATAATAATCAACAAGCATCCATGTGCGCAACAAACATATCATTCATCATGGTACATAGATCAATAATTGTCTCAAAACGGGCTCACTTTCTTCATATTATCAGTGGAACAGTCTTACATATAACATAACCTACACAGTGCGCAATAGACATCAACTACCCATCATTACATAGCAAAAATGGTTGCTCACAGATACACAACAGAATAGTAAATCATGAACAACTATACTTCGGGCCAAAAGCAACAAAAACAACAACTATCGGCTAACCCTTAACCCATCAATCCCTTACATATTTATATATTGTGACATGGGTTGTGCCCATTACAAAGTGGACACATTATCTAACTAACTTCCTATTTCTGTGCAGTTTTGGTGCATTTGTTGAGTTGTCAATAGTCCATCTCTGGCACACAACTTCCAAGATAGGTCCAAAACCACTCCAACAAGCCCCCAACACTCACCTGTTGCTCGTCCCAAGCAACTTTAGTTGCTGCGCGTACTTCTTTGACAAAGAGTCTTATGCTCAGTAGTATGACTATTACTGCATAACAACTTTCGAACCAAAGTCCGACCCCTCTGAATCAAACTCGCTAGCTTCCATATTCAAAAATTTGCAGCCACTGTCTTCAATATTTCCTTCATAATGTGGGACTGATATTATTATGGTGATTAGAGTTCCAACCATCACTCAAATATGCTTGTTAGGTTTCTCTCTATGTTGTCATCCTTCCTTCGTTAGGTTTCTCTCTACGTCACAGATACATGGGCTCTCATCTTCTTGCAACATTATTTCATATACCTTCGGCCTTGTTTTACTGCTATGCACCAGTAGTTTTCCCTTTAGTTATACCTCTCTACAACATATACCCAAAATTGTAGCATCTACCCCAAACCAAAAAGGAAACTTAACTGCTTCAATTTGTAACTCGCTACCGGTTTTATAGCCGCTCCCCAAGTACCTTTCCTATCCACATCATGATTTCCTTGTGTCGTCAATTATGACTCTGGGGATTCGATGTCGATCTGCTATCATTACAAAATATTGGCTACCAATTTTTCTCATGATGGCCACACGTAATTCCTGACCCACATCACTTTATGCCTTTTCTTACACTGCCTTCATGGTCTCCATCAGCTTCTAGAGTGTTTCCTTTTCTCTTGCGACCTGCTCCTTTGCCTGGGTTTCTTGTTCTACAATTCCTTCCGCTATATGCGCAGTAAGCGATGTCTACAATTGTTTCTCAACTTCCTCTATCGTTTTCCTTATTACCTCTTGCACTACAGCAAGGTCATGTGTCACCTTGAAATCTTCCTCCTACAGTGGTTCATGTTTTGCGCAGTGCTTTGTTGCTCAACCCTTAACTGACTAATCTCTTGCCGTTGTTTCCAGTTTTCAACCAATGCAGCAACTCTCTCTATTATTGGGAGATTATTCATTGCGTCTTTCAACTTTTTTGCCTTCTCCTACGTGGTGCACAGTCTCTTCTCTATCATTTGCGACTTTGTATCCTCCAGCAGCTGGGTCCAGACCTGTGTACTTTCTTCACACAGTTGTGTGCACTTCTCTTGCAAGGTTTTGATGTTCACCATTGGTTTAGTTGTTGCTTTTCCCCGTTGTTGTCTTACCCCTGGTGGAGTACTTGGCGAATTATTGTTTCCAAGTCCACAATCTTTGCATGGAATCCTTTGATTGCTTCACTTATATTTGTTTCTTTTTCCTCAACTGGGATATCTACCTCCAGTTGGTCCTTCAGAATTGAGTTATATAATATTTATAATGTCTACTACAACTTTTCCTTTTCCATCACCGCCTCCTCTTTCCTCTACTCTGCTTCTTCTTTTTCATGTGCCACCTCCTCTTTCTCTTTGCACAGCTTCTCATTTTCCTCTTACAATGACACTTTTTTTTATGGTTGCATCTGCCTTCTGAACTAATGTTGTGGTTGTGCGCAACTGAATTTCTCTTGCCACTCTTGACTACAACACATACAACACTTGTTCTGGAATTTCTGATAAAATACACTGAAATGAACTTATCGCCAATGCGCTTTCGTGTAGTTTTGGTGTAGGGAACTCCAAAGCTCCTGATGCTATCTTCATAGCTCTTCTCTTAGTTGATGATACTAATGGATGCGAGACCGTCTACCTTGGTCTTGTACTCTCTGTATGCTCTTCCTCGGATCTACTTTGTGTAATTTTAGCTGCTACCGGAGCCTGACGCAGTGCAATTAACTACTCCTGCATGATCGCCTGCATCTCTTCTTGCTTCCGCATAACTCTCTCTATTGCTTCCTCTGTCGCATCCCTGACTTAGTCGTTGATCCTTTTCAAGTCATATTCCATTAGTGAGTGGACATTGGACTCTTTTTTTGGTTTCCTCTTCTTCTTCTGCTTCTAAGGGATTGCCTCACTTTGTTCCTTCCTCTTTTCTCCAACTGTTGGCACAATCTCTTGCTCGACATTTCTTGCACCATTTCCTTGTCTTGGTTCATTTTCTTGCTAGTCTTCTTGTCTGTAATACCCCATTTTGACCCTTATGAAATATTGGTTTTTAATGGAAATATTGTATACATGCGATGTATGTTTTCCTAGCGTGGAGCTCAAGGTCAAGGCCCCGCTAGTGTATGCTCGGATTTTATTTAAAAGGCAGGTATTTGATATTTTATTAACCATGAGTTATTAAGCCATGAAATATTGTAATTGATGTAAATATTAATATTTCAATAAAATCCCAAAACTGGCTATGGAAGCAACTAATGAGAAGGGTCCATGTGTATTCCACTAGGGAGTGGTGAGGGGGTTGTGGGATTGAACCATATGCTTCCAAATGTCATATTGAGAACCCATTTGACTTTCCTTGCTGACATTTAATTCTATTGTAAGGAAGTTGTTGAAAAATTCAGTCCATGGCTTCAATGGAGCATGGGAAGCCCATAAATTCGTATGGAAGGTATGGGCTCTGTTTTTCTTGTACCACAAGTCACCCTACCTCATGGGAGTTGGTTCTTCCTCATTCCCATTCCATTGTTGAACAACCCAGCATCAATTTTCATCCATTACGAATGCCCAGCAGTGAGAAAAACCAAAAATCGCAACTTTGCAAGAACCCACGTTTTGAAGAGCCATAAATACCCAAAATTTGGTATTGACAGTAAAATCCAATGGGGATCGATAGATATGAACCTTGGGGTGAATTTGAGAGTATTATATACCCCAAAATCCATAGAAAAACCCAGTTTTTATAGCCCAAAAGTCTAGTGACGGGATTGAGTTATTGGACCACCGAATTGAGAAATTTCAATTGTGAACTCTAGAACAGAGGTTGGGAATACTTTATGAACCCATTGAAGGCTGGAATATCAAGGATTTAGCATCTTGGGCCTTTCTATGCCCATCTTGAAGAGCACTGGAGGGAAGGGATGCCTGAGGGACTGTGCAGCAGAGAAGGGGACCTTCCTTGTGTTGGGTGTGGTAGGTACTGTGGGTGCCTTGATTGTTTGAATTATCTTGAGATGCATGTAGCTCTGTGGTTGAGCTCACTGGATTAGCATTGCTCTCCTTTGTTTTTTGTATGCTTGATAAACCCAATTGTGTGTTGGCTTAGCATAGCTGTTGAGTGAAACCATGGCTGTGAGTGAGCCCATCTAGTTACTCCTTAGTGGATACACAAACCAACTCGGGGGTGATCTCTCAGCTGAAAGAATATAGGCTGGATAGAGATCTATGGTTGGGTGGAACGTTGCTCTCACATAGCCAGTTGTTTGGACAGCTTCATCTCAAATATAAGTGTTCTCTGTGTTTAAATTATATGCATTCTGTGTTCTGCAATGTGTTAATTCTAAATGATAATTATTCATGTTAATGGAATTGATATGACGTCTATGCATAGCATGAGAAGGGGATTGATTCTTTGCATATTGAATCATCATCTACTTGTGATAGATATGTTGATGCATTACAATTGTGTGTGTGCAAATATGATTTAATTCCGTTGTGTTTATATTGAGTATGAAGTTGCACACATAAGCTTTACTTATTATGAATTTCTTAGTAATGTATGGGGCTGAGATTGCCAATAATCCCAGTATGTTTTGTCACATTTCCTCCCTTGCACTGATGGATGGAAGGGTACGTGACATTGTCCCTCATCTTTCTCTTTATTTGGATCTTCTCCCGAGTATTCATTCTATGCCTCATCATGCTTCCGATGTTCTTCTTCTAAGAGTGGTACTCTCCAGTCTACTACGGAGTCATCCAAATTAGGCTGACATCTTTCTTAGTCTATATAAACAATTTTAGTTACCATTGCTTCTATGGGTCTATTATTGCTTGGATGTACATGTGGTGCCTCCCAGACCTAAAGCACGCAATCCCCTTGTACATTTATACTACCTGTGGTTTAATGCGTGGAATTGTCTTAATGATATTCCAGGTGGCCTCATTATACACATGAAACATCACATTATTTTCAATCTGCCTCTTCTTACGGTTGATATTCTGCAAGTTAGAATATCTAGTTGGCAAGCACGAGTTTTGATTAATATCAAAGAATTGTGAATCTTCCGGCTCCCTCCATGCGACCAATGAAATTAATATCAGTATCAATGCATAGTGGAATGGTTTCCCGTCTTCTAGCGCTTACCTGCAATCCTCCGTAAATTCATTAACCAAAATTGTCGCCCAATTTAGTTGTACGCCTTATGTGCACTTCTTTTCTAATGCTATAATCCCTGTTGCAACCTGATCCTTATGACTCTTCCTAAAAATATTGCATGCCAAGACTTGCATTGCAAAATTTACTGCATCATCATTACTACTTTGAACATCCAACCCCCACTAACCTTTGTATGTGCCATACTTCTCCTTCATTCTTTCTTCTATCCCTTTGTCCTGGTTTTTGTTTTTAAACAACAATGTTCGATCCTGCCCTACTATTGGCAACCCATTTATTTTTGCAATCAACTTACTATCAATGGAAACTGTTGTATCCAACCACAAGAACCCTTGGTGTACACATATCAACAACAATTGTACACGGTTGTTGATTTCCAGGCTTCTGCCAAAATGTGGGATTTCCAACAAGTTTAGTATGCCTAATTTCTTCAGTCCTATGGCCCATTGTTGTGGTTCCGTCAGAATAATTGGTGTGTTTGGACTGGTATTTATGGTCACGTAATTCCTCGAGTCCAAATCAAGAAATTTCTCCATGTTGGTGATGTCATGGTACACATACTTCAAACTGTTAGTAGTTCCTAACAAATTCCCCCATACTGGGATCTCCTCTAGGATTTGATGTTCCTCCATGGGATACTTTGCTTCCTTCTGCAAATATTCCGACTTTGTGTTCATATTCCTTGGTGGTGCATACGGCTTTTGGAAATTTGGTTGTGTGGAATTTGATGCTCCCCTTCCTTCTCTTGTCTTGATCCTGATGCACCATCCCCTAGGACCTCTTCTTATATGACGACAAAAGCGTTCTTGGTGTGTGCCTTCCTCTGAACTGATGATGCTAACTTCCGTGCCATTGTTATGTTCTTTAGTTGCTACACTCTACTCAGCTCTGCTCAAATTAATTCAACTCTCAATACTTTTGGACTTATGCCCTACATCCATAATTTTTGTGGTTTTAAAACCCTCTTTTAGTTGTCTTGTCTGCCTTCGCGCCCATTCCTGCATTGAATGTTGGCCTAATTCATGTACTAACACCTGGATTCAGTCTATATTTGCTTGGGATTTTCTCTTCTGTCCAAATCACGTTGGCGTTCCTCTGCATTTATTACTCTTTGTCTCCTTAATTTTCCATTACTACTTCCTTTAATGTATCCACCTGCTAGATTTACCGGTATTTTCCTTGGCTCCTTATCCACGCTATTTGATTTCTGGTGTGCTTCCTTTTTGCGCTACTCCTTACCCTTCCTTTATGCAACATGCTCTGTCCTCTCTACAACATCTCTCTCTTATACAACATTTTTTTTCTAACTACTAAGCGGAAGGACGACTGTCCCTATACAGTTTTAGCCGTCCTCCATTAACAAATCCTTCCAGGAGTTCCCCATTCAACTTCTCAAGCTGAACGACCCCAAGTTTTGTAACAGATTTTATAACTTAAGGACCTAACCAATTCATTCTAAACTTACTTGGATGTTTTGTGAGCTTGCTATCATACATCAGAACCAAGTCTCTAGTCTTGAATTTCTTTTGTTTGATGTGTTTGTCGTGCTAGGCCTTCTCGCACGCTTTCTAGACTTGTCGATGAAAGCCTGCTACAAACTTGTCTTCTTCCAACTATATGAGCTCTGCCAATATTCTTTCTACTGTACCATTGTCCGAGAGCTCCGTCAGTGCAACAACATGCAGACTAGGGACAATAAATTCCATAGGATTTATCAACATGTTGTACATGATCATCCCAAGTTTTATTGTAAATGAAGATGGCATCGAAGAAAACCATCACAAAATCACGAAGATATGGAAATAAATTTTTATTCATTAGTATTTGAAAGGTTGAGGGGGAATTACAAAGTATCAAGGGCATTAACAAAAAATCATAGTGGTCTTCATGTGTGTGGAAACTTGTCTTCAAGATATCAACTTCTTTCATCTCAGTTTGGTGGTATCCGGAACAAAGGTTATGGTTTGGTGAAAATTTTTGCACCATGGAGCTCATACAAAAGGTGATATATGATTGGGATGGGAAATTTATCTTTGATGGTCAACTTATTGAGGGAACAAAAATTCAGACACATGTGCCAAGTTCATTCTTTATTTAAAACCATGACCATTGGGATGAATACGGGCTTGTGCTAGGACAAATGAATCCTACTTACAATAGCTCATGAATGATATTTTAAATTTCATTCTTTTGTGAAAATGGGTGCCTATATGGAAATACATTTGGTGGTTGATTTCCAGAAATCAAGAGTTCTTTTGTGAAAATGGGTGCCTATATGGAAATACATTTGGTGGTTGATTTCCAGAAATCAAGAGTATATCGTGATCATGCTCACCTCTGGATAGGGGTAAACCCTTTGGTGTCTTAGAGGTCTATTGATATTTGTTCAAAATATTTTACAAGTTAGGATGGATTTCTAGTGCAGTATTGTTTAGAGCCTATATGAAATGGAAGTGAGAAATAACTCTTGAGTGGCCTTTCTTCAATAATTTTTCCATCCAATGGGAACTTATGATTTTAGAGAAGCCTTCCTAGATCCCTTTGAGGGTGTGAGTATGAGAATCCTTACTGAAACTCGAGTATAATTCCTGAAATTCCATAGTGACTAGCCCTAATGTGCATAACCACTTTGCCCCTGAGAATATATTAAAACCACCCATATCTATGACCAACTTATGAGTTTTGAGATGATAGTGACCCAATTGGAGTCTCACATTTTCATAGTTCCCCACACATTTCATCATCCCGCCATTGGCTATCATAATTTGAAAGTTGGGCCAGGTGGAAATAACAATGGATTTCATTAGCCACTCACTATCAACAAAGACTACAAATTTGTGCTACTTGTTGTAACCCAAAGGTTTCAAGTTTTGTGAGGCCGAAATACCATATAAAGCATGAAGGGCGATGAGTGGTTCTTCTTAATAGAATTTATGTTGCACTTCTTCTTTCATGGGATGAGTTTGGTCATTATACTTGAACTTAGGGGTATCTCCCATAATGATGTCTTCGGAATGGGTAGGAGCAACCACATCGATTTGAAATAATTATGTTCTTTACATATATGACACGGATCATACTTTCAATTACAACAGAGTTCACATCTTTTTCAATCTTCTATTCCTATTGGAGACAACCCTTGTACTTTCAATCAAGAAGAAGGGATTCTTCTTGAGGAATTGACTTGTGTAGTGTGTGGATGGAAAATGAAAATGGGTTTGTTGGTCTCTGCATTCATGATCACCGTCTCTACTTCTACAGCCTTCTGAGATGCCTCCAACATGGTAGCAATATCTTGCATTCTAACTTGTGCTCTATTCACCTCCTTGAGGCCACTAATGAAACAATAGAAAGAATATGATAAGTTCTATGCACTAATGAATATAAATTGCTCAAAGGTTGAGATAACGTAGGGGACTGAGCCAATTTGGCGTAAATTGCTAAGATACTCAAAATAATGGTTATCTCACTCATAATGGACATGGATATATTTAACAAATAGAGTCCAGTTGATGTAGTCCACATAGGATATTTTATGCCACTTCCACCATTGCCATATTTATGGATCTAGATACAAGACCCCCACCCTAAGTTTAATCATTCCATAAGTAATGTCATGGAGGGAAAAGTAATGTTCCATTTGGATGACCCATCCTGATGGGTTAGAACCATCATACTTGTTCAGGTACACTTTATGAAAATGATCCATGTTTTATTATCCATGGAGGGTGGTTTATGGTTGTGAGGACCATAGGGGGGTTGTTGGTGGCTAAATAGTCTCAAGTGAGAAGTGTCTTCCTAGTGTGTCTCATTGTGTTGTGCATACTATGGATCTTCTGTTTTTATGCCATGAGCTATCAGATATGCCAACTTCTCATTCAACATGTTATCCATTTCGGTTATGGTTTACTGATGTTTCTGATCCAACTTATTACCCAATGTCTAGTCCAAGTTGGCTAACTTACGATCCAACTTCTAAAGCTAGCCATTAATATTTGTGTAATGAGATTCTAGGTGTTACAACCTAACAGTAGTAGAGCGGGTGGTCATATTTTCTAGGGTGCTAGCATGAGGTGGTTTATAGGGATCCAACATGGGTGGAAGCCATTGGGTCCTAAGGACAAGGGAGTGTCAGGTGCTATAGATCTATGATATACCTGTGGATTCCAATAGTAGTACTCAAACCAATATCTCAGGGCACTAACTAAGGAGTATTAATTAATGTTCCTTTATACATACTACTCAACTACCCACACACTAGAGAGTGACCTCCCTACGTGTTATTCTCGATGCACTATATCAACAAGATGGTCGAGCAATTTAACTACATATGGATCCAAGTATACCCGGGGAAATTCCTATATACCTGAGGGTGCGTGGAAGTGGTATTCCATATATAGGTGTTTTCTAATGTGGTACTACTCGAAAGGGTACCAATAGAGGTCACGAGGGTATCCAATGATGTGACTTAGTATAACTTGTATTTTTTGCATATATGCTTCCCCAACCATAAGTTCGCCCACTAAATGACATATCTTTCTTTTTTCTTTCTATATCTATCTAACCCTAGAAAGATCTCTACAATAACTAGAAAATAACTACTTTTCAAGGTAGGTTTTGAGGCTAATATTTTGAAATATTAGCACAACTCCTTGTAAAACCTTGATTTGGAGACGATCTTGAAGCTTCTGTATCTATGGAATTTGTACATCTATGAGTCTAAAAATTTGTTATGTAGTAGTCTGATATGTATACTTTGCAATGCCATAGGTTTTAGTAAATTCTGTTGTGCCAAGAAAAAAAAAAGGTTAATTCACCCAAAACTTGTTGATTTTGGCCTTCTCAGAAAAGTAAACTTGTACAACCTTCCATGTGTCCAATATTTCAAGTATGAATATGAATTTTGTACCATAAATACTATGGGTTGTAATAATAATTCCAACGCAATTAGTGGCACTCAATTTGGATCTTTCCAACTTCAGATACAATTTTATCCATATCAACACTTGCTTATTAAAGGATAGTTTTTGGGCTAGTAAAAAAACCTAACTTACATAGAGTGTATCATTGAATGTATAGTGACCTAGATGATTAAATTTGTACATAGGTTATTTCTTTTGGTCCTCTCTATAACTTGAAAGTTTTAGGCTCTCAAATTTCACATAAAAAAATTGGAGCAAAATTCCATGATGACTCGTTCAAAGGATCCAAACCTTTTGGACTAGTGAAAAACCCTAACTTACACAGAGTGTAACTCCATAATTATGATGACCTAGAAGCTAATATTTTCAAATATTTTACTTACATATGTGTTCACTGTAACTTGAAAATTTCAGACCCTGAAAATTTGCAGGAAAAAATGGAAGGAAAATGACAAGATGACTCGTTTGAAAGAGTTAAACCCTAGAATAAAAAATTCTTCCTCTTTGGACCAAGAAAGAGCTCTGATACCTCTTGTAATATATTTAAACCCATGATTTTAGAGAAAATACAAAAAAGCGCAAGATAAATCCACAAAATGATCTCTTGTGTGAAAGAGATTAAAAATAGAGAGTTATGTTTGCTTGTCTCTTCAAGGGGGAAACCTCCAAGATAAAAGCTTCAAGTACAATAAAAATGATTGACAACACATTACATAGATTACTTCTCTCTATATAGTTCTTCAATATCTAAATCCCTAACTGCTTGTGGTCTTGCTATTAATCAGGCTCAACCACCTAGGAGCCTTTATTCAATAAACAAGGCCCTTTTACGTTAAGTCATGACCCACTAACATCTGATGAGCCTTATGGGAGTGTACATTGATAAAGTAGGGGGGTTAGGGTCAAACCCTAACACATACCTATTTCACTATGTAAATGCATATGCAAGATTATTGTAAAGGCCATTTCTAGAAGTTTGAAAATATTGTTTTTCCAAGTCTATATCCAATGATTAGTTTGGTTTCCTTGAAGAAATGTAGATTCATGAGGCTAGTGTAGTGGCCCAAGAGGGAACTGACTTCATAAAAAACATGAATATAAAGTCTATGGTCCTCAAATTTTATTTGTCCAAGACATATGATAGGGCATGTTGGATGTATCTAAGGTCAATGTTAATTCCTTTAGGATTTTTCATACCATTTGTAAACCGAGTAATGAATTGTGTGACTTTTCTCACTTTCACATTATTGTTAAATGGTGCAGCAACAAATTTCTTTATGCTTGAAAGAGGGATGAGGTATGGGTTTCCTATTGTTTTGGAAGGATTGATTAAATATTTTTTGAATGCAAATTGAACAAGGTTATTCAAAGGAATAAAAAATAGAGTTTCATTATATTTTACATATGTATCATTTGTGGATGATAATCTGATTTTTTGTGATGGTTCGGGGAGATATTTTGACAAGATCAATGAGATATTGTATCATTTTTGCATAGCTACATGTATGAAGGTGAGTGTTGGTAAATCTACTATCTTATTTCTGGGTATCTCTAAAGAAGATAGAATATTTTTTCCCAATAATTTCCTTTCCTTCAGGTTGAGTTGGGAGAGGGTTTGGAGTACCTAGGGTTTGTCATAAAAGTTAATGATTATGAAAAGAAAGATTAGGACTACATGATCAAAAAGGTGGAAAATAAAATTTATTTTTGGTATCATTGTTGGTTTCCAAGAGGGGGTAGACTTGTCTTGGTAAAATTAATATTAGAGGAAATACATGTCTATTAGATGTCATTGGCATGAATATTGAATCAGACATTCTAAGGAAGAATAGAAGAATTTGTTTTATGTTATTGTGGCTAGTTAGTAGGGAGAAAAGGGGAATCCCTATGGTGATATGGAAAATACTTTCTGTGCAAATGGATGTGGGTGGTTGGGGATTGAAGAACATCTTTAGCTTCTCAAAATACTTGGTAGAAACGAGTGTGTGAAGGCCCTTTCAAGGTAAAGGATTATGCTTCTAGTCTATTATTCAAAAATATATTTTTCATGATTCAATGAAATAATGGATTAGTTGAATACCAATGAAGGGTATTCATAATGTTTCTGTTAATATGTGGAAAGAAATTGTATTGGAATTTCATGTTATAGGAAACTAGATTGTGTGGAAGGTTGGAAATGGTAATAGGATGATAGCTGGGGAGGACCCTTGGGTGGGATGTGGAGGATATTTTAGGCTACCAAATCACAAAATATAACTATTATTGGAAAAAGGGATATAGAAAATCATCTAGGTATCTGATCCATATCTAAAGTCAAGAGTGGAAGATTACTAAACTGTTAGGTTTCAAAGGGGAGGAAGCATGTTTATGGAATTCTTATACAACAAGACTAAAATCTATCCATGTAAGAATAAATTATGAGAAAGATAGCCTAATTTAGTTAGAGAATCCTACATGCATTTATACCCCAAAAGTAGGTTATAAAGCGCTAAGGTTCAAATACGACATGGGATAACTAGTGTAGTGGTGGAAGAAAGTATGGAATTTTATGTCTATCAAAATACCACATATTTATTTGGTTACTCCTCGATGACAAAGTACTTACTTGGGACATCCTATAGATAAGGAATACTTATGGTTCTCAGAGATGCCCTCAATAGAAAAGTTAGTGAATAATTAAGCCATCACCTCATAATGTCATGTGCATATGGAATGCAAGTTTGGAATGAAGTGTGGAGTATTATTGTATTAAAAATGTATGGAGAGGCTCTAGTATTGAAGAAGGCCTAAATATCTAAAGTGAAAATGTGATTATGAATAGGTTCAAACCTATGACATTGATTTTATCTTGGTGCATTTGATTTGCAAGGAACGCCAATATTTTTAAAGGAAAAGTGATTCCATCAATTCATTGTTCAACTCAAGGAATTATCAATCTAAATAACTTATGCTGGATGAAGAAGGACAAGCCTGCTAAGAAAGGTTGGTACTGAGAATATTGATAATTCAGGTACTTGGGCATATTTTGATGGTGCCTCACAAGGAAAACCACTAGTATGTGGAGCCGAGGGAATTAATTTCTTGAAGGATTCTCACTCGTTAAAGTTCAAAGTTGGCTTGGGATAGGGGGCTCCAATAACTATGCAATGTTGATGGTGTTGAAGCTAACTCTTACCTTAGCTGTAGAACAATGTGTAAAATATACAAATCTTTGGGCACTCAGTTGTAGTGATAAATTTGATGAGGGTGTAAAATGAATTGAGCAACTTCATCCTATAACCTTTATTAGTTGAGACCAGAGTTGTAACTCCTATTTTTAATATAATCTCTTTTCAACATGTTTACAGGGAAAGAAATGTGATCATTAATGGTTTATCAAAGATTTATATTCATATTTCACATGGACACTGGATCATATAGGAAAAGGAAAATGGACATGCCTCTAAATATATCCACCCTCCTTTCTTTTATATTTTCTCAAATGTTTAACAAGCTTGTTTCATGAGAATGTATTCATAGATATGTATTTTTTTGAATTCTATATGAGAGACTTGATGATGATGTGTAATGGGATTGCTATACTTAGAGTACCTCTTGATTAAGGACAATATAGTCATTTTTGGACATATTCTAAGAAAAACTCTATAAGGGGAGCTTAATTATGTGATGTAATTTTGTTGGTTTTTTGTTGTTCTATGCAGTGGTAGTTATTTCTAGGGTTTGAAGATGAAAACCTTGCTTTATTGTAAGGGAGTTAGAAATGTTGTAGAACATCTATTAAATTTTCTACATCTATTTGAATAAAATTATAATCTCTTTTTTGCTAAAAATAAAATAACATAAATAGATGATCCCTTCACTAAAACAATTGGGTCTAAAATTTTCATAAGGTTTCCTTTTTTATTTGTAAAATAATTGTACAGTCAATATAAAAATTTACAATTCAATTCTTTTTTTTAGGATTATTTTGATCCATACTGTAACGCCCCGCTTTGACATTACTACCTGAACTATTATTATATGTTGTATTTGCTTGATTGTGAGACTTTGTCAGTTTGACGACACTATGGACATATGGTTCTATTATCTTGTCGAGATATGTGTGTGTGTGTGTGTGATGTTAGTGTTATGATATGTAGTCATGTTTTGATATATATCTTGTGTTAATTATGTCTCATATATGCAATAACTGAATGATGGGTACGTGGATACCTTAAAAGTTATATGTTGAATGGATATATGTTATAACAGGTGCATGGTGAATATAAATGAATTGATTATTGTTTCTTAATGATGAAATGTATGTGTACATGTCGAGGACTTGTGCACGATATTCTAGATCGTATGTCGGAGACTAACTTATAGGTTAAAATGGCTAAGTGATAGCTGGATCCTATGAGGTGGGAATGCCTTGGGGACATGGACTTCGAAATATAAATGGTATGCAAGTGATGCATTATTTATTTTTGCATGATTATTATGTTGATTATCATGATGTATGGGTGGGGTAGGGTTTCAGGAAACTCAACTGCCCAGATTGGTTATATGATGACAAACTAAGTACACGTTGCAACACAGTTATTATGTTGGTGTAGACATAGTCCCTTGTTCCATTAGGGGGTTGGAGGATTTACCCACCGTTTATCCCCGAAACACAGAGTCATGGGAGGGTTTTGCTAGGCACGCTCCCCAAGGTGTGTGATGATGACTGGTGGTTTCCTACTAGGGAAGCTTGGTCGATGTAGTCGACACTTCCGCTTACAGGTTCTAACTGGAGCCGGTCATGGCTTGACACTCCAGGGTAGTCCAACAGAGGAAGGATAGGATGTGGAATTTAGTTGTGAATTAGGTAGATGATGTAGGTAGATAGGTGTAGCTTGAAGTCGGGAAGTAAAATTGATTTAACTGTGTATGTTGAAAACCCTTGATTGATTTATGTGTCGTAACTTAGTAATGTATGAATTGTTCATAAGGTAATAATATACAGTTAGGTAAAATATTGTAGAGTGCAAACTGTGTTTAAACTTGTGTCAGTAAACAATAAATTTTATGATTATGAATGATGTGTGCGGTTTAGTACTGTTAGTGTACTTACACGAGGTATGTAAGTTGTAGCTACGCTTACATAACTCGCCTATATATGTTGGTATTAGTTATCTAATGTACTATTACAGTTAGACTTGAATGCATTGTGATAGTGAATAAATTTCGTTGGGAATTAATTATTACATATGTAGTGATGCATTGATATAATTGCATCGAGTTATAAAAGGAAGGTTTAATTGTGGTTAAGGTTAAGTATTAATTGTGGTCATCTTTAAAATAGATGCTAGTAAATGATTAAGCAAATTATTGTTAACGTAATTACTAAATATTAATTAAGAGTTGATAATGTGAGTAGGTGATAATAATGTTGGTACTAAATATTAATTAATTAATGTTAACCAAATATTAATGGTATCAATTAGATCAATTTCTTGGTCTACCAATGATAATGGTGTGAGTGATATTGATAGGATTATTATTGATGATTGATAAATTGAAATTAGTTTGAATTTATAACTAGAGGGTAATTAACATTTTAGAAGTATGATAATCATTAGTTAAATGACTGGGTTATTATTAATTAATCGATGACAATTATTATTAATTAATTAATTAATAAATCATTATCAATTAAAAGATTATTACGAATAGTTGGATGTTGAACTAAAAATAATGATATATTATTATAATGATTAATTAATAGAAATTGAGATGATTAATCAATTGTTGTAAAACATGAGCGTGATAATTACATAAATTAATTTGTAATTATGTCAACTTGAAAAGACAATGGCGGTAGTCATTATTTAAATGGTTCTTAAAAACTTCACATGAAATGTGTCTGTATTGATATAAAAGAGGAGGGTAAAATTTATTTACGGGGGTGATTCGCAACTGGATAGGGCATGGGTTGACCATTAATAAGAGTCTGATAGGGGGTTGGAATTTAATGGGGAAGGATAAGAGTAGTAATGAGGGGAAAGAGTTGGCAAAGAGGGGATAAGGAGGAGAATGGAAGGAGGAGAAAGGATCTTTTGATTTTTGGGAGACAAAGAGGAAAAATGCATAGCAGAATAGGGTGAATTGTTGGAGGATTTTGTGAAGGGAAACTGGTTGGCTTGTACTCAGTTTGGGCTCAGGGGTCCAAAGGGGAACTTTTGGAGTTGGGTGGTCGACGAGACCTCGCCAATTGGCAGGGTGGCATACCAGGTTGTCTGGTCGGTTGAGTTTCTTGGGTTGGGGAAGACTTTTGGTTGCAGGGCATACAACAAGGCAAGAAGGAGTAGCAAGGGGTCAACTAGCTATCTTAAGGTGTTTTTCCTACAGGTATAAAAATCCCTTTCTAATTTTGTAATTTTTGTTTATGCTATTTTTTCTAAGGATATTTATTTGAAATACATACGTAAATATATATATTGCTGCACATGTATTGTTAGAAAATAAAACTAGAAATTAGAAAAGAAAAACATTATACTGTTACTGGCATGTAAAACCTTGTTTTTACAGGCATGAAATTTAAACATAAACTAGAAAACAAAACATAAACTTGACACATAACTTAACCGTGAAAAAGATTATATTTATTACTAAATAAGGGACATAGGTTAGGGCCCCTACACATACAAATTTTATAACTAAGTCCATATATTCAACTTTAAACTCTTTGTTTTAATATATAAAAGAACTTCTAATTTTTCATGTTAAAAGCCAAAATGCAATCCTTATTTCTTACAGCTTTGAATAGGATTATTTACTCAGATTTTATAAATAAATCATATATTCAACTTTAAACTCTTTATTTTAATATAAAAAATAATTTATTTTTTCATATTAATGTTAGAATCAAAATACTATCCTTATTTCTTACAACTTTGAAAGTTAAACATCCTTCTTACCCTCTAAGTGATTGAGATTTAAAAACCTAACATAATGGTTTACCCATTTCCCCTTTCTTCTTTTTTATTTCTATCCATACCAATTAATTTGGCATTTACGAAATCTTCATTGTATTGCTTCATCAAACTTAATTAAAGAGATGAGTTCCTTTTCTTAATCTTATTACTTAATTCATACTTAATTAAAGAGATGAGTTCCTTTTCTTAATCTCATTACTTAATTCATACTCCAACTTCGGAAACTTTCCATTAAACTAACAAAGTAGTTTTCCCTTAAAGTTACAAAGTGGAGAGTGCGACTCATCATCTTGGGAAGGTTGTGAGTGTATAATTCATAAATATGGTACTATGTTTACAAAAACAAGCACAAGTTAGGTTGATATACCTTTAAAGAATCACAATACCAAGTTCGCATGCTATTAATATTAAAAAATAATATAACAATTATAACTTTTTTATAAAATATTTTTTTATTTATATATAATTTTTTAAAATATACTTTATTGAAAAAAAACGCTAACTCTCACAACAATAATATTAAATGATGGAATGATTTAACGATTCATTACAACTTTTAAAGGAAAATGATTAAAATGCACTATGCAAATGTATACTTGTTCATCTATCTATATTACATTTTATTCCTTTAAGTTATTTATTGCTAAATATTTTTAATCAATCAATAAATTTTTTCAACTTACCTTACTGTACCCTTATTTAAGATTTATGGCAGAATAGTGAGCTTTTTTTGACAAAGGATTTTATTTACTTTTGATTTTCGCAAAGCCCAAGGATTGTTATTTGTTGTCGAGGGCGAAGCCACATAGCCAGTCTCATGTAGTCATAGTTGGAGCTAGTTAATGTTGCTACCCATTCAACAAAGTTTATGAGATAAAAGTTATAATGCAAGAGTGAAAGCCCAAAGAGCGTGAGCATAGACTCTTTTTTCTTAAATCATTTTTTCTATATAAACGTGTAATACAGTACTGAACGTCAAATAGCAAAACTATGTATTACAATAAAATTCCTTCATGATGCACATTGTATCATACACATAATTGTATCATACACATGGCTATTTAGCCTTTTTGAGTGCCCCACAAATAGTGAGTCTACTTGAGCAAGCATCAAACATGTTTATGGAATCTCAATCCACGGATTTTATTACATACCCATTAGCCTCTTTAAATTGTGGAGACCATGGGGTACTCAAATCCTTATATGAATTCTGCAATTGGTACCAATTTTGAATTTTAATTCCTAAATTGGTTATATTATTAATTTTAACAGCATAAATACTGCATTTATGCATCATTTAGTTATCTAGAATATCCATTATTTTTTATCGAATTATTATTACTATGAATGCATTCAAACCATGCTCAATAAATTATACACATAAATAATGCCTAAATAATAATCGAAACAAACACATAACATAAATAAACTCCATGGAATTCCAAACACATTTGGCACTTTTTTTTTTTTAAATATCCTCCAACCAGCTACAAGTGAAGGATGTTCCTCCTAGTCGTAGGCATACTATCAAGTCGTCTCTTTCTTTAACATATGCCACCCCCAAGCTGGGGCTATCAATCCACAAGGGGAGAACTACCACTTCTTCCTTTTCAGTACACAACCACACTCATCATGGAACACTCCTCACCCAAGGGCACCTATCATCTACCTAAGTGGTGTAGGTAACCCCATATACAGTAGACCCCAACCTCTCACTCATTCCCCATCAACCGGCACAATGTTAGTGAAGGTACCCCCTTCTACTCTCTGCAATCCTTCAAGTTGTCCCCTTCCCCTTCTGGCGCTCCATCTAGGAAGTCTCTATGACTATGATCCAAGGATGTCACATTGCAGGCCAAGTTCCCTAATCTCTGGGCACCGATTTATCGGGGTAGCTAAACTATCATTTATCAGGGTGGGATCGAGTGCTAGATTATGGAAACTAAACTTCCTTTGGATTTCCAACCAAAATTACCACATCATAGATTATCTCCCTCCATGGATGGTGGAATGAATGAATGCCTAACTGAAATTAGTTTCTAACATTATTTATGCATGGTTTTGTCTTGACACATGGCTTTCCTACAAGAGGACACTTTTTCCCTCTCAATACCTAATTAAGATAATTAACCCATGGTAAATTAAAGTGAGCCTCATAACCATGGTTAAGTGTTAAATTTTGAGCATTAATTCACAATACTCTAGGATCTTCACTGAGAGAATAACATATACAGTATATCAATGCATAACAATCACAATAAGCATGACAAGCATCACAAGAATCAAAAGCATGAGAGACAAGAGACACAGAGTTTCCGTGGGGAAAACCCTAAGGTGAAAAACCCCACAAATTCCTCGAAGATAGAGAGAGCAATGGCTCAACCAAAGTACAACCAAAATACACTTGAGATAGTCTCCTAGAAGCAGATGATCGTCCTCCTCACTAGTGCGCCACTTTCTGAGTGAGAGAGATATAACTTTCCGAATGATCTAAATAGAGATCTCCTGATCTCTATTTATACTAACATGTTTTCCCAGTGACCTTATGGGACTGACTTGTCTAGCTAGGTACATCCACAATATAATATATATTTCAAGGCCGACCCCACACATGGTGGTCTAATAACCCATCGGCAAGTACACACACTTGCGACACTTGTCAATCCACATGACGACACTTCCTTATAGAGGAATAACACATCTCTAATAAGGGTACAATAAATATATATGAAATACATAGATGAAATACATTCCGAAGTTACATATACATCAACACTCCCTCTTAACTAGGAAGGTATTTCTTGACACAGATCTGCTAGACAAGTCTTCTTCTCGGGATCATCGTCATCGATGCATCGTCGTCATCATCGTCACTGCTGCTGCTATCTCAACCAATATCTGACTCTACTCGTCATACGAAGTTCCATAGAGCGAGTCCTTTTTCATACTGGATGTAGGCCCACCACCTGGAGGTCTTCATCATCACTGGCCATACTGTGGAAATCTCAAGACTTATTACGTGTGTCACAAAACCTTAAAAGAGTCTCTTGACTAGCAAGAACCCTAAAGAGCATCTGAGGCGTTTTTCATCCTGTCCAGATCTCCAAGACTTATTACATGTGACCCCACCACAAAACCTCGAAAGAGAATCCTAGGACTGATTATGAGCACAAGGCTCAACCTATCGGATCTCCGAGGGCACAAATTACATGTGGTCACCACAAAACCTCGAAAGAGCATCCCAGGACTGATTACGAGCACAAGGCTCAACCTATCGGATCTCCCAGGGCACAAATTACATGTGGTCATGGCAAAACCTCGAAAGAGCATCCCATGACTGATTACAAGCACACGGCTCAACCTATCGGATCTCCCAGGGCACAAATTACATGCCATAGGACAAAACCTCGAAAGAGCATCTGCCAGATATCCCAGGGCACAAATTACATGCCATAGGCAAAACCTCGAAAGACTATCTGCAGATCTCCCAGGGCACAAATTATATGTCCTCCCAAGCAAAACCTCGAAAGAGCATTTGCCAGATATCCCAGGGTACAAATTACATGCCATAGGGAAAACCCTCGAAAGACTATCTGCAAATCTCCCAGGGCACGAATTACATGCTTATCTGCACAACCTGTTCCACGGCCACAGAGTATCAACCTGATACTCACCTTTCATCATCCTGATGTACACATGATCATCCTGATCATCATCACTGCAACATCCTGAAGCTCGTCATCCATGATCATCCTGATCATACAATGCATCTACCTGATGCATACCAAGTATCTACCTGATACATATCATCATACATGATCCACCTGATCATATAGTGTATCCACCTGATACAAATACATGATACATGTCATCATACATGATCCACCAGATCATACAATGTATCCCCCTGATACATATACAGATACATGGTCCAAGCATCCAACATGATGCATATACAAAATACATACAAATGATCCAACTGATCATATCCAACATCCAACATGATGCATACATACATAAATGATCCAACTGATCATATCCGGCATCCAACATGATGCATACATACATAAATGATCCAACTGATCATATCCAGCATCAACACGATGCGTACATACATACAAATATAAATGATCCAACAGATCATATCCAACATCAACATGATGCATACATACATACAAATATAAATGATCCAACTGATCATATCTAGCATCCAACGTGATGCATATACAGAGCAGTAACTGGAGCATCGTCCTAATACTCATCATCCAGCGCTTACATCCACAGCCATGTGAAGGATCCTCCTTCCAACATGCTTGGAATGGTTTCAACAAATGTGTACATCACTTCTTCCTCGAAGTGTCATCGATCTGAAGAACACCAAGCCTCTCCCTGAAGTAATCGAACTTCACCCTGGCTAGTGGCTTCGTCAACACATCTGCAATCTGCTCGTCCGTCGCAACATACAGGAGCTTCACGGCTCCTCTCTGCACCATATCCCTGATATAGTGATATTTGATCTCTATGTGTTTCGACCTGTCATGAAACACTGGTTTCTCAGATAGCTTCACACAATTCTGGTTATCACAGAAGATACCAGTAGCATCCAACGAGAGATCAAATAACTCGGACAGTAGCTTCCATAGCCATACTGCCTCACAACTAGCTGAACAGGCTGCAACATACTCTGCCTCAGTTTTACTCAGTGCTACGCAGGACTGCTTCTTGCTAAACCAAGAGATCACACCTGATCCCATACTGAAGTAGCATCCAGATGTGCTCTTCCTATCTGCAGCACTGCCAGCCTAATCTGAATCAACATAACCCTGTAGGTTAAACTTTTGATTCGCCTCATACTTGAGCCCATAATCCACTGTACCCTTCAGGTACCTCAGAACATGCTTTACAGCAATAAGATGAACACTCCTCGGATCTGTCAGGAACTGATTCAATGTGTTCATCGCAAAGCAAATATCTGGTCTCGTGTTCGTCAGGTACATCAAGGACCCAATCATCTAACAATACATAGAGACATCAACCAGCTCAGATGAAGCATCACATAGAAGCTTCAGATTCGATGCCATAGGTGTGGCCATGGCCTTGCAATCCATCATCTTGAATCTCTTCAGGATATCTACTGTGTACTTCCCTTGACCAAGGAAGATCCCACCTGCACTCTGCCACACCTCCATACCTAGGAAATAATGCATCATTCCCAAATCTTTCATATCGAACTCGGTGGCAAGCTTTCTCTTAGTATTTGCAATCAATCTATCATCTCCTGTTACAAATAAGTCATGCACATATAGGAGTAGAATCATAGGTTCCCTTCCTCAACCTTGTAGTAGAGGTTAGAATCCGCTTTACTCTTGGTAAATCCCAAACTAGATAGGAAACTGTCCATCCTACCATACCAGGTTCTAGGAGCTTGTTTCAAGCCATACAAATCTTTCTTCAATCTGCACACATATGACTCCCTGTCATGTATTTCAAAACCGAGTGGCTGCTCCACATATACTTCCTCTTCAACTACACCATTCAAGAAAGCAGTCTTGACATCCAGCTGGTGTATTTTCCATTTCATCGCTGCAGCCAGGGCAAGTACTGTTCTGATGGAAGTATACATGGCTACAGGTGCAAAATTTTCTTCATAATCTATTCCCTCTTTCTGAGAGAAGCCACGAGCTACGAATCTTGCTTTGTATTTTTCTACACTGCCATTTGCAGCATGCTTGATTTTGTAGATCCATTTGGAAGTCACAACAAACTTCTCTTTAGGTCTTGGGACAACATTCCAAACATCATTCTTCATTATTGATTGGTATTCCTCAACCATGGCATCCTTCCATTCTTTATTTTCCGTTGCTTCTTCATAACTGGAAGGCTCTTTGTTCATAATGTCACAAAGTAAAGCAACATAGCTGGTATGTGATCTGGTTCTCTTCTTTGCTCTGTGTTCTTCTTCTGGAATGCCAAATATTTCTGCATCTTGAATGAGCTCTCTAGCCCATGCAGGTTTCCTCTTGTGAGAGTTATCCTCACGGGGTGGATCTACAGGTTCTTGCGGATCTTCAAACTCACGAACAACTTCTGGAACTGCTTCAGTCATGGTAGTGTCTTGAAATCTAGTTTCCTTAGGTTCTTCATAAACTTCGATAGGTTCCTTCCTTGACTTGATGAATGCTAAGTTTTCATCAAATGTTACATCCCTGCTGACATCAATCTTCTTGAACCCTGGAAAGTATATTCTGTAAGCCTTCGAGCTTTCACTGTAACCCACAAAGATACCCTTCTTTCCCGAAGGATCTAGTTTAGTCCTCTTTTCCTTTGGGACATGAGTGTATACTAGACAACCAAATATTTTGAGATGGATGACTTCAGGTTTCTTATCATAAAAGACCTCTTCTGGTGTCTTGTTGTCCAATATCTTGTGGGGTGTTCTGTTCTGCACATATACAGTTGTTCTAGCTGCTTCTGCCCATAGATGCATAGGTAGATCCTGGTCACGCAGCATTTCCCTTGCTGCTTCCATGATTGTTCTGTTCTTCCTTTCTGCAACTCCATTCTGTTGAGGATTATAAGGAGCAGTCAACTCTCTCTTAATCCCTGAATCACTACAAAGCTTCTTGAAGTCACCTGAGGTAATTATCCACCATTGTCGGATCTGAATTTTTTGATCTTCTTATCAATTTGATTCTCCATCAAGGTTTTGAATTCCTTGAATTTATCAAACACCTCATCTTTGTTCTTCAAGAAGTATACCGAAGTCTTCCTGGATAAGTCATCAATAAATGAGACATAGTAAACATACCCACTTAGAGAAGTGGATGACCTAGGACCACATACATCTGAGTGGATGATTTCCAGGATGTCTTTTTCCTTGCTTTCACTGCTTGGGAAATCCTTCTTAATGTTCTTACCTTTTGCACATCCTTTGCAAACACCTTCATGTTTGGTCTTGATTTTAGGAAGACCCTCTACAACCTTGCTTGCAATTGGAAGTTCCCTATACTGCATATGAGCAAGTCTTCTATGCCAAAGTCTACTTGGCTCCATGGATTCATGTACCATGGCATGTTCAGGTTGTCCCTTCAATTTATACAAACCTCCCTCTTGCTCTCCAATCACTACTGCATCATCTATGTTCTTTCCCTTTGGCCACATTAGGACTTGGCCATCCACAAATGCAACTCTCATACCTTTTGTATCCAATGCAGAGATGGAGAGTAAGTTCTTCTTGAGCCCAGGTACATAAAGGACTTCTTTCATCTTCAAAGATTTTCCAGAATCTAGGTTGTAGGAGGCTTCACCACTTCCTTTGATTGGGTATTGATAATCATCCCCAAGTTTCACCTTATGGGGTGATTCATGTTCAGATAGATTCACAAAAGATTCCTTAAACCTAGTCATGTGTTTGAAAGCCCCACTGTCAATCAATCAATCATTACAACCATGGGAGATAGTACCTGTGAGAGCATAAATTAGAACATATTCTTCTTCACTTGATGAGTCATCATCACTATCACTTTCTGCCCTAGCCTTCTTTTTTGGGGGTTCATCATCTTCGGCAGCATGAGCATGATATCTTCTTTTGTTATTATTCTTCTTCTTATTAAAGTTGGTGTTGTTGTCTTTCTTCTTCTTGGGACAATCTGAAGCAAAGTGTCCCTTCTCATTGCAATTGAAGCATCTGAGATCTTTCTTATCTTTATGATAATGGTGGTGTGAGAATCTCCTGTTATGAGATGATTCCTTCTTGGACTTGCCTTTACTGGCATGTGCTGTGAGAGCTTGATCTTCATTTCCCATCTTTTCTTCTCGGGCCACAAACCTAGCTTCTTCTTGAGAGAATTCTTCCCGCAATCTGTTGAAGGAGATCAACTTCTTCCTTGCACAAATTCCTTGAATAAAGGAATCCCATGACCTGGGTAGGCCATTTAGAGTGGTCATCACCACTTCACCATTCTCCACCATTTCATCCACTGCTTCTAGTTGTTCCTTGATCTGGGAGACCCTTGAAAAATAAGATTGAATGGTTTCTCCATTATGAAACTTTACTCTTTTCAATTGGTTTTGCAGGGTCATCTTCTGATTTATGTTCTTCCCTTCAAATAGCTTGGTCAAAGAGTCAAACATCTCCTTGGGTGTCTTTAGAGAAGACACATGGGGTATGAGATGATCTTTGATAGAAACAACAATGATTATCTTTTCCTTGGCCAAGTTTTTCTTATGCAATATCTTAGCCTCTTCATCCTCTAGGATAGGGATGTCTTCTTTTACATATGAGTCCAACTCATTCTCTTCCAGGATTAACCCAATCCTATACTTCCAAGCTCAGAATTTATCAGCTCCTTCAAGCTTATCCTCAAGCTTGGCGTGGTGAGACATATTAAAGAGTACTTCAAATGGAAATAGAAAAGATTTAGGCCTTACCACTTGAAATGCTGAAAACTGGATCTGGTCCCGAATTAGGGTTTGTTGGAAAAACCCTAAAAATTCAAAATGTGAATTTCAATTTTCTGAAAGAATAGAAAGATGTGCCTTGATGAGCTGATCAGCCTGGTGTATTCAAAATTTGAGATCAACAAAGATTTACCCTTCAAATTTGCCTTTTTGTCCTCCCGGGTTCACTGGGGAGAGCCTTGAATTAGGGTTTGAGTTTCCCGGAGATCTACCTAGCCAAAAATCTCGATCCAAAGCTCTAAACTTCAATTTTTGCAAGGAGCTTCCAGCTATGTATTCAGATTTCAGAAATTCCTATTTTTGTGGAAACCCTAATTTTTAGGGCCAAATGTGAAAATGCTCAAAATTGAATTCTGATTGGATAGATAGATTCTCCTTGATGAGTAGAGTCAATATACTATACTGCTTTTCCAAAAACTGTGGAGAGAAACCCAATAAACAAGAAACTCAAGTTTTCGTCACTACAAAATGTCTTCTTCTCAGGTTAGCTCTGATACCATGTTAAATTTTGAGCATTAATTCACAATACTCTAGGATCTTCACTGAGAGAATAACATATACAGTATATCAATGCATAACAATCACAATAAGCATGACAAGCATCACAAGAATCAAAAGCATGAGAGACAAGAGACACAAAGTTTCCGTGGGGAAAACCCTAAGGTGAAAAACCCCACAACTTCCTCAGAGATAGAGAGAGCAATGGCTCAACCAAAGTACAACCAAAATACACTTGAGATAGTCTCCTAGAAGCAGATGATCCTCCTCCTCACTAGTGCTCCACTTTCTGAGTGAGAGAGATATAACTTTCCGAATGATCTAAATAGAGATCTCCTGATCTCTATTTATACTAACCTGTTTTCCCAGTGACCTTATGGGGCCGACTTGTCTAGCTAGGTACATCTACAATATAATATATATTTTAGGGCCGACCCCACACATGGTGGTCTAATAACCCATCGACAAGTACACACACTTGTGACACTTGTCAATCCACATGATGACACTTCCTTATAGAGGAATAACACATCTCTAATAAGGGTACAATAAATATATATGGATACATAGATGAAATACATTCCAAAGTTACATATACATCAACATTAAGGGACCTGGGGTTTAAAATGCTAATGATGGCTAGGGACATAATCTATTTTCACTGTTAACTAGGGTCATCACCCCTTAGTCCCTTCTCACTTCCCCCACTTGTGAAATCACAGCCCCCCATCTCTTCTTTTCCTTCTTCACTTGCAAATGTCGGGGATTTTTATATCAAAAAGAAAATATAAATATTTACAATATATTCAATCGTCATAGACCATTCATATCCAGCTTCTATCCTTTACATAATTACATCATATTTACATCTTGGAGTAAAAACAAGTGTTGCAGATTTAGGGAGTTTTACTTTAATCAGTATGAAATGAAATCATGGACAACAAAAAGAGAATAAGAAGGTGAAAAAAGGCCATTCCTAAGAAGGGGAGTAACAAATATGAAATGCTTAGTTTTAGTTTACTGAAACACAATATGTCCATTCATATGGTCCACGTGGAGACAACTCTGAATAACATCACAAAACTATCCCCTCTACAATTGAAATGGAATCCATGGAAATATATACACATCCAACTAATAATTCCCTTATGCACATGAGTCTATGTGAACAATAAAGCCAGGACAATAAACATTGAAAAGTTAAAGAGATGGGAGAAGAGCAATGTCCTCTAGCTAATCCTAGAAAGAAGAAAGTGATGGATGATATTATTGAGGAAGAATGATTGATGATTTAATCAACATTGACCTCTTAACTTCAGTAATTCCATTGCATATCCTAGAGAATACATCAAATGCACTTATATTCTAATTTCAACATAAGCTAGATAGTGGAATTAAGGAGAAACTCATACTATACCAATTTGATAATTGCTAATATTTAATTGGTCTCAAAGCATCATCCCATCCATATACTAAAAATGTAATTCATTTAGGGATGAAGGGTACGGGGCCATTAGCATCCAAAATACACTAGAAGAGTCATAATTCAATTAATTTGGGGAAGGTTCGAGATATCATGGGTTAGTTCTTGTAATACCCCCATTTTGACCCTTATTATATATTGACTTTTAATGTAAATATTGTATACATGCGATGTATGTTTTCCTAGAGTGGATTTCAAGGCCAAGACCCCACTAGTGGATGCTCATTTTTATTTAAAAGGAAAATAATTTGATATTATGTTATCCATGTGCTATTAAGCCATGTAACATTTTAAAATGATGTAAATATTAATATTGCAACAAAATACCAAAAACTGGCTACAGAAGCAATTAATAAGAGGGGGGCATGTATAGCCACTAGGGAGAGGTGAGGGGGTTGTGGGATTGAACCCCATGCTGCCAAATGTCATATTGAGAACCCATTTGACTTTTATTGTTGACAATTAATTCTGTTGTAAGGAAGTAGTTGAGGAATCGGTCCATGGATTCAATGGAGCATGGGCAGCCCAAAAATTCACATGGCAGAGTATGGGCTCTGTTTACTTGACCCACAAGTCACTCTACCTCATGGGAATTCGTTTTCCCTCATTCTCATTCCATTGTTGAAAATCTAAGCATAAGTTTCCAACCATTACACATTCCCAGCAGTGAGAAAAACAAGAAATCGCAACCCAGAATTAAGCCATGTTTTAAGGTGCTAAGAACGCCCAGAAATTTGTGTGCACAGTGAAATCCAATGGGGGATCCATAGACCTGAACCTTAGGGCAAATTTGAGAGTGTTAGATGCCCATAGATCCATAGGAAAACCTAGATTTGATAGCCCAAAAATCCAATTATGGGACAGAGTCATTTGGCCATAGAATTGAGAAAATCCAACCGTGAATGACAGAGAAGAAGATAAAACAGAGGTTAGAATTGCTTGACAAACCCAGTGAAGGCTAGAATCTTAAAGATTTATCAATTTGGACCTTTCTATTCCCACCCTGAAGAGAACTGGAGGGAAGGGGCGCCTGAGGGACTGTGTAGCAGAGAAGGGGACCTTCCATATGTTGGGTGTGGTAGGTATTGTGGGTGCCAAGGTTGTTTGAGTTTAGTTTGAGATGCCTGTAGCTCTGTGGTTGATCTCACTGGATTAGCATCCTCTTCCTTTGTCTATTTGCATGCTTAATAAACCCAATTGTGTGCTGGCTTAACATGACTATTTGTGTGAAACCATGGCTGTGAGTGAGCCTGTTTAGTTCCTCCTTAGTGGATACATAGCCCAACTCGGGGGTGGTCTCTCAGCTAAACGAATATAGGTTGGACAGAGACCTATGGTTGGGTGGAACGTTTCTGTCACATAGTCAGTTGATTGGACAACTTCTTTAAAAGATAAGTGCTCTCTGTGGTTCTAAATTATACTAATTCCTATGTTATGATTATCTGTTATTTCAAGTCAATTTGAATTAAATGATCGCATGGAATTAATTAGTAGGAGGCTTGTGTATAAGCCTGAACATGAGGGATGGTTCATATATCATGGTTTCATCATTTTGCTTGTGTTAAATATGTTATTAGTATTGCATGTTTTAGATGCAGTAATCAAATTTAGGTCTACTGCGTAATTTTAATTATGCATTTTATTAAATTGTAAATTACATCATATGGGATTAGGGGAAGAATTAGACACCCCAATCCCCTATTGTTGTGTCCATGTTCCCTCTGTGGGTCGGGATGATGGGAGGGGACGTGACAGAGTGGTATCAAATCCCAAAGTTGCAGCACTTGGGATGTTGGGCCAGAATCTATGCTACAGGCAGATAATCAGAATATTTGAAAAGGTGTTGGGTGATGTTTTGTATTGGAATATTGATATGGAATCAAGTGTGCAAATTTATAGAGGATCACATTGTTACATAGGGATCTCCGAGATCTTTCCAACGGTACCAAGTTTGTCAAAAATGAACTTAGGATGCGAAAATTATCATCCTCGGAAGATGCAGGGTTGCATGGTCGACTCCCGCATTGCGGATTGAGGAAGTCAGAGGCGTGATTTTTCGAAGTTGTGCATTTGGGGTGCCGAATTTCCGAACCCACATTGCATATTGTGGAATTCGGAGGCGTGATTTTTTGAAGTTGTGCATTTGGAGTGCTAACTTTCCAAACCCGCATTATGGATTGCGGATTGCGGAAGTCAGAAGGTCCAAGATCTCCAAAGTTATATTATCATTTCCGACTTTCTGAACCCGCATTGAGGATTACGGAAGTCAGGAAGAGATTTGATATGTTGAGTCAAATTTATCCTTCCAAACTTGACTTGCGGATTTCGGAAGGTGGGAAGTTGAGGTAAATTTGATGGAGTCATCTCGGCAACACCGACTTCTGACTCCTCACTTGCGGATTGCGGAAGGTGGGATGTCGGGTTAAAAAAGAAAAGTATAAATCCTGAAACCCGATTTTTGGATAGCAGGAGTTGTCGGACTCAGAATTGGATGAGTCCTGTGATTTTCTGACGCCATTAACGAAGGCCATGAAATAACCAGAGAGAGTCCCGAGCCCATTATACTCCAATTTGGCATAAAATGAGAAATAATGACTTTTATAAATCGGTGTCCCGAAGCTTAGCGAAAGGTTTGATTGAGTTGAAATCACTATGGAGCAGACACAATGTTAATTTTGGAATCTTTGAGCCAAATTCTAAAGGATGTGGAGTCAGGGTGAGCGAGAACGCCAAAAAGCACTATTTTGGGCCACTTTTTGAGGATTTTGAAAAGCTTGCAGTGGATAAAAGTGACCCTAGATGTAGGATTCAAGAAATCTACTGAACTCAACATTTCATCTTCTCTTTAACACATACATTTTCTGTTAGACAAGTATTTTCTAGAAATGCTTAGTTTGGAAGATAGCCATTTTTGGCCAAATTTTTGAAATTTTGGGAAAAAGTGAAAAGTAAAAAGTAGTAAAAGCCAGAATTTTATAGAAGTTGACTGGTGCATCGAAATAGGGATCAGAAATTTCCTGAGTGTTCCTTTCTATATGGACTAACTTCTTCCAATAGAAAAGTTTTCACGATTCTTCCTATATTTTTTTCTACAAGTGGCTGAAGTTGGCCTTTCAAATAAAATGCAGTTGTATAAAAAAGTGCAGAAATTTGGTAAAAATTGACATTTTTGAAGTAATATAATTTCCATATATTAAGTTGGAATGAAGCATGTAGACATGCATTGGAAATCTTATCTAGCAAGGAACAATGGTGCATAATCAGAATTTGAATGAGGGATTCATATGTCCTAGATATTCGGAGCAGAAAAGTGGCAGTGGCGTTGTTTTGACAAAAAAAATTGTTGTCAATATGGGTAATTTCCAGAATTGCATGAATGGGGCAAAAGAGAAGAAAGCATCATAGATCTGTGAATTATTCCATGAGTTTAATTCTATCTAATATTGATGTTTTATGTTTTATATGCATTCCTAAGATGTCTAATAAATGTATCTATAATGCACAGTGTTTGCAACTGATAAGATTTGAATAGTTGCAGCAGAGGGCAGCAGGTAGGGAAAGAGTTTCAAAGGAAAAATGGTAACCATGAATGATGCTCGGGACCCTTATGAGCATGATGATGATGTTCTAGGAGAGAACACGAAATAATAAATTGCTGAGACTGAATCCAATGGGAGAAGGGAGCAAATAACTCCTTAGAATTTGGTTGAAACCATGATAAGCTTTAATGAAAGATTGATGAAGGCTTAGGAGGAACAGAACCAGCTCAATGCTTCTATTTTGCAGAACCTCACTGATATGTAGCAGAGGATAAACCTTGGGTCCAACCCAAGCAATGTAGGTAAAGAAGGAAGAGATACAGAGAGTCGGTCTAGAGGTCATTCTAGGAAGAGGACTCCAAGCCCAAGAAAGAGTTTTGTGAGCAAAAAGCATAGAACACCCTCCTCAAGATCTTCTTCTAGTAGGTCATGTGACTCCAGAGGTTCTCGAAGAATTCCAAGGCATACTTCTATCGGATTTGAAGGAAGAAATAAATTCAAAGGAATTGCATAGGGAGAATTCAGGAAGGTGAGACCTCCCACATTTGATGGAGAAGATAAGACTGGCCAAGAGGCAGAGGAATGGCTTCTTGGGATGAAGAAATATTTCAGGATTCATGATTACTCAGGAAATGAAAAGGCCAAAATTTCCATTTACAATCTTAATGGCAGAGCTTCAATTTGGTGGGAGCACCTCATGCAAGTTAAAGGGATGAATGAAAGGAGGATCAGCCAGGAGCAATTTAAAAAGTATTTCAAGGAAAAATACCTTTTATGCTAGGTATTATGACAATAAGAGAAAATGATTCAATGAACTCAAGTTGGGACAAAAATCTATGGAAGAAGATGTCCATAAATTTTTGGAATTGTTGAGGTATGTGGACTATATCAAATATGAGAGGGTAAAGATCCAATGCTTCCTTGGAAGTCTACCTCAAAGTTTCAGAGATAGGATTGAGTTTGTTAATCCACCAAGTCTTGATGAAGCCATTATGATGGAAATGCATTGTTATGAGCAGAGCAAAGGAAAATCAGAGGTTCACCCAACATGGAAAGGAAATTCAAATGGGATGTTTGATCAAAGGAAAAGTGGATTTAAGCCACCATTAAAAAATCAGCCAAGAAATGTTCCACAGGGGCAGCAAGCACGAAGTGGGAACAAGCCAGCAGTAGCAGCAGAAAAAGCATCAAAAGCGCCACTTTAGTGTTGGGGATGTGAAAGAAACCACATTCTTAAAGATTGTCCAAATCGGAGGGAGAATCCACAAAGTTTGCACAAATTAAAAGGAGAAGCTACGGTAGAGGATATGGCAAGGGAAATGCCTCAAATTTATGCAGTGTTGGATAATCATCAGGTAGACCATCAATCAACAGTGGTGGAAGTTGAAGGTAAGATTGCTAAGCAATCTATTTATGTTTTGATTGATCTAGGATCTACTCATAGTTATGTTTCTCCAAAAGTGGTTGAAGGTTGTTCTCTTAGAAAAATGAAGCATAGTAAGTCTTGGTTAGTTCAGTTAGCCACATGGACCAATAGAAAAGTGAGTGAAGTAGTGATGGAGTGCCCCATGGAGTTGAATGGATTCCTAACAAAAATAAATTTGAATGTCCTACCATTAGGATCTTATGATGCTCTAATTGGTATGGATTGGTTGGAAATGCATAGAGCCAAGATAGATTGCTATGAAAAGGTATGTGAATGCATTGATGAAGAGGGAAGACAAAGATTAGTAAGAGGAATTCCCAATAAAGTCTCAATAAGACAGATTTCAGCCTTACAGTTGAAATGTTTTTATAAGAAGGGTTGTCAATTATATGTAGTTCATATATCAGATTCATCAGAGGACAAAGGACCAAGGATAGAATAATTCCAGTTGTTGTAAGAGTTCAAAGATGTGTTTCTGGATGAAGTGTTGGGACTGTCACCAAAGAGAGATATTGATTTTACCATCGATATTTTTCCAGGGGCAGCGCCAATTTCCAAATATCTTTATAGAATGAACATGCTAGAATTGATAGATTTAAAGATGTAGCTACAAGAATTAATGGACAAGAAGTATATTAGGCCAAGTGTATCTCTTTGGGGAGCACCGGTCTTATTTATCAATGTAACGTCCCCTCCCGTGGACCCAATTCAAGGAAGGGAACACGATACCAATCTCTGGGAATTTTCATAAAACTCAGCCCATTCATAAGATTCATACACATGAATTCAAAAATGTGCAGATGCAAATTAATCCAATATGCACAACGGAATTAAAACTCATCCACACACATATCCTATGCATACAGCATATAAAAAACAGTCATCAATTTAAACATTGCAGAAGTAAATACATAGACATAAAAACACTTATCTTCGTTGTGCAATTGTCCCAAACAACTAGCTATGTCACTGTAACGTTCCACCCAACTGTAGGTCTCTGCCCAGCTTGTATTATTTCAACACTTAGAGACCACCCCCGAGCTGGGCATGATTTCTACAAGGAAAAGGGGACATTCCAGCTCATACATAGCCAAATAATCATTTCATCTAAACCAAGCCAGTCCATAGCTGGGTTTATCAGGTTAGATTTGAACCCTCTTCATTTATGGATTCTTGCACTCAAGCTCAAGCCAAAGCAATGGATACCCATCTCAACCCCAACATTCACTTACACACAACAAACTCAAAAAACTGGGTATGGATACACATTTTCAGCAAAGGTATTTTACAAAACAGGCTCCATGGGTTTTCCCCAAATCATGGCTCACCTAAAACGAACTATGGGAAGGGAAATTCATCCCAAGGGAGCAAACCCGATTTCTCCCACAAGTTATGAGCATTTCAAATGGCCAATACGGCCTCATTGAAACCCCAAATAGATCTGTTCTCTTCCCCACTGGTAACCAAAACAAAAACGCCATTCTCCCAATTGAGAATGAAGGAAAACATAGGAAAACATGGCTGGAAAACGCCCAGGTAGCTTCAAACGCGTGATGGAGAGAAACTGGTTGATGGGTAATGGATTGGGGAGTAATTCATGGCTAGTTTCTTTCCCAAGGAGCAAAAAACGTTTTTCCATGAAGGGTGGCTTGCCCGTACTCGAATTTGGACAGCCATACCTCTCCATTCCCAAGGCATTAACTACCTCAACCAACTCTTGGGAGAAATAAATGATTGGGTACAAAATTCAACATGGGTAGTTGAGGGTTTTGTGGGTTCTCTCATTGACACTTGGCTTGACTTGATTGGTTCAAGGGTTTGAATGTTTTCTCTCCCAATTCCTTGTAAAATCATGCCCCAATTTCTTGTTGCATTGCATAGCTAGTTGTGGGTATTTTATTAAAATGTATATTTATATGATATTCGCAATTCCATTGTGCATGGCTAGCACGTAAACCATATACATCAATAAATCGATTGCGGGGCGTTGGCCTTGAGCTCCTCACCATGATTTTATAACAATATTACATTATTTATGATTTTAATTACATATGGTCAAAATGGGGACATTATAGTCAAGAAAAAGGATGGGACTTTAAGGCTGTGTATTGATTACAGGCAACTAAATAAAGTGACAGTCAAGAATAAGTACCCATTGCCAAGAATTGATGATTTGTTTGATCAAATGAAGGAATCTAAACTGTTTTCTAAGATTGACTTGAGGTATGGCTATCATCAAGTGAGGATAAAAGAAGAAGACATTCACAAGACAACTTTCCGGACAAGATATGGCCATTATGAGTTCACTGTGGTGCCATTTGGTCTTACCAATGCACCTGCTACATTCATGTGTCTCATGAATAGTGTCTTCAATAAGTATTTGGATAAGATTGTGTTAGTATTCTTGGATGGAATTCTTGTTTATTCAAAGAATGAAGAAGAGCGTGACGAACATCTAATAATGGTGTTGCAAGTTCTTAGAGAACACTAATTGTATGCAAAGCTGAGCAAGTGTGATTTCTATCAAAGGAAGGTACAGTATTTGGGTCATGTCATCTCAGAAGAAGGAATTGCAATGGATCCAGAAAAGATTGAAGCCATAATGGATTGGCCTACTCCAAAGAATGTTACAGATGTTAGATATTTTATGGGTCTTGCAGGCTATTATAGAAGGTTCATTGAAGGATTCTCCAAGATAGCTCATCCAATTACATCATTGCAGAGGAAGAATGTCAAGTTTGTATGGTCTGAAAATTGTGAGAAAAGCTTTCAACAGCTAAAGAAATTACTTACCAGGGCTTCTGTTTTGAAGATTGCAGATCCAAAGAAGGATTTTGTAGTGTGCATAGATGCTTGCATTGAAGGGCTAGGTGGAGTGCTCATGCAAGAAGGATTTTTTATTTGCTATGAGTCAAGGAAATTAAAAAAGCATGAAAAGAATTATGCCACGCATGATTTAGAATTAGCGTCATAGTACATGCTCTCAAGATGTGGAGACATTATTTGTTGGGAAGAATATTCAAGCTTAGGACATACCACATGAGCTTGAAGTATTTGTTTGACTAGCCAAACTTGAGTGCTAGGCAAGCTAGATGGCTGGAATTTCTTTGTGAATTTGATTTTGAAATTAAGCATGTAAAAGGGAACGAGAATAAGGTTGCAGATGCTCTTAGCAAAAAATTTCACGTTGCAGCATTAAGTATGTGCAAATCATATTTGAAGACAAGAGTTCTTGAATCCCAAACCAGTGATGAAACTTACCTTCAAATTAAAGAAAAATTGCAGCAGGGAAATATAGATGAAAAGTGTGCAGGATATCAGCTTGGTGAAGATGATATTCTCCTTTATAAAGGTAGACTATATATTCCAAATTGTGTTGATTTAAAGAAGCTAGTGATGGATGAAATACATCAAATGCCATACTCTGGACATCTAGGATATCAAAAGACAATAACAACATCAAGAAAGCAATAATTTTGGCATGGGATGAAGAAGGACATAGCATAATACATTTCTAGGTGTAAAAAATGCCAACAAGTCAAGGAAGAACATCAACATCCAGTGGGATTATTGCAGCCTTTTCCCATTCCGGAATGGAAGTGGGAAGTAATTTATATGGATTTTATAACAGGTTTGCCAATGATAGTGATGAAGCATGATTCAATTATGGCAGTGGTGGACAAGCTATCAAAGGTAGATCACTTTATTTCAGTCAAGTCCACTCATAAGACAAGTGACATAGCAAATATTTTCATGAAGGATATATTTAGATTGCATGGATTCCCCAAGGCAATAATTTCAGATCGAGATGTAAAGTTCACATCCAATTTTTGGAAGGGATTATTTCAGGAATTTGGAACTCAACTGAATTTTAGTACATCATATCATATTCAAACAGATGGCCAAATTGAGAGGGTGAATCTGGTTCTTGAAGACATGCTAAGAATGTATGTGATGGATAAGCCATCCAAGTGGGAGGATTACCCACACTTCGTAGAATTTGCATACAATAATGGACATCAAGCATCATTGGGAATGAGTCCATTTGAGGCATTGTATGGCAAAGGATGCAAGACTCCAGTGAATTAGGACAGTCTGGTGAACAGGTTAGTGCTTGGGCCAGAGATGATCATGGAAATGGAACAAGAAATTGTTAAGATCAGGCAGAATTTAAAGGCAGCTCAGGACGGGAAAAAGAGTTATGCAGATTTGAAAAGAGTGCATAAGGAATTAAGATTGGGGATCTTGTTTATTTGAGAGTGAAACCATGGAAAAGTTCCCTAAATTTGGGGAGTTGTGCCAAGTTGGTACCGAGATATTGTGGGTCATTTGAAGTCCTTGATGAGATAGTACTAGTTGCATATAGAATTGCATTGCTTGCTAACATGAGAGCTCATAATGTTTTCCATGTTTCTTTGCTTAAGAAGTCTATACATGATCCTAATCACATGATTGATTGGAATGTGATATAGGTGGAACCCGAGGGAGAGTTCCAAGTGGAGCCTATGCACATTCTCGAAAAGAAGCCTACATTGCACTAGAACCGAGCCATCAGACAGGTAAAGGTGCAATGGAAGCACCTTAGTCCCGATGATGCTACATGGGAGCTGGAGGATCCCATGAGAGAGGCATTCTCATTTTTGTTCAGTTTTGAGAACACCGAGAAAAGTGTTGTTCTAAGGGGGGGGGAATGTAATACCCCCATTTTGACACTTAGGATATATTGGCTTTTAATGTAAATATTTTATACATGTGATGTATTTTTTCCTAGCGTGGAGCTTAAGACCAAGGCCCCACTAGTGGATGATCAGTTTTATTTAAAAGGAAAATAATTTGATATTATGTTATCCATGTGCTATTAAGCCATGGAACAATGTAAAATGATGTAATATTAATATTGCAATAAAATACCAAAAAATGGCTATGTAAGCAACTAATAAGAGGGGGGCATGTGTATCCACTAGGGAGAGGTAAGGGGGTTGTGGGATTGAACCCCATGATTCCAAATGTCATCTTTAGAACCCATTTGACTTTCCTTGCTGATAATTAATTATGTTGTAAGGAAGTAGTTGAGGAAATCATTCCATGGATTCAATGGAGCATGGGCAACCCATAAATTCATATGGCAGAGTATGGGATCTGTTTCCTTGACCCACAAAGCACTCTATCCCATGGGAATTATTTTTTCCTCATTCCCATTCCATTGTTGAACATCTAAGCATCGGTTTTCATCCATAACACATTCCCAGTAGTGAGAAAAAACATAAATCGCAACCCAGAATTAAGCCACTTTTTGAGGTGCTAAAAACGCCCAAAAAATTGTGTGGACAATGAAATCCAATGGGGGATCCATAGACTTGAATCTTTGGGTGAATTTGAGAGTGTTAGATGCCCATAAATCCATAGGAAAAACCAGATTTGATAGACCGAAAATCCAATTATGGGACATAGCCATTTGGACATAGAATTGAGAAAATCCAAGCGTGAATGATAGAGAAGAAGATAGAACAGAGGTTGGAATTGCTTGAAAAACCCAGTGAAGGCTAGAATCTCAAATATTTAGCAGCTTGGAACTTTCTATCTCCACCTTGAAGAGCAATGGAGGGAAGGGGTGCCTGAGAGACTATGTAGTAGAGAAGGAGATCTTCCTTGCGTTGGGTGTGGTAGGTATTATGGGTGCCAAGGCTATTTGAGTTTAGATTGAGATGCCCGTAGCTCTGTGTTTGAGATCACTGGCTTAGCATCCTCCTCCTTTGTCTCTTTGCATGCTTGATAAACCCAACTGTGTGGTGGCTTAGCATGACTGTTTGTGTGAAACCATGGCTGTGAGTGAGCCTGTTTAGTTCCTCCTTAGTGGATACATATCCCATCTCGGGGGTGGTTTCTCAGCTGAAAGAATATAGGTTGGACAGAGACCTATGGTTGGGTGGAACGTTTCTCTCACATAGCCAGTTGCTTGGACAACTTCCTTAAAAGGTAAGTGCTCTCTATGGTTCTAAATTATGCTAATTGCTATGTTATGATTATTTGTTATTTCAATTCAATTTGAATGAAATGATCACATAGAATTAATTAGTAGGAAGCATGTGTATAAGCTTGAACGTGAGGTTGGTTCATATATGATGGTTTCATCATTTTGCTTGTGTTAAATATGATGTCAGTATTGCATGTTGTAGATGCATTAATTAGATTTAGTTCCGCTGTGTAATTTTAATTATGCATTTTATTAACTTGTAAATTTCATCATATGGGCTTAGGGGGAGAATTAGACACCCCCATCCCCTGTTTTTTTGTTCATGTTCCCTTTGTGGGCCAGGATGACGGGAGGAGACGTGACAGTTCCCCCACAAAATTAATAAGCACTCATAAAGAAATGTATATTTTGGAATATTTGAGTGATCAATTCCCTAAGAGAGTGATGAATCCTATAAAAAAATGCAATTAGAAACCAAACTTAATGATTATCAAAGACACTATCACAAAGTGCATCATTGAAAAATGATGACTTCATTATAACAATATGGAATGGATGTGAAAGAATTGAGACTAGTTCCATTGGATTTGTAGGGGGTTTTGTCATAATTTGGAACCCAAAAACCATTAAACTTGAGCACCCCAATAGTAGGAAATTATTATCACCCTAATCTTTCTTACCTAAGACATTTAAGTGGTTGTACCTAGAAACATCACAAATTCACATATAACTTGCATAATTCAATGAATTACATGATCTACAGGTTATTTACACACCACAAAGAATATCTATAACGTTTATTTAAACATTTCCAAGATTTCAATACTCATATGTGACCCTTGTAAATTCATAAATTTAGAAACTCCACGGATCATAAATGCCCAAAGACACCCTAAAGTGGCAAGTGGTTGTGCACATGATGACGTATGCCTTCCAACTCATTAGCACTTGGTCCTTTGGTCCTCCTTTGGGTCTAATCAGGCACATGGATCTAACTATTTTAGATGCTTGTATCTCTGTGGTTGAGCTCACTGGCTTAGCATCCTCCTCCTTTGTCTCTTTGCATGCTTGATAAACCCAACTGTGTGCTGGCTTAGCATGACTATTTGTGTGAAACCATGGCTGTGAGTGAGCTTGTTTAGTTCCTCCTTAGTGGATACATATCCCATCTCGGGGGTGGTCTCTCAGCTGAAAGAATATAGGCTGGACAGAGACCTATGGTTGGGTGGAACATTGCTCTCACATAGCCAGTTGCTTGGACAACTTCCTTTAAAGATAAGTGATCTCTGTGGTTCTAAATTATGCTAATTCCTATGTTATGATTATATATTATTTCAAGTCAATTTGAATGAAATGATCACATGGAATTAATTAGTAGGAATCCTGTGTATAAGCCTGAACATGAGGCTGGTTCATATCTGATGGTTTCATCATTTTGCTTGTGTTAAATATGTTGTTAGTAGTGCATGTTGTAGATGCGTTAATCAGATTTAGTTCCATTGTGTAATTTTACTTATTCATTTTATTAAATTGTAAATTTCATCATATGGGCTTAGGGGAAGAATTAGACACCCCCATCCCCTGTTTTTGTGTTCATGTTCCCTTTGTGGGTCAGGATGACGGGAGGGGACGTGACAGTTCCCCCACAAAATTAATAAGCACTCATAATGAAATGTATATTTTGGAATGTTTGAGTGCTCAATTCCCTAAGAGAGTGATGAATCCTATGAAAAAATGCAATTAGAAACCAGACTTAATGATTATCAAAGACACTATCACAAAGTGCATCATTGAAAAATGATGACTTCATTAGGAAAATATGGAAAGGATGTGAAAGAATAGAGACTAATTCCATTGGATTTGTAGGTGGTTTTTTCATAATTTGGAACCCAAAAACCATTAAACTTGAGCACCCCAATAGTAGGAAATTATTATCACCCTAATTTTTCTCACCTTTGACATTTAAGTGGTTGTACCTAGAAACATCACAAATTCACATACAACTTGCATAATTCAATCAATTACATGATCTACAGGTTATTTACACACCACAAAGAATATCTATACCCTTTATTTAAACATTTCCAAGATTGTGCAGCATAATATTGATGTAAATAATGCTGAAAAAGATTCGATAGTCATATGTGACCGTTGTAAATTCATAAATTTAGAAACTCCACGGATCATAAGTGCCCAAAGACACCCTAAAGTGACAAGTGGTTGTGTACATGATGGCGTAGGCCTTCCAACTCATTAACACTTGGTCCTTTCGTCCTCCTTTAGGTCTAATCAGACACATGGATCTAACCAAGGTAATTTTTAGGGGCAAAATTTCGCCAATTGGCTATTTTTGGGGGTTTTTTTCAAAAAATAAATTCGATATTTGGTCATTTTTAGTCTCTAATATCGCCTATATTTACATAAAATATGTTTTTTTATCATAATATTCGTCAAAATTTACATGTTTCAGTAGTGAATTGTAGGTTTCATATTTAATATTCTCCTGACTATCTATATATATGGTTTTTTCAATCCAAAATAGGCGCATAGAATACTACACTTAAGTATAATATTAGAATCCTTAAAAAATACCCTAGATCTAACTATTTTAGATTGGAGGTCCCATTCTACTTTTAAATAGAATCCATGGATAAGGATTTATAAGAAGGAGTTCATAGTAATGTTATGCTAGATAAATAGAGACAAAAAGTGAGGAGTCAATTTATTCCACTCACATTTTTCTTGTTTTGATTGTCTTCTTTTTCTTCATTTGTCCTCTAAAGTGACCATTCACAAGGGGAAATGTTTCCCCACTTCATCAAAGATTGATATAAAGTCTAAATAAAGGGTAACAGGATCCTCCCAAGGATAATACCAAAGCTCACATACTACAAGCTCTCTCTTGTGTTCAATAAATAGGGTATTTCCACATAGGATGAAGACTTAAGAAACCATTCATACAAATAAATCAAATATTGATACACCAATGTGTTATGTGGTCAAAACGCTCAAACAAGGAAATGGTTTGTGGCCCTAGCCAATGTGGCCACTTGAGGAAATATATTAATGCAAAAGGAAAATAATTTACATGTGAGTTTCTCACAATCGATCATTAAAAAATTACCCTCCATACTATTTAAATAGAGATCATGGACCAATTGGGTGCTAAGAAATGGATAAATATAGTTGTTAGTATCGAGGATAAGATTAACCATTGTATCACTTTATGTCTAGAACATAATTATGAACATTCGATTATATAATTACAATGCACACTAAAGAAACACTCTTTAACTAAACACACATTAGATCAAGTTGATTTTAAATAAATCCCGAGTATCTAAATATCCTAACGCCCCCCCTTAAGAACAACTTGGGAGAGGATTTAAAGAATTTACAAAATTGACACAATATGAGAAGGAAGGATTTAAGGATTAACTCCTATCATAAATCAAAGTTTAAAAAAAAATCCTTGTGTAAGAGAATTTGTGGAAAATTTTGCAACTAGATCATATGTAGGGAAAAAGAGCACTTTGAGAATGTGATTCTGAATAAGCTTTATAATGAAGTGCATTTGTAGATCAATGTGTTTGTTGCACTAATTTTGAATGGGATATTTGGCAAGCTTGATGGAACTTTTATTTTCACACCAAAGTGTGGTTAGATGTTGTTGTTGAAATCCAAACTCTAAAAGCGTCTATTGAATCCACAAGGCTTATTGACTTGCATTATCTCTTGCTTGATACTATGTGTAGGAACCAAGTCCTAAATTTTCTAAGTTTAATAATAATCCATGTTCCATCCGTTTTCACATTCGTTTCAAGTTTTCACTTTTGATTTTCTAACTTATGTTTATTTCTATGCATGTAAAATATATCAAGTTTACATTTACTGGTTGCTATACACATATTTGCTGTGAATCTATTTCTAACATTTACTTCTTATGTGCAGGTGTAACAACATATAGGTTTTATTTTCATAACTGGAAATAATAATTTGACATAGTAGAAATGATCAAATATACATCTATGAAAAATACCCGGTGAAATAGCTAGTAGATCCCCCTTGTTTTGTTGTTCCCTTTTGTTGAATGCCTTGATGTTTCTCTGCAACCAAAAACCTTCCCCAAAACCCTGAAACTCAACCATCCCAAACAATTTTTCCACCCTGCCAACTGGCGAGGTCTCGCCGACCACCCAGCTCCAAAGGTGCCCCTTTGGACCCCCGAGCACAAACCGAGTACAATCCAACCTTCATACATTACTGAGTTACGACACATAATCAATCAAGGGTTTTACACACATACAGTTAGATCTTGTTTTCACTCCTACTTCAAGCTACACCTATCTACCTACCTCATCACTAACTTCCACATCATATCCTTTCCTCTGCTGGACTACCCTGAAGTGTCAAGCCATGACCGGTTCCAGCTAAAACCCGTAAGCGGAAGTGTCAACTACATCGACCAAGCTTCCCCAGCAGGAAACCACCAGTCATCATCACACACCTCGGGGAGCGCGTTGTAGCATAGCCCTCCCATGACTTTGGGTTTCGGGGATAAACGGTGGGTAAAGCCTCCACCCTCCCTAATGGAACAAAGGACTATGTCTATTCGACATAATAACAACGTTGCACTTGTACTCGGTCTGTCATCGTATAACCAATCTGGGCGATTGAGTTTCCTGAAACCCTACCCCACCCATGTCATAATACATCATAATAATAATCATGCGAAAGTAAATAATGCATCACTCGCATACCATTTATCTTTCGAATTCCATGTCCCCAAGGCTCTCCCACCTCATAGGATCCAACAATCACTTAGCCGTTTTAACCTGTAAGTCAGTCCTCGACATACAATATAGAACATCGTGCATAAATCCTCAACATGTACACACATACCTTTCATCATAACCTAACATCAATAAGCTCATTTATTCACCATGTACTTGGCATAACATTCATTTTTTCAACATATAACTGTAACGGTATCCATGTACCCATCATTTAGTAATTTGCATATCTAATTAACACATGATAAATATATAAACATGACTATCGATCATAATACTAACATCACACACACACACACACACACACATATATTGGCAAAATAATAGAACCATATGTCCACAGTGTCGTCAAATCGACAAAGTCTCACAATCAAACAATTACAACATATAATAGTAGTTCAGGTAGTAATGTCAAAACGGGGTGTTACACTATGGTTCTGTTGAAGAATAAAGAAGGAATTTTTGCCTCTTACAAGTCCAAGTAGTAGGTCCAGAACCAAGATTTAAAACATAACCTATAGTAGAATTATGATCATTAAGGTTGTTGACCCAATCGAAAATAGTGAAACCAACCAATAAAGAAGTCCCCCGGAATTGTACTATATCCCAAATTTAATTGTACCCTAGATAAATCATAGTACCATTTTTTCTTCTTTGTAATGGCTCTCATGGGGTGTTTTCATATACTGACAAATAAGGCCAATAACAAAGGAAATATAAAGATAAGTATGTCTCAAATACAAAAGAATACAAACTAATTGATGGTACAAAATGACATCTACTTTAGGTTTAGTAAAAGTGGCAACAATTTTGACTCTGGACTAGAAGGCAAATGGGGTTGGTTTACAATATTCCATGTGAAAGTAGTGAAGAAGGTTACATGCATACTTAGACTGAGAAAAGGAAATACCTTCCTTGGTTTGCAAGACTTGGAGATGAAGAAAATAATGCAAATTTCCTGAGTTTGTCATTTCAAATATCTTCTTAAGGTTGAATTTCACATAGGTTAAGAGTTTGGGGTCACTACTAGTGAATATAAGGTAAAAAACATAAATAAAGAGTAATATGAGATAGTTACTAACTATTTTTTTTCTAAAGACATTGGGGTTAGGATGACATCTAGAAAATTTAATGTCAAGAAAAAATCTATTTATTTTATAATACCAAGCTCGAGGAGATACCTTAAGGCCATGGAGATACCTATTAAGGTGGAAAACAAGGATGGAGTCATTTTGAACATATCTATGTTCCATGTAAATTGCTTCTTGCAAATCCAAGAAGGTGGATTTAACATCCATCTAATGGATTTCCCATTTATGAAGAAACAAGGGCTAGAAAAAGGTGGATGGAATTACTTTTGTCTAGGGAAAAGGTTTCTTTATAGTCAATCCTTTGAACTTGAGAAAATCCTTTCACAACTAATTAGGCCTCATGTCTTTCAACAATTCCATCTAATGCATACTTAGTTCTATACATTGTTTTACATCTGACATTTTTTCTTCCTTTCATAAGAAGTACAATATCGAAAGTATCATTTGTCATTAAAGAATGATATTATTCATTCATTGTTGTGTCCCAATATGGATGGCTACAAGATTCTACAAATGTTTCTAGATCATGATTCTTTAAAACTTGAGCCAAAAGAGAGGAGGCTCACTAGAACTATGGACTTAAATGACATTGATATGAAGGATAACCTATTGCTTTTGGTGTTGTACAAACCCATCTAATATGTTGTTGTGTCGGTGCAGGTTCATGTTTAATGGACCCAATTGGAGGAATTAGGGAGAATAACACTCCATCCCAAAACCACTTAAGAGGAAAATTAATAAAGCATAAATGAGTTCAGATAATTATTTTTCTTTTTATTAAAATAAATTCATTAAAATGTATGTTAAGTATTATTTTTTGTCAAAGTAATTGAGTGTTTTTTTTCAGTCCTGCTTTTTTCGAAGGAATCAAGGAAAGCTAGTCAATACATAGGGGCTCAAACAAGAGCATCATGTCACTTACACAAATTGAACCTAGGTGGGGAGGGTAACAATCATTCCTCCCAACAACCCAAGCTACATCCAATGAACAATGTAATTAAGTGTTGTAAGATGCAAATAAAAAATCATAAAATCAAATTCCCGAAATGACTATCTTTGTAATTGTTAAAAACCTCATTTGAAGTTACCTCTAAATTAAGTTGTATAAACTAAAAAAATATACCATATCAATTTAGCCATGTTGTCATAACTCCCGTCACAAAACAGTATACTTATTTTATATATTCAAAAATGTGTGTAAAGCGTTGTTTATTTGAGAAAAGTGTAAGGTTCTCTTCCTTTTATATAAATATAAATAGTAAAAGACGAAATTTACTAATTAAAATAAATAAATGCCAAAATATAGGTTTGACTTGTGAGAGTTGTTAAACGGCCCTCTAAGCGTGTTAACTAAGCTCCTATGTCTTGTCAAGTGAGGCCTCTTTATTTTGCGTGAAAATGAAGGCCTTTACTTCGCGAATAAAGATTTCGTTTCCGACGTCAGCTGACTTGCGAGGTATAACATCACATGACGTATTGATTCTAATCACATTATCACGTAACTGTTATAACGTTCGTACCCTATAGTCCAGAAATCCATCACTTCCAAGTTCCCACCATACCTTACTTTATACCCATTTTCTAACATTTTAATAATTTCACATTGGACGAATTTAAAGTCAACGTAATGGATAACCGCGTTGCTTGCAAGTTGCAACTTAATAAAATTAATATATTAGAAAATGTCTGTTTTAGAACATTAAAAATAAATACTTGTGGAAGTTATTATATGTTATTCTTAAATCTTTTTACATTAAATATTTATATTTATATTTTTTATGTTTAAAAAATTAAGTCATACTCTTACAGTTTTATGTTTCATCTATAACTTCTTTGACAAATGAAAAAATAAAATAAATATAATTTAAAAATTTATTTTTAATTTAAAAAAAAAACATGAAAATTCTAACATGAAATTAAAGTAATACTAAATTAAAGGACTTTGACTTGCAAATAAAAGGTATAATCCATGTTTTGGCATAGAGAAATAAAAATGGACTAACAAAAAACCTCAATTATAAAAAAATAAATTCACTATATCATGACTACTATAATTTAGAATTAATTTTAGTTTATTAACCAAATTATTATTATTTTATTATCATTATTGGTGGGGATATTGAGTGAGAGCCACAATATTCATAAAGGGCAAATGAGTGGTTTTCAATTTTCAATTCACAACACTCAACCATTCAAGCTAACCTACCAAGATATTAAATAAAATAAATTATAAATAAAATATTTTATGTTATTTTATTATTAAATGAAATTAGTGGAAAATTTATATATAGTCTTAAAAGTCCATTTTTTTTCAACAAGGAAAAAACCTGCTTCTTGATATTCTTCTTGAATCAAAGAGAGCAATGCTCATTACATCATAGGCATTCTTCAACTGTATAATAGAGCATTTACAACCCAATATGTAAGCAAAATAACTATTGTCATCATAATCTATATAGCCCCATAACAATTCCAAAAATAAATACAAACCAAGCTTACATAAATAGTTGTTTCCAAAAAACTAAGTTGAAGACAAAAACCAATAGCTCCATATGGCATAAAATACTATGTGTCATCTTCAATACATGGAAAAGGATCCACTGGAGACTACAACATTCTCCATATGTTCTTCAAAGTGTAGCAAACCTTCCTCTAGGCCAATAGTTTTTTTAGGCAATGTATTTGCTTTGATGTTCATTTCTCGGTAAATGTGCTGGAAAGATAAGATATTAAAAGCTAAAAATAGGTCCTTGGTGTCATGACACCAGTGCTCAAGTGAAAACACTTCTAGTTCTGTTTTTCTTGTAGCCCAATCAATTATCACCTTCGAATCACCCAGTACCTACAAAGACACGATACCAACAATAGTGACAAACTTCAATTAGACCCATAAAGCCAAAGTTCAACCCTAGTGTTTGTTCCAAAGCAACTTCCCATCCACAAGGAGAAAAGGTGATTCTCTTTAAGTTTAATGATCATGCCACCTCCATAGTGGCCAAATTGTGTAGCCCCATCAAAGTAACCTACTACAATTGTACCAGAAAGCATAGGTTCAATAATAATTCTTTGCTTATTTGTCTTTTCTCCTCTAAAGTATTCTAGAAAATAACCAGCCATTTTCAAGCAAATAACATCAATGTTTTGTTTCATGTTGTTGACAATAGTATCATTTCTAAATATCCATATTCCCCGACAAATAAAGCCCGAAAGTTCTCTGTACTTCACCACCTTAATTATCCATTGTTCCAAATTCTGTTTTAAGAAAAGAGTATCCCAAGAAACATTAATATGAAGGTCATTTGATATCATCCTCCAAATGTTCTTAGTAACTATACAATGGACAAATAGATGTTCGGAAGGCTATGCATCTTGTTGACACATAATACATAGATTTGGACCATGCCAACCTCTTTTTAATAAATTGTCCCAAGTTAATATTTCGTTTTCTAAGCAAAGGCATAGGAACACTTCAGTTTAAGTGGAAGGTTCCATTTCCAAATTTTATTAAACCACCATTTATCTCTAAAAGTTTAAGTAGTATAGGAGATAACTTCATAAATAGATTTTGCACTAACATGTCCATCATTTTTCCAATTCCAAACAATAGAGTCTTCTGCCTCAGTTAGTCTAATTCCAACATGTCTAAGTGCCATTAAATATTTGTTCCACTCAATTTCTAGTTCTCCATGAAGTCCCATATCTCCTGATGACAAACACTATGTGGGGCCAAGATCCAATCCAACTGGTCTCCTAATGTGTGCGGGAATTTTATAACCTTTTTTGATAAATAATTAATTCAAGTGCTAGAACGAAGATAACATTCTCCCCCCCCACCACATAAGGATCAATACCAATTTTGACATAATTGCCACTTCCAACTTTCCATGACAACCACCTCTCCAACCAAGGATAGTGTTGTGTGAAACCTCTCCAACAAATTGACCCATTACTAACAAATTTTCTGTTATCTCTAATCCATTCCTCAACAGTAAATTTCTTCAAATATTTGGTTGTCAACGTCTCACTCCAGAGCCTATTCCCAAATAGTCCCCTCCAGAAACTCTTAAGACTAAGATTTGCATTGAACCACTGGAAATTCTTGATGCCCCAACCACCTAGTTTTGTAGGGAGATATATCTTATCCCAAGAAGCCAAATGTATTTTATTATTGCTAATAGACCCATACCATAAGAAGTGCATGATCTTGCTTCTCAATAGATTGAGTATTGAAACTATGACCTTTGCCAAAGACATCCAATGAAATAGAATATAACCGGTACAGACTTAACCAGTGTTAACTTACCACCCAATGGTAGCCATCTAAAACACTAATAACCAATCATGTTCTTCACTTTTTTGACCGACCAGTGCTAATGTCTAGCTAAATATTTATTTGGTTTTAAGTGATATCCAAGATATTTGAAGCTAATATCAATAGGATCAGTTTTGAAGAGGAACAAATTTTGGATAAGTGTAAATACCTCATATGCAACACCACTCCTCAAAAAATCAAACTTAATGGGACTGAACTCCATACCTAAAACCTCACAAAATACTTTAATAATCTCTGAAAGTGCTTTCCAATCCTCAATAGTACCATTTCCAAAAAGTAATACATCATCAACAAAAATTATATGTGATGAACTGTGTATTAGTAATATTTACCCCATCAATTCTACCCTCCCTCTTGGCATTTCCTATCATTCTACTTAGAACTTCCACCACAAGAAGAAAGAGTAAAGGGGACAAGGGGCACCCTTGTCTTAACCCTCTACTACTCTTGAAGAAACTAATAGGGGTGTCATTAATAAGTATAACAAAACAAGAAGATGTCACACAGATCATGATCCAATCAGTTATTGCAAGTGGAAGAGCAATATGAAGAAGGACCAATATTAAGAAAACCCAATCCACCCTGTCATATGCCTTCACCAGGTCCATCTTCAATATTAAAGCATCCAATTTCTTAGTCTTGACAGAGTGGAGACATTCTTGAGTAATTCCAATAGCATCCAGGAGTTCTATTGGCTAGGAATCTAAATGGTTCTTTAGTCACCATCTCTGCTAATTTGGATTTGAGTCTATTGGAAATAATTTTAGTAATAATATTAGAGATCAAATTGCATAGTGCAATTGTTCTAAAGTCTTGAAAAGTTTCAGGCTTCCCACTTTTTGGAACCAAAAACAATAAATGTTGAGTTTAATGTACATGTAACAAAGCCCTTTGTTCTAGATTCTTATACCATCTCCAATATTTCTCCACCCATCAAATCAAAGAACTCTAAAAAGAACTCCATTGTCCAAGCCTGGACTTTTGGATCTAGCAAACTTCTTCAAGACATATTCAATCTCTTTTAATGTAACAACTTTCCCAATCAATTGACCCTCCTCTTCTAAAAAGAAGGAAGGATATTCTCTGATTATCTGCATTTGTGAAGCAATATTAGAGGTTCCGAGATCCTTAAAATGGGTTGAAAATTGTCACGTAGCCACCTTTTCCAACTCTACTTGAGAATTTACCCAATTTCCTTGTGCATTCTTGATATTCCAAATAGCATTATAGTTTCTCCTATGATTGGCATATTTGTGAATTTTTTTTGTATTGTTGTCCCATTGAGAGAACTATATAGCTCTACTTTTTAATCTCCAAGATTCCGCTTCAATCTTGAGAATTCCTGCTTTTCTAAGTTCAAGCTTGCCCAAAAGGTCATTTTCATCCTTAATAAAGACCCCATCCATATTTAAATTATAGATATTGTCAATCTTTTCTTCAACAGATATAAGTTCCTGAGCAAGTATTTTCTTCTTATTTCTTTCCTAATCACTATTCTCTTAAGACCAGATAATTTCCTCATTATCTTTTGCATAGAAGTCTCTCCCTATATATCTTCAAAATTTTCCTAGGAATTCGTAACAAATGTGATAAAATCGTATTCTTGCAATCAACAATGGTTGAACTTGAAAGATCCACTTCAAATTGTAGACATGAAGGACAATGGTTATAAATCTCAGAATTTACAATCTACGATCTATATCTCCCTAATATTGCAGCCAAAATTGATGCTAACATAAACTTGTCAAGTGTCTTACTCACCCCGGCATTCCCGACCCTTCCATTCCTCCAAGTTGGAGTTATTTTAGTAGGGATAACATCCAACAAGTTTGAATTCATAAAGAGCTGTTTGAAGAAACTTGCCATTTTATCCATCCAGGAGCATCCTCCCCAAACCTCACTACCAGAGAGAGTTAAGTTTATATCTCCACAAAATTTCAAGTAGGGGTCATTTAGTATACCACTAATATCCACTTTCTCCCATAAACATTGGCAACCACTGTATGGAGCATAATAGTTCGCTATCCTTATAGGCACATCCATTGATTACTACTTAGCTATTTTTGTAGGTTGTTTATTGATCACTAGTTGTGGTAGGGCCTCCTATCCACATAGCGAATGTTTCCCATGTGTCTCGATTGAATTCGAGAGGGATGAATATGGCATGTTCCTCTATGCCAACTGTGGATCCCTCCATAGGTGAATATTCTTACCTTTCGTCGATTCCTATGAGTACTGAAGGGGGGATAAATCCACACATGCATCATACAAATGCAAATTTATTTATCCCTGACAGATTGACATGCATTAGGTCAGTTGCATCTCCCAAATATTTGTTGGGAGCTAGAATTTCTTTCTTTTCATGAAGAGGGGTTTTGAAAAATAAATGATCTATCGATTATAGATGGCATCGATTTGGCCCAATGAATCCTCTCTTCATCAGACAATCCCAATTCAAAATTTTCTTTTCCAAAGCTAGCCAACAAAACAACTGCAATTTTAAAGGTGAAAACGAATTCCACAGAGACTTGTTCCACCATTTCTCTTCATAAATGATAGAAGAATAAGATATTGCCTTATAAGCCAAACGAGAACTAACATGTCTGGAAGAAGTATCCCAAGTCCATATTATTTCATCGTTCCGATCTTAGAGCCTAATTCCACAATGATTTAAGCCCTTGATATAATTATTCCACTCTTCAACATAAACACCATTGAGTCCCATATTAGTATACTGAAGCCAATAATATGAATCATTTAAACCAACATCCAATTTTTTAACATGAGACAAATATCGAATACCAAAATTCTTTAAGTAATTAATGATAGCCTGCGACAATTTATAACATGAATCACCCTCGAACAAAAGGATATTCACCAATTTTGATCTAAACTGACCCTCTAGGCCAACCGATCTCTCATAGAATATACATATGAAATCAACCCTCTCCAAATATTCGAGGCATTTGAAACAAGCTTGACATCACCTCAAAGCCACTCAATCACATGTTTATTTTTCAAGTACTTTGTTTTCATGATATCACTCCAGATCCCCTAACCAAACAATCCATACCATAAAATTTTCATAGCCAAAGCTTGCGCAAACTAAAAAAGGTTTTTAATCCCCCACCCACCCAACTTCTTTGGAAGATATATTTTAGTCCACTTGGCTAAGTGGATACCTTCATTACTCTTGCTTCCCATCCACCTGAAACTAATCATTATTTGTTTGATTTTATCCAATATATACTTTGGGATATTGGCTAAAGATAACTAGTACACATGAATGTTTTGGAGAACATATTTTATCAATACAAAATGAACCCCCATAGAAAGCCATTTGAATACCCAATTATCTATCCTCTTTTCAAATTTCTTCAATAACTACATCCATTTATATTTCTAATAATTGTTTGGATTCAAAAAGTATGCTAGATACTTAATTCCATAATCAATAGTCTCCATTTAATAGGGAAACAAAACTCTTACATATTCAAGAACCACTTCATTAACACCATTAAAAAAAAAATGTTTTTTGTGTACTGACTTCCATAGTGGATGCATCACACAATAATCAGATAAGATCCCGGAATGCCCTCCATTCCTCCATCGCTCCCTTGCCAAAAAGGAGAACACCATCTACAAAAAGTAAATAAGTGATTATATGAAAAAGTGTAATTTTAACTGCTTTAATTTTTCCTTCCCTTCCGACCTTTTCTATAAGCCTTCTCAAACCCTTAACAAATAATAAAATAATAAGGGTGACAGAGGGAAACCTTGTCTTAGGACTCTATGGCTCTTAAAGAAACCAATAGGAGTACCAATAATTAAAACTGCAAAATTTGCTGATATCACACAACCCATGATCCAGTCAGTTACTTCCAAACTTAACCCAATTTGTTACAACATTAATCTCAAGAAGGTCCAGTTCACTTTGTCATAAGCCTTAACTAAATCCATTTTTAATATCATTGCTTCTAGTTTCTTAACTTTGATTGTGTGAAGACTCTCATGTGCTACACTAATAGCATGAAGATTTTCTTATTACTAAGAAACCCAAATTGATCCTTGGACATGTAATAAGCCAAAGATGGTTTGATCCTATTAGTAATAACTTTAACCATAGTTTTGTAAACCAAGTTACACAAGGAAATGGGCTTGAAATCACTGAAGGATGAAGGCGAATTTGATTTTGGAATTAAAGCAATGAATGTGGCATTTAAGGCACATGTTATCTTCCCTTTAGCTCTAGATTCTTCTACCACTTTCAATAAATCATCACTTGACAAATAAAAAAATTGGAGAAAAAACTCCACCGTTAAACCATTTGGCCTTGGGATTTTTGATTTTGAGAATCTCTTTAAGGTTCCTTTGGTCTCCTTCAAAGTAACAGGATCACCAATGTTTTTGGCTTCCTCTCCAGAAAAGAATCTAGGATAATTTTGCACCACTTGCATCCGTTCCTCGATAGTGTTTTCCCCAAATTCCTAGAACAAAAAGCCAAAGTGAACAACTACTTGCTCCAAGTCTTTTTGACTAGAAATGCAGATCCCATTTTGACCATTGATGTCCCAAATGGTATTATGAATTCTATAGTGTTACACAAACTTGTGAAAAATTGAGCATTATTGTCTCCTTGGCTCAACCAAACTACTCGACTCTTAAGACGCCAAGCTTCTTCTTCCATCTACAGAATCTTTGCCTTTCTAGCTTCCAATACCACCAAATGACCCTTTTCGGATCTAGAAAAAACTCTTAAAGTATTCCTTACAAAACAAGTATGAAGTTTTGTCTTCAATATTAATTGAATCCTCTTTCAATGCCAATTTTTTCTCTTTTTCCCCATTGAATAATAGCACTTTTAATTTCTTTCAATTCATATGTCAATTGAAGCATTGCGGATTCTTCAATTGAATGATTAATAGACACTTGTTTCTGATTGTCAAATTGAATCCCTCAACTTTCGCCCATACATTATTAAACTTAAAAGGGTAAACAACCCTATTAGAGACACCTTCCAACTGGAAATAAATTTCCATGTGATTAGATATATTAACATTCACAAGCCAAGACCTCTATCTTCCAACCAATTCAGATAATTTTTCAGCCATGACAAAGCGATCAAGTTGTTTAGCCACACTTGTAGTCCCTAAATGTCTGTTCCTCCAAGTGGGAAGCAAAGGATTTATAAGAACATCTATGAGGTTTGCTTCATTGAGAATATGATTGAAATATCCATCTAGAGGGTCCAACCGAGAGTTGGCTCCCCAAACTTCCCTTGTTGATAAAATAAAGATTAATGTCACCCCCCAAAATAAAAAATGGATCCTCCGGTAATCCATTATCTATAACATCTCTCCAGAATTATTGTCTACTGGAATAGGGATCGTAACAATTGAGCACCTTAATAGCTTGATCCAAGTCCCTGAATCATCCCTCTAAAAGAATAGAGAACTATATGCCTCATTGGATTTACATATTATAGTAGGCCTCCTAGTAGAATATATCCTAAAAAATATTCCCAAAAACAGTTGGCATCTGCAATACATGAGATATTAGATGAAACTAAGGAAATAAATACTTAATGAGAGCATCATCTTGTGCTTGATTGTAAAGGAGAGATCCTTGCTTGTTCATGTCCATTGCTTCTTGAAGTTGGTGGACCATTTTTCCTTCTATGAAGTCCACTGTATGAGATCAAACTGACACATTCATGTTGGATGCTGAGGAAGTAGAGCCTTTGCTTAAGGCTAAGATCGTGGCTTCCAAATTTTCACATTTCTCCTTTAGGTCATGGATTTACGTTTTCTGCTGGACCATAGGTTCATGATTATAACATTTTGAGAGACTTATTGGTGCTCAAGATCATGGGATTTATTCATTATCATTCCTAGACCCAAGCAAAGCTAGTTGTTTGAGTTCCTCTTGGATTAATGATGATCCCCACAACAAACTTAACCATAAAATAAAATAAAATAAACTTAATCATTATATTTAACTATTTTATGGTATTATAAAAATATATTAAATGTTACAAATAAAATTTGAAAAACTATAAAAATATATTTAACTGTTACAATTTAATAATACTTAACGGTAATTGAGTATTTTACAAAGGATGACATATGACATAATATCTTGAAATAAATTTATATTAAATACGAATATATTATTTTGACTTTATCATATAACTTAATGTAATATTCAACATAAATGGTTCTTCATATTGAAAGGTAATGAATATTTAAAGTGATTAGAATATCATGCATGACGTTAGAATATGAAATGTATTTGTTATAACTAAACGTGGGGAGGGGTGAAATACTTTATTTTGAATCCAAGGAACGAAGAAAGATAAAGGGAGACACATCAATAAAAGCAAAAGCGAAAAGACCAACTAGTTTCGGAAGCAACGTATAAAGGGAAAGGGGGTTTAATTCAAACATTTTTTCACAGTATGTTTAAAGGTCCGTGAATGTGCTTTTATTGCGATTTAGACAAAATAAATAAAGTAGTACTACGCTTTCTTTATCAACATCCAAAGAGTTAAATGGAATCATAAGTGGATGGTGACTCAAAGTTGCATTCATAAAGCGAAATCGAGAAGGCTAAAATAGTTATTAATTAAGGATTAAAAACATGGCTCCCATCCGTCACTTTCAAACGCAAGAAATATGGACAAAATAAGGTAGTTAATAAACTCTCCATCAAACTTCGACTAAAGGAATCTATTTGTGGGCCAAACGCATTATTGGCTAAGATTATAAAAAGGTGGAAGTCTCGTCTTGGTTTGAGGGCATGTTTCTTTTTTTTTTTTAAGAAAAAAAACATAACTTGGTTATTTTCAGTAAGAAAATCAAAGTTACACCAGTGAATTCATAAACAACATAGTCCATCTTAACACAATTCATGCTAAGTCCTCCGATAATGGGCGCTGGAGAAACAATCATCTTAACCAAAATTAAAATTAGAAAGCTAAAAAGCCAAAACCGATGGCAAAAGGTACTTTGAGCATATGCCACAACAAAACAATTCCTTGAGCTGCAAATTATAGAGCATAAGGACAACAAAAAAACATTGGATCACATCCATTATAATGCCTGTACCCTGATCGACAACAATGTTGTCCACTGATTCAACAAAATAAAGGTACCCGTCCATAGGGCCTATCGCTTCCTTTGATAACCGATCAACCTCCATGTTTGCTTCTAAGTAGATATGCTTACAACTGATATGTGCGAAGTAGGCCATTAAGCGTTCCACATCCCTAAGCCAAGGTTCCAACAACATGACGTCGACTTTACACTTTCTATTAATCCAATTAGAAATAACCCAGGAATCACCAAAGATGGACAAAGTAATATAATCCCTCATAGATGCGAACCATAAAAGACATCGTGTCGCTAAAAGCTCCGCTTTTAAGCAGTCCCCATTGCCAATACCCATTTTAATACGAATATTGTGGTTCCTTCGAAGATAGAAGATCACACAAGCTCCGCACATTCCTTGATTCGAAGCCCCATCAAAGAAACCGCATATGATTTCACCATCAATAGCCAGGTAAACGACATGCATATACTCCTTACAAATCTTATCATCGGGATAGCCACTCAATACACCCAGGATCCTTTTGCATGTTCCAGAAACTGAAGGAGAGTTGTTTTCAAAAATACTTTCATTCCGCGCCCTCCAAATGCTACCAATAATGAACATGGGGAGTGTCATGTAAGAGACACAATATCGAGTCCAATTGTACACACAATCATTGAAGGAGTCGCCTTTCCAATCCTCTAGAGCCAATATCCAACGCTTTAATTCAATCTAGACGTCCTTAAAAAAAATTGCAGTGAGCAAAGAGATGTTGGATGTCTTCGCAATCAGACCTGCACAGGGAACATAGACTTGGTCCCTGAAACCCTCTCTTTTGCAGATTTTCCCATGTAAGTATTTTATCCTATAGACACAGCCACATGAAGCATTTTAACTTTAACAGGATTTTCCAGCTCCATAACTTTGAGTGCCACAAAAATGCTCCGTTGGTGAAGAGTATTCGGGTAAAACCATCTTATAAACCTGAGCTACAGTCATAACCCCATTAGAGTCTAGGCCATCCCAGATAAGTCTATCACAGTAATTTTTTAAATGGATGACCGCGTAAGTTAAATGATTGATATAACCATCCCACACAGGAGCCTTATGTGCAAGAAGATCAAGTTCCTTGGCAGAAAGCCATTAGGGTTTACAAGATTCTGTACTCACCCGATAGACCTGAGCAAGGACCACAATTTTTCTGGCATGGCGTTGCTTAATCAAACTATTAGGGAGCATAAAACAATCACCGCCACCGATAAAGGGGCCAATGCCAATGAAAAGGTCCGTGCCACTACCCACCTTCAATTTAAGCCATGGACCAATATAATGATTGTTGGCTTAAACTGACCCAGAGGTTTCCAATTAGACCTAGGTTCTTTGCGGTTCTTCCTTTGACCAACAAAACCCCTTCACACCGGCCCTTTCGGCAACAACCTGCGAGTAGGTTGAGGTCTCACCCGAGGTGTATCTTTATGGGGTACTACGGAATCAAGTTTCCATAGTAAATGATGAGTTGTTTATCTAAACAAGCTGTGCAGCACAGGACAGAAGGCGTGTGCTGCGGGGCAAAGTGATGCAGTGCGCAGCAGGATCTATGCTGCGAGTAGTACTGCGCTGTGGAGGCAACACTGTGGGCCGCACCAAGGGTCTCTTACTGCTGCGAATCTTCTTCCGGAACTGCAAATCACCCACACTTATCCTCTACTTGGAAGATCTTGGAAACGTTAAGGCACTGAAATGAATATCACTCATCCATTGATTCAGGTACTTACTGGTTATCTTTCTAGCATTCGTCAAGAACTTGGATTATTACAACGTGAACTGAAATGATAAACATGATTAACTGTGCTGCGTTCCTTCACTGTGTTTAAGAAAGTAATTAAACTTAAATGACCGATTCACGAACTTAACATAGAATTAAAATGTTTTCCATTCATCTGCTTCCGTGGAACCTAGCATATCATTCTAAAACTTCCCCTATTGGTAAATGCATATCAAAGTTCTCATATTACAGCATGCAAGGAAACATTCAAGCATTCATTCTACAGAAAATACAGAAAGTCATTCATTCATAGACGTCATCACATAACACAGGATTTAACGTGGTTCACTTCCCCGGATGGAAAGCTACGTCCACAAGAACGGTTGGTAATATATTTATTTCAAAAGGGATGGGGCAACCATTCTGAGTCTGTGCACTCAGCTGCAGACTCTCCTTTCTCTCGGCTAGGTCTCTACGCACACAGCTGCAGATCCTTTACAATATTCTCGGCTCGGAGAGATTTTACAATACAAAAGGGTTATCTTCTTAAATTCCCAGCATCAACAAAAGAACAACAACCCAAAAAGAGAACAACACCAAGAACCCGAACCCCCATCCCATAAAAAATGTCTTCTTAAATAGATCATGCTCGAAGGTCATGTCTATACAATGCCGAAGACCTAAAACCCAAAACCCTAAGGGTTTCCAAAACTGCGCCGATTTTCCAAACTGGCTTGCTGGCTCCTGGTAGCGTCTTCTTGATCATGGTGGATCTCCATGTCCTCATTCTGTCGCTATCAGCCTTCCTGTCGCACGCGTGCCTACAGGCTGCTTCTGCCAAACCGTTTCTCTCTAACGGTTTTTCCTTCTAAGCGTGCCAAATGTCGCTTTCCTTAACAACCCACGCGTGGCTGCCTTCTTGTTTTTCCTATGTCTGCCGCTCGACAATCCTGAAATATCTTTCCAAAAATGGCTGCTACCGGTCGAGCCGGTAGCTACACTTGATACTTGTCCAGCACACCGCTTTGCTGGCTCCACGTGGCCTCCTAACTTTGTAGCACTGCTCCGACGCAGTACTGGTCTCTGCATCATGGCCAAAACTTCGATGCTGCGTGCAACTTCGTAGTCTGGTCAAAAGTTGGATGATGCACGCAACTTTGCAGCATCCTCAATACTTAGCCAAAATTGTGTTTCTGAGCTGTGCTCAGCTCAGCTTTCCCTGCTTGCCTCAAAAAGGTGCTTCCAAAACTTCATCTCAACCTGGGCCCAACATGCCCCTAACACTTACATGTGGCTTGTCCCTAAGCCACTGATTGTTTTAGCTATCTCACTCTGAGCCGCAATGGAACGAACTTGGCCGCAAACTCGTCATATGTATCGCACAACTGCACCATTGCTTCTCTTGTATCCTCCTCAACCTATTTAATTGTCTCAAGCAGTGTTGGAGTTATTTCTTGTCCAATTTGGTCTTGTACCTGCTCCTAATTATCGCACAGTTCTACTAACTTATCATCAATTTGCTGCGATACCGCCATGGCATTCTCCAGGAGCTGCTGCGACTGATTATCCATCTCAGTCTCTTTTTGTCGTAATTCCTATACCTCTTTCTTTAAGTTGGATATCTCCGTGTATCTCGTCAGCCTTTCTTTGGGTGGCAGAGCTTTAACCTCTGCATTCAACTTGTCCAGCGCGGTCTGTTTTTCTTGTATCGCGGTTTTGATCTGTAGCAACCCTTGATCCTCTTCAAGGGTCGCGATTGCCTGTGAAACCTTATCTAGGAGAGATTGGCACTTAGCCATCTCACTTGTGATGCTTTTTGAGGCGGCGCTCACTGCTTGCTCTCTGACTTGCTATTCAATTAATGGCACCTGCTTATTCAACTTATCCTTCAATGTGGCAATGTCAGCCTCATAATAAATCTATTTATCCTGCATCTCCGTCTGCAAGGATCTCACCTTATCTCCGATCCTCAGAACTGTGTCTGCAGGATCATCCTGGATTTCTATGCCTTTGATATCCTTCGCCACATTGGATATGGTGGTCTCCAAATTTTGTCGACGGTCCTGTTTGTTGTGTAGCTGTACTTCTGCCTTCTGCTAAATTTGTCTGTTTGTTGCGGTGAGCTCTGCTTGTAACTTCATCGCTTCAACCGTCTGTTCATGCATCTCCTCCATGATCTGCGTGTGGATGAAGTGCAATCCTGGTAACGGGATTTTGGCTAAGTCGAGCTCTACCCTCTCGACTCCCTTTGTGTCCAAGACAACTTGTTCTGCCATTGGCAATGCAATAGCCAATGGGTCTAGATGGACAATTCTGGTCTTCGACGACAGCATTATTGCTAGCTGTTGGATTTCTTGCTGCGAGGTTCCTACCGACCTCCTTTCAGCCCCTTCTTCCTTCGACAAAATAAGGCTTTTCTGGACATCGTCCATTTTCTTCATTAGGCCTTGCATTGCGAGCCGCGTCTGGTGTAGGTCATCATGGATGACCATGTCCTTCTTTTCTTTAGCCGCCATAAGCTCCTTCATCTGCTCTGAGATTGTTTCGGCTATCATCTCGTAGTCATCATCATTGAGGACTGCCTCCGATTGAATCTTTGTAGCCTTCACCTTTTTCCTCGACTTTGGCTTCTTCGAAGTCTCAACTTCTTTTCTCTTCCTTGTTTCTTCAATGATTGGGCATGAGAGCGGGATCGGCTCATCTTCTGCTGAATCTGTCTCCACGTCCATGACCTCTACGCGGAACTTTGTTGGCCAATCTTTCATGAGGTCCTCAATATCCTGTTCATACATGATGTACTTTCCTGGGAACCTCTTTGGTTTCCTCGTTTGTGCTTTCGGTGATATGAATATACATTTCATATCCGCCTCAAAGTCGATGATGCGGATATACTTCGCCGTGACTTGCTTTGTAATGCAGGGTGTCTTCGTGATTGCGTCGCGTAGCTGGATATAGTACTGGTAAAAGACTTCTGCTGTTGCATGCTGGCGCTTTGGATTTGTGTTTGCCCAGAGGTTGACAAACTTAAACCCTCTAGGATCCTTGGTGTCCATAATGACGGCCGCATAATCTCGCGGCTCCTTCCATCCACACAAAGCAATCAGGATGGTGAGCCAGGTGAAATGGAATTGGCCGCCATTCACCTGTGTGTCGTTGAGCTCTTCAAGGAACTCATTCAACAGAAACTGACACCAATTGTAGCTGTTGCCTTCGGCCGCTGTGGCACCAAGGAGTATTGCGCCCGCAGGCACCTTTGAAGGCCTAGCTGTTTTTAGCATCTTGCCTGCGAGAAACTGTGTTACAAATCTTGTTGCTCTATCCTCTATATCTTCTGTCGAGAATCCTCTTTTTTCCTTCACCATCGAGTGGGTTTTCTTCATCTTCTCAACAACCTTTTTTTCTTTGCTCTTCCCCTGTAAGAATTGCTTCGGATCCTTACCGCGCTTGCTTAGCCCGGTGATGCGGTGGATCAAGTCAATGTTAATATCAACGTTCCTGTCCAGTGACATATAACCTTGGTGGATTCGCGCCATGAGTGTGTGAACCACGATATTCAATTCTGGGGAACGGTCAAAATGTGGCAATCTCAATAAGTTCAGTAGCCCCGACTGAACGACAGGTGCTAACCAACTGTTAGCTAGCAAGTTCAGAGTTCCCTTGGCGTCCTTTTTCCAGCACATATACTGGTCTGGTTGAAAATCTGGGTACTTGGGAACATCTGGCTCGTCTTTCTTCATTCCCAAGAGGTCATAATCCTCCCATTTACAATCTTCTATCTTTCCCAATAGATTCTTAGCAACGTTTACATGCTTTTAGATAGGTGACAGCAGGATGTCGTATCTCGCATTCTTGGACAATTTAAACACAGGGGCATTCAGTGCCCACAGAGAGATATATTCAGGTGTCATCTTCAAAGGTTCTGTCTGAAAGACCGGTGCTTTCTATGCCGAGGATCCCATCTTTATGATGTTGGATTGAGGTGCAGTTACAACTTTTCCCTTATCTTTTGCTTTTTCCTGCATCGTTGGATTAATTCTTGGTGATCTGCAGGATCCTTCACCTTGTTCTACGGCAACCTTCTTAACTGGAGTTTTCATTAACTGCTGAATCCCTCTATGCTGAAATATCCCCAGTGCTTCTTCAATGGTCAGTTCTTCTTCTCTATAGGCAGGTTCGGTCATTCACAAATGAGGTAGCGGCTAAAGTAGACATAATACAGATGGCTACTAGCTTAGAGAGGTTAATCGCAAGAAAATTCTAAGTGCTTGGTAACACCCGCGAGTCTCCCAATGGTGTTATTTATAGGCGTAGCAGACCCTCTCCTGCACCCTTCAACGGCTAGATAAGCATTTAATGTGGTGTCTGTTGGCGAATTTAAGCGGATCCTTTGGTCTTTTCTGTCGTCAGCGTGCTCAGAACGGCTATCTTTGCTTTAAATGTTGAAGCGGTTGCTGCAATGGTCATCTAACGGCTATTTTTCTGAAAAGCCATGCAACGACTATTTTTCTCTGGGTGCTGCGCCGAACTGCGTGGCAAACCATCTGCAACCCTGCGCGGCTACTTCGCAGTGCCAAATTTTTTGAACTGCGCGGCTACTTCGTAGTGCCAAAAATTTCAAACTACGCGACTTCCACTATACATACATACATACATACATACATATATATATATATATATATATTTTTTTTTTTTCCTTCTGCGCAGCTTCAACAATGCTGCGTGGTACATAGATCATTCTTCTTATCATACCTTCTTCCTTTTATCATACATGTACAGACTCCTTTACATTTCTAGTGTCCACTTTCAACTATACTTGACACTTAGAATTTCCTTCCTTTGTTTGTTATTAAGGGTTCTACGAAGTAGTGCTATCATGGTATAGCTTTAGACTGCTTCCATTTATCAAAGTTGGAAAGGTATCACCAGCTAAATTGGCTAACTAGACTGCACCAGTGTTAGTAACATGTATCACAGTATATGGGCCAAGCCAATGCATCTTAAATTTACCAGGGAATTTCATGAATTTGCTATCATACAGGAGGACCAGATCACCTACCTGAAAACACTTGTTCTTTATATGGCGATCATGCCATGCTTTCTCGCGGTCCTTCTGAGCTTGCTGGTGGAAGCTTGCGATGAAGCGATCTTCCTCCAAACCCAGTAAGTGTAGTAATCTTTCTTCTAGAGTTTCGCAGTTTTCCATCCCTGTAATTGCAGCGATTCTCAAACTAGGAACAATATATTCCATAGGAATTATAGCCTCCTGCCCATAAACCAACCGAAAGGGTGTCTGTCCTGTCAATTTCTTGCATGTGGTCCTGTATGCCCATAGCACAGATGAGACGCGCAGGTCCCAATCATCTCTATTTACATTGCACACCTTAGTGAGTGCGTTCTCCAATATTTTATTGAAAGCCTCTACAGTACCATTCGCCTGTGGATGATATGGAGTACTACGCTGATGATGAATGTGGAATTCATCTGTAAGCACCTCAATCGTCTTGTTCAAAAAGTGAGTACCTTGGTCACTCATCAAAATCTTCAGACAACCAAATCTGGTGAGTATTTGTTCAAAACTAAACTACGCAGCAGTACTGGCGCTGCAGTCCTTAACTGGTTTTGCTTCTGCCCATCTGGTGAGGTAATCCATAGCAGTAATAATATACCTTGCACCCGTTCTTTTTGCTGGTGGGTTTATAGGACCCACAAAGTCTATTGCCCATTTTTCAAATGGTTGTAGTGTCAATTGTGGATTCAATGGCATCTCATCTCGACGTGATGGTTTTCCTATCCTCTGACAGACATCACAATTCCTGCAATGTTCTTTGGCATCTTTATGGATCGTAGGCCACCATAGCCGTGTGTGCAACATCTTCTGCGCAGTATCCCTTCCTGCATAGTGACCTCCCACGATTCCTGAGTGTGCATCGGTTAGAATAAATGGCTTCTCATGATCGAGTACGCACTTGCGCAGGACTTCATCCGACCCAAGTTTGTATAACTGACCTGCAATTATAGTGAAGTCTGCGGCACGCACCACTAACTGTTTTTTCTGCTGGACCGAGAATTCCTGGGGTGCCAGCCCTGTGGTTAGGAAGTCAATGATGTCCTTGTAATAATCATTGGCAACCTGTATACTAAATAACTGCGCATTAGGCAGACTATCTTCAATATTCGTCGGCTCCTCTCCTGACTCGATCCTTGACAGATGAGCAGGTCCCAAGTTCAGTCTACCTAGTTCGATAATAATTTCAAAGTCATATTCCTAGAACAACAATAGCCATCAGCATATGCGTCCCCCTAACACTGGCTTGTTGACCAAATATTTCAACTCAGAATGGTCAGTAAACATAAGGAAGTGTGATCCCAGCAAGTAGTGTCTAAATTTCTTTAGGGCATATACCATCGCAAGGCCTTCCCTCTCAGCAGTAGTATAGTTCTTTTTTGCTGTTGAAAGCTTTCTGCTAGAAAATGCAATAGGGTGGTCAATACCTCCCTCTCCTGGCTAAGCTAACATGATCCCCAGGGCAATACATGATGTGTCAACATGGACATGGAATGGCTTTGTCCAGTCTGGAAAGACTAGAATAGGCGCAGTGACCATCTTTTTTTTTAATGTGTCAAAACCTTGTTCGCATTCTGCGTTCCAAATGAACGGTGTGTCTTTCTTCAGCAGCTTCTCCATTGTTGCGGTTATCTGTGCATAACCCTTTATAAATTTCCTGTAATATCCAGTATGGCCTAATGTAGATCGCAAAATCTTGACTGAATTTGGTGTTGGTAAGTTTACAATAACTGCAATCTTCGCAGGGTCTACCATCAGTCCTTGCTTATAGACAATGTGGCCAAGTAAAATTCCATAGGGCACACAGAAAATACACTTTTTCAAATTCAAGGATATTTGATGTTGTCGACACTTCTCGAGCATCATGCGGAGATTTGCGCAATGATTTTTCAATAGACCAAATACAGTCCAATCATCAAAATATGCTTCTAAAAACTTGTGCATAAATTCTTTAAATGCTGCGACGACGACTCTAGAGAATATGGCAGGTGCGTTCTTCAGCCCAAAAGGCATGACGGTGTACTGGAATGACCTCCATTCTGTAGAAAATGTTGTCTTATGCCTATCCGTAGGATCAATCCTGATCTGATGATAACCAGAGAAACCATCAGTGAAAGAATATGCCTCATTTCCTCCAACGTTATCAAGTACTTTGTCTATGAATGGAGTGGGAAATGGGTCGTGCATGGAAGCATCATTCAACTTTCTGAGATCCACACAAATCCTGATCTCACCTTTGGATTTCTTGTCTTGAACAACCATGGGGCTAATCCATTCGGATTCTTCGATTGGTTCAATGATTCCTGCTTCTAGCATCTTATCTAGCTCTGCGCGGACTTTTTCCTTATAGCATGGATTCAATTTGTATGGTCTCTGCTTGACAGGCTTAGCACCTGGTTTTAAAGGTATTTTCATGACCCCTAGGTCTCCCAAAATTCCTTTCATTTCTGTAAATTTTGTTGGAAACAGTTCCTGATACTCATGTAAGGTATCTGCGATCTCTGCAATAGTCTGATCGTCCCAATAATCTCCTATTGATGCGAACTTCAGCTCTTTGTCTATGCCAATGTTCACTCTTTGTGTTTTTACTGGTCCAGTCATATCTGGGATTTCCAACGGAGGTCCTTCTACCTCACGCGCTCCTTCTGACTCTGGTATATCTATGTTGCGTGGGTCCTCCTCATCGTCTTCATTTGTATCATTGGTATCTTCAGCTAAGTTGTAACACTCGATCAAGTGCTCTTCATGTTCCTTCCATTCTGACTGTAGGTGCGTAGGAACGCACTCTGTCCCAAAAAACTCCTGCAATGTTATGTTTTGATGAGGATAGTCGTCCTAGAATATGCGCTTCTTGATTACCTGTAATGCTTCATGGATTAATGGATTCTCGTCTTCAAAACTGAATTCCTTCCAGAAGTTCGCATCGAGCAGCTCCTAATCAGTGAGTTCACTGCGCAACTCCAGGTCGAGGTACCATTTCTCTGGGATACTCGCATCCAATGTATGTACAAATAAATGTACCCATTCTGTAAGTGGTCTTTCCACCCATGCCTTTAAACATATTTCAATGTGCTGACTAGGGTCTGTCTGTCCATTATACTTTTGAAAGGGTAAAGTAACCTTTTCGGCGAACCGGATCTGCATCTTAGTTCTGCATTGATCCCAAGTGGTCAACATTTTCTTATGTGCATTCCACCATCTGGAAGGTGTATCGTGTAATGCTATATCTAAAGCTGGCAGTCTATGCTCATCTGGTATAGCTGCAGTATATTCCCTTATGAAACTATAAACATTAGCAGAACCATCATATGTGGGAATAGGACTCACCTCTTTTCCGATCTAGCGCAGTGATTTTGTAACCTGCGCACATCTTCTTGCTGATACTTCATGCATGCAGCTTTGCCAATTCTCCAATCCTGTATCCGAGTCAGAGATACAAGAAGTGTCACATCGCCAGCTGAGCATACCATCCGCAGTAGGATTAATGTAGTCTTCCTTGTTCGCAGTCAGCTGGTATAGTTGGTCTAAATCTTGAGCTTGGGATTCCTCCTGAATCGGCTCACTATATCTATCATCTTTAGGATCCAATGGTGTGATGACCCTAAGATGCTTCCCTTCAAATATCATCTTCTTTGTCTTCAAGTTTATGATAGCCAAGTTATCCATAGCCCAATCAATTCCCAATATTGTTGGAAAAGGTTGACTATCATCCACAATTTCAATAACCTCAAAGTCTGCATGACTCTATACTCCGTCAATGTCAACTACTACATTAGCGAAGCGGCCAAAAGGTATGACCTTCTCCTGATTAGCCATTCGTAACTGGATAGGTGACCAGAGCAACTTTGGTCGACCCATCTGTTGCCATGTCTGCTTAGTTAAGACATTCACTTTTGATCCCAGTTCAAGGATGACTTCATCCATTTCAAAATCTCCTATCTGCGCAGTAAGCCTCATCTCTCGGTCTGTTCTTTTGTGCTTTCTTATATGATGTACAGTGATATCTGGAGTCTCTGTTGCAATCTGAGGTTCATATTGGCTGATAAGCTTCTGGAGCTCTACAATGGCTTTTTCACTTTTTAGTAACTTCATGCAGCTTCGCAAGAACTGCGCAACAGAAGTACAGACATCTGTCGCAGTACTTGTTTTGTCATACGGAGCCGGCATGTCTTCAACATGCGGTGTTTCACTACGCAGTGGGATCCTTGATGAATTATCTGCTATTTCTCTAAAGGAATCCCGTGCGTTAATGAAGATCTCCTTGTTCTTCTGTAGGTTAAGATGGGGTGCTTTTCCTGGAGCTTTCCTTATCCATACTATTTCAAGGGGATCCTTCTTCGTATGTGCTTTCCTTGATGTTGAAGCTTCCACTCCTCTGTCGTGTCCTGTCTTAGCGCCATTGCGCGTGACCACGTTAATGCTCGGATCCACTGGTCTATTCTCTACTGTGATCCACTGGACGTTTGGATTCGGAGCCTCTGTTCATCTTCTCTTATGCATTTCCACCTCTAATACTGGGCAATCTTCAATGACATGCTCAAACGATTTACAATAGTTGCACGTAGTGCATGGGTTAACACAATCTCTAGACATGTGCCCGGGTTGGACACAATTATGACAAATGACTTGGCCGCGGCCTCTTCCTTGTGCCAGACCTGCATTTCTTCCTCTGCCGCGGTATCCACCACCACGACCTCTGTATCCTCATTGGTCATATTGTGCATTTTCTTGTTTGGCTGTGTATCTTCTTGTATGCGGTACAAGCTAGCACCTCGCATTGAGTCCATATCCCTTTTTCTTTCATTCATTAATTCATATGCGCGGCAGTTGGATTCATCATGTCCAACTGATTTACATAAATTGCAGTATAAATTCTTAGGAGTTTTCACATATTTCTGGATTAGGTAATCAGGTCTGTGTCCTGTGGTTCTACAAATTTCACACCATGGGGCCTGATTCTGATTTAATGGGTTAGGCGCACCACTGTTAATATAGTCACATAATAGAGGGCAATGCTCACGGTCATGACCTTCTCCTTTACAACTTGTACACCAGACCTCCTGTCTAGGTTCATATCTTTGTTCTTTACCATTTTTCATACTTTGCAGTTCAAGTGTGAGGGTGGTCAGCTGGTTCTGGATCTGAGACATCCTAGAACTAGTATCCCCAATCGGCGAAGCTTCTAGCTTCATTGCAATTTCCAAGGCCTCTTCCTAGGATAGAACCTTCTGCTGCATCAATGGTAATTTGATATGGGGTAGCAGTGCAACAATGAACCATTCTTTATGCTGTTCTGGTGGTATAACAAAACTTACTTGGTCTAGTAAGGTCTTAAATTTTTGATCAAATTCCCAGACCGTTTTAGTTGGTCTCTGCTTTATTTCCTTCAACTCAGTTATACACTGAGACTTAGACTTAGGTTTCTTGAACTCTGCCGCCAGTGTGACTTTAATTTCTGCGAGGGTTCTCGGCTATACGGTAGAGTATTTCATAAACCAATGTAGCGCTCTATCCCTGAATGTGGTGATGAGCTGTGCTTGCTTCACAACATTGTCTTGGATTTGTCTTACACTCCATACAGCTTCACAAAGGAACCAATGTTGATCAGGGTCTTCTAGGCCAGTTCCTTTGAATATTGGCAGTTTCATATGAGTGTTTGCCATTGTACTACTAGGTGGTGGGGTGCCGGGATTAGTGCGTGGCTGTTGTAAAGGGATCTGCACAGTAAATACAAATGGGACTATCGGGAGAGATGGACTAGGCTGAGTCTTCTGTGGGGTGGGCTGTGTAGCGGGTGGGTTCTGCGATAAGGGTGGCGCGGTTTGTGCAGCCGATGGATTCTCAGGGGTAAATGGTTGTGCAACTTCGCTATCAAGATCGCAGGGGATCTCGGTATCTATATGAAGTTTAGGGCCTTCTAGATTCTTATTAATTTTATATCTCTTACCACTTCTAAGAGTATGTGTCTCTTCGTTAGAATCAATATATGTACTGTTTATCTTGAAAAACTTCAAGCATATTATTGCATTCTTAGAACACTTTTCTCAGCTAACAACATCTTAATGTATAGACTGAGATTGTTCAGAAACTTACCTTGGAATCCTCCAAAAAATTGTGCTTCTGCTTGGCTATAGGATTTAAGTGTCTACAACAAATTCTGTTATAAAGCCTTCTAGCATATGATTGACCCAATAATCAACTGCGCGTGACAATGGGCTGTCTAACGCTTTAAGCTGCGCTGTGAGCTTGGGAGTTCACTCCGTAGGAAGTCCTCCTTGGAAACAGTTTTTCTTCTCTGCGAGCCACGAGATCCACGCATGTAGCTCATTTGGAAACGATGCCCAAAATATCTCGTGAATGTTGTCCAACAGATATCTATCCGACCATTGTGTGTCACTTAGACGCGGATGTCTATTTTCTTGTCTGTTAAAATCGCTTATGGTCTTATCCCACCAAGCTTGGATTTCTGTCTTTTCAGGATGCCAATAGTCAGATCCTTCGGGGAACTAATATTCTTCTTCACACATCGTGATTGTAACTCAACGGAAGCATTTCAACTCATCATGGATTCTAGCACGACAACGGAACCATTTGTTGGCTTAAACTGACCTAGAGGTTTCCAATTAGACCCAGGTTCTTTGCGGTTCTTCCTTTGACCAACAAAACTCCTTCGCACCGGCCCTTTCAGAAACAACCTACGAGCAGGTTGAGGTCTCACCCGAGGTGTATCTTTATGGGGTACTGCGGAATCAGGTTTCCACAGTAAATGATGAGTTGTTTTTCTAAACAAGTTGCACAGCGCAGGACAGAAGGAGTGCGCTGCGGGGCAAAGTGATGCGATGCGCAGCAGGATCTATGCTGCGAACAGTACTGCGCGGTGGAGGCAACACCACAGGCCGCACCAAGGGTCTCTTACTATTGCGAATCTTCTTCTGGAACTGCAAATCACCCACACTTATCCTCTACTTGGAAGATCTTGGAAACGTTAAGGCACTGAAATGAATATCACTCATCCATTCATTCAGGCACTTACTGGATATCTTTCTAGCATTCGTCAAGAACTTGGATTATTACAATGTGAACTGAAATGATAAACATGATTAACTGTGCTACATTCCTTCATTGTGTTTAAGAAAGTAATTAAACTTAAATGACTGATTCATGAACTTAACATAGAATTGAAATGTTTGCCATTCAACTGCTTTCGTGGAACCTAGCATATAATTCCCAAACTTCTCCTATTGGTAAATGCATATCAAAGTTCTCATACTACATCATGCAAGGAAACATTCAAGCATTCATTCTACAGAAAATACAGAAAGTCATTCATTCATAGACGTCATCACATAACACAAGATTTAACGTGGTTCACTTCCCCGGATGGAAAGCTACGTCCACAAGAACGGTTGGTAATATATTTCTTTCAAAAGGGATGGGGCAACCGTTCTTAGTCTGTACACTCAGCTGCAGACTCTCCTTTCTCTCGGCTAGGTCTCTGCGCACACAGTTGCAGAGCCTTTACAATATTCTTGGCTCATAGAGATTTTACAATACAAAAGGGTTATCTTCTTAAATTCCCAGCAACAACAAAAGAACAAGAACCCCAAAATAGAACAACACCGAGAACCCGAACCCCCATCCCATACAAAATGTCTTCTTAAATAGATAATGCCCGAAGGTCATGTCTGTACAATGCCAAAGAACTAAAACCCAAAACCCTAAGGGTTTCCAAAACTGCACTGGTTTTCCAAACCGGCTTGCTGGCTCCTAGTAGCGTCTGCTTGATCATGGCGGATGTCCACGTCCTCATTCTGTCACTATCGGCCTTCCTGTCACACGTGTGCCTACAAGCTGCTTCTGCCGAACCGTTTCTCTCTAACAGTTTTTCCTTCTATGCGTGCCAAACGTCACTTTCCTTAACAGCCCACACGTGGCCGCCTTCCTGTTTTGCCTACGTCCGTCGCTCGGTAATCCTGAAATATCTTTCCAAAAATGGCTGCTACCGGTCAATTCGGTAGCTACACTTGATACTTGTCCAGCACATTGCTTTGCTAGCTCCACGTGGCCTCCTAACTCCGCAGCACTGCTCCAGCGCAGTATTGGTCTTCGCATCACGACCAAAACTTCGATGCTGCGTGCAACTCCATAGTCTGGTCAAAAGTTGGATGCTGCGCGCAACTTCACAGCATCCTCAATACTTAGCCAAAATTGTGTTTCTGAGCTGCGCTTAGCTCAGCTTTCCCTGCTTTCCTAAAAAAGGTGCTTCCAAAACTTCATCTCAACCTGGTCCCAACAATGATAAGTTCTAATGAGACTGTGCCAGATTGCAGAAGCTTGAATATATGATAAAACCAGCTTGCGTATCCACTGTAACACAAAGAATGTTTTCATATATTTCGACCAGATGACACAACTCCAGAGTCCCCCATAAACCAAATCCCTCCAAAGAATTTTTGTCCTCATGGCCAAGTTAAAACACTCCATATTCTTCAATCCCCATCCTCCTTTAGTTTTGGGCCATGACAAGCTCTGCCATGAGGACAAGTGCCATTTCCTCAAATGAGGCTTACGAGACCAGATAAACTGAAACAATTGGCTGTGAATACAATTAATGATAGTGGTAGGCACCTTCCTCAGCCCGAACCAGTATACCGGGATACTCTGAATAACTGATGGAGCCAATATGAGCCTGCCACCAATGGATAACCATCGAAAATCCCAACACTTAATCCTTCGATCAATTTTCTGGAGTAACCATCTCCAGTATTCCACCCTATATCATTGGCTTTAAGGAAGTACCCCAAGTACTTGAAGCCGGTGTCGATAGGTTCAAATTTGTAAGGGAAGAGAGACTTCATATCTTCAAGAACACCAGCATCAATACAATTAAAAAAAGAAGAAGACTTACATATACTGATAGCCATGCCCGATGCTAAACATAAAGCATCAAATATATTTTTATAATTCATCCATTCATTTAAGGAAGCAGCCCCGAAGATCATAACATTGTCCACAAACAACAATTGAGTGATAGCCAAAGCACAAGTGATGTTTATAACTTTGAGTTTTCTCTCAGATTTTGCTTCATGAATAAGTCTACTCAGGCCTTCAATGGAAAGAATAAACATCAGAGGTGAAAGCATACAACCTTGTCTGATACCTCTACTACATGGGAAGGCATCTGTAGGAGATCCATTAATCAACACCGCAAAGAAGGTATAATAAATACACACCACAATCCACTGCACCACATTCAACGGCATGCCAATCTATATGAGGATAAACCAAAGATATGTCCAATCCAAGCGATCACATGCCTTAATCAGATCCAATTTCAGAATAAATGCTTGAGTACCCTTAACTTTAACCGAATGCAGACATTCTTGAGCAATCCCCACAGCATCAAGAGTTTTCCTATTGAAAAGAAACCCAAACTTCTCCAAAGAAATGTGTTTTTCCAAAAAAGGCTTGATACACATTGCTATAATTTTTGAGATCAACTTATAAAGTATATTGCAGAGAGAAATAGGTCGGTAGTCGCTGAAATCCTCCGACCGGTCCTTCTTAGGAATAAGAGCAATATCGGTTGAATTTAGACTCTTAGGAATTGTGGCTTTTACTCTAGATTCCTCCACAGCAAGAAGTATCTCTCGCCCCATCAGGTTGAAAAAATGCAAGAAAAACTCCACCGTCCATCCATATGAACTGGGCTTTTTTATTTGACGAAAGTCCCTAAGTCCTTCTTAATTTCCTCCAAAGACACCGCTTCAGCAATCTTCCTACCTTCATCATCATTAATAAATCTAGGGAATAATTTGACAATATTCAATTGAGCTTCTAAGTTATTCACCATGTCCTGATGATAAGAACCCCTGAAGGGCTTCTCCGCTACCAGCTGAATGGAATCCTGATCAGATCTAAAAGTGCCATCATCTACTTTGATCTCCCAGGTCGTATTCCCATTTCTCCTCCGGTTGGAAAAGTTTTGAAAGAATCTGGTATTACAATCCCCTTTAGCAATCCACAGGGAGCGACTCTTTAATCTCCATGTATTTTCATTTTGACTGAGTCAAACCTCCTTCCTGTTGTACAACCCCAACAAAACATTCTTCCCATAAGGAAGGAAATAATCCCCATCCACATAATCTTCCATCTCTTTAATCTTATCCTCGATAGAGCACAATTCCTCAAAGATGGATTTTTTCTTTTTATGATCCCATTCAATCACCTCAACTCGAAGAGATGATAAATTTTGCATCAAATTAAGTAAATGAGAATGATGATAATTCTGTGGCATAACCTTCCATTTGTTTTTGACCAATTCACAAAACGCTTCCTCTTCTAGCCACGAACTATTAAATTTGAAATGGTAAAATGATTTAGCTACCTGGAATTCCCATTGTAGAACAACCGCTTTATGGTCCGAATTGCCAGCAGGTTCACTCCACGATCTTATCCTACCACCCAAACCAACCAAGGATTCATGAACTAAAAAAAGATCCAGACGCTTAGCAATGCCATTCTTTCCAGACTGACCATTTTTCCACGTAGGCACTAGATGGGACGGTTGGATGTTGATTAAACCCTAAGATTCAAAATTATTCTTGAAATAAGAAGCTAAAGGATCCTCCAGACGACCCGAGACCCAAATTTCATTGGATGATAAAGTAAAATTCAAGTCACCTCCGATAATAAGGTTCTGATATTTAAAGCCAGGATTAGAAAAAAATTGGTCCCAATATAGTTGTCGATCATGATAAGGACCATATAGATTCAGAATGTAGACATCATGTTCCATCCCTTAGACTCGACCTTCTAACATAATGCATGCATAAGATTTGTAGGCCCCAAAATCAGCTAGAAGGGGATTCCAGGTGGCAAGAAGCCCCCCTGACATTCCAACAGAATCAAGACCACAACATCTCTAGATCGGTCGAATCTTAAAAAAACATTCACACGCTTCTGAGCCTAAGTGCATAGTTTCCTGTAAAAGAAAAACGATAGGATTGACAGAGTCCAATAACCTTCGAAGGGATTCCTTTTTGGGATGGCTTCCTATCCCTCTAATGTCGAGTGTTGTAATGATCATTAATGAAAAAAGGAGTGGTCTTCACTCGCTCTAAGTGAACCAATTGTTTGACAGGTATCCAACGCCAAGATAATGTCAGATACGTTGGACAACTTATGGTTAATCCACCTACCCTCATCACCCCCAATGTGACTGGCCTCTTTCATCTTTTTCCAGTTTTGTTTTTTACGGGTAGTAACATTGGAAAAACGAATAGATCCAAAGGATAACCCTTTCCCAGGGTCATCCACAGAGACAGAACCTCCAAAAATCGGTAAAGGGACCTTGTCTGGTTCAGGATTACTCTTCCCAAAAGGGTCCAATACACCAATCCCCTGCTTGTCCGAGGGAGAGGAGTCCCCCGAAGAACCCGAGATAGGATGAAATACAGTCGGAGCATCAAATGTTGGTAGAGGGTTTAAACAAGGTGCATCCTTGATAGGGGAGGAAATAAGAAGGATACCTAGCCCCCCTGCTGAGTTCTATCATCCGAAGGGGCACCATCAAACCCAAATTGACCTCATCTAAGTCTGAGTCCCTCTTAGGCCGAGGGGGGAACAAAGATCTGGGGATAAGAGAAGTAGACGGACCTCCACCAATGGGCACCATTACCCTTCTCAACATTACCCTAGGGAATTTGTGCTCGATTTCCAAAAGAGTACTCTCCTCAACAAGAATGAAGCGTCCAATAGCGTTGGCTATAACCATAAAAGAATGAAAACTCCAGTAGAACAGAGGATATCCAGGAAAGAGAACCCAAAGATGACGCTTAGTAAGTTTCTCCTTACTAGGATCAAAAGCTGATTGCCATCGCATGAGTACCAGTGAGCTAGTACCTAAAACCCAAAACTTAGCAAGAATAGTTCGCAACGATTCCTCCAATAAAAAATGGAAATACATCCAGCCATTATCCAACATAATGACCCTAGGAACATAATGAATCAATGGTTTCCAACACCTGGTAATCCAATCCACTACCTCCACACGGCTCAACCTAACGTATTCGAATTTATCGACAAGGTCCCTTGTGGACAAATTCTGAACCATTTCCATTGTCACATCTCTGCCCAAGGTGCAGTGAACCCTATTTTTCTGGGCTCTCTCCATCTTTAAACCTCTCTTGTTCCTCGACTGCTGCTTATAAGAGCCTCCATGCTTTAACTACGTACCTTGAGTTTTCTGGGTAGATATCGACTGAGAGGTCTTCACCACTGAATCTCCACCATCGGAAGCTGACATCACCTTACCATGACCAAAGGAGAAAACAGTAGTGTGCGGTGACATAAAAACCACCGAGGCATTTTGGTTAACCCTAACTGCAACTGGGGGAATCGGGGAATCACCTCCAGTTGTCCCCATCCCGTCCAAAAGGAGACAACAATAGCAGTAAGGACAAAGAGGTACCTCCAACAGTCATAAAATATTAAACAAATACTATAAGGAAACGACATGATACTGTAAAAAAATCCCAGGTACCACCCATAGTCATACCCAAGAAAACAAATACAATTAAACAATGACAAGATACATAAACCAACCCAACTCATAGTAAACCCCAGTGGACAAAATTGACGCAAATATTAATGCAGGATTTAGTAATATTATTCCCACTTGTTTTTACTTGGTTGGTACTGACCATCCTGAACGAATCGATGACTCCAAGCTTGCATTAAACTAGACAGGATACAATACCGAACCTCAAACAAAGCCAAGACACCATTCCGAAAAAAATGACCTTTAGGGCTCCCATCACCACAGCCATTAAACTGAGGTCTATGTATCAATCATGACGCTCCCAAGGTTACGAGATCGAAACCCTTGCGCATCTGACTCCATTGAGGTCATGTTTCTAAGTTGCTCCCTTTCTCTTTTCTTTTATTTTTATTTTTTATTAAAGTTTTTGGTATTAAAATAAATATAAGATTGTTAATTGTATTGAAAGTAGTAAGGTATTATATAGTTTAGTATAGGGAGATGGTTTTACGTTATATATATGGAAACAATAAAAAAAAACAATTTTAAAATTTAAATAAAAAAAATTAAAACCATCCTAAATATCTCTTAAACTAGGATCTATCAAGTACCTAGAGAGAAAAAATATTATATATATATATATATAGCGAGAGAGAGAGAGAGAGAGAGAGAGAGAGAGAGAATTTATACCTCAAGAAATTTTATCCCTCTCAGTGGTGCTTGATAGATCAAGGTTTTAGATGGATCTTCTAATCTCATTTGCTAATGTATTTTTAAATACAAATTTAACTAACACTTATTTACAAGAACCTTGGTTGTATTTGTCATATTGATGGTGAATAGTATTAAAGTATTCTCATTGATTTAAACAATCATATAAATCCCTAGACTCCACATTTGTAGTATATCTAGAAAATATCTGTAGCATGAATCATAGAGTAACATCGATTCACCTATTGTGAATTACTTCAACTTCAGATGTGCATCGTGCCACTTATTCCCTTTGTCCTATACAATTTTAGTCTTATAAAAGGCTTGTTCTTTGAACTCATCCAATCCATGTAGTTGTTATAATCTTTATTTCCAAGCTTAATTGGATCTAGGCCTAGTTCTCTAGACATATTCAAATTAAATAAAATACTCCAAGTTGTCTTATTGCATGTAAACCAAGCAAGCTATGCAAAGAGAAAAACAATGTGCCATTGTTGCATTATTCTACTCTCCTCATGGCATAGTCTTTCAATTTAAGGCCATATATGTGAACTAACTATAGCTGAAATGATTTTTGGCTTCTGCACACAACTCAACTCCTATATTTGCTAATAATTGGCTTCTTTTCATAGAAGAAGAGATGAACATGCTTTATTAAGAGTAGAAGGGAAATTTTAATAAGGCTATAAAATATATCTAAAAACAATGCTCTAAACATGCAATTATTTCATCCTTGACATGCTCCTTTTATCAACAAGAGAATCATTAGAAAATCCTATTTAAAATTGATTTGACTATAGTGGTAGGTGATTCCCCAATAGAACTTAATGAACTTATGGGACTATAGAAAAACATGAAGAGAAAAGGAGGAGGGGGATGAGGGATGATCTAGATTATTTGGAGAGAAAAATTATGGAATCAGTATAAAATGGAAATACACAGACAAATATTTTTTAGAAATCACAATAGTACATTAAAACCCAAATTCTATTAATGAATGTAATGGAAAAACATAGTAAACTACAAAGCAATAAAAACTATCTCATATGATGGTAGCTTATCTCTAAAGAGAGATGTGTTGACTACTCTCATTTGCAAGAGATGATTACAAAGAGACCGGAAATGTCCTTTTATCATAAGCATAAAGGGGAAAAAAATTAACATCCAGAAACCTAACCCTAGGAGATGAAGCGCCAAAAGGATTTATGGGCCCTGAGGTGGCTAACTGATACATCAACTTCTCAGGGTGCAACTTTTGCACATGATCTCTATTTAGGGTGCTCAATAGCTCATTGGAAAGAACATTATTGAGAATTCCAACCTTGGACCAGGGCTAAGGAATGCCATGGAAACCCCTGCCCCCCTAATTAGACAAAAAATCATTTGGGGAATCAAAACAACCCTAGAATTTTGGGACACAAAAAATTGTAGAAAATTGTCAAGAAGATAGAGAACTGTTGTAACTTGGTGGAATAGGTTAGTGGCCACCAATATACACCTATATTAGTCCTTCCCCCTTAGGGATAAATGGTTTCCATTGCATCAAGTTCGTCCATTAGATGATGAATTCTTTGTTGAATCTGAATCCTAGTGAGCCACTTTCCATGGTGAAGAAGCTACCCTACTTTGACGACCTGATACTATTGGATATTCTGTTGGTGAGTGCCCTTCTTCTCAATGTCCATAATGTAGTTGATTGTAACAGAGCACTTGTCCCCCTCAGAGGTATCTAAGCACTTGGCCCCTACAGAACTCAATCTCGACTATATTGACAAGGTTCGACTACTTCGACTATATTGTCGAACTAGCTCCGTTAAATACAGGGTGCAATCCAAGCAAAGGGGGAATACTTAACTCGAAATTATTCTCATCCATAACCTTGATTATGGTGTAAGGAACATATCAAAGTGGGTGGATATTATGATAGGGCCCTGTGAGGTTCCCTTTCTGTAAATTTAACTAGACCTTATTGCCAACCTGAAACTTATGTGGAACTCAATGCAAGTCATGTCACTAATTATACTTGGAATTGGATTTCTATAATATATCATGAACTTGTTGTTTCATATGTTGGATCCACTCAACAAATTTGGATGCTTGACCAGGCTCAGTTTGAACATGGAAGGACTCTTCTAGTGTATATGCAATGGTAAGTACTGCATCAATTGGCTCTAATGGATGGAACCTCCAGCATACCTCAAAATGGATGTGGCTAATAGAGATATGAAGGGCTCTGTTGTAGCTATGTTGAACATAAGGAAGGCTCTTATCCCAAGTGCAAGGATGTTTGGAGTAGTAAATTATGTTTTTACTCAACCTATCAGCTCACTTGGTTCAAGAATTCCTTCGACGTAAGTGAAGCAGTAAGATTGACGATGTAGGATCATTCAACCGCATGCAAGGTGCATGGACTTCAAGTGCTATTTCAAACTTAGATCAAGATTTTTCAAGTGCATTCACAGCCACCTATAGGAGAATTGGGCACCATCATAGCTATTTATAGGATTCACACAAGAAATTTGGGTGCATTACAATTGTTCACAAGATTTTTTAGGAAAGAAATCCCAACCATATGTTGAGATATAAAACATAGTCTTAGCTGTCTAATGAGATCAGGAATATGGCATCTTAGTATCCCTTTTGGAGGTGACCTATTGGAAGTAGCAGTTGAAAGAGCATGAAGGAAAGTTTGATGGACATGGAAATTTCGATGTATCAAGATTCGACCTATCGAAGGTGACCTATAGGGAGTAGCAGCCGAAAGAGAATGGAGGAACGTTCGTTGGAGAGGGTAATACTAATGTATCAGGATTCGACATATCAAAGGTTAGGCGTTGAGAGTTGCAACCGAGAATAGATGCGAGCAAGGATGATGGGTCGAAAATTGATATCATATTGGGAGTGCTATATTGAAAGTCAAGATATCAGAAGGGCATCATCGGAGATGTGGTATCAGAGAAATGTTATAGGTGTGCATGTGGGGAATCCTGTCGAGGTGAAGTCTGATAGTGTATTGGACCCGATGATTATCATAAGCATGAAATTAGAGAGTTTATACAAAAGTATGCGTGGAGAAAGTCATTAGGTGAAGTCCAATGGTATATTAGACCAACAGTATTGGGAGCACCATATCAAATGTAGCCTATTGGAAGATTCAAGTAGAGGAGCATGCACTATTCTTCACCATATCAAAATTTGATGGATTAAAAAGACTCGATAGAGTATTGAGGATGACATATCAATGACACCTCATTAGGGGTGGGCATCAAGATATAATGCCGAAGGAGTAGACTGGAAAGACTAAGGAGAATCCAGACAATGTTACCGAGAACATTGTATCGAGAAGTTACCATGGAGCATGCATGGAAGAAATCCGGTAGAGTAAAGTATTATGGCATATCGAAACTCGATATTTTGGAGGGACATGCTTAGAGCTTAGGTATAAGAAAAATACCCATGGAAGCACATGGATGGAAGTTCGATGGGATATTTTCGACATATCAGATCCGATGGTGTTAGAAGGGCCTTGTCGAAGGTAGGATTTTGAGAATATAGCATCAAGGATAGGCCATCAAAAAAGAAAGTTGAATGAGCACATGGGGTGTCTTGATGGATGAGTTCCTATGTATTGGATTTGATGGATCAAATTGCAGAGGAAACCAAGAACCCGATAAAGTAGAGGAGCTAATAAAGAAATGTATGGATAATAGAAAAGTGTCGAGGGATGAAGCAATTTATAACAATTTTTGTAGTCTGTACATGAAATTATGGAGGATTTTGATGGCCATTGAATCATACGATTGAGGTCTTATTTTGGATCAAGTATCAAAGATCTGAATGCAAATTCAATTCCAGGCTAAAGGCAGGTTAAAGGAAAAGTTAAAGGAATTTTCAAGATTATGGGCAGATCCAATATTCCTTAGAAACCATGAAGAGAAAAATTGAGAGGTGTGTCAGTAAAAAATGGCACCACATCACACCTGATTATGGTTATAACAAACTAATATCCCCCCCATGATTGCATGTGATATGGAAATGTTCCATGTATCCCTTCATACATGCCAACATGAGGTGGGAAGGTCACTATTTGAATATTACCACTATAAAGGAAGGGGTGAAAGGAGAAAACCAGGAGGCCCAAAAAAGCATCTCTGAAAGGATGCCAAATTTTCTCTAGAACAGATATAATGGGATCTGGAAAATTAAATTCCTTCTTTTTCTTACCCTCTTTAATCTTTGTAATGACATCTGAGAATTTTTCATATAAATAAAGATAATAAACTTAGGAATGAGATCAAGGGGTCCTTCTTGATGTATCCTCTATTGTATTAATAACAACTGAGATTTTTATTGAATTAAATTAATACCGAGGCAATTTTCCACTAGATTTAAGGATATGATTACTTATGTGTGTTAGTCTATTCGCTTTCCACGATTGAACGTATTCGTTTCATTGCATGAATATGTGGATCTATCTTAAATTTTCCCACATGATTTTTTGTATATCATGATCATGTTTAGTGGAAAGTTTCATGAATTATTTGTTGTTAAATTTGCTGGTGATTTCAAACATTACTTCCAAGAAATGAAGCTATGATTAAGGTTCCATTTCAATATAATGTTTGAAAGATATGTATCAGTATCTAGGATCAACTCCATGCACCATAGATCCCTATTGTAACCTAAAGGTTAATCGAATCCAAGGAATCCTCAATGTGACAGACTAGGAATTCTAACTCCTAAACTCAGGGTTCCCTCCCTTGACCTAAGTACTAGCTTGGTGGTCTAAAGTGGTGCAAGAAGGTGCATCCTGAAAAAACCCTCCTTAGACTTGTACCTCCTACTAACAAATATCTGTGTTCCATTGTCAAACTTACCACTATCTTCGATACTTAAGAAAGAAAAGAATCATTACACCTAGATATACGAGGGGTATAATGCGAGGAACACCACATTCTTAGGATATGCACAATCATCTTGTTGACCACCTCTGTTTTCCCCTTGGTTTGGGGGTTGGAAGGAAATCAATTTGGTCAACTTGGTGTCCATCATCGACCACAAGCTAGACTAGAAGGTACTCAGGAGCCTGCTATCTTGATATGAAATAATGGTCTGTGGGAGGCCAAAATGAACCCAAACATGCTCAAAGAATATCTTAGAATTGGCCTCTACTATGATGCTCTTCTTACAGGGAGTTAAAATTGCCATTTTAGAGAACCGTTCCACAACCAGAAACCATTGCCATGCTTGGATGAAGGAAATTTGGACATGTAGTTTGTAGAGACTGACTTCCAAGGCTTGTTTGAGGTAGGAAATGAGGATTTACAATCCTTGCTTCTTGATGGAAGGTTTGGTAATGGCGGCATAGGCGACGCACGATCATATGTACCTACCAAAATCTTGTTAGAGCTTTGGCAAGTAGAAGTACTTCTACAATACTGTGACTATCTTCTCTACGCTGAAGTTCCTTGCCACTTGATTGTAATGTGCCTCCCAAATAAGTTTCTCATTCTTGCTTGAAGGAACATAGAAGGTATCGAGATGACATAAAATCTCATATTGGATATGAAAGTTTGAGACCTATTGTAATACCCCTAGACCCTTAGTTAAATTTTAAATAATTTGTAATAATGTTTTTAATTGTTGTTGAACAATTATTTGACCAAGTGTGGTCAAATACACTTTTTTGAGGATATTATATTATTATTATTTAATAAAATAAAACAGGAGAATCAAATCTGAAGTAGCTGTTGAAAGAGTGTTTGTTGGCCCACAAGTTGAAATGACATGTGTTGGGAAGATTTCCCATAGTGGTGAAAACTCCTAATTAATACCTCAACAGGTGCAAGAGGCATCATACCTATTTTTAAGGTCAGAACTCCAGATGGAGGTTCTAGAGCATGAGGCTCATGATAGACCTAAGTCCTAGGAAAAGCTTTATTAAGATATTCCCATCAAACAAGCAAGAGGTTTGGATGGAAGAGGGAAATCTTTTGTTGAGTTGAGAAGTTGAACTGAGTGATAGTTCTGGGCTGTTTCAATAGTCTTTGTCCTTGTGGTCCAGTAAACAGGCTTGGGGGTTTCAGAACAAGTAAGCTTGGCTATTCTGGAAGATTGGTTGGGAGGAACGACGAACTTTGGATTGGATTCGGTTTGTTCTTTCAGTCAGGTTCTTATTATTTGCTTAATAGTTTTCAGTATTTACTTCTATATATCTATTTCAGTTGGTTGTATCATTATCTAACTTACAAATGTTTTACTTGAAAATATGTGCATCTATTTCATTATATTATGTCAAGTTATATTATTCTAACTTGAGAATGTAATTTATCTTATGCTGTACATTTGAAGTTCTGTTCATAACTCCGTTTCATTCTATTTCAAGTTAATAATCTGAGAACTTATACTTAGAGTTTTCTGTGAGTATCTATTATAATTTCGAGCTAACATAGTAGAAGTATTATTATATGTTTTAAATTATAATACAGGGTTGAATGGCGTATCATATACAATATTTGTATAATATTACAGGTTCTGTTTTAAAGCACACATTACATAAAAATAACATGCTATGGTTCAATAAAATATACTACCATGTATATTTATATAGAGAGCTTAAATGGCTTCATAACAACTATATTAACAGAGTAATATCATACACACAGCCGTAAGGATCAAATATATTTTATAGCAAGTGTATATTAAGTATATATATTAAAAGCATAAGGAAAGACTATATGGGTCAAGTCGTAAGATTCCAATACTTAGTTACAGAGCTGAGAGGCCACATTAAACATACAAGTATTTATACAAAGGTCTAATGCATTGTTTTCCAAACACGTTTTTCATATGAGCCGTGAATCTCGCATGCGATGCATGCTAGGTTAAGGAAATAACATAAAATTGTTAATACAAAGCCATAAGGCTTATAACATTTTATTTCAAGCAAACAATACTAAGGCCGTAAGGCTTCATCACGATTTCTTTTCTGGATAAAATTACGAAGTTAAACTTCATTCATACAGAGATGAGAGGCCATTAAAACGAGTTCATACAAGCATATAACATATATGTTCACAAAACGAATTGTTACGACTAAAATGTATTGCTATCCATACACGAGGCGAGAGGATAGAATCTTTTTCCAAGTTAACAAACGCTTACAACATTCATTGAAAATACATTTAGCAAACAGAGCCGAATGAACGCCATTCAATAAACACAGAGTTCGAATGCTGAAAGGATTCTTTCTTTCATAAAATTGTTCACATAAACATGGATGAAAATCATGTAAACTATCTTTACGGAAATGTAATACACATAGTCAAGCATTATACATGCTAGAAACATAATGCAAGTTGGGGAAACACCACCGAGTTGTTCGCGGAAAGAAGACGCCGCGTGCCTTCTATCAATACCATAACCATCGTGACCTTGAAGACCCTCTGCAAGGAAACATTATGAAGAAGATTAGGGTTTATAACGAACTAAGTAATTAATGGAAACATATTGGATAAAATCAAATAGGAGAACACAATAGGGTTTAAAATTTTACCTTATGGTCGCAGATTCCAGTAAAGGCGGCGAACCCCTTTCTTTCTGTATTTCAAGGAGCATCCTCTATTTCATGAGCAAACACCAAAACACATTATGCATTCGAATCCTACTGGATTCACCGAGTACCTTCATCAACAAGATAAAGGGTTTATGTTAACATAGTAAATATTTATTGTATAACAAAGTTAATAACAAAAGTAATGACAGAGTGGCTGAACCATTACCTGTATCCAAGGAGTTCGCAAGTCATGAACGCTTGCAAACCTGGAGTGACCATGAACACCTTATTATCACTGCGAACGTATCTCTTAAGCAGAACCAGTGCGCAAGCACACAGTTCTGTAGAACATAGTGGGAAGAACCACAACCCCTGGAACACTCGCTTGCTATTATTAAACAATCAAACTCAAAGCTTCAAGGAACTAAACGAGTTCTGTGTACAGAGTAAAACGAGGAAAAGCTTCAAGCTATCGAATTAAGCATTGAAGCCACAAAGCCAAAAAATTGGTTGAAAAAGCTTAAAACAAAGATACAAACTAATGCATAATAATAATTTACAAAGCTGAATGGAAGCAAGCTAATGTTGCAACCAGAGGGAAAGCCCTCATAAAACACCACAACACACTCCACGAGGAGGCAGTAATGTTTATCGTTGATCTTTTCATAAAAAAATTGATATCACTATATTTAGCCTGCGAATGGCTGTATGCATAGGGTAAAGCTCTGCACAAAGCTTATCTCTCAGCGCAACAGCATAACCTTGAGCTACGATGAAACAAATATCAAAGAGAAACCACATCCATCAAAAGGTTGGAATGGCTGGTTATGATCTCAAGAAAACATAGATCAACGACGTTTGGTAAGCCACGCGATTTGGGTAGCCTGGTACCATCTACCAATGTAAATGCCATCACATGGATTTACCAAACCAAACTGAGTTGTCACCTCACGACAGTCTTGGAAAGCAAAGAAAGATCAAACATTAATATCAATATCATAAACCAAATTAATGTAGAGATCATAGTAGATATGATGCAACAAATCAAAGTTTAAACCATATCAGAAATCAAATTAACGTTACGATATAATCGTGATACAATGCATGAGCTGTAAAATTATCGTATGGTTACATACATGAAAGGGTTGTACATATTTGGAACCCACTGTATAACATAATCAAACTATATGCAAACCATTACCATGTTAATACTATGATATCGACTTGGTATAGTCGAGGAACCATAGGCTAGCATTATAATCTCATGGTTGCCATGATGGTATAAACCCAAGGTTTAATTGATAACGTTATCCAACATAGTGTGATCCTATTTGGAATTCATTGGGGTTCATTTATTTATATTATACATATGTTTAATTAACATACATGGAATGCTTAGGTTAGTATATGTTCAACATCGTTGCTTGTGTGTATAAAATGTCGAAAGCTTAAATGTTTAAGATATGCATAGTTCATAGAACATGCATTAATACATAAGCTCGAATTAGCATAATACTTAGTCCATAGGATTGTTTAGTATATAATACTATGACAATGTTTATTACACAGAGCATAATCAATGAGTTTTGGACATGATATATAATTGATACACTTGTAAATTGTGCAATGTCTATTACTAATTCATGATTTATGATGATTCAAAATAGAAGTATAAACTATAGTATTAATGGAGTTGTGACCAACGATGGAATCAAGTATTGACTATAATAAATACTAGTAGGCGTCATATTTAAAGTGGAATTTTAATCCACAAAGTACATCATAAATTTTGAGATGCATTAAATGCTGAATTTAATTTACATCTGAAGGGATGTTGAGTCACACGACAACCTTACTATTGTGCAGACTTGTGACATAAGCATTAATTTTGTCATTACACTCATATAATTTTTTTAAAAAAGTTGAGTAATTTTGGGGTTGTGACAAATTGGTATTAGAGCATGGTTACAAACACTAGGCCTGAAATTTGGCTCGACATGCATGAACATCATAAAACAAGGAACATAAACTGACTTATGTTTTCTTTATTATATTTTAGGAACATAAATATAATCTATATTTTGCAGGAAAATGGAAGGAGTAGAGACATCTGCCGAAGATGGAACACATCACAATGAACAAGAAAATTGTGAACAAAATAATCATGAATAGGAAAATGTTAACAACGATAATTTATAGGTTGATCTGAATGATAACAGAAATGATAATCAATTTGGAATTTTACAAATTGTACAATAATTAAGAGCAGAAATTCTAAGTGTAAAAGAAGATAATGAACATATCTTAAAGGCACATGAAGAGTTAAACAATGTTCTACTCACTAAGTTACTTGAGCAAGAAATAGTAAAGAACAAACCTGTAGATGAAGAAAATGAGAAAAATCCATCATATAAGCGTAGAGGAAGAAAGTTGACATTTGCAGATAACGAAAGTGATTCATCTAGTGGTATTTCAACAAGAGAACATAAACATAAATATAATACAAGTGATAGTAGTGATGATGAAAAAATTACTAAAAAGAGTAAACATTATGGGGAAATTTCTGGAGAGTTCAAGAAAATAAAACCACCTCTTTTCAATGGTGAAGTAGAGACCCGGGAGGAAGCCGAAGCATGGCTGTCCGAAAAGCAGAAATATTTTGAGATTTACAATTACTCTACAGAACTTAAAGCAAAGATGGCTATTTATAATCTGTCCGGAAAGGAAGATATATATTGGCAATATATTAAAAAGGTAAAGAACCTAAAAGAACGTCATATAACTTGGAGTTCATTCAAGAAATTGTTTAAAAGAAAATATCTATCTGAACAGTATTATGAGGAAAAAGCCAAAGAATTTTATGATCTGAAACTTGGAACATTAACTATGAAAGAATTGTGCAGCAAGTTTCTAAGTTTATTACGATATGTACCTTACGTTACTGAATAGAAACCAAAAGTACAACGATTTCTAATTTGTTTTCCTTCTATTTATAAATAGAGGATTGAGTATGATAATCCTAAAATGTTAGAAGAGGCAATGAGAACAGAAAATTTTTGTTTCAAGAACAAAATAAAAATAGAAGAGATAACTTACCAGCTTGGAAAGGAAAGAAATTTGATCAAAAGAAAAGAGTTAGTAAATTTTCCAGAAGTGCTGTAAATAAGCATAAAAATGATCAAAGTAATAATTTCAGAAATAGACCTCAAAATGCACCAAATTATCAAAGAAGAGATACATCTGCTACTTATAAAAAAGTTAATAATCCAAGAGGTCCTTTACAATGTTGGGAGTCTGGTGAACCGGACTACTTTAAAGATTGTCCAAAGAAGGAAAATATTTTTATTAATATAATTCCATACAAGAAGATGCTACTGTAGCTGATGTGGCCAGAAGTATACTAAGGATCAACGCAACATTGGAGAATCGTCAGGAAGAACATCAATCAACAATGGTCGAAATAGAAGGTATGTTACAAGATAAATCTATTTCTATGTTGATAGATCCAGGTGCAAGATTAAGTTATATATCTCCAAGAATGGTAGATGCATGTAAACTTCAGCAAAGTAAATTTGAGAATTCATGGTTAGTTCAACTAGCTACAAGCACAAAAAGGAAAGTAACTAGTTTTGTTGAAAACTGTGAATTTTAGATGAATGACATGAAAACACATGCATATTTGAATGTTTTACCTTTGGGATCATATGATATGATAATAGGAATGGACTTGTTAGAGAAACATCAAGTGATTTTGAACTATTACAAAAAATATTTTACATGCAAAGATGAAGAAAATAATTCTGTTATAGTATAGGGAATTCCTAGAAAAGTTATGATTAGAGAAATCTCTGCATTGCAAATGAAAAGATCTGTTAGGAAGGTTGTAAAGTTTTTGCTGTTGACATATTAGATGACAGAGATAAAAATGATAAACTTGATATAAACAATATTCCAATACTAAAATATTTTAAGGATGTATTTCCGGAAGAAGTACCAATACTGCCTCCTAAAAGAGAGATAGATTTTACAATCGATCTCATACTAGGAGCAGTACTAGCTTCAAAAGCTCCTTATAGAATGAACTTATTGAAATTAAATGAATTAAAAGCTCATATTGAAGAGTTAATTGAAAAAAAGTATATCTGACCAAGTGTGTCCCCTTGGGGAGCACCAGTAATATTTGTTAAAAAGAAGGATGGTACTTTAAGATTGTGTATTCAATATAGGAAATTAAATAAGACGACAATTAAAAATAGATATCCATTACCCCGAATTGATGATCTATTTCATCAATTCAGAGGAGCAACTATATTTTCTAAGATAGATTTGCGATCGAGATATCAACAAGTAAGAGTAAAAGATGAAGACATTTTAAAATTGCTTTTAGGACCAGGTATGGTCATTATGAATTTGTCGTGATGCCTTTTGGGTTGACAAACGCACCAACAATATTTATGTGTTTAATGAATAGTGTATTAAGTAAATACTTAGATAAATTCGTAGTCATATTTATCGACGATAGATTAATTTATTCTAAGAATGAACAAGAACACGAAGAATACTTAAGAATTGTACTACAAGTATTGAGGGAACAAGAGATTTATGCAAAGTTCAGTAAGTGCGATTTCTTTAAGGATAGAATTCAATACTTAGGGCATGTAATAACTAAGGAAAGTATATTAGTTGATCCTAATAAAGTAAAAGTAGTAATGGAATGGCCAGTACCTAAAGACGTATCTGACATACGATCATCCATGGGAATAACTGGTTACTACAAAAAAATTATTGAAGGATTTTCAAAAATTGCTTATCCTATAACTTCTTTACAGAAGAAGGGAAATAAATTTGAATGGAATAATAAATGTGAAGAAAGTTTTAACAAGCTAAAAATTTTGTTAACAACAACTCCTATTGTTAAGATTGCAGATCCTTATAAAGAATTTACCATTTGCACCGATGCATGCAAGGAAGGATTAGGAGGGGTACTAATGCAAGATAATTATGTTGTGGCTTATGAGTCAAGAAAATTAAAAGAACATGAAAGAAACTATATAACTCATGATTGGGAGTTGGCTACTATATTTCAAGCATTAAAAATGTGGCGACATTATTTGATTGGTAGGTGTATTCTACTAAAAACAGATAATGTTAGTCTAAAGTATCTTTTTGATAAACATATATTGAATGCAAGACAAACACGATGGTTGTATTTTCTAAGCGAATATGATTTCGAAATAAAACCTATTAAAGGGAAAGAAAATAAAGTAGCAGATGATTTGAGTCGTCATGATAACATGTTGTTTATGGCTGCAGTAGCAGTTACAAAACAAATTTAGAGGTTAAAATACAAACAACAAGAAGAAATGATGATGAATATTAGAAAATAAAAGTTAAAACAACAGAAAATGAGGAAAGACAAGTAAAAACAGATTTTAAAATTAGCTGAAATACATTATTGATGTATAAGGACAGATTGCATGTACCTTATTCCGCGGAAGTAAAGCTGTTAATTATGAATGAATTGCACAAAACACCTTATTTAGGACACCCTGGATATCAGAAAATGATTACTATGTTAAAGAAATAATTTTATTGGCCTAATATGAAAAATGAAGTTGCTGAATATATAGATAAGTGCATGCAATGTCAGCAAATGAAAAATATCCTCACCCAACAGGTTTATTGCAGCCCTTACCTATTCTAGAATGGAAATGGTAATTCATTAGTATATATTTCATAACATGTTTTCCTAGAAACTCTAAACATAATGATTCTATAATGGTTGTGGTTGACAAGTTAAGTAAGGAAACACATTTTATTCCTGTTAAATGTACTTATAAAGCTATTCATATTGCTGATATATTTATGAGAGAAATTTTCATATTAGATGGTGTGCCTAAAATAATTGTTTCTGACAGAGATACAAAGTTTACAGGAAATTTCTGGAAGGATTTGTTTAAAGGGTTAGATACTAAACTAAATTTTAGTACATCTTTTCACCCTCAAACTGATGGACAGACATAAAGAGTTAATCAGATTTTAGAAGACATGCTTAGAATGTATGTTATGGATAAACCAGGAAAATGGGAAGACTATTTACATCTGGTTGAGTTTGCTTATAATAACCATTTTCAAACTTCTACTAAGATGAGCCCATTTGAAATAATTTATGGACGAAAGTGTAACACTCCAGTCTCTTGGAGTAGTCCAGTTGATAGATTGATTTTAGGTCCTGAATTGTTAAAGGATATGGAACTAACTGTGAAACAAGTGCAGCAAAATTTGAAGGTAGCTCAGGATAGACAAAAGAGCTATGCTGATTTAAAAAGAACTCAAAAAGAGTTTCAGGTTGGAGACCATGTTTATGTAAAGGTAAATCCAATAAAGAGTTCCTTGAGATTGAAAAAGTGTGCTAAACTAGCACCTAGGTATTGTGGTCCTTTTGAAATATTAGACCGGATTGGACCGGTAACTTATCAGTTGGCATTACCAGCTATGGTAAAAGTACATAATGTTTTTCATGTTTATTTGTTAAAGAGATACATACATGATGCTACTCATGTTGTGGATTGGAATTTTATTCAGGTGGAACCGAAAGGAGAATTCCAAGTGGAACCAGAATGCATCCTCGACAAGATGGAGCTTATCCTCCGAAACCGCATTATTGGACAAGTAAAAGTGCAGTGGATGCACCTTAGTCTAGAAGAGGCTAATTGGGAATTGAAAAGTAAAATGTAGGAGGCATATCCAATTCCGTTTCAAGATGAAACAATGGAATATTGAATAACACCGAGGACAGTGTTATCTTTAGGGGGGTGTATGTAAGACCCCTAGACCCTTATTTAAAGTTTAAATGCTTTGTAATAATGTTTTTATTTTTTGTTGAACAATTATTTGACCAAGTGTGGTAAAAGGAACTTGTTTGAGGATATTGTATTATTATTATTATTATTTAATAAAATAAAATAGGAGAATCAAATCTGAAGTAGCTATTGAAAGAGTGTTTGCTGGCCCATAAGGAGAAATGACATGTGTTGGGAAGATTTCCCATAGTGGTGAAAACTGCTTAAGAAGTGTAGGAGGCATCATCCCTATTTTTAAGGTCAGAACTCCAGATGGAGTTTCTAGAGCAGGAGGCTCATGATAGACCTAAGTCCTAGGCAATTTTTTATTAAGCTATTCCCATTAGACAAGCAGGAGGCTTGGATGGAAGAGGGAAATATTTTGTTGAGTTGAGAAGTTGAACGGAGTGATAGTTTGGGGTTGTTTTAACAGTATTTGTCCTTGTGGTCCAACAAACAGGCTCGGTGGTTTCAAAACAAGTAATATTGGTTGTTCTAGAAGATTGGTTGGGAGGAACAACGAACTTAAGATTGGATCCAGTTTGTTCTTTCAGTCAAGTTCTTATTATTTGCTTAATATTTTTCAGTATTTACTTATGTATATCTGTTTTAGTTGGTTGTATCATTATCTAACTTACAAATGTTTTACTTGAAAATATGTGCATCTATTTCATTATATTCTCTCAAGTTATATTATTCTAACTTGAGAATGTAATTTATCTTATGCTGTACATTTAAAGTTCTGTTCATAACTCTGTTTCATTCTATTTCATGTTAATAATCTGAGAACATATACTTAGAGTTTTATGTGAGTATCTATTATAATTTCGAGCTAACATAGTAGAAGTATTATTATCTGTTTTAAAAAATAATACAGAGTCGAATGGCGTATCATATACAATATTTGTATAATATTACATGTTCTGTTTTAATGCACACATTACATAAAAATAACATGCTATGGTTCGATAAAATATACTACCATGTATATTTATATAGAGAGCTTAAATGGCTTGATAACAACTATATTAACAGAGTAATATCGTACACACAACAGTAAGGCTCAAATATATTTTATAGCAGAAGTATATTAAGTATATATATTAAAAGCATAATGAAAGACTATATGGGTCAAGTTGTAAGATTCCAATACTTAGTTACAGAGCCGAGAGGCCACATTAAACATACAAGTATTTATACAAAGGTCTAATACATTTTTTTCCAAACACGTTTTTCATATGAGCCGTGAAGCTCGCATGCGATGCATTCTAGGTTAAGGAAATAACATAAAATTTTTAATGCAAATCTGTAAGGCTGATAACGTTTTATTTCAAGAAAACAATAATAAGGTCGTAAGGCTTCATTATGATTTCCTTTCTGGATAAAAATACGAAGTTAAACTTCATTCATACAGATCCGAGAGGCCATTAAAACACGTTCATACAAGCATTAACATATCTGTTCACAACATGAATAGTTACAGCTAAAATGTATTGCTATCCATACAAGAGATGAGAGGCTAGAAGCTTTTTCCAAGTTAACACACGCTTACAACATTCATTTGAAAATACATTTAGCAAACAGAGCCGAATGGCCGCCATTAAATAAACACAGAGTTCGAATGCCGAAATGCTTCTTTCTTTTATAAATATTGTTCACATCAACATGGATGAAAATCATGCAAACTATCTTTATGCATAGCAAGAAATGTAATACACAGAGTCAAGCATTATACATTCTAGAAACATAATGCGAGTTGGGGAAAAACCATCGGGTTGTTTGCAGCAAGAAGACGCCGCGTGCCTTATCTCAAGACCATAACCATCATGATGTTGAAGAAACTCTACAAGGAAACATTATGAAGACGGTTAGGGTTTATAACGAACTACGTAATTAATGGAAACTTATTGGATAAAATCAAATAGGAGAACACAGTAGGGTTTAAAATTTTACCTTCTGGTCGCAGATGCTAGTAAGGCAGAAGACCCCTTTCTTTCTGTATTTCGAGGAGCATCCTTTGTTTCGTGAGCAAACGCCAGAACATGTTACGTGTTCGAATCCTATAGGATTCACCGAGTACCTTCATCAACAAGATAAATGGTTTATGTTAACATATTAAATATTTATTGTATAACAAAGTTAATAACAAAAGTAATGATAGAGTGGCCGAACCATTACATATATCCAGGGAGTTTGCAAGCCGTGAACACTTGCAAACCTAGAGTGACCACGACCACCTTATTATCATTGGGAACATATCGCTTAAGAAGAACCAATGCGCAAGCACCAAGTTTTGTAGAACATCGTGGGCAGAACCACAACCCTTGGAACACTCGCTTTCTATTCTTAAACAATCGAACTCAAAGCTTCATGGAACCAAACGAGTTCTGTGTATAGAGTAAAATGAGGCAAAGCTTCAAGCTATCGAATTAAGCATTGAAGCCATAGAGCCAAAAAATTGCTCGACATAGCTTAAAACACAGATACAAACTAATGCATAAAAATAATTTATAGAGCCGAATGGAAGCAAGCTAATGTTGCAACTAGAGGGAAATCCCTCATAAAACACCACAACACACTCCACAAGGAGGCAGTAATGTTTATCGTTGCTCTTTTCATAAATGAATTTCTATCACTGTATTTAGCCTGCGAATGGGTGTATGCATAGGGTAAAGTTCTGCACAAAGCTTAGCTCTTAGTGTAGCAGCATAACCTTGAGCTACGGCGAAACACGAGATCAAATAGATCTCAAGAAAACATGTTGGAATGACTGGTTATGATCTCAAGAAAACATGGATCAACAAAATTTGGTAAGCCACTCGATTTGGGAAGCCTGGTACCATCTACTAGCGTAAATGTCATCACATGGCTTTACCAAACTAGGTTGAGTTGTCACCTCACGATAGTAATGCAAAGACAAGAAAGATCAAACATTAATATCAAGATCGTAAACCAAATTAATGCAAAGATCATAGTAGATACGATGCAACAAATCAAAGTTTAATCCATATCAAAAATAAAGTTAACATTATGATATAATCGTGATACAATGCATGAGTTGTAAACTTAATGTATGGTTACATACATGCAAGGGTTGTACATAGTTGGAACCCATCGTATAACATAATCAAACTATATGAAAACCATTACCATGTTAATACTACGATATCGACTTGGTATAGTTGAGGAACCATATGCTAACGTTATAATCTCATGGTTGCCACAATGGTATAAACCCAAGGTTTAATTGATAATGTTATACAACATAGTGTATCCTATTTGGAATTCATTGGGGTTCGTTTATTTAGATTATACATATGTTTAATTAACGCGCATGGAATTCTTAGGTTAGTATACGTTCAACATCGTTGCTTATGTGTATAAAAGCTCAGAAGCTTAAATGTTTAAGATATGCATAGTTCATAGAACATGAATTAATAAATAAGCTCGAATTAGCATAATACTTAGTCCATAGGATTGTTTAGTATATAATACTATGACAATGTTTATTACACAAAGCAGAATCAATGAGTTTTGGACATGATATATAATTGATACACTTGTAAATTGTGGAATGGGGTCGACTATGTTGAACCTTCCATATAAATAATTGAATGTAAACATTTACTAATTCATGAGTTATAATGATTCAAAACAAAAGTATAAACTGTAGTATTAATGGAGTCGCGACTAGCGATGGAGTCAAGTATTGCCTATAATAAATACTAGTAGGCATCATATTTAAAGTGGACTTTTAATCCGCAAAGTACATCAGAAATTTTGAGACGCATTAAATGTTGAATTTAATTTATGCTTGAAGGGATGCTGAGTCACACGACATCCTTGCTATTGTGCAGACCTACGACATAAGCATTAATGTCGTCATTACACTCACATATATATATTTTTTAAAATTGAGTAATTTTGGGGTTGTGACACCTATCTTCTTGCTTGTAATGTTCGATTTAAAATAACAAAGTTAGGATCACTATTGTGAAATTTGGGCCACCTGTATGTGTCATGTCCACAAGTGTTCATCATAGTAGTCTATTAAAATTATAGCTCGGGAAGGTGTATCTGCATAGACCTAGTGTCTAGGAATGCATGAGACATGTTGTTTATCTCCGATTTCAACAATTTTTTAATATAATGAAAGTTTAACTTAGGAAAGGAATAATAATTAATCTGATTAATTATTATTGGCATTATAACTCAAATTTCCTAATTTTCTGACTTAAGAAAATTATATTTTGTTTGAGGATCCCAAGGAAGGGAAAAATCTAATCCAGACCCTTCATCAGGATCTCAAGGAGGAAACAAAGTGAAGTGAAATTATAAAGTGCTGAAGTGAGAGGGTGAAGGGAACTTAAACTTGGAGAAAGAGAGAAGGGATCAATTGGGTGAGAGAATGAGATTTTTCAATAGCTGAGAGACAGGTCCAAGTTTGAAGGAACCATGCAGATGAGAAGAGATGTCCATATAGGCCATACTAGGCAGCTTAGAGCTGGCTGTACTTGGGCCGTGTGATTCAATAGAGAGAGAGGGCCAAGTTAGTTTGGTTCAATCAGTAAGGCAGAGGAATGAATTAGGACCATATAGGTAGTGTTGACAAATTCCATACCAAGCCATACTAGACATCCACAGAGCAGGCCAAAATCAGGTTGTACCGTACAACTGAGAGAGAGCCGAATTGGGTTGTATAGGCCACACGAATGAGATGAGTTTTAGTAGGGCCGTAATGTGTAAGGGAGGTTGATTTATAGGTTCTCCTGGCAGTAATAAAGTCTTTCATTTATTGCTAAAAATTATTTCCTTTGTATCCTAATAAAATCCCATCTTTGTTGGTTTTCCTCATTCCAGGGTTTCTAGTGTAAAAATTGTGTTAAGTGTGTGAATGCTTGCTCCTCGTTTCCATTGTGAATTTTAGTTAAATAACTCAACTGTATTTTCTGTGCATGGTTTTCATATTTGTTCTTAATCTATGTTTACGAATTATTGGCACATGAAATCTGGTTGTTGAGTTCAGGAAAATTTAACATGGTATCAGAGCTCTTCCTCTGAAAGAATTCTAAGCATTGCACATGTTTGAGAGCAAAGGCGTTTGAATTCCTCCTAGATATTTCTGGAGTAGCTTGAGTAACCATGGATACCAGTGTCATATATGAAGACAAAATTGAAGGAATCTCAACTAGCTTTAGTGGAAAGTTAGTATTACAATTGTTCTAAAGGAGAACAAGTTGTGGAACTTTGCTAGCACCATCCCTATACCTATATCACATACTATTAGCTTAGACCTCCATGAGGCGAAAGAAGATAGGGTGCAAAGGATTATCCTAGATGGGGTAAAATACCACATGATGCCCCATTTCACAAAGAATAAAACTACCAAGGAGATGTGGGATGCACTCACCAAATTGTACCAGAGTGATAACCAAAATCTCAAGATAGTATTGAGGGACAAGATCTATGGTATCAATATTGACAGGAGAGATATAGTATCCTCCTATCTCACCAGAATCATTAAACTGAGAGATGAAATGGAAGCCATAGAGGATATTGTTCCTTAGCATGAGATGGTTCGTATAGCCTTAAATGGATTTACAAAACAGTGGGATGTGTTTGTGAAGTGAATCGTGGGAAGATATCACTTTCCCACATGGGAAATACCGTGGGATGATTTCACTCAGGAAGAGATTTGAGAAGGGTCTCAACATGGAGAAAAAAAGAAGAAGGGGAAAGAGGAAGATAACTTGTCTCTAGCATCCAAAAGCAAGGGAAAGTCTAAGAAAGGCTCTAATAAAGGAGCTACCTCAAAGGGAAACAAAAACAAGGTAGATATCATCAAAGTCAAATTATTTGCATGACACTAGCTAGGACATTTTTACAGCCAGTTCCCTAACAAGAAAAAGGCCAAGTAGAAGAAGGATGTAGTTGCTACAACCGAGATGGGAAAGTTTACAACCAGATTTGAGGATGAGTTCTCACTCATCGCACGTCTCTCTAGTTCAATGGTCACCAGTGTGTGGTAAATTGATAGTGGTGCTTCATGTCACATGAATGGAGTACGAGAATATTTTACCAGACTAAAGGAGCAAAATTCATACTTCCACATTGAGCTTGGTGACAATGCTAAGTACAGTCTAGCATGTAGTGGGTCTGTGAAGTTTCATAGGGATTCCGAGAATCCACTACCAGTAAAAGATGTACTGTATGTTCCTGTTTTGAAAAAGAACTTGATTTTGGTTTCATCCTTGGAGGATAAGGGGTTTTCTATGAATTTATGAGATGGGAAAGTTTATATTTGTCCCAAGGGTTCCATCTTAAACATAACAAAGGTTCTTGGAGTAAGGAGGAACAAGCTGTACAAACTTCAATTTGAGCCAGCCGAAGCGTTGGTGACCAATAGCAGCACCGGTCTTGTAGGGGAGCTATGGCATAGGAGAATGGCACATTTGCACCATGGAGTGTTCAAAGTGCTCAGGGAGATCGTGATTGGTTTTCGATCCTTCAGTTCAGATCAACACAATGTATGCAAGGGGTGTGCCATGGGTAAGTACACCAAGACAATATTTCCTAGCAGTGACAACTAGTCCAAGGGATTGAGGAACCTCCAACAATTAATTAATGAAAATGCACGATATATCAGAAATAATAGAACATATAATAGATTTATTGATCGCGGTCCACTTCGAGGGGGAAACCTCCTTTAAGAAAGCTCAATACAAATAAATTCTTGGTTCCTTCATTGGCATCAACACGTACTTATATACTAAGTCTATGTGCCAATACTATGGCTCAATACCATGGAACATATAATACTACGGGATGACTTACAAAGCATATGCGTCCAATACTATGGATCAATACCATGGAACACATAATACTATGGGCTAATACAAAATAAGGATCACTACCATGGAACATATAATACTACAGGATGAATTACAAAGCATATGCATCCAACAACAATATACTAACAAAGTAAAGAGAAGGGTTGACACAGGTTCCTAACAGCCCCTCCCCCTTAGAAAAATATTTGTCCTCAAATATTTATATGTGGAAATTGATGCTGAATCTGAAGGAGTGGTTCCCATGTATCATCCTCTGGTTGCATTCCATGCCACTAAATTAATACCCCTGTGATAGGTCGAGAGCGAAGCTGGCCAGTGCGCCTATTGAGGATGGCCTCCTTCTCCAAAAGGATGGATCCTTCATTATCCATTTTTGGTAAAATAGTTGGTCCTATGATGTTGGTGCCAAGAAATTTCGTCAGACAAGATACATGAAATACTGGATGAATGCAGGAAGAAGGAGGAAGTTCCAATTTATAAGCAACAGACCCAATATTCTGAAGAACCTTATAGGGCACATAGAACTTTGGAGTGAGTTTATGACACCCTTTGATTTTAAGAAAGGATTGCTTGGAAGGATGTAGACAAAGAAAAACCACATCACCTTCTTGAAAAGTGCGCTCAGAACGGTCCTGTTCGGGTTGTTGTTGCATTCAAATTCCTGCCATGTGAAGATTGTCCTACAAAATGCGAAGAATCTGATCATGGTTTTGAAGAACTGAGTCAATTTCATGAACTGGTGAACTGCTAAGGGTGTATGGAAGAAGAAATGGCAGTATCTGACCATAGATTGCTTCATATGGAGTCATTTTAGATGCAATATGGTACCATCAGATCCATTCAATGAAATCCATAGAAATATCTGTCCAAATCCATGTAGGGATGGGAAAGGGTTTGAGAAATCCCAGAAGGAGTGTCCTTTCACCCTTGTTGACCTGGAAAGTATCACATTCAGCCACCATCTATTGAATTGTCCTTTTCATTCCCTGCCAAAAGAATTTACAATTTTCCCACTCATATGTTGTGAGGAACCCAAAGTTCCCTGCCGATGGAGAAGCATGGAGTTCATAGAAGACATATCCCTGTTGAATAGATTGCAACCAAATTGGAACAGGCATAGAAATAGATGAAAGAGAAATGTGGTCATCAAATGTGCAAGAAAGAGCATCCGCCTACAGATTGTCCTTACCCTTCTTGTAAGTGATCTCAGAGGAATAATGCATGAGTTTTCTAACCCATTTTAGTTGTGCTGGGGAGGAAACCCATTGTTCCAGGAAATTTTTAAGACTCTGGTGATCAGTCTTGATGCATAAATAATTCCCCAATAGGTATGGCTACCACTTTTGTACTGCATGCAAAATATCCATCATTTCCTTCTCAAATGTAGAGGCGGCTAATTTATTACCAGAAATGTCTCGTGAAGGCAAGAATCCCACTGGTTTAGCAAAAACACTTGCATATCTATCCAAAATGTGTTGTAGATCCAAGGGATTAGTGGAGACCGTTGATGGGTGCATCTGAATGGAATGGAGCTGAGAGATGACACCATGTGAATTCTTCTTAAGGATCTTTTCCAGGCGATGTGAACTGATGATGCAGAGAGACCCTGGTTGTAAGCCTGTAAATGTTTTTTTTTTTCCATTGATTGAAAACTACATCCAAAGTTCAGCAAAATGACATAAGATGGGTCCAAGTGTGCGTAACCATTGAGCTCCTAAAACCACATCACATCCACCTAAGGACAAGGAAAACATGTCAGAGCGCAGGTTATAATCTTCCATAGAGATACGCATGTTGCAACACTTCCCTTGCAAGGTAAGGTTCCCCCATTGGCAATCATGACTTCAAAGTTAGAGCAAGGATGGACAAAAAAATCACCCTATTTGGAGATCCGAGGGTGAATGAAGTTATGAGTGCTACCAAAATCAATGAATATTATAAGAGGGAGCTTCTTGAAGTAACCCTTGACCCGCATTGTTTGTGGGGTGGTGACTCCAGCTAAAGCATGGAGAGATATATCTGGGTGGTCGTCCGAAGACAGAGGGTAAACAGGCGTCTACTGAATGTCAACCTGATCATCTATTGTATATGGATATTTTTCACCAAGTTCATAGGCAGGCGGAGAATCCACATCCAAGAGATAGAGCTGTTTATCAACACATCTATGCCCCCGAGTGAATTTCTCATAACAATTATAACAAAGACCTTTTTCTCTACATGCCCACATCTTTGCTTCAGACAAATGCTTGATAAGAGTTGGTCGAGGAGCTGGCGTGATGGGAGTTCGTTGGCAAACCATATTTCTGAATGGAACAAAAGTGGATTTGGAGCACTTTTGGGCTGTGATCTTGAACTCCGCCAACTTAGCCAACCCTAGGATTTCCATCATTGTGTTGGTATAGAACATTTTAACCTTTGAGCAGATTTCATCCTTGAGACCACTAATAAAACAACTCCTGTAGAATTCATTAGACAATCCTTCTATGTGATTGGCCAGTTTCTCAAATTCTGTTTGATACTCTCTCATAGTGCCAATTTGGAGAAGTTTAGTGAGTGCTCCTATGAAGTCATCAAAAGTACTAGGACCAAATCGTTGCAAAAGGAGTTGGCAAAAATATGTCCATTTTGGCTCGTCATGAGCCTTGATGTACCAACGGTACCATTGAAGGGATTCCTATTCCAAATGAAAGGATGTAAGTGGAACTTTGCGGACATCAAAAGTATTATGCAGAATGAAATATTGTTCTGCCCGGTATATCCATCCAGTCAGATCATTACCATTGAAGCGAGGAAAATCAAGCTTCGACCCACGAAAATTTATGGCAGAAGAGAACCCAATGGTTGCAGAAGATTCTAGTTGTCGGTTATTGTTCATGGATGAATACTGAAGATGGAGCCTGAGAAAGTTTTCATCCAGATCTTGGAGTTTGGTTTTGAGGGCTGCAAGTTCTTCTTCCATGATTTGTGCTCCTGCGCGGGTGACAACCCTAACCAGGAGTTTTTTTTTGTGAGTGGGTAGAAAAAAAAAAAATCTTATTTAGTAAAGGGAAATTTGGATTTGGGAAAAGCTATGATGGGTAGTTGGGGTTTGACTAGGTTTTGGACACTTTCTAATGGTCAGGGAAGTAGAAAATAGGGATTTCAGAAGCAGGGTGAAAGAATGAGAAAATTTGTCAAAGATGTACAAAGAAGTAGAATTAAGAAATGACCACTGTGGCAAAAGTTGAAGGTGATTGGGTGAAAATCGAAGAAGTTATGGAAAACCCTAAAAATAGACAAATGTGGGATTTATGGCTTCGGGAAGTGGAATTTTGGATAGGGTCCTTAGGAATGAAATATGCAGAATGGGATTGCAGGGGTGTCAGTGAAGTTTCAAGGGAAATAGAGTTAAAACAAAGAAGATATGGCGAAAAAATAGAATTTTATACTTTTTTTTTAGAATGGATCTGCAACGACGCGGAAGTGATCGGCAACAGTTATGGATAAATGTAATCTGTGATTTATCAACTGGAAATAGATATGGACCCCCGGTATGTGTGGCTTCCTAAAAGTTCAGGGGATTCACTCGGCCACCAATGCTGTCTAATGGCTTGCGTATTGGGGCAGCACCCCTCACTCCACGGCTCAGGTAAAACTGAGAACCGCTTTGCCACAAACAACATCTCTTGGTTTACCTCACGGGTGGGAACTAGTTAATCAGTTAGGGGTCGTTCCCTTTTAGCTGGCAGGTCCTCTCAATGGGCCAGCTACTTCGGGGTTCCCTTGGTACTCCTCGTAATGCGTTTTAGGGCTTATTACCAAGTAATTCCCATAGTTAAGCGGATAGGTATGATTCCCGGATCCGAACCTGCAATTGATAGGAACAAATACAGATGCGAAAACAAATTTTGGAAGAAATTCCACCCAACGAGCCTAAGAAGGTGCTCTGATACCAGATGTGAGGAACCTCCAACAATTAATTAGTTGAAATGCATGATATATCAGAAATAGTAGAACACAGAATAGATTTATTGATCGCGGGCCACTTTGAGGGGGAAACCTCCTTTGAGCAAGATCAATACAAATAACTTCTTGGTGCCTTCATTAGCCTCAACAAATACTTATATACTAAGTCTATGTGCCAATACTATGGATCAATACCATGGAATATATAATACTACGGGACGACTTACAAAGCATATTCGTCCAATACTATGGATCAACACCATGGAACAGACAATACTACAAGCTAATACAAACTAAGGATCAATACCATTGAACATATAATACTATGGGATGACTTACAAATAATATGCGTCAAACAACAATATACTAACAAAGTAAAGAGAAGGGTTGACATAGGTTCCTAACATCGGGATCTTGGTGCCACAAGGAAAAGGCCTTGTAGTGAAGGTTATAGTGGATGCACCTCTAAAAGAACACAAATATCCATTTACAACGGAGGTAACTAACAGAGGCAAGCATACGGAGGTTGCAGATGTTTTTTTTTGGGTGCGTTTATATACATTAAACACACCGGTGCATACACTACAAGGAAAAGGCCCTGTTGCGGAGGTTATAATAGAGGTTTTTAGTGTTACAAGGTTCATAAAATTTTTCAAAAAAACCTCCACTACAACCTTCGCCAATTGTAGCAGATGTTTTAGCGAAGGTTTTTAAATAAAATTTATTATAACTAAAAAATATTAGCGGCGGGAGGCTTTAGTGGAGGTTTTTTCATTGGTGTGCTTTAATGAGACAAGTGCACTATTGTGCTTATACCAAATATGCATCGGTGTGCTTATACCAATGAGGAACATCGGTGCACTTATACCAACGAGGACCACCGTTGCGCTTATACCAAATATGCACTGGTGCATTTATAGAAAAGATGAACTGGTGCGACTTCACCAAAGAGGAGCATTGATATTTGTTTTCTTCGAAATTAGAGTAGTTCACATTGGTCCATGAGCACCAATGCACCTATAGTAAAGAAGGATAGATGCACTTATACCAAAGATGAGCACCGATGCACCTTAACCAACAATGAGCATTGATGCACTTGGTGAATCCATACCAAAGAGGAGCATCGATGACAAGAGACTGTTTGTTGTGTACATAAACCTTGTGAACATGCAAGTAAATGGAGGTTATTTAGTAAATACATGATTATTAAAATTTAGTGATATAATAACTTTGATTTTTAATATTCCAAGTATTAGTTCTTACCCTTTTTTATTGATGAATCTCTTATTTACAATATAAAAATGAAATTCTTGCCTAATATTAAACAAAAAATATAATTTTGATTGTTTGAAATATAATTTTACATCTAAAAGTATATGAAATAAGACATTATCAATAAAGATAAAAACAATATTGTAAAAATGTATAATAATTAATATTGAAAAGTTAAGCATTGCAATTTATAGTCATGGAGCAATGTTGTGCCTACAATAAAGAATATATTATACCAAAAATGAGAACATGTGCACCTTAACCAACAATGAGCATTGCTGCGCCCATAGAAAAGAGGATCGCTGGTGAAAAAAACAATAGCTCGTGTACATAAACCTTATGAACATGCAAATTGTTATTGTTATTAGTACAACTGAGAGGGGGGGGTGAATCAGTTGTATTATGCTTAACAAATTTTAGTCCATTTTATAACTTCATTACCAATAAAAATGATTGTCAAGATAATGAACAAGATAAGCAATAGAACAAGTAATCATCAATCACACATATGATGTACATAGACACAAATATTCTTGAGGAAACCCATAAAGGGAAAAAACCTCTTCTTCTTAGAATGATAAGCAGTCTTTTAACTCTTGTACATCATTTACTTTTGAGCACCAACTCAAGATGAGGCTACAACCTCTGTTTAACAAGCTGCAACTTGTTGAGAGCACCAACTCTCATGTTTTTCTAGAACCCACTAGAGGGAAGCACCCACTCGCAATATTCAGGCATCAACCTGATTTACAGAGGAAATCAATCCTCCCTAGCACCTCCCTTCCACCCTATGTAAGAATTTTTCAGTCGATTATATCACACTAGTTCAGATATATCAATACATACTATTTTCATTTTTGTTTTGTGGTGCTACAGCTTGGGTTTCTGGGCATTCTATTTCTCATTAAATCAAGCCACACATTTTTCTTCTGAATTGTTAAGAATTTTTCAGTCAATTATATCACACTAGTTAAGATATATCAGTACATACCCTTTTCATTTTTGTTCTGTGCTACTACAGCTTGGGTTTCTGGACATTCTGTTCTTCATTAAATCAAGCCATACATTTTTGTTATGAATTGTTTTCTTCGAATCACAGCTTCATCAGCAACCACACATCTTCATCAGCAACCACACATCTTCATCCTCTCAATTCTCACACAAATTTTGTTCTCATCAATTGTTTTTTATAGATGCTGAAGTTATATGCTTCGGTATCTTTAACTTCTAGATAGTCCAATTCTAAAACTGAAACTGTCTCTTTAACTCCCAATTCGAAAATTGAACTGTCGCTTTGACTTCCAGACCTTACATGCCGTAACTGAATAATAAATAAATAAATAAATGTTTGTGAGTCACAGCTTGTTTGAGTCGCGGTAGTCTGATTCACAACCATCTGAGTCTCATCCGTCTGAGTTGCGGCTGTCTGAGTCACGACCGTTTGAGTCTCAGCCGTTTGAGTCACGGCCATCTGAGTTGCAGCCGTCTGAGTCGCAGCCATCTGAGTTGTAGCTGTCTGAGTCACAACTGTCTTCTTTCCAACCATCCATGACAATTGAATCATAGTGCCAATACAAATAAAGGGAGGTGATTTAATAAATACAAGATTATTAAAATGTAGTGACATAATAACTTTGATTTTGAATATTCCAAGTACTTCTTCTTACCCTTGTTTATTAATGAATCTCTTATGTATAATTTAAAAACGAAATGCTTGCCGAATATTAAACAAAAGATATAATTTTGATTGTTTGAAATACAAAATTACAGTTAAAAGCATATGAAATAAGACATTATCAATAAAAATAAAAATAATATTATGAAAATATATAATAATTAATATTGAAATGTTAAGCATTACAATTTATAGTAATGGTGATGAAACCACCCATATAAAACCATGGTGAGTGTCAACCCACTCCATTTACCACTTAATGAGTGGATCTCTAGTAATTATAAAACCACTCAATTGTTACATGAATGTGTTTGATGAGAACTCTCCAAAACCACTCATCCACTAGAGATAATATTCCTAACGTGGAGAATCAATGCTCTTAGACCAAATAAGAGAACTAGTGTGCCCAAACATTAAAATAGGACCACCGGTGCGCTTTCACCAAGAGAAGCATCGATGCCCCTTACCCAAAGAGTAGCACCAATGCAATTTCACCAAAGAGAAGCACTGATGCATTCACACAGAATAGAAGCACCGTGAATAGAAAATAGAACGTCGTGAACAAAAACTAGTTTTCCGCCCATAGAGAAACATTGTTAACTTGCAAATAAAAGGAGGTAAAAACTCTTATGGATATGCACTCATGCTACAAAAAATGTATCATTTTATTTTCTGAAATTTCCCCTCATTTCTTATCCATATATTTTGAAGAAAAAAAATAAACTAAATCCACCATTAACCTGCAAAATAGAGGAAAAATCCTCAAACCAACAAAAATGAACAAGAAAACCAAATAAGAAATTAGGAACAATAGTAAGAAATACAAAATAATAAAAATAAAATAGATAAATGGAAGAAATAAAACAATGAAGTGGGGAAAAATGCTTTCTTGGTTGCAATACTCTTTCTCTTCCTCTTCTCTATCTTGTAGAACCATGTGAAATGAAGAAATGAAACAAACCCTCTTTTCCCCCTCTTCTTAAGACTTTTTCCTTGATTCTTTCAAAAGTTAAAAAAACCTGCTTCTTTTAATAAGTAGTTAAAACCCATATATTTTGATGTGAAAACCTAAAATAAATCCACCATTAACTTGCAAAATAGAGGAAAACCCCTCAAACCAACCAAAACAAACAACAAAAGCAAATGAGAAATTAGGAACAATAGTGAGAAATGAAAAATAGTATAAATAAAATAGATAATAGGAAGAAATGAAACAATAGAGATGGAAAAATTGGTTGCTTGGATACAATACTCTTTATCTTCCTCTTCCTCTCCCTCTTATATTTGGTAGAACCATGTGAAATGAAGAAATGAAACAAATCCTCTATCTTCCGTCTTTTTAAGACATGTTTCCCGCTTCTTAAAATGTTTAAAAATTATTGATTTTTTCAATAAGTTTAAAAAATGACTTACTATTTGGTGCTTTCGTTTATCAGAAACAATAGTGTTCTTAAACTATAAAAGGATCATTGATGGAACTTCATCAAAGAGGAGCATTGACACCGATGCACCTTCACCAAAGAGGAGCACTGACATCGATGCACCTTAACCAAAGAGGATCATTAGTGCGCCATTTGAAAAGTGGAGCATTGATGTGTTTTTGACAAAATAATATTGGTGCACATAGGTCATGGAGAATTGGTGCGCCCACACCTTAAAAAGAGCATCGGTGCACCTTCAACAAAGAGGATAATCGACACCGGTGCATCTTAACCAATGAGGAGAACTGACACTAGTGCACCTTATCCAAAGAAGAGTACCGCTGCGCTCTTACAAAAGTAGAGCACCGATATTTTTTTGGTTAAACTGACCGATGCACATGGGTCATAATTCATTGGTGCTCCTAAACCAATGAGATGCACTCGTGCACCATTAAAAAAAAACAGCATTGGTGCACCTAAGCCATGTGAAGCACTGGTGCACCATAATGGTTTAGGTGCACCAATAAAAAACATCCGCTAAAACCTCCGCCTACGTACCTTTGCTAGAAACATCCGTTATAAATGGAGAAGGGATGTGTTTTTTGGGGGGTTTCAGTTACAACCTTCACTAAAGGCATTTTCCTTGTAGTTGTATAAGACACAAACGCACTGGTGCTGATGTAAATCTTGTGGCATTGTTGCCATAAACACCAATAAGAGAGAAAAATTAAAATTTTACAATCAATGGATTTAAATTATCAAAGCACACGGGTACACAACCGATTTGAAAACACCGAAGTAGGGTAAGAGGAGGGCACCAATGTAAAATAATTTTTATTTTTAATTTCCATTGTTAGTGCAATAATTATAATTAACCGCACTAGGGTGTTCAAAATTATGACACACCGTATTAGGGATAAAAATACTATAACCACAGATTGTATTAATTTTTGATTTTTAATTTGTATTTCCGGTGCAGTCATTCTCACTAGAAGCACCGAGGTGTTTTACATTTGGGCGCACCATATGTGAAATTTTTATTACAGTCGTATCTAGTAACAAAAAAATTCCTCACAATTTGTTTTCACAAAGATGCACAGAAAAGAGAAAAAAATGACAGAATTTGATAGATAGAATAAACTCCAATTGAATAATTGTTATTCATTTATCTATGGAAAATGTGTTGGCTATCCAAATATATTATTATAGGAAAAAATCGAAACATTCTATAGGAATTTGAATGGATCACATGTGGAAGGCTTAGATTTGACAAAAATCCCCATCTATGGCAAGTATCAATCTCCAACTCATAGTAGATGGTCACGAATTCGTTAGGTGGGCCTAGGTAGACCAAGTGACAAAAAATCAACCAGTGAGTGGATTTTAGGAGAAAAGGAGGAAGATGTTGAGGCAAAAAAAGAGGCAAACTTGCCCAATTCATCCTAGCGCTCCTAGTTCATCCTAATCCAAGCGAAAAGCAGAATAAAGTTGCTTTAACTCATAAAAGCTAGATAAAAGCAGGATGAGGGTGCTTTAGCTCATAAAAGAAGAGTAAAAGCTAGATGAGGGCGCTATTGTGGATAAACTATCAAAAGGTGGACAAATTATGCACTAGGTATCCAACTAACATAATCCAAACCACTAGGAAGCAAGAAAAGCATATACTAAGGTCTAGATGGTGGTTAATTTGTTCTAACACCATAAAGTGTTAAATATCAAAATTTAACGAAATAAAAAACCTAATATGTTAATTTAATATTTTTAATCTTCACTGTCGATGTGGTTGTTTTAAATAAAAACCTCTATGCAATATAGTTTCGGGCGCACTGCAATAGGATTAAAAAAATCCAAATTTAAAAACCACATATTATATTATTTTTTTATTTTTTTATTTTTATTTGCAGTGCATATTTGCTACCTAACCACACCGGTGCATTTGGTAATTGGGTGCATCATAATAGGGTTAAATAATTTTTTTTACCAAATTGAAAAACCCATTTTCACCATCTATGCAGTTCTTTTGATCCTCATAGCACCAGTGCCATACCTTCCCTGTTCAGTTGCCTCTCCATCTATGCTTCAGATGGAGGCATCACTCGCTTCCATTGCTTACCGAGTGGATTTTGAATTTTCCGAAACGGTGAGAAAAATTTGAAATTTGGTGTACATCACTACCATGCCTCCTCGATGATTATGCATCATGTACATCGATAACATGATGCACATCTCTAGTCCAGTAACTGCTATGAGATATATATTCCCCCTCTGGAACCAGATACATCACTACCTCTACCAATAGAGCGAGAGGTATCGACACCTCTACCAACAGAGCTAGAGGCATAGTTGGGAAAGAGAGCAGCATAGTCGATATCTACCCCATGATGGTGGTGTGAGTAGAACGACTCGAATGCATCGTGCAAGTTTTTTGAATTTTTTGAATTAAAGGGAAAATAAAGCTTAGTTTGAAATTTTAATCTGCTATAAATTCAAATTAGGAGCTAACAAAGAGTTTACCTGGTCACTTGTGCATCAAGGAGGGATGATAGCGATGTACACCAAATCCAAAATTTTCACACCGCCTGATGGTTATAAACATCATGTACATGTTGATGTTTATTTATATGTTGATGGTGATGTGCATGTTAGGTCATGTTAGATATCTTTTCTAGTTGTGATTTATAGATGTGTATGTTAGATGGTGTTTGTTAGATGTGTGCATGATGGTTATGTAAGATAATGCAACTTGTTTTTTGTTAGATGCTATTTTTAGATTTGTGTATTAGATGATTTTAAATATGTTAAATGTATATGTTAGATGATGGTAGGTAATATTTACATGTGTATGTGAGGTGATGTTTGATGTGTATGCTAGATTATGTTAGCTAATTTTTTATGTGTATGTAAGATGGTGCTTATGTTTGATAGGTGATGATGGATGTGTATTTTAGTCGATGTTTGTCATATGTGTGTGATGGTTATGTTAGATGATTTTTATGTTTAGTGGGTGGTTATGATGATGGTGATAATGCTTGTACGTTGCATGATGCTAGGTGATGGTGGTGGTAGCCATTGATTTCATGATCACATTGTAATATTTTTTATTGTTATGTACATATAGACTTATTTTTTTATGAACTCAATTGTCACGTCCTCTCCCATCATTCCAAACCACAAAAGGAACATGAATGTAACATGGGGGTGTCTGATTCTTCCCCATAGCCATAAGACTAAATTTTGGATATTTAAATAAAATGCATACTTAAATTATACAACGAAATTAAAACATAATAACACACACATAGACTGGAATGCATCAACATATCTATCCCAAGCAGATGATGAATCAACAAACATAGAATCAATCGCGTTCTTATGCTATGCACAAGCTTCATATCAACCATATTAAGATATTCATTTCATCTCATTAACATGAACAATTAACATTCAGAATTAACACATTGCAGAACACATAATGCATATAAATTAAACCACAGAGAATACTTATCTTGAAATGTAAACGTCCAAACAACTGGCTACATGAGAGCAACGATCCACCCAACCATAGATCTTTGTCTAGCCTATAATCTTTCAGCTGAGAGATCACCCCCGAGATGGGATGTGTATCCACTAAGGAGGAACTAGATAAGCTCACTCACAGCCATGGTTTCACTCAAATGGTCATGCTAAGCCAACACACAGTTGGGTTTATCAAGCATGCAATAAGAGAAGGAGGATGCTGAGCCAGTGATCTCAACCACAAAGCTACAGACATCTCAAGCTAAATTCAAGCAATCCAATCCTCTGTTCAAACATTCACTCTTGGATTTCTCACAATTCTGTCATCAAATAACTCAATCTCATCACTGGATTTCTGGGCTATAAAAACTGTTTTTTTCTATGGATTTTGGGGTATCTAATACTCTCAAATTCGCCCCAAGGTTCATGTCTATGGATCCCCCATTGGATTTTATTGTCAATACCAAATTCTGGGCATTTATGGCTCTTCAAAACGTGGGTTCTTGCAAAGTTGCGATTTCTAGTTTTTCTCACTGTTGGGCATTCGTAATGGATGAAAAATGAAGCCGCCCCCTTCCAAAATGGAATGGGAATGAGGAATAACCAATTCCCCCAAGGTAGGGTGACTTGTGGGTCAAGAAAACAAATCCCATACTTTTCCATACGAATTTCTGGGTTGCCCATGCTCCATTGAAGCCATGGACTGATTTCTTCAACAACTTTCTTACACAGAATTAAATGCCAGCAAAGAAAGTCAAATGGGTTCTCAAGATGCCATTTGGTAGCCTATAGTTCAATCCCACAACCCCCTCACTACTCCCTAGTGGATACACATGGACCCTTCTCATTAGTTGCTTCCATAGCCAGTTTTGGTATTTTATTGCATGATGTTTATTGACATCATTTTTACAATGTTCCATGGCTAAATAGCACATGGGTAACATAATATCTAATACTTGCCTTTTAAATAAAATTGGAGCTTCCACTAGCGGGGCCTTGGCCTTGAGCTCCACGCTAGGAAAACATATATCACATGGATACAATATTTACATTAAAATCTAATATATCATAAGGGTCAAAATGGGGTATTACAATCCCCTCCTCCTTAGAATAACACCGTCCTCGGTGCTCCAATACTTAGGAATACATATACAATTTACACGTCCAAAATTTTCAAAATTTTTGCAGATTTTTCCTGCAGTCTATCATTTACCTTGAACTTTCAGGACCAAGTCCTTTGCCTTCCATAAACTGCTCCTGCTGGTTCTGACCTTCCAGCTCATCCACAAGTCTGAAATCTTTATGGCTGCTACCATATTGATGTTCCTATGTTGGGAAGTTGCGGCGGTAGTGATTTCCCCCACATTTCCAACATTTCACTGGTTGCTTTGTCCTTTCTTGTTCAATTTCTTTTGAGTCTTCCCACCTGGAACGTTTCTTAGTGGACTGTTGGATGAATGCCTCCTCATTGATCCATTGTCCTTTCCTCGGTTGATTGTTTCCAGAATTATTTTTACTTGTCCTTGTAAACAAACAGAGTCCTGCAAAACCTTATGGTTCATCTCATTCTGCTGCTTTTGTAGCTTGAGAAGTTCTCCAAGATTCTCTTTGCTCACTAGTACCACTGTTGTTGTAATAGCTGCAACCAACTAACTTTCACTTCTCACGTGTGAAATACATCATTGCAATTTCTGTTAAGCTAAGCATAATACAAACATTAAAATAAGTCAATTAATTGCCCAATTGTCATGGGCAGTCCATGCTTTATCCATGAGACTTTCATACTTTTCATGCTTCCCAACAGGAACAGGAACTCATTCATGTCCATTCTTTCACAGAGAATTAACTACTTTAGCATTCACAATTTATTTCAAGCAAATAAACACACTCTACTTTCAGCCATAACATGCATTCAACAATTTTCTGTTTTTTATAAATACATCAATAAAAAAGGAAAGAGAGAGCAGTAAGAGTTTTCTCCTCTTAGTCTTGTTCCATTCTGGAACCCACACCACCACTGTGGTTTTTATGCTCCCAACCTCTTTCACTTCAACGTGAATGCTTGACCTGCCCTTCTTGGCTATGACACTTAGTGTCTATGGTCTATTCCAGACCTCTCAACCATGGAGTCCCTCCACATGGTTTGTCTACAACTCTTGGGTGCTAGGACCCACACAGTCCCACTAGCACCATCTTTCATTACTGCTCATCCTGAGCTCTTTAGGATGGTCACATGTCCACAGGAATCCCTAGGATTCCCTCATGGTCCTTGCTTCCAACAATACCTACACCAAAACATTGAATCAATTCACATGTTTAGTTTATTTTCATAGGGTTTATCTCTAAACAAGCGTTTAGGAAATCATAACCAAATCATATACACATGTATATTCATAAGAAAGAAGCTGCAAGATAACCAAATACTTATCTGTATTGTGTGTTTCCTCTCTGGTCCACAGGGTCCTTCTTTGCTTTGTAAGCCTTGGGATCGCCTATGGACTTGGATGTTCGGCCAGCACGTAGGATGCTCCACAGCATCAAATAGTTAATTCTCTACCAGTACACCTACATGTCGACTAGACTTACCAAGCATTTGTTGTGCCCAACCAGTCCCATACCTGGTTGGCCTCTCCATTCCCAAGCTAGCACATCCGTCTGGGTCATCATCCAATGGAAGGAAACTGCGGCACCAACCATTATAGGTCAAGGCTCTACTACTCGGCCTTAGTCATATTAACAACCTTTCACCAATACTTCTACAAAAGTCAAGTAATCAATTCCCAAACCAGTACACCGACTGGGTTTATTAGGCATACAACAATCCTTTATCAATATCCCCACACCTTCACACACACAACAACCTCTTCACAACAACCCTTGACAACAACCTTTCACTTTTCTTCTTCAATGTGCAACACCGAATTGCATCTGTTTAATCTAACAACACAAGATGGGTAAGCAAACTCATCAGTATTGCTGCTCGAAAGATGTAAACATATTTCATAACATTCACTATCCAACATTGAAACACCAGGAATGTGTCCATTCCCTTAAGGTGTAGTCAATATTGATAATCTTGTCATAACCCGACATCAGAAAAGTGTGCACCCCTTTCTGATGTGAGCCATGTAGGCCCTACTCACACTCAAGCAATTTGTCATAATGGAAATAAAATCAAAACATGCTCTTCACATTGACTCTAACAATTAGACATGCATATTCTTAGTTAGGGTCATAGAACACTTATCCATTTGCAGATGTAGTCTTCTTCATTAATGAGGAATGGGGGATTCTTCTCTGAGTTGACAGTCTCTCGGTTTGCCATCCCAACTCCTTTTGATGTTACATAACCCTCATATGTCTTACTAACATAATCTTTACCCTCTCACTCATATTGTTTACCAATCATGCAGTGCAGGTGGGACATTATCAAAATATCTAATGGCGTTTCACCTGAAACCCATTTCCAAGATATGGGATCCTTCCCATGAAGTTTGGCTTCTATAGACCTTCTCTCATGATCTTACTGCAATGTGTCTTCCTGACACACTTATTAAATATCCAAATAGTCAGCAACATTTAACAATAAAATTCAAATCTGATTGTTCCATAACCAATCAATGGCATTAATAATTAAATTCAATATGAATTTGCAATTCTGTCTACTACAGAAATTGATTTTCTTAGCCATGAGTCTATTCTCATATTGTTTGGATCTTGTAAGTGGTATCACTTCTCCCATTATGGTCTTATGTCTACTGCCATACATGAACATCCACTTACAACATGTCCTCTTGACACAATTCATATAAGCGAAATAATCATTAGTCATTTATTAGCAAAATTCCAAATCCAAGATTTACAATTCTTCTTTCTAATAGAACTTAGAGTTCTCAACCATGAGATTCCTCCTCATAAGTTCTAAATCAAAATTTTCAAATCTGTTCCCTATTGAAATTAGATTTGCAACCATGATATTATTCTCATAAACTTAAATCAGAATATTTTCAGATCTGTTTCATGCATAAGTTAAATTTCACAACCATGAGAACCTTCTCATAACCTTTGGCTTTTGCACATGGTAGAGTTCGGTCTTTACTATGGTATTATCCTCATTTCCATACGCAAGACATTTCTACCTGGAATCTGAAACTTTCAATCAGCCAAACATGTTGTGAGTATCTATGCATATAATTTGTTCATTGCTACAATAGTCATTGAAGTGATCTCAGAATTATAACACTCAATAATTCGAACACTTTCAGTTGTTAACATATCAATATCACCAAACTCGTTTACTTCACGTGAATTATTATCATACTAAAATTGCAAGGTAGAGTCACATCATTCATGCAATTTAAATGAAACTTTAGATACTAATTATTTCACAGTGATATGGTAACATACAACTCTGCCCTTCCGCAGAGTATTCCGACAACCTATCGATCATGACTACCTTCTTTATGCACTTACTATTCTGCATTCGTAACAATCCATGAAATGATCTTAGAATTATCATCAATTCATCATCTCATCCATTATTTAGTTTGCAATAACACATATAACATCCCCATGCATTCATGCGATGCATCACAACATGTGCACCCACACTTATGCATGCACATTTACAACATTTACCCAAACTTTTCGTATGCTTCCACTCAATGCATAAGTACAAGATTTATAAAATATCTTAATGCATATCCACTCAATGCTTCCTTGTGTTGATTCATGAATACTATGCATTCAAACATATTATGGCCTAACCATGACTACCTCATATAGGATGCATTACCATAATCAAGACCACCAGTCCTCACTTGTTTTGGTTATTAAGCTCATAACCAGCATACACATGGCATGATATATTTTTATATAAATGTAGCCTAAATTTCTAAACAGTCACATGGTATGAAGCCTCTTGCTTTCATCACTCCCTGCTCCACCACACAATGGAAGTATGGCATTCACATGAATGCATTTCAACCTTAAATGCATACCATTTTATGATTACTAAACATGGTTTAATGGATTCTTACCAAATCCCCTTTCAACACATATGCAATCATCATAATTAAACAATTACCTGCATGGATCCCATTTACACCTTTGATATTACCTGGTCAGTTGGTCTCTTACAGAGGATTACAAAATTCTTCCACCAATCTCTTGATCATGGATTTGCTGCCCTAGCCTTTTCTTCATAAGGTTGTTGGCCACATGCAACAACATCATCAACACATTTAGCCATGCTTCTGTTGTCTTTCGTCCTACAACCAATACCAACACCAATAGTGATTATCAACCACAATATTTGCCATTAGTGGTCATTGCATATGTAGAACCTTACTACTTTTACCAATATGTAATATCCTATGTGTGCACAAACATCTGCTCATGCACTGTGCAATGTTTATTAATATGCCAACCAATGCATATTCATGCCATCCCTCTATTCTCTTGTATTTTAGCATTCCCATGCCATAAATTTTCTATACATCAAGTTCATAAAATATAAATACAGTTAGCAAGACAAGGGTTAAGGAATTATCCTTTTCCAATCCCTCATCATAACATGGAATTCCTCTTCCACATCATAGCTGGTCTGATTTCATGTCCTCTAGCAAACACACACGAAATCATTGGATGTGATTTTCTCACCCAACAACAATTCAATTGTTATGTAGAATTTTGCCCTACGGATAAGTCAAAACTCTCTTAACTCTAAAGTAGATTTTCAACTAACTTTAAAGCAAGAAACAAGTCAAAACAAATGCTACCTTGAAATTCCTGAACTAACTTTTACAGCAAGATTAAATATATTCAGAAATAATGAGAGATAAGACACACCTTTCAAACTAACGTTTGTCCCGCTTCTAGCTCTTGATCCAAAGCCCCAATGTAGAACCTGTTAAGATCAACCAAAGAACAAACATGCAAGCTTCCAAATACCTTGAATGTAAAGATTAGTTTCTAATCTAGATTAGATACATTCCATGCTAAGAACTTATGCTAAACACATGAAATGGGAAAGACAAGACAAGTTATCTTATTACAACTTGAAGAATGCTTACAAAAGTTGCTTGATGTCCAAGCTAATCTTCTAGCTCCAAGTGTTTCCTCCTCTAGCTATCTCCACAATGCTACATGATCATAAGTTTGGTACTTCAAGAGTCCTCCCCTTTCCCCATGGAATGCCTCTCTTTTATAGTGTATGGTAGGGTTAACCAACAAGAGAGATGGGTGGATCTAGGGAGAGATAAGTGGATCAAGGTTTCTAATCACAGAAAGTGAGTTGGGATTGAATCAGGGACCCCAATCTTCCACTATCTTCGAAAATCCAAAATCCCACAAGCCAAGGGAAAAAGGCTAATAAAAGAGTACCACACCCTGTGGTCTGAGCATAACGCGGTACTACCGCGTTCTGGGAAAAAATCATAGCGCGGTAGTGTGGAGTACCGCGCGCCTATAACTTAGCAAGGCGCGGTAGTGTGTGTAAATAAAGTCTCAGCTGGGTCAGAACTTGTCAGGGTAGATTTACCTTCAAGGTTCACTCATCTTCTGGGTGGTTCAAACAGCAGGGGAAGTGTCGTCAACTCTGTTTGTGGCGGAGATGCGACACTATGGAATAAAGAGGTATAACAGATGCCCCCTAAAGTGTGAGGTCAGAAGAGACTGAAGGCCGAAAGACTTTACGAATATAGTGTGCAAAGATAGCATCGAGGAGAGCGACAAGGAGCTGAAACAGAAACAGAGTGTTAGATATATACCACCGAGGCGGGCATTCCCATGCTCGGAAACAAATGACTCAAAGCATGGCTGCCGACCAATACATTGCAGATCCATGAGTACTGAGATGATATGGACTGTGGACAGATCATGGCTACTATGAACAAGAGTAGATCCATGAGACAATAATGACACAGCCACGATCAATACAATAAGTGGATCTGTGTGACAATACAAAAGACATCTCCATCGCAACCTGGACGCAATCAATATACAACGGTGCGCCCAGGGTCTTCTACCCGATCACAAAAGATACAAATCTAGCCATGTGATTACAAGGTGTTGAAGTCGAACATGGTAGAAACCATTTGATTACCGGTCAATGATGTGAACCGTTAACAAATGCGAGGGAAATCACCAATGATGAGGATGATAACCAAGGTATCCGAAGTACATCTCAACGAAATGCGAATAGATGAGTTGATGTCGAGCATTCGAGAGATCGTTCGATTAGAGGTCAATGATGTAAACCTACTGTCGAACACAAGGAAACCTGCCATTGAGGCATGCAAGTACCAAGGTACTAATGGTTGATCTCTAAGCCCAATTCCCGGATAGTGATTTGGTGTCGATGGGAATAGACTCGTCGAAGGTGGGCCATAATGATTCCCACATCATCGACACGAAATCGACACGAACGATAATATGATGAAACAATGGAGTATGTACTGACACAGCGGAGGCCTGACACAATGAACGACTCTGAACAATGCAACCCTTTGAACATATAACGGCATGTAACAGGACTTGGCAGCAGGGATTATTGACAACAGAGGATAGACACCGGATGAGTAGGCTCGTGGCCAGGGAGACGACTCAGGATGATGATCATAACTTAGTGAAAAATGGATACCCAATATAGACAAGAGACGGACACATGCCATGTTCAAAGGTAACGACTGACAAGCTGCCAAAAATAAACTTAACTTGTTCTCCCATATTCCCCCGACATGATAGACGAGTACCTCTTTGTTGTTTTTCGAGCTTGAAGAGGATAACAGATGCTCGGTGTAGCTCATCTCATAGATGAGTCCAATCTCACATGTTTTACGAACCTGAGAAAGGAGGGGTTCGTCCCAAAATGGGTCCTTCGATGTTAAAATTTTAACGAGTCCAAGGAAGGAAAACTCGGTAGTTTTTCGCATTTAGAGAGCCTGAAAAACTTAAAGGAAGCTCCATAATGTACTTTTTCGTAAATTTAGTCCCTCGATCCTGAAAATGTGTAAAACAATTCCCGAGAGAACTCTCCCAGCCGAGATTGACTGAGGTGTACCTTTCTCGTAAATAGTCTAGACGGGCCGAAAAAGGGGTAACCTATCACCGAATAGACGACCTTTCAAATACTTTTACAAGTGTGAAAGAGTCAAGATCACTTGGCAATCTTTTCAATTTTAGGGAGTCTGAAAAGAGCTTAACTATGGACTCCTATGGTCTTTTTCGTAATTTTTAATTATTCTGGTCCAAAAAAAGAATAAAATACAACCAGGATAATACTTTTCTCATCGTTTAATGAGCATGAGTAAAGATGACCGTACTCGACACCATTTACTTGAGTTTGACAAGCATGACACGGGTGTAAAAGCGCTTGGAATCTTTTTCAAGTTTTAAATCCAGAGCACGAAAAAGATAAAGTGGGCTCAAAATGAAGGTCAAACCATGAATAAACACTAGTGTGAATACATCATTTTTTACCGGGGATCCTGTCAATAAGCGCTCAAAAAATGGATATTAGCAATGTGAAAAGGGCTTTGTTTTAACCATTTAAAATAATAATTAAAAAATAGGTGAAAATGCTATATAAAGAATGGTTAAAAATAGAAATTACCATTTCATTTGTGTTTTCACCCAAAGAGGAGATTTTTACCCATTTGAGGAGAAAAACTTCAAGGATCCATATCGGGAGTTCCAGGACACCATTTCAACAACCGTCTGCGCCAGGTAAGAGCTCTTGAGCTCCTCTTTCATTTCATGTAAGAATTATTTGCTTTCATTAGGAAAAAATCGATTTTTGGGCAAGCCCTATTGGGCAAAAATCACCCTTCACAGTACCGCGTGGGGGCTCTATCGAGAAACGCGGTACTGTCTAACAATACCGCGCTGTAGTTCCAAACCGAGGCGCGACACTGTACAATACCGCGCGGTAGAGTTTTCCCCAGGCGCGGTGAAGGCGATTTTTGAGATTAAAAAATCAAATTTTCTCAAATTTTCTGCTGAAACTAAGTTGCTAAATAGTTACTAAATGTTTTCCCTGATCTTTTGCAGGAGTTTGCAACTTGTTTGGAGCAAAATGGTTAGCTGGAAAGAAAGAGAGCACGAAGCAGACGATTTTGCAGCTGAAAATCACTTACCGACCGTGACCGCATTGAGAGAATGTGGTTTGTTGAAGTTTTTTAAGACCAAAGGGATTCGTCAGCAACCCAAGCTTCTCACTCATCTTATCCAATTGTGGGAACCTGACATTCAAGATTTCCGAGTGGGAGAGCATGTTCTCGAAATTCAACTTGAGGATATCTATTTCCTCACGGGCCTCTCGAAAAGAGGGGCTCGGGTGAACTTTACTGGATACACTGCCTCGGAAACGAGCACAAATGACTTGATTGCTCGGTATTTCCGTCAGGGTTCGAGTAAGAAAAGCGGGAAGGTGGCCATAAAGGAGGTTATAGAACTTCTTGTAAAAACCGTACTGTTCACCATCAAGCGTGCAGCAGGAAGTGTGAGTCCGCATCAGGCATCCTGCACACAAGTGAATCTCGCAGCAGAGTGTATGGGAGGAACAATATTTAACTGGTGTGAGGCGGTGTTGGCCAATCTCAAAGAACAAGTGCACAAGTGTAGGGTTGGAAAGAATTCCCAATTTGGCTATGGGAGCATCCTGGTTACCTTCTTTTTGGCGAGGGTGCCACTATTGCGCCTACAGATATCTATGCCCCCCCATCCACCTACCGAGCCATGGATGGCTCGATGGAGTGATTATGCTGGATGTCTCGGGGGACCTCAGCGCTTAGCCTTTGGTGAGGATTTCTTTTCCTGGCTCGAGGAGCAAATAGTTATGATTGATGACTACCCTTATGCCGGGGTAGATTTCCGCGAGGACATCGACTTGGCACTGCCAGAGGATGATGATTGGGACAACTCAGGTATGACCTTCACGGATATACATTTTTTCCTTTTTGAATATATAATTTTTATTGCTTTTTTAGAATGTGTAAAAGACTTCTAACGCATGTTCATATGCATGTTGCAGATCGTGGACCGCAGAGACCAGCTGGGTACTCGCCGTTACGTCGCGGTGGTGTTGACCGTCAAGCTGTTCTTGACGAGGAGGAGGACGAGGACGAAGCAGGAGGCGTCCGGGACATAGAGAGGAAATTACAGGGGTTGACTCATGGTATCCCTGCTATGAGGATGGATGACGTCCCTTATCATCTCCAGCGGCATACCGTAGGTGTGCCTGGTCGTATCAGTCGACTTCTTCGTAAGGTGGTTCGAGCTGTAGTATGTTACCACCAGCAGCGGGAGGAGTCCGATGAGGGACATGATAGGTCTCCTAGATCTCCAAAGATGGTCTTTTTAGTATTTGTGCGACATGTATACGATATGTAGGCTTTGAGAGCCAAATTTTGTATGGGATTTGGTCCCAAATTTTGTCTTTGACACAAACTTTATGTATTTTTGAAAAAACACTCTTATATACAGTGATATGGACCTATTTATGATCTAAATATTTACAATGACTTGTGTATTTTATTTTTTATGATGTGTTTATGTGTGGGCAAGATGCCAATCCAAAATGTAATTAGCCAATGAATCAGCTATACAATTGAATTCTCTCGGTATGTGTTGATATGTAATGAAATTAAATGATCATTCCAAGAGGCATACTCTCCAAAATAAACGAAGTAGTATAGGACCGCGAACTGTGTAAACACGGTTTAGATGAGAAACCACGAGTTGGGAGTCTAAAAAGACTGATAAGGAGTCAATTTCATGTGAAGCAACCTCCGTCAAGAGACCAATGACTGCATGGTACTCTGCGATATTGTTGGTTGCAGGACCTAAACAATTGGCTCCTGAAGAAAACAACTCGCCAGTGGGGGAATAGATTACCCATGCTGTGGAAGCGAGATTCCGGGTATGTCGGCTTGCACCGTCGGCGAATCCAAAGTAGGCAGACATCTGCGCATAAAGTCATGAGTCAAAGTAAGAGTGGATACATGAGGTCCATGCGCACACCAAAAAGAAAGTAAAAGCAAACTAAGTACATTATGTACAACAAGTAACCCATGTAGGGAACCTCATGCGTAGAAACGTTTGAGGTATAGCCCGTTGCAGGGCCGTGCCAATGGCGTACCATCACAATCGATTAGTTCATAGGCTCCTTTTTCTAAGACACTTTTTACAATAAAGGGGCCGTACCACATAGATTCAAGTTTACCTTTTCCAAGCTTATCATGCATTTGATCATATGTAAGTACGAGATCACCTTCATTGAAGATTCGAGGTTGAACAAATTTGTCATATTGAGCTTTTACGCGCTTTTTGTGAGCTTCATTACCTAAAGCAGCATCGCGGTGGGTTTCATCTAGCTTAGATAGGTATAGAAACCGTTCCTCTTCGGAAGTGGTGTGTGGAAGTAGCTCTATGGCTATCTTGAGTGATGGAATTTCACATTCAATCGACAAGATTGCTTCTAGGCCGTACACCAATTGGAATGGTGTAAACCCAGTAGCACTTTTCACTGAGGTTCGGTATGCCCACAGTGCTAAGAACAGAGCTGAGTGCCAATTGGATTTCTGGGTACCCACAATACGTTAAATCATTCGTTTCAGGACTTTGTTAATGGCTTCAACTTGGCCATTAGCTTGTGGGTAATACGGGGTTGAGTTTTCATGGCGAAAACCCAGCTTGGCACTTGGTTCTTCGATCATATGGTTCCTGAAATGGGAACCATGATCGGTCACAATAGACTGTGGGACACCGAATCTAGCTATAATATGATTGAATATGAACTATGCTGTTGTTTTGCCGTCCTCAGCATACGTAGGCATCGCTTCAGCCCATTTTGTAAAATAGTCGACAGCTACTATAACATAGCTATGCCCCCCGGCTGAAGTGGGCTTACAGTGCATGAAATCTATGCCCCATTTGGAAAAGGGGCCGATGACAATAACAGGATGGAGTGGAGCAGGATGCGAGCGTGTTTTGCTATGAAAGAATTGACATGCCGGACACTTCTTGACTATTTCAATGCAGTCTTTGAAAATTGAGGGCCAGAAGTATCCTGCTCGTAGTATTTTCTGGGCCGTATCCATCCCAGAGAGATGACCACCACATGCTCCAGCATGGCAGTCATTGAGAACGTGTTCCGCCTCATCTAAGGTCAAACAGCGTCGAAGGACGGTGTCGAGACCACGCCGATAAAGAGTATCGTTGACTATGAGGTAGTATTTTGCGTGATGTCGGATGCGTCGCCGTTCATCGCGAGTGAGATCGGGACGGAAGCGTTGGGTTTGGAGATATAAAAGAATATCCCCATACCACGGATCAGACGTGCTAATTAGGAACAATGATTCGTCAGGAAGAGAATCAATGGGCTCAGATTGCTCAGTAGCACGGGGCAAGTTACAAATCAATTCTGCGAAGACCAAAGACTTCTTGGACTTAGACTTGAAAAACTCCAAGTCAAACTCTTGAAGGATGACAATCCAACGAGAGTATTTGCCCCCAAGCACTTGATGTGTGAGGATGTAATACATTGGGTTGAAGTCGGCTATAACAGTGGTCTGGCGGAGTAAGATGTAGTGACGAAATCTCTGGACAGCAAATACTGTTGCTAGAGCCAGCTTTTCAATATGTGAATAGCGAGATTCGGAGTCAAGAAGACTCTTACTGAGATAATATACCACATGTTCTATGCCATTTTGGTCTTCCTAGAATAGCACCATACCGATGGTGGAAGTCGAGGCTGCGAGATAAAGAATGTAGTCCCGTGTGTAATCGGGGGGTTGAATCACAGGATCTTTGGTTAAGGCTGCCTTTAGATTGTCAAAGGAGCGTTGGGCTTCATCATACAAAATAAAGGGAACATTCTTCTTGAGAAGCCGCATGTAGCCTTTTGTTATCTCGGACAGATTGCAGATGAAACGGCGTAGAAAGTTTGCATGCCTTTTCAAACATTGAAGTTCTGGAATATTGGTGGGTGAAGGCAGGGCTACGATAGCTGCTACCTTTACGGGATCTAAACGTATCCCGTCTTTGGAGACTATGTAGCCCAACAGTTTTACGACTTCTACATAGAAGACGCACTTATGTGGGTTCAAACGTATATTGTAGCGATGGCACCTTTCGAAAATGGCACTTAAGTGGTCTGGATGGTCCTCCCGGGTTCGAGAGTGAGCGGGAAGGTCATCAAGATATGGTTCTACAATATGTTTGATGTCATGAAATGCGTAGGACATCGCCTGTTGGAAAGTTTCCCTGGCATTTTTCAGGCCAAAAGGTAACTTTTGATATGCAAAAATCCCCCAAGGGCAGATAAAGGCCGTTTTGTGCTGGTCAGCTGGGAGGATATCGATCTGATTATAGCCAGAGAAGCCATCCATAAATGAAAAGATGACACTCTCGACATAGTTATCGATGATCTAGTCGATAAACGGAGTTGGGTAGTTGTCCTATGGACAAGCCTTGTTCAAATCACAGTAATCAACACTGACCCTAATTGTTCCCTGTTTCTTGGCTACGGAAACGATGTTGGATACCCATTCTGTTAATGGGATAGGATAGATAAAACCAGCATGCAAAATTTTTTCAACTTCTGCTTTAATGGCGGCTGCCTTACGAGGGTGGATGGGTCGAAGCTTTTTCCGAACAGGTCGGGCGCCAGGGAAAGTTGGAATTTCGTGGACCACGATTGAGGGGTCAATTCCTGGCATTTCTTCATAACTCCAAGCAAAAACATTGCAGAAAGTTTTGAAGTAGGCACTATAGAACTCCGTTTCGAGGGGAGTACATGTTTTTCCAATGTGTACGTTTTCCACGATACCAGGCTTCACTGAAATATCGATGGGAGTGGTTGCCATAAGATTGGCCAAGTTTCCTTCGGAAAATACCTCGTCGAGGGAAGTAGGGAACTTGGTTTGAACCATCCCAAGTGAAGTACTGTGTTTTGAATCAGGCTCCAGTGGCTGAATGGTGGGGAATGAAGATCGATGATGAAAATCTCCCCATGGTAGCTCATCACCGCACATAACCTCCATAATTGATTCGTCAGTGGGAAAAATCAAATTGAGAGGATCAAAAAGTGGTGGGTGTGGATGAGTTTCAGCTGAGAGCTGTGCCACGGTATGATCAGTGAGACAGTCGACCCAATTTGTGGCTGATTGGATCGCGTCATATGCTGCAAGGTTTCTGTTTAAAGGCATGGAATCGCCATAGCCTTGAATCTGAGTGGGACTCGGAATCACCCATGAATCATCGGAAGGGGTGACATGCGATGAAATCATGTTGACTGGTTGAAGATGGGTTCCCAACACTGGAAAAACTCCAATGAGGGAAGAATCCTTCATGAGACCAACACCAATGTCTTGGAACCAGTACCGAGGTTGATCCAATAACGGGACGGTGTTGGCAGAGTTCGGATGGGAGTCTGGGATGCAGTAATCCAGTTGATCAATGGTGACAATTTTTCCTTCATGAGGAAATTGCATGATCCGGAAGACTGTAGATGCTATGGCGGTCATGGCATAGAACCAGTTCCGACCAAGTAGGAGATTGTAATCCAAAGGTGCATCTACGAATTCGATGTGTACGGATACTATTTTTCCCCCCAGTTCAACACCGATTGAGGGAATGAGTCCATACGGTTGAAAGCCGTGTCCATCAAACGCCCTGAGAGTAGTGGGAGAAGTTGTGACCTCGGGTGAGCCTAAGGCTCTCCAGCAATTCAAAGACATTATCGGCGTGGACGCACCCTCATCTAACACAGTGCGATGGATGACATTTCCATGGATTTTAGTGTGAACCTGAAAGGCTAACTAGTGAGAAAGCTGAGGTTTAGCGTGCTCCAAGTTAAACATAATGGAGTTTGAAGTATTTGGGTCCATTGCCCCCAGTGCTGAAAGCAGGGTTCTACGCTGCGTGGGGCAGTGTTGTAGAACCTCGAGAGTCGATATAGCACAAGGTGCTTGAGCTAAATCCTCAACAATGTTATAGTTTTGGGCAGCTTGCGCATTAGTATTGAATGTCGCCTTTCATATGGTGCCCTTGGGTGGGCGTAGCACTGTGTCCGTAAGTGGTCTCTCGATATGGAGATGACCTGTAGGGGGGGGAATAGGAATCGGATCTTCAACAGGAGATTTGCCTTTGGATATCTCGGGTTGTTTGTTTGAACTTGGAGGGCTATCATAAGTCTTTGAACGAGTGGTGATATTAACCTCTTCATTACTCGTCATTAGGATTTCACGGTTTGTGGACGTCTCTCCGCGAGTGGGATTGGTCGGGTTGCCCCCTTGTGGGGTTTCTTGGGAAACCATCTGCTGTTGCTGTTGGGGGAAAGGGTCAGTTAACACTGCCGGGCGAGAGGATCCTTTAACAAATTTGTTGACTTCATCCTTGTAGGGACAGTCACGTGTGTAGTGATCGTCTTGACAAATGAGGCAGGGAAACTTAGCCTTTCGGCGTGGTTTCTGGTCATTTTGTGTGGGTTGTGGCTTGGGGTTCTCCTGCTGGTTCTTATTGGTTTTGCCATGATTGTTCTTCTTCTTTCCCCCGGATGGTTGTGACGTAGATTGAACTGCGTTCACTTCGGAGGAAATGGCAGGAGAAATGGAAGCTTTTGAAGCAGCCTGGTTTAAAGCGGGGGAAGCGGAAGCTTGTTGCCCCGTCGAGTTCGTAGCAGGCTGAGCCTCGACTGAACCGACAATACCATCAATGGGGGGTTTAGTGGTGGGATTTGTTGGATTAGTGTGAACACGGGAGGCATGTGGAAGAAGTTCATGTAAAGTACCGGATTGAGTATATACTAAATCCATGTACTGGGCTGCCGAGATGGCTTGTTCTTCTGTAACCGGCCCGCACATAGTGATGTCTCTGGCTATGGGAGGCAAAAAGGATTTTGTGAACCAATCAGCAAGTAGATGATCCGGGATAGGTGCCTTTATTAGCCTACGGCGTTGTCGCCACTCATGGATGTGATCTGAAATGTGTGTAGAAGTGGTTTGACGCAGTGAGGTTAACAGTTCTGTTCCAGTCTCATATCGGACGGGGAGATGGAAATGAGTCAGAAACTGCATAGCCAAAGTGTTGAAATCACGAAAAGAGTGTTGTGGCAGCTCTATATACCATTTGGCTGTCGTGCCGGTAAGTGTGCGTTGGAAGAGCCGAAGTCGGATGGAATAATCCATCAAGGAGTTAGATGAACACCAAAGATGGAAGGTCATCACGTGGTTCTTGGGGTCTTCCCTGGGCTTAGCATCAAACTTGGGAATGTCCGATGGTAGTTTGGCTAGAATAGGTGGCCAGTGAGGTTCATGCCATATAGGATCGTTGATAAGCCTCGACAAATCAGGTAAGTCAAGTGTGGCCAAAAAGGGAAGTTGACGGTTGGTCTGCGGGTATGAGTAATAACCATGTGGTGCAGCGAAACCTGGAGGGCCCTGCATAGCATGCTGCTGTGTGTTATACCCATATGTGTTTCCCGGGGGATACTGCTGGAAGTTCTGTGGATGGTAAGCCATCTGGTTAACCGGTTGATTGTAGGCAACCGGTTGGTAGGTGCTCTGCTGAGTGGGTATGGTACCCTGGGGTTGTTGATACCCAGGAATGGTTGCTGTTCCTTGTTTGGGAAAAGTTCCTTGGAATTGTTGTGTTCCAGGGATGTTACCACTGTACTGTGTAAGTGGAGGGTTTCCCATAGCAGGGTTGGAGGGTGGCTGCGATGGTGGTGTCCATGGAAGGCTCGTTCCTACTTGGGGAGCGAGTGGAAATTGAAGTGATGGGTTCCATGGAGTTGTAGTAGCTGAAGGGTAAGGGAAGCCAGAATTCAAGTTGGGGGGAATTTGAGATTGCCCCCCAGCTTGGTTCCAGTTTCCAAAAAGTGAGTACCCCCCACTCTGTGGGATTTGAGGGTCTCAAGAAGGAAGCATACCTGATGGGGGAGGTTGAGAATGAGGTCCGGTTGGAACACCAGAATAAGGTTTCCCGCTGCCAGGTGTATTGTACATACCGAACTGAGTAGACGCTGCTAGTTCGGAGGCTTGTTGGATCGAGCCAATAGGTTGTCCGCTAGCAGATGGTTGGATGGTCCTATATGAGGAGGTTGTTGACTGGGAACGGGGTTCCCAACAAAAGGTTGTCCTCCAACTGGTTGGGTTGATGGCCCACCTGGTGGAGGTTGCTGACTAGGAATAGGGTTCCCAACAAAAGGTTGTCCTCCAACTGGTTGGGTTGATGGCCCACCAGGGGGAATTTGGTAATTAGAGTTGGGGACCACTGTAGTCGGTTGTCCACCTCCTGAAATAGTATAAATAGTGGCTGAGGATGATCCTCCGGTCCAACCGAAAGATCCAACAGTATGACTAGGTGTTCTTCCGCCGCTGGCCAAATATGATAATGTGGATTGGCCAATGGCACCAAAAGTACCGATTTGCGGAGGGGGTCATCCATATCGAACAAGTGAGGACGGAGAAAAAACTGGGTTATCCCTCAGAGAATGTGCACCAAACATAGGTGATGATAGCAAATGCGGGGAATTTAGCCTAGGGGTATAGGCGTCGTCCATAACGTGTTCAATAATAGGAGGACCATCGAAAACTGGGTCCGAGTTCGTTTCTTGGAAAGGGTTTTGGGGATCCGGTGGGAACCTAAGTATAGTAACGTCCGAAGGTCCGGAGCCGTCTGCAAAGGAGTGATGAAACTCTGTGCTAGACGGGATGTTGGGAGCCCTATAGTTAGAAGGACGAGTATTAGGGGGATATCTAGAAGCTGACGAGAGCATTTGCTCTGTGCTGTGTCTAAACCGTGCCGACGCTAACGGGGAGTTCGCTAGACTAACCATACTAGATTGGATGGAAGCCATGATTTTGTGTCCCGGAGGGAGGTTGGGTAGAGGTATAGTACGAGGTACGTTGCTAGAAGAACTCGTTTCCTGCGGATGAACACTGGGTGTCGTAGTGATAACAGGCGGAAGCTTCGCCTGGGAAGTGATGAAACCATAATCAGGTTCAAAAGGTGTGTCAGGAAGTCGAGTGTCTTCAACGATTTCAACGTACCCGCCTGGGACTGAAATCAAGCCAGGTATGTCTTGGTCGGACCCTTCTGTGGTGCCAATGGATCCGTTTGTGTCATCGTGAAAAGTGTCTGATGGATGGGAAGTGTTGACATCCGGTAGAAGGATGACCTCTGGTCTAGTACTTTGGGTTGTACTAGGTTCAGCTGCGGTAACTGTGTCCACTATGACAGATAAATCTGGAATGCCAGTGGGTGAAGTGACAGTGGAGGTATCAGATATACTAGTGGTTGCAGAAGCTGCAATAGATTCTGAGACTGTGCTGTGAGTGGCATTTATGGGCGGAACTGAAGATGTTGTGCGTATCGGCGGTGGGATGTTGCCTCGACCAGCATCGTGGCCAGGAGGAGTGGGAATGCGTGATGTAGGCAGACCAGAAGTCCGTGGCGGTGGTGGTGGTGGAGGGCTTTGGCCCTGTATTCTTCGTGATCTTCGTGGTTGTTCTGACATGATGACAGGAAAATGAAAACCGGGGGCAGTCTCGTAAACAAAGAACTCAAAAACTCTAATGCAGCCGAGTGTGCAGAAGAGGAGCTAGAAAAAACTCAAAAACTCTAATGCAGCCGAGTGTGCAGAAGAGGAGCTAGAAAAAACAAGGCTCACAGGCCAAACAAGCAAGCTCTAAAATCTATACTGAGATCGCTGTCTCAATAAGCGAGCTGATACAAAAAATGGCCAGAATGCCAACAAGCAGTCCCTACAAAGAAAAAAAGACCCTCTACAAAGATGAGATATCAAGCAAACTCCTAACTAAGAGCTGGAGACCTCAACAAGCTGTATCCTTCGCAAGGTGATGAAATACAAGTCGAACAATACAACATGAGAGACCGATATAAGAAGGATATCCCTCTACCGAAAGGGATCCTGGGTAAAAGAGCCTTAGTAGAATAGATACTAAGCTACCTCGTTCATGACACGTCGGAAAAGTTTTTTGGCACTTCAGCCTTCCGAAGAAGACAGCGATCGATGTTGCCTTAGGGCTAAGTGGAGTGCGGTATTCCACAGAGTCCGTCCGGTTCTCAATCTCGCGGCCGTTTAACCCCTGAAAGTTAAAAACAGTCAGGAGGCCCCTCCATAAACTAGCTGTGACCGTGTCAATAAATACTAGAGGATTTTAGTTCCCTAAAGACAACGACTATGTCTCAGATGAAAAAGACAAGGGGGAATTATTTTGATGCCTATCCCCGGTGTCCTACCTAACTACCAAATTCTTTTGATTTCCTCAAGTGAGGTTAAAGTTGGTTTAATTAGGGAGATTAATTTTAGTGGATGTCTTACTCAATCAGGTAGTGGACGTGAAACTTGATGGTGTTATGACGACTCAAACCATGCAAATGAGAATGAATAAAAAATAAGCCTTTGTCTTCGATGAAATCTAGCTAAGGGAAAGAGAGAGTTCTTCGATCAAATATGCATGAAATTCTTCACAAGCAATCAAAAATCAAAGTAAAAGTTTTTTCTTTTCTTTTTGTAAATGAAGCCAAACTGAAATAAACACTCTTTTCAATGCACTGATTCTACAATCTAAGATGCTTCAAATATGAGAGTTTATGTGGCAAATTCAATGGTTCATTTCCTAATGCAAAATGCTACTAGACTTTTTCAATTTAAACAACAAAATTGTTCTCAAATGATAATTTTTTAATTACTGAAAATGATAGAAATAATGTGACTGTAAAAGCTATAGGGTTCAGTAACAAAGAACAAAGGTGATGGGTGAAAAAATCAAGCCAATGCAATCAAACTGGAAAAGTGACCTAATATGCAAAAAATGCCACTAATTCAATCAACAATCAAGCTCACAAACAGGGAAATAAGCACACCATGCAGACTGTGAAATGACCAGGATGTTCACAGGCAACAGCAAACACTATCTAAGGCAGAGAGAGACTTAGGAAACCAAGCAAGGATAAAAAATTTAAAAATTTGCAAACACTACCGCGTGTCAGGGTCTGACTGGAGCGCGGCACTGTGACAGTACCGCTCTGGTACTAAGGCAGAGAACGCGGTACTACCGTGCTGGAAGCAGTTCAGGGGGTGCGGTACTGTGGCAAGGTAGGGAAAAAGCGCAACTTGAGAAAAGAAAATGAAGTTTTCAGGGTTGTTGCTAACCCAGGGGACTCAGTGATCAGATAGGGAGAAAAATACAGCGAGGAGGGGTGAATAAAGGTCAAAAAAGACCAAGATTCAAACTGGTTTGAAGTGCAATAAAACAAATCACAATCAGCAGATGGTTGACAGTGAACTGAATCAATCAAACAGAAATCAAAACCAGCGGAGTTGCCATTCTTGTTATGTAGAATTTTGCCCTACGGATAAGTCAAAACTCTCTTAACTCTAAGGTAGATTTTCAACTAACTTTAAAGCAAGAAACAAGTCAAAACAAATGCTACCTTGAAATTCCTGAACTAACTTTTACAGCAAGATTAAATGTATTCAGAAATAATGAGAGATAAGACACACCTTTCAAACTGACGTTTGTCCCGCTTCTAGCTCTTGATCCAAAGCCCCAATGTAGAACCTGTTAAGATCAACCAAAGAACAAACATGCAAGCTTCCAAATACCTTGAATGTAAAGATTAGATTCAAATCTAGATTAGATACATTCCATGCTAAGAACTTATGCTAAACACATGAAATGGGAAAGACAAGACAAGTTATCTTATTACAACTTGAAGAATGCTTACAAAAGTTGCTTGATGTCCAAGTTAATCTTCTAGCTCCAAGTGCTTCCTCCTCTAGCTCTCTCCACAATGCTACATGATCATAAGTTTGGTACTTCAAGAGTCCTCCCCTTTCCCCATGGAATGCCTCTCTTTTATAGTGTATGGTAGGGTTAACCAACAAGAGAGATGGGTGGATCTAGGGAGAGATAAGTGGATCAAGGTTTCTAATCACAGAAAGTGAGTTGGGATCAAATCAGGGACCCCAATCTTCCACTATCTTCGAAAATCCAAAATCCCAAAAGCCAAGGGAAAAAGGCTAATAAAAGAGTACCGCGCCCTATGGTCTGAGCATAACGCGGTACTACCGCATTCTGGGGAAAAATCATAGCGCGGTAGTGTGGAGTACCGCGCGCCTATAACTTAGCAAGGCACGGTAGTGTGTGTAAATAAAGTCTCAGCTGGGTCAGAACTTGTCAGGGCAGATTTACCTTCAAGGTTCACTCATCTTCTGGGTGGTTCAAACAGCAGGGGAAGTGTCGTCAACTCTGTTTGTGGCGGAGATGCGACACTATGGAATATAGAGGTATAACAACCATAGGCTGCCATATGTCACCTTGAGAACCCATTTGACTTACCTTGCTGACATTTATTTATGTTGTAAGGAAGTGGTTGAGGAATTCAATCCATGGCTTCAATGGAGCATGGGCAGCCCAGAAATTCGTATGGAAGAGTATGGGCTCTGTTTTCTTGTACCACAAGCCACTCTACCTCATGGATTTTGCTTCTTCCTCATCCCCATCCCATTGTGAAAGTTACCAACACCATTTTCCATAAAAAAAAACGAATTGCCAGCAAAGAGAAAAACCAGAAATCGCGACCTTGAGAGAACCCACGTTTTGAAGAGCCAAAAAACGCCCAGATTTGGCATTGGACAGTGAAATCCAATGGGGGATCCATTGGTATGAACCTTGGGGCAAATTTGGGAGCATTATCTATCCCGAAATCCATAGGAATACCCAGTTTTTGCAGCCCAGAAAACCAGTGACGGAACCAGAAATCGCGACTTTGAAAGAACCCACGTTTTGAAGAACCAAAAATGCCCAGATTTGGCATTTGATAGTGAAATCCAATGGGGGATCCATATATATGAACGTTGGGGCGAAATTGAGAGTATTATATACCTCGAAATCCATTGGAAAACCCAGTTTTAATCGCCTAGAAAATCAGTAACGGATTTGGGGTTATCTGTGACAGAGTTGTGAGAAATCCGATTGTGGATGTATGAATAGAGGATGGGATTGCTGAGTCCAGCTTGAAGTGTATGTGGCTCTGGGATTTAGCTTAGTGGACTAGCATCCTCCTCCATTTCCCATTGCATGCTTGAAAAATCCAACGGTGTGTTGGCTTAGCATGGCTGTCTGAGTGAAACCCTGACTGTGAGTGAGCCATCTAGTTCCTCCTTAGTGGATACACAGCCCAGCTCGAGGGTGATCTCTCAGCTGAAAGAATACAGGCTGGACAGAGATCTATGGTTGGGTGGAACGTTGCTCTCATGTAGCCAGTCATTGGATATTGCATTGCAAGATAAGTGCTCTCTGTGATTTTAATTTATATATATATCTGTGTTCTGCAATGTGCTAAATCTGAATGTTATTTATTCATGAGGTTGAAATTGAAATGAAGTCTGTGCATAGCATAAGAATGGGATTGAATCCCTGCATATGGAATCATCTTATGTTTGTGCTTATGTGTGTTGTTATGTTTAATTCCGTTGTGTTTTATTGTAGTTCGAATCTGCACACAGAAGATTTTAATTGTTATGTATTTTATGAGTAAAAATACTGGGGCTAAGTCTGCCAAAAGCCCCGTACGATTGGTCATGTTCTCTCCCCTGCATTTGGAAGGCCGGTGTGTTGTCAACGTTTCCTTCCCTGCATATATGATGTAAGGGGACGTTACAAAATGGCAGCATGAAAAATATCTCTGTCACATAAACAAAGTATGTTATTCGCACTCAAAGAAAAACTATATAAGAGGTCAAAAGGATTGCAACCAATATCATGCAAACTCTGAAAAGAGAAGAATAAGAGTGAAAAGGGATTGCAACATACTTTACTAGTCAATTATAAGAGATAGATAAAACCTATCAAACTGAGAAACTTAATATTGACACATTGGAAAGTGAACTTAAAAAATCAGCTGCAGAGAATCAAAAGTGATACACAGAGATCATACTTCTGAAAAAAGAATTGGAATATACTAAAGAAGAAAGAGAAGAAAGAGTCGCCAAGTGAAATGAATAAATATTGTCACTATAAGATCAACTCCAAAAGTCTCAAAGACAAAGTGATGATGCCAACATGGTGATCAATGAAAAACAAATTCAAATTCAATCAAGACATATTGAGATCATTTCTTTGAAAGATAAGAGCTCTGAGAATAAAAAAATGATCGATGAACATAAGACTTGATTAATGGAAAAGGACCAAGAAGTTGAAAGACTACAAAAACAACTAAGGACAAATCACAAGTTTACCAAAAGCGCATAAGTATTGAATGAGTTTCTAAGAAAACATAGGTCACCATTTAACAAATCTGGTGTAGGTTGCAAGGTTGGAATAAGTAAGAAAGAAGAGCCATCTCTCAAGGAATAAAATGAAGAAAATAATCAAGAGGAAAAACAAAGGACAAATTACAAGAATACTGCAACTAAAAGAGTTGTACTCACTCATAACTATTGAATGTTGGAATTGTAACATGGATGGACATACAGGAAAGTTCTGTAACAATATAGTCTGTTATAAGTGCAATAAAATTGGTCACAAAGATCAAAAATATGGAAATTCAAAGAAATTCAACAAATATTGGAAGAAGAAAATAGGGAAGACAAGTGAGGAATCTCATCTTGTTCTTTACAAAAGAAGGGATACTCCTGTAAATCAAGAAAAAGAACAATGTATAATGATTTGGAGAAGGAAGTCTATAGATAGAAGTAATAGCTTGATTCTATGTGAAGTTAGTAAAGAAATGAATGAAAATATGACTAAATCTCTTTTACTGAATGAAAATGTGGATAACTTAGGAGATCAATCTATCTCCACTCCAATACAAGATTAATCCACAAACAGGCGGACCTGTCACAGAAAGAAGATTGTGCGCAAAAACAGACTGCGGCAAAAGGTGAGCATTAATGACTAGTGGAGTAGTGATAGTAGTGGTGAACAATTAAGGGGTGAAAACAGTAATTAGCAGCAAAATATGGTTAATTGAATTTGAACAAGATAAATAAAAATCTTGTGAAAATTGAAACATTCCATTTTTCAAAAAAGACCAAATCTAGGAAAATCTGCAAAGAACAGAAATCACTAATGGCAGAGGAAATTTTCCAAACCCATTATAAGCCATAAACATCACTAGTATGACCCCCCGCATCTACTGAGAACATTAGATACATAGTGAACAATTACGAGTGAACGTTAAATATTAGAAGCCGTGGAACCAAAGAGACAATGCAGGACAAAGACTCCATTCGTGAGAGTGCATGGATAGTTTATGCAAACACCAGGTGCCTCTTCATCAAAGATCGTAAAGATCCCTCAGGACTACATTCCATCTAGAAAACCTACTGCGGAACCTGTTAACTTTCCCAATGTAGAAGAATCAGACATACCGACACGGAAGGCTTTAGAAGGTGTGATAGTTGAAGATAATCTGGTTGGTAAACTATACAAGTTCGAGTTTGTAGATATCACCGGTGATAAAAAATTCATGAATTGGTTATGGAAAATTACATGGATTGGAGGGTCATACCATATCCTAAGGTACCAGTTGTAATGGAAATCCATACATGGGAAAATGGGTTGTTAAAATCAAGGATACTGAACTTATTGGAGATCCCTCACTTTGGAAGGTACCCATAGGTGAAAATGTGTGTGAAAATGATGTTATCACAAGTGCATGGTGGGTTCTTGTGGATGAATAGACCCATATCAATTAATGTAAAGATGATTGAGTCAATAACATGGCTTCCTAACTTAGGGGAAGACATATGTATTCTTATGGATAGGATACCATAGAAATCCCTTGGAAAGAAGATGGCTAAAAAGTATGGAACTAAACGGGCCAACAGAGGGTATTCAGTCGCGTAGATAAAAGATAAGGCTGTGATATTTGTTGTCCAGATAATGGCATGCAATATATTCTGAAAGATTCAATAGGACTAGGTCTCAACAACAATCATTGCAGCCACACCACACATAAAAACTCACATAGTTGATGCATACAAGGGAATGACACGCTTCAAGATAGGAATGAACCATACCTACATACAATCCAAAATGTATCTTGACATGCAATGACTACCTACCATGTTCATTTTTTCTAAGGATGTCATTATGAAAATTATACACGAGTGGGATCCAATGTGCAGGGTTCCAATGGAAGAAGAATAGGAAGATTTTGCACAAAAAGAACAACCTAATATTCCAACATCCACAGAAAAGGAAACTAACGGTGCAGAAATCCCTCTTGAAACTACACAACATTCTGCCCCAAGTAAGAAGAGGAAATAAATGACTCATCCCAAAGATTCATCAAGGAAGAAAAGGAAAGTTTCCAAACCTAGTGTTGTTCAGATGCTGACAATAGATGATATTGAACAAATTGGTGTGGAATTCATAAATGTTACTGAAGAAGCATTGGAGAATGTGGCTACAAAGGGATAAATTGAATATCTTTCAGCACAACAAGAGGAGGTCCTACTAAAGATTGAAGAAAGGTTTGCAACAATGAAGAAGATGATACTGAAAACCAAGGGAAAAGGAAAAAATGATGTAGAATCACACTCAAACACACATACAAGTGGTTCATAGACACACTCTATTGCACAAATGAAGGAGACAGAGCCGCATCAAAGAATAAAAATTTCATCTACAGCTCGGATGCTTCCCACTCAAGAAATGCATGAATTTGTAAGTCTTGTAGAAATGGTTCTATCGCACTTACCTTTAAATGAGCTACATGCACTACATACATCCATTGTGCAGGATATTAGATGGAGACATGAAGTTGTTACAACTAACTGGTACAAAAGATAGAATGATAAAGGAGTTCTATAGGAAGAATGTTCTAGGATGAAAATGGAAAAATAAAATAATGCACAAAAGACATTAGAGTTGGAGAAGAAAGTAGAAGAAGCAGTCACAAAAGGTGACCAGCTGAAACAGGAAGTGGAAGAAGTACAAAAAAATACAAAAGGCAATAGAGGAAGTATACAATGCACTTCCAGAAGTTCAAATTGACAAAGATACTTCTCCAAAAAGAAAAGTGTTGAATATAGGTGAGAAAATTCAAGGTATACAAGCAAAACTCGAAGAACGAATAGTAAGACAACAACTAGGAACACCTACAGAGGTCAGAGTAGAACGATAAAATAGGTTAGAGAGAATAAAGATAACAATAGAAAATATCGGGACCTTGGAGCTGAAATGTACAAAGCTACATGAAGAAAGTACTCAACTATGGGAAAAGTTGGTCACAGAAAAGTAGTTGAAGGAAGTAGATAAAAAGTTGCAGTATGCGTATGAACTTGAAAAAAATATGCGTGATAGCTTAACTTGCTTACCAACTATTGAAAATATGAGCAAAATGGGAGAGTACATAAAACAACAACAAGAAGTAGGAAGGATTTGGGGTGAATGGGAGAAGATTGCTAACAAGCTTAAACCTCTACAAGAAGAAGGCATTAGAATCACAAAACTTTTCCCATAGGTACAAGGGGAAATAAGGGAAACAATTAATGAATGCTTAGAAACTCTGAATTCAGTTTCTAATGAACAGGTGGAAGTAAGAATATTGGCCAAAGAAGGAGAAATGAAAGAAAAGGTTGCAGCTGCATAGGAAACTCTGCATAAGTTTGCAACTAAATTTCAATTAGGAACGTGAGAAGAAAATATTACTTCTTAATACATAGAATAAAGCACAGAGCTAGGGGGAGTAATCAAAACACGCAACTTCATGAAGGCCAGTGCAAAGCTTAAAAAAGAACCTGAAATTGTGCCTGGAAAGCACCTCTTTGCCATTGATGTCAAAGGGGGAGAATATCATGAAGCATGCATTAGTGACAGTGAACAAATACCATGAAGCATGTATCGATAAAAATGAACTGGACATAAATGAAATATAGTAGAGAATCACAAGTCGGAGGATTGTGTAAAAGAGAAAAGGTTCAAATTGGAAAGAACACAAGGGGAGTGTTGTGTTGTGTGCAAACATAACAAAAGAATTCATGATTAGGAGACACAACTTCATAAGGTGTTGAAATCAATGCCAAAGGGGGATATTTTTGAAATTTGGTTTTCATTGATGTCAACAAGAACTTAGTATTCATGTGTCAAGGAGGACTTAGCATCCATGTTCCAGTTTGAAGAATATATGAAATCTAGTTTGAAGAAGTATATGGAATCTAGTTTGAAGAAGTACATAAGACTATGTGCGCAAGTCCCTAGATCCATATAATTCATGGTTCCTCAAAGGTGATGTCAAAGAGGTTGTTGGACATGTCTTGGGAGTGCACAAGAGGCTCAGGAGAAAGAAGTGGTTGGACATGTGGACAAGTCTCGAAAGTGCGCAAGACCTACCAAGCGATAGAAGTATACAAGTCTCGGGAGTGCGCAAGCAAGAGGTGGTTGGACAAGTCAAGTGTGCAAGAACCACCAAGCGATGGCACTTCAAGGGAGAAATATACAACAAGTAATGGTTCCAAAGTGCACAAGTCCCACTATGCTAAGGACCAAGTGTGCGCAAGACCCATAAGGAATGATACCTCGGTTGTGTAGATCATGACAAGTTGTGGATTTGTGAGAAATCTTGACCATGAAGAAATGAAGAAGGGATTCTATGACCAACTTGTGACACATCGTCTAACTAATTCAAGTATAAATAAGAGGCCAAGTTGGTCGATGTAACTGAAAATGAAGCACAACTGATGATGTGCAGAATGATGTAGTATATAGGCCAAGTGCATGAGAACAAAAAGGAAATATTGCAGATGGTACACAGGAGATCACAATTTATTTGAGACATATGCACAATAATCGAAGATATGCACATTAGATGCTGTGCGGGATGATGTGATCTATCTGATACAGATGTGCAAGAATAGAACAAAAAAATAGTGGAGGATGCGCAGTATCATTTGAATATGCAGATGCACAGAACTAGAACTCAATGTTGAACAGTGCACATATTGTGGAAGTATATGGAGCATAAGAACCAGTGTGCAATATTGATGCAGTGAACTGAAGTATGAATTGAACTAGTGATAGAGTACAATATTTGTGAAGGACAGAGTATATAGCAGGTGCTCTCAAGGAAAGTATCACAGTAAATTTGAAGAGTGCGCAAATGAATAGAAAGAAAGAATAATATTCTATAGTAATATTAGGGTGGTAGGATGGGGAAATGATTAGGGATTTGGTGCTTCCTTCAGGTCGAAGCCTATAAATCAAGGAGTCGATGCCCCCTTCGAGTCAATGTTGGTAAATCAAGGAGTTGGTGATTCCTTCAGGTTGTAGCCTGTAAATCAGGGGGTTGGAGGCTCCTTCCAGTCGGAGCTAGAGAATCTTGGAATTTGGTGCTTCCCATGAATGTAATCTTTATTATATAATAAAACATTCTGTGGTTTTATCCCGTTTTGGTTTCCATGTTAAATCTTTGTGTTTTTTTTTTATGCATGTGTTGATGACTGGCATTGTTTATGGTGAATGTATAATATAAATACAATTTGAATTTGGTGAAAAATTGTTCATAACTACGCATAATACGGATTCATCCCCCCTCTTAGTATTAATAATATTTCCAACATATTTTGTATCATTAATCAAGAATTTCAAGCACAATTAATGCATATGCCATGCATTTTATTTCAACTTTTGAATGGTGGAGATTGGATCTTGGCCTTAAGTGGGTAATTCAATCATTGAACCTTTCCTGTTTACGCTACCTTTGTCTTCACTCACATCTTCCATTTGTGGAAGTGGTCAAGGTAATTTTTAAGGGAAAAATTTCGCCAATTGGATATTTTGGCGGCTTTTTCTTAAAAAATAAGTTCGTTATGTTGTCATGTTTACTTTCTAATATCTCCTATATTTACATAAAACATGTTTTTTTATTACATTATTCACAAAATTTACAAGTTTCGGCAGTAAATTGTATGCTTCATATTTAATATTCACCTACCTATCTATATATATGGTTTTTTCAATAAAAAATAATCGCCTTGAATACTATCCTTACATATACTATTAGAATCCTTAAAAAATACCCACGAAGTGGTGATCATATAGGAGATCATGTCTCTTATTGTACTTGATTTATTTCTTCATGTTGCAAGAGAATAGTAAATGGTGTTTTCAGCCTGCACTTTTAAGGCTGTTAATTTGATTGTTAATAGATGCCCCCTAATGTGTGAGATCTGAAGCAATCCTGAGGCCCAAAATAAATTATCTCTTTGCGTAATGTCCCCATTTTGGTATCACTATGGTTCACTGCTATACCCATTAGATTCCCCTAGGTTGAGTGGAAATTAATTAATCTGAGAATTAAATTGACCTATAGTTATTATCTTAAATTAAATTAAATATTGTAAAGTAATGTAGGTCCATAAATTTTAATGTTTAATTGTTAATTATTTGTTTCAAGAGTTGGAAATGTCTAGGTGGCCCAAGAGGGCACATATGAGGTTAGGTGGACCCCTATGAGTTGTCTTCCACAAAGGAAACTGGAAGAAAATGAGTAAAAAGAAAGAAAGAAATTTGAAAGCATGAAAGTAGCAGAAAAGCACTGAAAAGTAGGAAAGCAGTAGAAAAGAAGGAAGGAAGCAAAAAATCAAGGAAACAAATAAGTTTCCAGTTTTTTTCTAAAAGAAGGAGAAGCAGCTTAAAGCAGAAAGACAAGAAGGAAAGGAAATAATTTTAGAAAGCTGCAAGTCCTAATTTTAGCCAGTGAGGGTGCATTGGATGAGGCAAGTGGTCCATATGCAACGTATATTATTAAATAAGCCACCATAAAATTATAAAAGGAGTATGAGAGCCTCCATGGAGGATATTTTGGCTAATTTTCATTTTGAATTGAAGAGCTCAATGCTTTTCATTGCTTGGGTGATGTGCCCCTTGCAACCAGTTGGGAGATGTGCCCCTTCTATCCATTGTAGCTAGTTGAGAGAAATATTAGCTAGTGAATGAGTAGGATATGCAGTATTTTTCATAGAGAATATTGCAGCAGCTAAAACATATCCATAGTGTTCCATTGTATAATTTGAGATCCAGTTAGTGAGCTAGAGCTAGCAGGATCCAGTTTCATGTGATTTCTAGCAGGGTGATCTAGCAAGAGTTTGAATAAATGGTGAAGTGAACCCTATTGCGAAATGATGGATGTTAATACATAAATTTAATGTATATGTATACCTCTCCATCATTATAATAAATAATTATGTTCCTCTACTTCTACTCTATTATATGCTTAGTATCTTTCCTCTGTCATGTGCAAATTCGTTGTAATAATCAACATATCATAAGTTTGGCTATAATAAAATGTCTTGTCATCTTAAAAAAATATTATAAAATGTGTTTATAGTATGAATAAACATATCTGAACCCCATACAAGGATCAGGATAAGAATTCATGACCCTTAGGCATGATTGGGAGTCAATTGGAAAACATGGTTGCGCTATGCACTATAAAATTGGACATGTTTTGTCATCGGCCATAATTCCCATCAAAAGAGATTCCAAAATTATAAAAAAAAATCTGATAAGTTAACTAACATGTAATTGAACCCATCCATTCCCTCATACCAAAATATCATGACCTCCAAGTGTCAGTAGAAACTAGTTGGAAATCCACCGTTTCTTCCTCCTATGAACTGAAATTGCTCCTAGTTAACTAGTCTAGTACTTTAACTCCTAATTGTTGAACCTAGTGAATCCTACAATAGATTGGGACTTAGTTGAATACGAGATACATATACAGTGCACCAAAATTCATTGGGTTTCCACAAAAATCCTAGGACTATTTCCTTGAAGCCTTTAATTTATCTAAAGGAGTCTTTGACCCAGGTGTGATGCACTAAGAAAGTGTGCCTTCGTCGAATTAGGTGTCTATTGAGGTGTCATGGGAGTCTCTTAGGGTGTTTTAATACCATTCATATACTTCACTTATGAGAATAGGGTGTTTTTGCTGCCATTAGAAATCATTTGGGAAAATACTAGCTCTGGTTGTCAAAATTGAGCTAGTTAAAGTATTGTTTTGAGGTTGCAAGCAAAGTGTTTGTGAAAAGTTCCAAATAAGACCTACATAATTCACATTTACAATCCTTCATATCATACCTAAAAATTTCCATAATAGAGTCATGGGATAGACTATCTAAATCCTATTCCAAGCATGTCTCCCAATGTGCCTAGTTTGGAGCAAAACACTTAGTATTGAGAAATTTTGATTTCTTGAGAAGGAGTTGAGTTAATATATATGATTTCCAGATTGGGGATACTAAAGTGGTATCATAGAATGTTACTCTACACCTATGCATTGTGACCGGCAACTATAAAAATAAAAATTTGCAACAATGAGGCTAGTTCAAGCTGAAGATGTTGATTTTGAACAGTACGAAGAGGAAGAATATTTTCCTGGAGAAATCATCTATATTGATGGAATCCTACCACAAGATGAGGATGGTTACTTTTGTGACCAAATGTACACTGAGTATAGTGATTCCAAACTACCAATGGATAGTACTAGAAATTGTTTAGCAAGGATAATAGAAGCATGTGAAAACATGTCTCAGTAGTATCAGGAGTATCTTGCTTTGAGGGAAGAGATACATAAAGCTTTTCCTTTCAAAGAATATATTTATTACATGTATGGATTCTATAATAAGAATGAATATGAGGAATCATTTAAGAGAAAAAAAATCATTCTACCACTCCAATCAAAGAAGAAGAAAAGGGAATCGGAAGTGAAGCTTCATTGGATGCCATTGTTTCAACCATGAAGAAACTTTTTGTCTCTTATTGAAGGACAGAATCCAAGGATATTGATCCTAAGTCTACCAAGGATCAATATGAATCAATTCACTTGAAGGAGAAAGATAAAAATACAAATAATATTTCTTTTGAAATCCAAGAGGATAATGAGGTCGTGATTCCAGTCTCTTCCCAGTCACATGAGGATGTGGAGCAGAGCGAATCATTGGTTGCATATTTGAGTCCTCATGTGGACCACATATTTGAAGAGTATGATTGCATCAATCCACTACATGAAGAGGATGAATTTTAATCACAAAGGTATGATAACATTTCTGATTTGTATAGTAGACATACTCCTTTGTTTGACTATGAGGAAGCATCCATTTCGAATGCAAATGATATGGAGGTATAATCTTTTGATTATGATATTCAAAGTGTAATTGTTAAAGATGTTTCCATGCCAATGGAGGAATATAATGAAAGGAAAAGCATGTGATGTACCATTTTGTGACTTACAGAGACAACTCTTAGTCATTGAAGCGAAGATGTTGCAAGTGTTGGTTAGATTGGATGGTGCCCACAAACTTATGTGGAGGAATCAATTGGAGGAAATGAAAAGAGGAATTGTGGAAGGTGTCACTAGTTTCCAATTGTGCATCGTAAAAGAATCATTGGAAGAGATTAAATCGACCTACTTGCAACTATTCATGGATCAATATCTTTCACTCAAGCATGCAGAATACAAGTCCATGGAAGTAGAGCAACTATGCATGGAGTTGGGAGGATCACACCCTTGTTCTTGAACCACTGCCATTCAAGCATACATGACTAGTAACAAACATTTTCTAATGGAGGATCCTCGTGTGATGCTTGTATATGAGGGAAAATCATAGTTGCAAGTGTTCGAGGAGAGCACTATCATGGGGGATGTTGTACAATCATTGGATTTGATGCAAAAGGATCACGAGCTTCCCTTAAGGGAGGAGAACTTCGCTCTAAGTGAATGGATGATCAAATTTAAAATGGATCGGAAATCCAAAGTATTTATCCATCCATGGATTTGGGTGGATAGATACATAGAAGCAATGGAAACTCAAGGGTGTGCAAGACTTTATCACATTGGTACGGATTCTTTTTGCTTCTATAATGAATTTTTTGGTTTAACTGGAATTGTCTTACCATGTGAGAAGAAAAAAGGGTATGTATTGCAAACCTTGGATACTTTTAGTACTCATGCATCCAAATATTTGGCGTTCACTTATATGGCAGGTTGGGAACCACCATCATCTTTCATCCATAGAATGTTGGATGTAGCCAAGCAAGTAAGCAGTCAACTGGCACAAGAAGAGATCTAAGCATTGTTGGATCTAATGGTAGAGATTTTAAAAAGGATGGGAAGTGATGGACTTAAATATGGCCATGGCATCCTGGTATCCTATGGAGTGACAAGTTCCTCTAGGTGACTGAAACATTAACAATATTGCAGCATGAACAGTGGGATCCTGGAAGATGAGCTAGCTTTGATTTCTAGTAGTCTATCCATGAGGAGCATTGGTTTGGTTTCCTAAATGGGAAATCTTATGATGGATGGGATCACTATTTTCCTTCTTGGTGGGTTTGGATTCTTCCAAAGACTCTTTTTGTTGACACTATGCAGTGTAGAGGTGGGAGTAGGAGACACTTCCCACCTCTAACGTCCATTTAGGACCCTGGGATCATCTTTGGATTCCATTGTTCCAAATGGAGAATTCACACCATTGTAGGGGGGGAAAAGATACCTCTCAAGAGGAATGAGATGCATAAGGTTGAGTACCTTCCCAAAATTGATCTCCACCTTGGCCATCATAATCAGATTCATTAGGAAGAAAATGTTTTGCAAGAAACATCTCATTGTTTCCATTATGACCATTCTGGATTTTCATGCATGATAATTCACTTGGTTGATGCACCTATGGCTTCACCACCTTTCGTGAGAAGAGAATACATCGAGCAACATGGTAAGATTTTGTTTTATATTTCCATTTGGGTTCATGGTAGGGTGTTGGAGAAGCACTCTCTTAGTTTGGAAGTTATATCATGTACTTGGGTACAGGAGTCATGGAATCATACATTGTTTGAACATGGGTTTGGAAAAATTGAGATAGCATATCTTGATTCTATGATGGACCATGGTCAATTTTCTTCCTACATGAAGGGAATTCATCCTACCATTGTTTGGACCAATTCCATGAATGAGAACAAGTTGGATAATGGTGCACCATGTAGAGATTCATTCCAATCCATAACACATGTGGCTGTCCAAGTAAGGAAGGAAGTTTCCTGTTGGGACGATAAATACAAAAGAGTTTTCAAAGGAATGAAGAAAATGTTCATAATTTTTCAAAGATTGCGTCGTCCATTTTTTCTCCACTATATGTGCTCAAAGTTGATGCTTCCAAATGAGACATAGGAGTGGTTTTGTGGAAGGATGGTTGTTTAGAGACTCACATGAGGGTGAGTGGGAGGCTTCCATGGAAAAGAATCAAGAATGAAGGATTGAAGTATGCAAAATGGTTCAGAACATGCCAATGATTTGTGGTAGGGAATATTCATCTTGTTTATCTTCTACCACCTTGGCCACTTCAAGAGAAAAAAATGGGTAAAGAATAATTGTGTACATATTGCTTTGATGGTTTTCTTTGATCTTTTGGTGCATTATAGTTATGTTTGGGGAAATATCATTAAATAATCCTATATGACAAGCCCATATATTATTTATCATGGGAATAGAATCTTACAAATGCATGATCATTCCTATTCCAATTACTACAAGAAAAGTTTGGCCATTCTGCATGCCTTGGTCGAATTCAATCCATGTTTCGCAACTCAATTTACAATGGAGTGTTTCAAGAACAGGTTCAATTTTGGGTTGATGGTGAAGGATTACCAAAAGGGTCATATATGAAGGATATGATGTTCAAATGGTTATGTATCAGATTGCACAATTTTCTGGAAAAAGTGCACAAGTACTTTATATGGTGAAGGATTACCAAAAGGGTCATCTATGAAGGATATGATGTTCAAATGGTTATGTAGTAGATTGCACAATTTTCTGGAAAAGTGCACAAGTACTTTATCATCCATATTCTCACTTGCTTGAGGATAAGAGAATTTTGGGAGGGGAGGACCATAATGTCCCCATTTTTTTATCACTATGGTTCATCAATATACCCATTATATTACCATGGGTTGAGTGGAAATTAATTAATCTGGGAATTAAATTGGCCTATAGTTATTATGTTAAATTAAATTAAATATTGGAAAGGTAATGTAGGTCCATAAATTCTAATATTTGATTGTTAATTATTTGTTTCAAGAGTTGGGAATGTTTAGGTGGCCCAAGAGGGCACATAGGAGGTTATGTGGATCCCTGTGAGTTGTATTCCACAAAGGAATTTGGAATAAAAGTAGTAAAAAGCAAGAAAGCAACTTGAAAGCAAGAAAGCACCAGAAAAGCAGGAAAGCACTAAAAAGCAAGAAAGTAACAGAAAATCAAGTAACATCATAAGTTTCCATACTTTTTCTTAAAGTAGAAAAGAAGCCTAAAGTAGAAATACAATAAATCTAGGAATGAATTTAAGAAAGATTCAAGTCCTAATTTTAGCTAGTGAGGGCGCATTGGATGAGACAAATGGTCCATATGCAATGTATCTTATGAAAAAATCCACTGTAAAATTATAAAAGGAGTATGAGAGCTTCCATGGAGTATATTTTGGCTAATTTTCATTTTTAATTGAAGATATCTGTGTTTTTCATTGCTTGGGTGATGTGCCCCTTGCAACTAGTTGGGAGATGTGCCCCTTTTGTCCATTGTAGATAGTTGAGAGAAATATTAGATTGTGAATGAGGAGTAGGATATCCAGTCCTTATCATAGAGAATATTGCAGTAGATACATAAGATCCATAGTGTTCCATTTTACAATTCGAGATCCAGATAGTGAGGTAGAGCTAGCAGGATCTAGTTTCATGTGATTTCTAGTAGGGTGTTCTAGCAGCAGTTTGAATAAATGGTGGAGTGATCCTATTGAGAAATAATGATTGTTCCTATAGTAATTTGATGTATATGAAGACCTCTCCATCATCACAATAAATAATTTTGTTCATCTACTTCTACTCTCTTCTACTCTTAATATCTTTCCTTTGTCATGTGCAAACTCATTGTAATAATCAACATATCATATGTTGGGTTGGAATAACATGTCTTATGCTCTTCCAAAAATATTATGAAAGGTGATTACAGTATTAATAAACATATTTGAACCCCATCCAAGCATCATAACAAGAATTCATGACCCTTAGGCGTGATTGGGAGTCAATTGGAAAACATGGTTGCACTATAAAATTGGACATGTTGTGTCATAGGCCATAATTCCCATTAAAAGAGATTCCAAACTTATGAAAAAAGGTTTGATAAATTATCTCACTTGTAATTTAACCCATCCATCCCTCAAAACAAAATATCGTGACCTACAGGTGTGAGTAGGAACTAGTTGGAAATTGACTAGTTCTTCCTCCTATGAACCGAAATTGCTCCTAGTTACATATTCTTGCACTTTAACTCCTAATTGTTGAACATAGACTCCTACAGTATGTTGGGACTTAGTTTTAGAACAACTACATATAGAATTCACTATAATCCATTGTATTTTCACATAAATCCTAGGGCTATTTCCTTGAAGGGTTTGGTTTAGACAAAGGAGTCTTCGCAGTTGTGATGCACCTTGAAAACATCCCTTTGTAGAAGTAGGTGTATGTTGAGGTGTCATGGGGGTATCTTAGGGTATGTTAGGACCATGAATATACTTCATATATGAGAATAGGGTAGTTTGGTTCCATTAGAAATCATTTGGGGAAAGACTAGCTTCAGGTGTCAAAATTGAGCTAGTTAAAGTATTGTTTTGAGGTTGTGAGAAAAGTGTTTGTGAAAAGTCCCAAATCAGACCTACACAATTCATATTTCCAATCCTTCATAGAATAACTGAAAATTTCCATAACAGAGGCCCCAAACCATTCATCCTGGGATGCACTATCTAAATCGGATTCCAAGCATGTCTCCATGTGTTGACACAAACCCAGTCGATAGGGGTTCGTCACGTTTTCGACACCCAAGCTAATGCGATCTCCCTGAGCACCGGCCTAAACAAGTTTTACCCTATCCAGCAACCCCTGCATAGCAGATGAGGTCTCACCCGAGATGTTTAAGGGATATTTGATGGAACCATGTTTCTGCCGAATGAAGGAGTATATTGTGCATCAATTGATTAACTTATTGCAACATTCACAAATAGATCCAAGCATTCAACTCAGGCATTAATCCTAATCACAACATCATTCTATAGATATTACCATTGATAGAACCATAACTGTGCAACAAAGATAACAGTAAAGCATTAATCGCAGCAAGGAAACATCGCATCATTCATAGATTCATATCACAAAAAAGCATTTACCATAGATAAACGGAAAAGACACAAGGATTCTGCTCACAACTCTGTCACATCATATTTGTCTCCGCAAAAACCCAGATACAACAAGATGTTCAATCAACTCAGCTATCTCCAGATTCTTCAATCTCTCAGATATCTCTTCGCTATCAAGGCTATTTCGGGTATATCAACACTTACAAACCTACGTTTATTTATAGGCTTGCGCCTTTACATTGATGGTCCACTTAGGAAACCGCCTACTACTTCCTAACAAAATTCTACAAAAACTAACCCAAAATCCCACATAATAAGGTCGAAATGACCCAAAATACATATGAAGCGGTCCAAATGACCCAAAATACATATGACGCGGTCCAAATGACCCAAAAAATACAAAAAGTACTGTCGCCATGCACGCTGCTTTCCTCATTCCACGGTACCTTTGGCCTTGCGCAGCATCCGCGATGCTGACTCATCAAACCGCTTGCCAACACCATGTGCCTATTTTGTAACAAAAACACCTTTTATTGAGAAATTTCGATTTCTTGAGTTAGAAGTTGAGTTAATATCTCTAATTTTCAAATTGGAGATAATACACTTTGACTCTCATACTCTTTATACTCTATAGTGATTAGGGATGAAGGGAAATGAAGCAGGATCATCTATGAAGGAGTTGGAAAGCACCTGCAATTTAAAACAAGGTAATTTCCCAAATATATAATCTCTTCATGAGGCATGTATACCCATGCTCAATAGTAAACAAGCATGGCCATGAAAAATACATAGTGGATCCATGTCAAAAGTATTTTTTTTATAAATATAAATGTGCACTTTGATGAGTGTGATATCTTCATGGTACTTTGACATGGCACTTTAATCTTGCACAACATGGGCTTTGCATCGATGAGTGATACAACTATTTTTCCCAAGGTCTTCAATGTAAACTAAAGATAGTATGAGTTTATATCATGTAAATAGATGATATGATGTCGATCATAATAAAACACCATCTGATTACTGGTCATTGATGTATACCGTTAACAAATGTGAGGAGGCCCAGCGATAATGATGATGGAATCCACGGTACTGACTACAACTAGCAAGTGTGAATAAATGTTATAAATTTGAACACTTGTGGAATTAAATAATTAGGGTCATTGATGCATACCCACTATAATTTGTGAGGAAACCTGTTACTAATGACTGCAAGATCTAAGGTACTCTAGGGTTCCCAGATCCATTTCATAGCGGATTATTTGGAATCGATAGGAATAAATCCATCAGAAGGAGGGAATTGATGCATCCCACATCAAACGATACAAAAAAATATCAATAGTTTGATATAATTTGGTATAGACGTGATATCCAACACTGTATACTGACACAAGAAAGGATAACATGATTGGTCAGGAATATTTGAGGAATGGACGACAATGTTTTAACTTCCCTTGAACGCATAACACGATGCATAGTGGAACTTGGAAACATAAGACTCAAGTAACTAACTAAAATTAAATCTTTTAATGTGCCAACCAGGACTGATGATACACTAACTAACTCTCCTACAAGACTCAATGATAAACAATGGACTCTCGTGACTAGTTTGATGGTAGGTAGGAAAAATCAAAGTATTCTGGAGGGGATGAGGAATATTATAGCTAATATAACCTTTTCACAAAGTACCGGGACCATTAATTTTCTTAACATCATCCAGGTTGAAGTCTACTCCAATGCTCCTGGGCACACCAACATATGCAAACTAGAACTTCAACTAAGCATTGATTGAGAACCAATGGTGAAGTATTCTAGATAAGGGATGCTGAATAAAATTAAATTACAATCAAATAAAATCCTTGGTTTTCTCTAGCAAGTTTGGGAAGTTTCTGATGAATTCTCACAAACATACAAGAAAAATTGCCTTACAGGATTGCACAACTAGGCCAAATTCAGGACTTCCAAAACAGTCAAGATGGCTCACGAATTTATGATATTAAGCTTGTATTGAGTCATTTATAATATTAATTAAAATCATAAATAGAAATCACTTCATTTGGACCAATACTCATTCATTTACCAAACAAATTCTGGAAACTAGCTCTTTTTCATTCAAATCTAGACTAGGTGCAAGAAAAGGTATTGGAATCAGATTTTTATTCGGTAAAACTTCAGAATTGACATTATAGTTCCATTATTTTATTCATATCATCCATCAGTATTTGATTCATACATCATATAGTTCTCAAGAATAAGAGACATAAGGAACAAGCTCTTTCATCAAGAAAGACTAGGAAATCACTCATAGATCTGTAGGGAGAGCTATCAATTTTTTGTTACTGGATCATACTCCACTAGTGAATACTTCAAGACCTTCAATAAAATCAATTAAAATGGCTTAATATAATCATCCTCTCATAGGAAGCAGGGGCACATCTCCCAACTTGGACTAGGGGCACATCTCTCAAGTCGCTGAGGCACAATTGCACTCACTCCAATTCTCAAACTGTCAAAAGATGTGATGGTGGTGCACTCTCCTTATTTTATAGATGGAGGATGACTTGAGGATCAAGTCTCCTATTCTAATGATCCCTCAGGGATGGATAAGGAAAGCTTTCTTAAACCCTTTTCTCATTTTTTGCTTTGCTTTCTGCTTTTATCTTTTATGCTTTAGCTTTTCTATCCTGCTTTGTTTTTTACTGTTTTTTCTTGCTTTTCTGCCTTATCCTGCTTTTCTGATTTTATCCTGCTTTCTGATTTTGTGTTCCTTTCTGCTTTATGTTGTTTTTCATGAGTTTTTGCTTCCTTCCTGCTTTGTACCATATTTATTTCATTTTTCTTGATTTTCAAGGTTTGGATGCTTTCACCTAACTTCTCTTGCAAGTCATCTGTTTAGCCAACCTTATCCACTAAGGAACACTTGTGGAACGTTATCCACTTTTATTCAAAATAAAAATAATTATTTGATGAAAAATAATTATTCTCAAGTGCATAACAAACTTTAGGAAAATTAAATCACACTCCCTAATTAATTAAATGCATGCACTTTCGAAATTAACCCCAAGTAAATGAAGTTGTCCCCTCAACCCAAGGGATTAGTCTAGTTAGGAACTTAATCCAGTAATGTCATTTCCCCTCAACAATGATTACTAGATCAAGTTCCTAACCCAACCAATCCCTTCGGTTGAGGAGACAACTTCATTTACTTGGGGTTAATTTTGAAATTCAGACATTTAATTAATTAGGGAGTGTGATTTAATTTTGCCTAAACTTTATTATGCACTTGAGAATAATTATTATTCATAAATTAATTTTTTTTTATTTTGAATAAAAGAGGATAATGCTCCACAAGTGCACCTTAGTGGATAAGGTTGACTGAAGAGATGACTTGCAAAAGAAGTTAGGAGAAAGCATCCAAAGCTCGAAAATAAGGAAAAATGAAAGAAAGATTGTACAAATCAGAAAGGCAGCAACAACTCAAGAAAATCAGCATAAAGCATAAAGCAGCACAAAATCAGAAAGCAGGATAAAATCATAAAAGCAGGATAAGGCATAAAAGTAGGATAAGGAAGAAAAGCAGGATAAGGAAGAAAAGAAAGAAAAAGCAGTAAAAAGCTAAAGCAGAAAAGGTAAAAGCAGAAAGCAAAGAAGAAAAGTAAAAAGGAGGAAAGAAAGATTTCCTTATCCATCCATGAGGAGAAATTGTCCTAAGATACTTTCTCCTCAATTCATCCTCCATCTATAAAATAAGGAGTGCGCACCACCTTCACATATTTTTGTCAGTTTGAGTATTGGAGTGAGTGCAGTTGTGCCTCAGAGACAGTCTTGGGAGATGTGCCCCTAGTCCAAGATGGGAGATGTGCCCCTGCTTCCTATGAGAGGATAATGGAATTCGACCATTTTCAATGATTTTATTTCAGTTCATGTAGCTTATTCAAATCTGTTTTTTAAGTTCAAAGAAAGTGACATGAAGTCTATGGTTCGAATCCTCAATCTTTCCAATGATTTCCAGTGCTAGCTTATTGTATTGAAAGGGGTTGAATATTTGGACTGTTATGAGAAGCTTATTGGATACCATATGATGTTATTTATGCTATGCTGATCCTTTTATATCATTCATAAAATTTAATGATGCAAAAGTCTAAATTATTTTGATTTTTCCACACCCCTGCTAGATTTGCATACATTTTGAGCTAGTTTCCAGAATGTATTTTATAAATTAATGAGTATTGATCCAAATGATATGATTTCTATTTATGATTTTATTTAATATTTTATTTGATTCAAACCAATCATGATATCATAAATTTGTGAGCCTTCTTGGCTGTTTTGGAAGTCCTAAAATTGGCCTAGTGGTGTAATCCTGGAAGGCAATTTTTCTTGTATAATTGTGACACTTCCTCAGAACCTTACCAAAATTGATGGAGTGAAAAAATAATATACATTGAATTTTATTTGATTTTATTTATCCTCCCTGAGTCAAAATACTTCATCGTTAGCTTCCATTCAATGCATAGTTGAAGTACTAGTTTGCATATGTTGGGGTGCCCAGGAGCATTGGAGTAGATTTAATCCCTTCTGATATTGAAAAATTAATGGAACCATTACTTTGTGCAAAGGTATTATCAGAAATCATAGTCCTCCTCCTATCCAGAATACTTTATTTTTCCTACCTACATTAAAACTAGCCCACTGAATCCATTGTTTTTCATTGAGTCTTCCAAGGGAGCAAGTTAGTGTATCACTAGTCCTGTTTGGTACATTAAATTGGTATCAGAGCATGGTCCTATGAACCTACTCTTGAAATCCTTCTATGAGCTCCAAAATATATTCAGATTCCAAGAAGAAGGATCCTCTGACAGAGGAAGAAGAGAGTGAAGAAATCAATTCTACTGAAGGCATGTTACAAGCAGAGTCAAATATGCCTCACAATGAAGAAAAAAATGACTTCAAACTCTTTGTACAAAGCATAAGGAAAGGATCACAAGACATATCTCACAATATTGTTCAATCTAGAAAATAAACCAGATATTTCTTAGCTGAGCAGCTAAGAAGCAAAAATGGAGAGGGGAGCAGCAATAGTACCCCACATGACGAAAGGAAGATCAGTGGGGGCTTTATTTTCTCAAGAAATGGGACTCACAATCACCCTGATGAATTAAATATGGAATATCATCATCACTCCAGGCCTACTATGCCCCAGTTTACTGGAGAACAAAGAGAGGAACTCGAGGTTCGAAATGAAGGTCTTTCCTCATGGGAAGACAAATATGTTGAGCACCTCACACCGAATAAAGAGTGCAGAAGGGATTTTCCATTCAAATATTTATGTGATATTCAGTACAATACAAACTCAAGAGGAAACTTCAGATGCCAAATCAGAAATATGAGTTAAGAAATGCTATTGGTAATATTTCCTTTCCTTCCTTTGATGGCTCACAAAAGTGTATCGCTAACTCTTGGATTCAGAAGCTTGATACATATTTTCAGTTGAATCCAATGGCTGAGCGAGATGCCATCAAGATGGATACTATACACTTAGATGGTGAAGCTAATGATTGGTGGTTTCATGGCCTAAAAACACTTGGGAATGATCAAGTGACCACTTATGAAGAGTTCACAGGAATATTGGCTGAAATATTCGAAAGAAGAGATCCTGAAATCACCTTCAGAGAACTAGTGCATGTGAGGCAGACTAGGACTCCAAAAGCCTACATCTCCGAGTTTCAGAAATTAGCTATGATGGTAACTGATATCTCATAAGATAGATTTATTTTTTTTCATTTAAGTCATAGCAGAACCTTTGAAAGGTTCGATGAAGGCCTACAAACTCTCTACCTTGAAAGATGCATTGAGTAGAACAAGAGAGTTGCAAGACTCTATTCTGAGAACCAGATTTCCTCCTAGAATTGTTGTTCCTGCTCAATTCAAGAATCAAAGGCCACCCATGAAAAGTCCTTCTGGAAATTTCAAGAAGGATAATTACTCCAAATATAGAGATGAATTGAGAAGAAGGAAGTTGTGTTTCACCTGTCAGGAGCCATGTGTTCCAGGACACAGATGTGTTAAAGGGAAAGCACACTACATTGAATTTTACACAGAGAGTGAAGCTAAGGAGGAAGAAGAATAGGCCCCAATAGATGTTGAAATGGCCTATGAGACTGCAAAATAAGAACCTACCCTTGAGGTGTGCAATATTGCAGTACTTTCAGGACTATCTCACTTTCATACACTCGGATTCAAAAGAGTGGATCAAGGAAAATCAATCACTGTGTTAGTGGATGGAGAAGCAACATATAACTTCATTGACTCAAATTTGGTTTAAAGGAATCTACCTACTCAAAACTGTGGAGGATTCAATATCATTATTCCAAGTAATCATTCTATGGATTGTTCTAGATGGATTCCCAAATTGCAAATTACTATAGGAGATCACACCATTACAAATAGCTTTTATGTTGTCAATGTGGATGATAATAACATGATTTTGGGAGTACAATGGTTGTATTCCATTGGGAATCACTCAATAGACTACCAAATCCCTCATATGACCTTCAAAGGAGAAGGTGGAAAGGAGGTAGTGTTGAGAGGGATCAACACCTACACAAAACAAGTGGTGAGTGCACACAGTATGAGATCCCTACTAAGGCATGGAAACATTGAGTGGGCTACAGAATTCCTAATAACTGTTAATTTTTTAGCATTAATTCAACATACTCTAGAACCTTTACTGAGAGAATAACATGTACATCATATCAAGCATAGCAATGCATATCAATCACACCAAGCAATCACATGAGACAATAGACACACAGAGTTTCACTGGGGAAAACCATAAAGGTGAAAAACCTGACAACTTCCTTAGAGATAGAAAGAGCAATGATACAACCAAAGTACACAGCAATTGTCTTCCTAGCAACTAAACCTCCTCCTCCACTAGTGTGCCACTTTTCGAGTAGTGTAAAAGTGAATAATGAGATGATCAAATAGAGTGCCTCCTGCACTCTATTTATACATGACCTGACCTTCCTAATAACCTAGCAGGGTCGACTTGTCTAAATTAGTCTAATAACCCATGGTTATACTAATCAGGGCCGACCCCACACTTTGTGGTTTAATAACCCATCACTTGTAAGTTGCAACACTTGTCAATACAAATGATGACACTTCTGTATAGAGGAATAATAACATCTCTATAGGAGTACAATATACATAGGTGAAATACATTCCGAAGTTACAATCACATCAACACTCCCTCTTAACTAGGAAAGTATTTCTTGACACAGATCTGCTAGCACAAGTCTTCTTCTCTAGATCATCATCAGCAAATCATTGTCACCATCACTGCTTCTTCTATCTCAATCAATCTCCGATCTACTCATCATAGGAATTTCTACAGAGCCAGTCCTTTTTCATATTGGATGTAGGCCCACCACCTATAGGTCTTCATCATCTGTGCAAACAGTCTGATAGAGGTGGTCGCTCAGGACTGATTTATGTGCCGATGCAATACTTGACAAGACCATCCCAGGAACATTTATGTGCCTAAGCACGACCGGCAAGATCTCCCAGGACTTATTACATGCATCCCTTTCACAATACCTTTAAAGAGCATCCTAGGAACATTTATGTGCCGCAGCACGACCGACAAGATCTCTAAAGAGCATCCCAGGACTTATTATGAGCAGACAACTCAACCTCTCGGATCTCCAGGACTGATTACATGTGAATAGACAATACCTTTAAAGAGAATCTTAGGAACATTTATGTGTTGCAGCATGACCGACAAGATCTCTAAAGAGAATCCCAAGACTTATTACAAGCACACAGCTCAACCTATCGGATCTCTAGGACTGATTACATGTCTCCGTAGTAATACCTCATCCCATGACTGATTACGAGCACACAGCTCAACCTATCGGACCTCTGAGGACTGATTACATACTACATAGCAATACCTCATCCTAGGACTGATTACGAGTACACAGCTCAACCTATTGGATCTCTGAGGACTGATTACATTCTAATTGCACAACCTGCCACATATCATCTCTGACCTCCAAGTATCAACCTGATACTCATGATCTAACTGATCATCATCGCATGAAGCATCATCCTGATGCTCATGATCATACTGATCATCATCGCATAGTACATCATCCTGATGTACATCATCCAGAGTATCATCCTAATACTCACACACATGATCATCCTGATCATCGTCACTGCATCCTCCTGATGCACATCAACTGGAGCAACATCCCAAAGCTCGTCATCCATGATCATCCTGATCATACAATGCATCCACCTGATGCATATCATCTAGAGAAACATCTTGAAGCTCATCATCTATGATCATCCTGATCATACAATGCATCCACCTGATGCATACCAAGTATCTACCTGATACATATCACATACATGATCTACCTGATCATACAAGTATCCACCTGATACATACATAAGTACATGATCTACCTGATCATACAATGCATCAACCTAATACATACATAAGTACATGATCTACCTGATCATATCAAGCATCCAACATGATGCATATACAAATATATGATCCAACTGATCAAAGCATCAAACTGATGCAAATACAAATACATGATCAAATTGATCAAAGCATCCAACTGATGCATATACAGAGCAATAACTGGAGCATTGTCCTGATGCTCATCATCCAGCGCCTACATCCACAGCCATGGGAAGGATCCTCCTCTCACCATGCTTGGAATGGCTACTGCAAATGTGTCCATCACTTCTTCCTCCAAGTGTCGTCAATCTAAAGAACACCAAGCCTCTCTCTGAAGTACTCAAACTTCACTCTAACTAGTGGTTTCGTCAACACATCTGCAATCTTCTCATCCGTCGCAACATACAGGAGCTTCACTGCTCCTTTCTGCACCATATCCTTGATATAGTGATATTTGATCTGAATGTGCTTCGACCTGTCGTGGAACACCAGGTTCTCAGACAGCTTCACACAACTCTGGTTGTCACAAAAGATACCAGAAGCATCCAACGGGAGATCAAATAACTCAGACAGTAGCTTCCTCAGCCATACTTCCTCACAACTAGCTGAACAAGCTGCAACATACTCTGCCTCGGCTGTACTCAGTGCTACGTAGGACTGCTGCCTGCTAAACCACGAGATCACACCTGATCCCATACTGAAGCAGCACCCAAATGTGCTATTCCTATCTGCAGCACTGCCTTCCCAGTCCGAATCAACATAACCTTGCAAGTTAAACTTTTGATTTTCATCATACTTGAGCCCATAATCAATTGTACCCTTCAGGTACCTCAGAATATGCTTTATAGAAACCAGGTGAACACCTCTTGGGTCCGTCAGGAACTGGCTCAATGTGTTCACCGCAAAGCAAATATCGGGTCTCGTGTTCGTCAGGTACATCAAGGAACCAATCATCTGACGATACACCGTGACATCAACCGGATCAGATGAACCATCACACAGAAGCTTTAGGTTCGATGCCATAGGTGTGGCCATGGCCTTGCAGTCCATCTTCCCGAACCTCTTCAGGATCTCTACTGCATACTTCCCTTGTCCAAGGAAGATCCCATATGCACTCTGCCACACCTCCATGCCTATAAAATAGTGCATCATCCCCAAGTCCTTCATATCGAACTCGGCAGCAAGCTTCCTCTTGGTATCGGCAATCAACTCATCCTCACCTGTTACAAACAGGTCATCCACATACAAAAGTAGTATCACTGGATTTCCTTCCTCAACCTTGTAGTAAAGGTTGGAATCCGCTTTAACCTTGGAAAAGCCCAAGCTAGATAGAAAATTGTGTATCCTACCATACCAAGTCCTAGGATCTTGATTCAAGCCATACAAGGCTTTCTTCAACTTACACACATATGACTCCATGTCATGTGTCTCAAAACCTAGTGGTTGCTCCAGATACACTTCCTCCTCGACTACACCATTCAAGAAAGTTGTCTTGACATCCATTTGGTGTATCTTCCATTTCATCACTGCATCCAGAGCAAGTACTGATCTAATGGAAGTGTATCTAGACACAGGAGCAAAAGTCTCTTCATAATCAATCCCTTCTTTCTGGGAGAAGCCACGAGCTACAAATCTCGCTTTGTATTTCTCTATGCTGCCATCTGCAGCATGCTTGATCTTGTAGAACCACTTGGAAGTCACCACAGAATTCCCTCCGGGTCTTGGAACTACATCCCACACATCATTATCTTCATGATCGACTGGTATTCCTCGACCATGGAATCCTTCCATTCTTTCTTTTCCACTGCTTCTTCATAACTGGAAGGTTCTTTGTTCATAATGTCACAGAGTAAGGAAACATAGCTGGTATGAGATCTAGTTCTCTTCTTTGCTATGTGTTCTTCTTCTGGAATGCCATACCTTTCTGCATATTGAATGAGCTCTCTATCCCATGCAGGTTTCCTCTTGTGAGAGTTCTTCTCATAAGGTGAATCTATAGGTATTTGTGGATCTTCAACTTCACGATCTGCTTCTGGAATTGCTTCATTCATGGTGGTGTCTTGAAATCTGGTTTCCTTTGGTTCTTCATGATCTTCAACAGGTGCCTTCCTTGACTTGATGAAAGCTGAGTCTTCATCAAATGTTACATCCTTGTTGACATCAATATTCTTGAACCCTGGAAGTATATTTTGTAAGCCTTCGAGCTTTCACTGTACCCCACAAAGATGCCCTTCTTTCCTGAAGGATCTAGCTTTGTCCTCTTTTCCTTTGGAACATATGTATATACTGGACAACCAAATATCCTGAGATGGTTGACTTCAGGTTTCTTACCAGAGAATACCTCTTTTGGTGTCTTGTTTTCCAATATCTTGTGAAGTGTTATGTTCTGCACATATACAGCTGTCCTAGCTACTTCTGCCCATAGATGCATAGGCAGATCTTGGTCATGCAGCATTGCCCATGCTGCTTCCATGTTCTATTTTTCCTTTCTGCAACTCCATTCTGTTGTGGATTGTAGGGAGCAGTCAACTCCCTCTTAATCCCTGAATCACTGCATAACTTCTTGAAATCACTTGAAGTGAATTCTCCGCCATTGTAGGATCTGAATGTCTTGATCTTTTTATCAGCTTGATTTTCCATCAAGGCTTTGAACTCCTTGAACTTATCAAACACTTCATCTTTGTTCTTCAAGAAATAAACCCAAGTCTTCCTAGAGAAATCATCAATGAAAGAGACATATTATACATACCCACTCAAAGAACTGGATGACATTGGACCGCATACATCGGAGTGGATAATTTTCAAGAATCATTTAGCTTTGCTTTCATTGCTTGGAAATTCCTTCTTAATGTTCTTTCCTTTTGCACATCCTTTGCAAACACCTTCATGCTTTGTCTTGATTTCAGGAAGACCTTCTACAACTTTTCTTGGAATTGGTAGTGCTCTATAGTGCACATGTGCAAGCCTTCTATGCCAAAGTTCACTTGGCTCCATGGATTCATGTACCATGGCATGTTCAAGTTGTCCCTTCAATTTGTACAATCCTCCCTCTTGCTCTCCAATCACTACTGCATCATCTATAGTTTTACCCTTGGCCACATTAGGACTTGGCTATCTACAAATGCAACCCTCATGCCTTTTGCATCTAATGCAGATATAGAGAGTAGGTTCTTCTTGAGCCCAGGTACATATAGAACATCTTTTATCTTCGAAGACTTCCCAGAGTCTAAGTTGTAGGAGGCCTCACCACTTCCTTTGATAGGATATTGATAGTCATCCCCAAGTTTCACTTTATGGGGTGACTCATGTTCAGATAGATTTACAAAAGATTCTTTAAAACCAATCATGTGTTTGGAAGCCCCACTGTCAATAAGCCAATCATTACATCCATGAGAGATAGTACCCGTGAGAGCAGGGATTAGAACATATTCATCTTCACTTGATGAATCATCACTTTCTTCTCTAGCCTTCTTCTTGGGAGGTTCATCATCCTCAGCAACATGAGCATGAAATCTCCTTTTGTTGTTGTTCTTCTTCTTGGAGTTGTTAGTACCTTCTTTTCTCTTCTTGAGACATTCTAAGGCAAAGTGTCGTTTCTCATTACAATTGAAGCACCTTAGATCTTTCTTTTCTTTGTGATATGGGTGGGAATATTTCTTCTTGTGATGGGATGGATCCCTCTTGAACTTGCCTTTCTTGGTGTAAGCTGTGAGAGCTTGATCTTCATTTCCCATCTCTTCTTCTCGGGCTACAATCCTTGCTTCTTCTTGTGAGCATTCCTCCCATATTCTACTGAATGAGATCAACTTCCTTTTTGCACAGATTCCTTGGATGAAGGAGTCCCATGACCTAGGTAGGCCATTCAATGTGGTCATGACAACTTCACCATTGTCCACTACTTCATCCACAGCTTCAAGTTGTTCCTTGATCTGAGAGACCTTGGAGAAGTAAGATTGAATGGTCTCTCCATTCTGAAGCTTTACCCCTTTCAATTGGTTCCACAGAGTCATCTTCCGATTTATGTTCTTCCCTTCAAATAGCTTGGTTAGGGAATCAAACATCTCCTTGGGTGTCTTTAGAGATAACACATGTGGAATGAGATGGTCTTTGATAGAATCAGCAATGATCCTCTTTGTCTTGACCAAGTTCTTCGCATGTAAGGAATTAGCCTCTTCTTCCTCTGGGACAGGGACCTCAGAACTTATGTAGGTGTCCAATTCATTTTCTTCCAAGATTAACCCAATCCTATACTTCCATGCTCGAAATTTATCAGCCCCTTCAAGCTTATCCTCAAGCTTGGTGTGGTGAGACATCTTAAAGAGTACTTGAAATGGAAATAGAAAATATTTAGGTCTTACCACTTGATTTGCAGAAATCTAGATCTGGTGCTGGATTAGGGTTTGTCAGAGAAACCCTAAAAATTAAAAATGTGAATTTCAACTTTCTAAAAGGATAGAAAGAGGCACCTTGATGAGTTGATCAGCCTGGTATACTCAAAAATTGAAAAATGCAAAGTTTCACCCTTCAGAAATGCTTTTCAATCTCTCGGATTTACTAGGGAGGACCCTGAATTAGGGTTTGAGTTTCCTGGAGCTTCACCCAACCAAAAATCTTGATACAAATCTCTAAACTTCGATTTTTCCAAGGAGCTTCCAGCTATGTCCTCAGATTTCAGAAATTCTTATTTGTATGGAAACCCTAATTTTTAGGGCCAAACATGAAAGTGCCCAGAATTGAATTCTGATTGGACAAAAAGATGTGCCTTGCTGAGGAGAGTCAAAATACCCTACTTCCTTTCAAGATCTATGGAGAGAAACCCAATAAATAGGAAACCCTAGTTTCCACAACTGCACAATGTCTTCTTCTCAGGTTAGCTCTGATACCATGTTAATTTTTTAGCATTAATTCAACATACTCTAGGATCTTTATTGAGAGAATAACATGTACAGCATATCAAGGATAACAATGCATATCAATCACACCAAGCAATCACATGAGACAATAGACACACAGAGTTTCACTGGGGAAAACCATAAAGGTGAAAAACCCCACAACTTACTCAGAGATAGAAAGAGCAATAATACAACCAAAGTACACAAAGATAGTCCTCCTAGCAGCTGAACCTCCTCCTCCACTAGTGTGCCACTTTCCGAGTAGTGAGAATTGAAAATGAGATAATCAAATAGAGTGCCTCCCACACTCTATTTATACATGACCTGACCTGCCTAATAACCTAGCAGGGACGACTTTTCTAACTCAGTATAATAACCCATGGTTATACTAATCATGGCCAACCCCACACTTGGTGGTCTAATAACCCATCACTTGCAAGTTGCAACACTTGTCAATACAAATGAAAACACTTCCGTATAGAGGAATAATAACATCTCTACAGGAGTACAATATACATAGGTGAAATACATTCTGAAGTTACAATTACATCAACAATAACCACTAAGGGTACCTCTTTGGAAGTAGCACAATATCTAGAAGACATTCAGAAATTGCTCCAAAAGCATAAGAAGGTGTTTGGGGACCTTCCTCATGGTAGGCCACCTAATCGAGGAGTGGAGCATAGAATTGAGTTTGAGTTTGGCACCTCACCTATCAAATTCCATCCTTACAAGCACCCAAAAAGATTCGAGGATGATATAGAGTGAACCATCAAGGAACTACTTGAATTAGGATTCATTAGACCAAGCTCAAGTCCTATTTCATCATTTGTAGTCCTTGTGAAGAAGATAGATGGGACCATGTGCATGTGCATAGACTACAGAACTTGCAACAAGAAGACTATAAAGAACATATATCCTATCCCAAGGATTGATGATCTCATGAATGAACTCCATGGAGCCAAATACTTTTCAAATATTGATCTTCGCTCTGGTTACCATCAAATCAATATGCAGGAAGAAGATATCCAGAAGAAAGCTTTCTAGTGTCATCATGGGAACTTGGAATTCTTGGTTATTACTTTTGGTCTAACCAATGCACCTGCAAGTTTTTAGTCTTGCATGAACAGAGTGTTTAGCAGGAAGCTTCGTAAGCTTGTACTTGTTTTCTTTGATGATATTTTAATCTATAATAGAACTTGGGAGGATCATTTGCACCATTTGGATATTGTACTAACAACCTTGGCGGATCAATCTTTCTATGGAAAAATATCCAAGTGCGAGTTTGGAATGACTAATATTTTGTATCTTGGTCATGTGATTGGACAAGAAGGAGTTAAGGTTCACATGGAGAAGATCCAAACTATTGTGGATTGACCAAGTCCTAAAATCCTCACTGAATTGAGAGGATTTATTGGATTATGCACTTACTACCGGAAGTTTGCCAAAGGTTTTTCAAAATTAACATCTCCATTGACAAGACTTACTAAGAAGGGAGCTTTTAATTGGTCAGACATATATGAACAAGCATTCAATAAGCTGAAGGAGGTAATGAGTAGTTGTCTTGTTCTTGCAGTTCCATATTTTTCTCAACCTTTTGTCCTTGAGTGTGATGATTCAAGGAATGGGAATGGAGCATTCTTGATGCAAAAAAAGCATCCCTTAGCCTTTGAAAGTAGAAACTTGCAGCCCCATGAGAGATTATATTTAGTATATGATAAGGATATGCTAGCCATCATGCATGCGCTATCCAAGTTCAAACAATCTCTTGTAGGAGGTAAGTTCATCATCAAAACTGATCATAACAGTTTGAGACACTTCTTGACCCAAAAGGAGTTGAATGATAGACAAAAAAAGTGGGTAAGCAAGGTCCAATCATTTGAATTTGACATTGAATACAAGAAGGGTAAGATGAACATTGTATTTGATGCTCTTTCTAGAAAACCAACCTTTGCATTGATAAATTTTCATGATGATTGGAAAGAATAGCTCAAAGTAGAGTATACAAAGAATCAGATTTCTTTTGATTTATTTGATGGACTAATTCATGATGATACTTATAAGATTCTCAATGATATCATCTATCATAAGGATAGAAATTTTTTGGTTCCGGAATCCTCATTAAAGAAGAATATTGTTGAGGTTGCTCATAATGTTCCCCTAGCAGGACATCCGAGGTTTGTGAAGACTTACAAGAAAGTGAACAAAATTTTCTCTTGGAAGGGCTTGAATAAGGAAGTGATGGATTATGTTAAATCATGTGTGGCATGTTATCAAAACAAAGTAGAACATACTCATCGAGCAGGAATCTTACAACCACTTCCTATTCCTGAACATAAATGGGAAAGTGTATCAATGGATTTCATCACGGGGATCCCCAAAATCCAAGGCAAAGATAGTATTTTTGTTGTAGTTGATAGATTGACTAAATATGCACATTTATTTGTTTTCAAAAATAATATTGCATCCATCCATGTGGCGGAACGTTTCATCAAATAATTCTTCAAAATTCATGGCATACCCAACTCCATCATCAGTGATAGAGATAGCAAGTTCACTAGCAATTTTTGGCAAGAGTTGTTCAAGTTAGTGGGAACAAGTTTGGACATGAGTACTAGATACCATCCATAGAATGATGGGAAAATAGAAAAAATGAACCAATGGATGTAAGGATAATTAACAAACTATGTTATAGGCCAGCAAAAGGCACGGACTACTTGGATCCATTTGGGAGAGTTTTGTTACAATACTAATTTTCATCTCTTGGTTGGAATGTCTCCATTCAAAGGTCTATATGGATATGATGCACTCACATTTGAACTGATATTTCATGATTGTAATACACTGAAGGAAAAAGAATGGCTACAAGAGAGTCACTACATACTCAGAACTCTCAAAGACAACTTGCGGGTAGCACAGAACATGAAAAAGGTGCATACAGACAAGCCTAGAGTGGAGTGAACATTCCAAGTAGGGGATCTAGTTTATTTGAGGTTGCATCCCTATAGACAGTCCGCATTGAAGTCTAAGGGAGTTGAGAAGTTACAGGCAATTTTTTATGGTCCCTACCAAGTCCTGAGGAAGATTGGGGAAGTGGCTTATGAGCTAGAATTGCCTCTAGGTAGTAGGATTCACAATGTTTTCCATGTGTCCTGTTTAAAGAAGGAAATAGTACAGCAAGTTAAGGTTTCACAAGACTTTCCACCCCTTAATGATGACGTACATTTGGTGCTAGTTCCTAAAAATATTTTGGAGGTCCGAGAGAAGAAGCTAAGGAGCATAATCATTAAGGAATTACTGGTGCAATGGAAGGACTTCCTAGTGAGGATGCTACTTGAGAAGGAGAACACATCTTACAACATCCCAGTTTTAAATTTCTTGAGGACAAGCAATCTTGGGAGGGGAGGACTACCATGTCTAGGGTATTTTTTAAGGATTATAAAACTATACTTAAGTATAGTATTCTAGGCGACCATTTTGGATTGAAAAAACATAGGTATAGATTGGTAGGTGAATATTAAAGATGAAACATACAATTTACTACTAAAACCTGTAAATTTTGGTGAATATTATGATAAAAAAACATATTTATGTGAATATAGGCGATATTAGATACTAAAAATGACCAAATAGTGAATTTATTTTTTGAAAAAAGGCCCAAAAAATAGCCATTTGGAGAAATTTAGCCCCTAGAAATTTCCCTGGTCATGTCCCCTCAACAGTGATTACTAGATCAAGTTCCTAACCCAACCAAACCCTTGGGTTGAGGAGACAACTTCATTTACTTGGGGTTGATTTTGAAATTTAGGCATTTAATTAATTAGGGAGTTTGATTTAGTTTTGCCTAAAGTTTATTATGCACTTGAGAATAATAATTATTCATAAATTAAGTAATTTTATTTTGAATAAAAGAGGATAATTATCCACAAGTGCGCCTTAGTGGATAAGGTTGAATTAAGAGATGACTTGCAAAAGAAGTTAGGAGAAAGCATCCAAAGCTAGAAAATCAGGAAAAGGGAAAGAAATATTGTACAAATCAGAAAGGCAACAAAAACTCGAGATCAAAAGAAACATAAAGTAGAACGCAACACAAAAGCAGAAAGCATGACAAAATCAGAAAAGCAGGATAAGGCAGAAAAGTAGGATAAGGAAGAAAAGCAAGAAAAAACAGTAAAAAGCTAAAGCAAAAAAGGTAAAAGAAGAAATCAAAGCAAAAAAGGAAAAAGGAGGAAAGCAAAGAAGAAAAGAAAAAAGGAGGAAAGAAATCTTTCCTTATACATCCATGATGGCACATTATCCTAGGATACTTTCTCCTCAAGTAATACTCCATCTATAAAAGAAGGAGTGCGCACCACCTTCATATCATTTTGTCAGTTTGAGTATTGGAGTGAGTGTAGTTGTGCCTCAAAGACTTGAGAGATGTGTCCCTAGTCCAAGATGAGAGATGTGCCCCTGCTTCTTGTGAGAGGATGATGGAATTTAGACATTTTCAATTATTTTATTTCAGGTCATGTATCTTATTCAAATCTGATTTGAATTTCATAGAAAGTGTCAAGAAGTCTATGGTTCGAATCCTCAAGCTTTCTAGTGATTTCCAGTGCTATCTTATTGTATTGAAAGGGGTTGAGTATTTGGAATATTATGAGAATAATATTGGATCCCATATGATGTATTTTCTATTATTTTGATCCTATGATATCATTCATAAACTTCTATAATGCATAAGTCCAAATTATTTTGAGTTTTCCACACCCCTGCTAGATTTGCATAGATTTTGAGCTAGTTTCCAGAATGTATTTGATAAATGAATGAGTATTGATCCAAATGAGATTATTTATGTTTCTTATGTTATTTAATATTTTATATGACTCAACCCAATGCTGAGATCATAAATTTGTGATCCTTCCTGATTGATTTGGAAGTGTTGAAATTGGCCTAGTGGTGCAATCCTAGAAGGCAATTTTCCTTTTATAATTGTGAGACTTCCTCAGAACCTTAGAAAAATTTATGGAGTAAACCAAGAATTTACATTGACTATTATTTTATGTTATTTATCCTCCCTGAGTTAGAATCCTTCACCATTAGCTTCCAGTCATTGCATAGTTGAAGTACTAGTTTGCATATGCTGGGGTGCCCAGGAGCATTGGATTAGATTTCAGCCTTGCAGATATCAAAAAATTAATGGTACCATTACTTTGTAAAAATGTATTATAATATATCATAGCCCTCCTCCTATCCAGAGTACTTTATTTTTCCTACCTATAGTAAAACTAGCCAACTGAATCCATTGTTTTTCATTGAGTCTTCCAAGGGAGTGAGTTAGTGTATCACCAGTCTTGGTTGGTACATTACAATTAATCACCATTAAGGATACATGAAATCCATCCCCTCCCAATATTTATTTTCCTCAAGCAATTTCAAACTAGGATGTTGTAAGATGTGTTCTCCTTCCCAAGTAGCATCCTCACTAGGTAGTCCTTCCCATTGCACCCGGAATTCTTTAATGATTTTTCTCCTTAGCTTCTTCTCTCGGACCTCCAAAATATTTTCAGGAACTAGCACCAAATTTCCTTCATCATCAAGGGGAGGTAATTCTTTTGAGACCTTAACCTACTTCCCTATTTCCTTCTTCAAACAAGACACATGGAAAACATTGTGAATCCTACTACCTGGAGGCAATTCTAGCTCATAAGCCACTTCCCCGATATTCCTTAGGAATTGTTAGGGACCATAGAACCTTGGCTGCAACTTCTCATCCCCCTTATACTTCAATGAGGAATATCTATAGGGATGAAACCTCAAATATACCAGATATCCTACTTGGAAGGTTCGCTCCACTCTATGCTTGTCTGCATGCACCTTTTTCCTATTATGTGCTACCTGCAAGTTGTCTTCGAGAGTTATGAGTATGTCTTGACTCTCTTGGAGCCAATAATTTTCCTTTTGTGTCTTACAATCACCAAATATCAGGTCAGAAAAGTGCGTGCATCATATCATATAGGGCCTTGAATGGTGACATTCCAATTGAAAGATGAAAAGTAGTATTGTAAAAAAACTCTCCCAAAAGGAGCCAAGTAGTCCATGACTTTTTCTGACGAGTAACATAGTTTCTTAAGTATCCTTCCAGCCATTGGTTCAATCTTTCTATTTGGCCATCATTCTGTGGATGGTAGCTTGTACTCATGTCCAAACTTGTCCCCACTAACTTGAACTATTATTGCCAAAAATTGCTAGTGAACTTGCTATCTCTATCACTGATGATGGACTTGGGTATGCCATGAAGTTTGAAGACTTCTTTGATGAAATGTTTAGCCACTTGGTTGGCTGAAATATTAGTTCTGACAGCAAAGAAATGTGCATATTTATTCGATCTATCAACCGCAACAAAAATAATGTCTTTACCTTGGATTTTGGGAAGCCTCGTGATGAAATCCATTGATACACTTTCCCATTTCTTCTCAGGAATGGGAAGTAGTTGTAAGAGTCCATATGGATGAGTATGTTCTACTTTGTTTTTCTGACATGCCACACATGATCTAACATACTCCATCAATTCCTTCTTCAATCCCTTTGTTAGGAACCCGTGTCAACTCTTCTCTTTACTTTGCTAGTATATTGTTGTTGGACACATATGCTTGTAACTCGTCCCGTAGTATTATATGTTCCATGGTATTGATCCATAGTTTGTATTATCCCATAGTATTATATGCTCCATGGTATTGATCCATAGTATTGGACACATATGCTTTGTTATTCGTCCCGTATTATTATATGTTCCATGGTATTGATCCATAGTATCGGCACATAGAATTAGTATATATGTACGTGTTGAGGCCAATGAAGGCATCCATGATTTATTTGTATTGAGCTTTCTCAATGGAGGTTTCCCCCTCGAATTGGCTTGCGATAAATACAAATATTTTGTGTTCTCATATATCATGCATTTTCTGTTGGGATATTCTTCTACTCCATCCTAGTCCTAACAACATTTTCCATTTTTCATTTTCAGTCATGCATGAATTTTGCATGTAGTCATGATTTTGCATGCATGCATGCATCCTAGTCATCAGTCACAACACCTAGCCCCGACAACCACTCACTTATCAGTTTATCCCTCCTACTGCTTAGTGTGCCCTGCATGCAATTTCATGCATCCCAGGCGCCCTCTCTCACCTACCACTCAGTTGTACTTCAGTTAGTTGAGTTATCTTTAGTTATTTCCTTGATTTAAGGCTAGACTGACTCTCAACTGACTGTATCACTCCGATGGACCTCCAGTGAGACTAGACTGCCCATTCTAACTCCAGTTAGCTCCTCATGCACCCTCCACTGAGCCTCCTTCATTCAGTTAGTGCCTCCATGTGCCAGTCACACCTACCACACTCAGTTAGACTCAGTTTGACATCTGGTTGCAGTTACTTCTGCATTGATGACTCCACTGATGATGATGAGGACTCCTAGTTGTTCTTTGATGACACTCTAGTGATCATTTGATCTCTCCATGCAGTCTAATTCGAATTACACCCTTGGTATTCGAATCTTATACATTGTATCATTATTGTTTTACTATTCAGATTAATGTAACAGTGTGTGATGTTCTTCTGCTTCTATCTGAATTCTACCGTATCATAATTATGTTGCTCCTTTACACTGCATGACCACTCTTCTTCTATTTTCCTGCTTAATCTTAATCTTTCTTGTGAGGTATACATCAGCTCTTAGATCTGCTGTGAGGATATGCACATTTTCATCAATTAATTGTTGCAGGTTACTCACACCCTTCCAAGAGAACCTTTTCTTCACTTTCATGTATGTCTTCACAAATCCCGGATGTCCTGCTAGAGGCGCATCATGAGAAACCTCTATGATATTCTTCTTTAATGAGGATTCTGGAACAAAAAATATCCTATCCTTATGATAGATGATATCATTGATAATGTTGTAAGTATCATCATGAATTAGTCCATCAAATAAATCACAAGCAAACTAATTCTTTGTATACTCTACTCCAAGCTATGCTTTCCAATCATCATGAAAATTTATCAATGCAAAGGTTGGTTTTCTAGAAAGAGCATCAGCTACAGTTTTCATCTTACCCTTCTTGTATTCAATCTCAAACTCAAATGCTTGGACCTTTCTTTCCCACTTTTGTTTCCTATCATTCAACTCCTTTTGGGTCAAGAAGTGTTGCAAATTGTTATGATCAGTCTTGATGATGAACTTACCACCCACAAGATATTGTCTCAACTTCACTAGTGCAAGCATGATTCCTAGAATCTCCTTATCATAGACTAAATATAACCTCTCATGGGGCTGCAACTTCCTACTTTCAAAGGCTAGGGGATGCTTTTTTACATCAAGACTGCTCCAATCCCATTCCCTGAAGCATCACATTCAAGAACAAAAGGTTGAGATAAATATGGAAGTGCAAGAACATGAAAACTAATCATTACCTCCTTCATCTTATTGAATTCTTGTTCATCTTCTTCTAACCAATTGAAGGCTCCTTTCTTAGTAAGGTATGTCAATGGAGATGTCAACTTTGAAAAACCTTTGACAAACTTCTGGTAGTAAGTGCATAACCCAATAAATCCTCTAAATTCAATGAGATTTTTAGGACTTGGCCAATCCAAAATAGTTTAGATCTTCTCCATGTGAACGTTAACTCCTTTCCCAATCACATGACCAAGATACAAAATCTCAGTCATTCCAAAATTGCACTTGGATAGTTTTGCATAGAAAGACTGACTTGCCAAGGTTGTTAGTACAACCTCCAAACGGTGCAAATGCTCCTCCCAAGTTCTATTATAGATTAAAATATCATCAAAGAAAACAAGAACATACTTACGGAGCTTCCTTCTAAACACTCTGTTCATGCAAGATTGAAAATTTGCAGGTGCATTAGTTAGGACAAAAGGCATAACCAGGAACTCAAAGTACCCATGATGACACCAAAAATTTGTCTTCTGGATGTCCTCCTCCTGCATACTGATTTGATGGTAACCAGAGCGAAGTTCAATATTTGAACATTATTTGGCTCCATGTAGTTCATCCATCAGCTAATCAATCCTTGGGATAGGATATCTATTCTTGATAGTATTCTTGTTGAGAGCTCTGTAGTCTATGCACATGCGCATGGTCCCATATTTCTTCTTCACAAGGACTATAGTTGATGCAAAAGGACTTGAGCTTGGTCTATTGAATCCCAAGTCAAGCAGTTCCTTGATGGTTCTCTCTATCTCATCCTTGAATATTTTTGGGTGCTTGTAAGGATGGAATTTGATAGGTGATGTGCCTATATCCAACTCAATTCTATTCTCCACTCCGCTATCAAGTGACCTACCATGAGTAAGGTCCCCAAATACCCTCTTATGCTTTTGGATAAATTTTTGAATGTCTTTTGGATAGTGTGCTACTTCTAAAGAGGTACCTTTAGTGGTGATTAGGCATTCTGCAGCCCACTCAATGTCTCCATGCTCAGTCGGGATCTCATACTATGTGCACTCACCACTTGTTTTGGGTAGGTGTTGATTCCCCTCAACACTACCTCCTTTCCATATTCACCTTTGAAAGTCATATCAGGAATTTGGTAGTCTATTGAGTGATTCCTAATGGAATACAACCATTGTACTCACAAAACCATGTTAGTATTAGCCACATTCACAACATAAAATCTATATGTGATGGTGTGATCTCCTATATTAATTTGCAATTTATGAATCCATTTAGAACAATCCATAGAATTATTACCTAGAATGATAATAGTGAAGCCTCCAAATTTTTCAGTAGGTAGCATCCTTATTTCAAGCAAAGAGGAATCAATGAAGTTATGTGTTTCTCCTCCATACACTAACATAGTAATTGATTTTCCTTGGTCGACTCCTTTGAATCTGAGTGTATGGAAGAGAGACACTCCTGACAATACTAAAATATTTCTCACCTCGGGGGTAGGTTCTTCTTCTGCAGTCTCATGGGCCAATTCATCATCTGCTGGGGATTCTTCTTCTTCCTCCTCATCTTCTCTCTCTGAGTAAATTTCAATGTAGTGTGATTTCCCTTTAGTACATCTGTGTCCTGGAACCCATAACTCCTGACAAGTGAAACACAACTTCCTTATTCTCAATTCATCTCTATATTTGGAGTAATTGTCCTTCTTGAAATTTCCAAAATGACTCTTCATGGGTGGCCTTTGATTCTTGAATTGAGCAGGAATAACAGTTCTAGGAGGAAATATAGTCCTCGGAATAGAGTCTTGCAAATCTCTTGTTCTACTCAATGCATATTGCAAGGTAGAGGGTATTTAGGCCTTCACCAAACCTTTCAAAGGTTCAGTTAACCCTTCAATGAACAACAAGATCAATCTAGCTTCTGAGATATCAGTGACCGTCATAACTAATTTTTGAAACTCAGAGCTGTAGGCTTCGGGAGTCCCAGTCTGCTTCACATGCGCTAGTTCTCTGAAGGTGATTTCTGGATCTCTTATTTCAAATCTTTTATCCAATCTTCTTATTAAATATTCATAAGTGGTCACTTGATCATGCCCAAGTGTTTTCAGACCATGAAACCACCAATCATTGGCTTCACCATCTAAGTGTAGAGTATCCAACTTGATGGCATCTCTCTCAACCATTGGATTCAACTCAAAATATGTATCAAGCTTCTGAATCCAAGAGTTAGCAGTGCACTTTTGTGAGCCATCAAAGTAAGGCAAATAAATCTTACCAATAGCATTTCTTAACTCATAGTTCTGATTTCGAATCCAAAAACCTCCTCTTGAGTTGGTCTTGTACTGAAGATCACATAAATATATAAATGGAAAGGCTCTTCTACACTCTTCATTCAGTATAAGTTACTCAACATATTTATCCTCCCATGAAGCAAGACCTTTATTTCGAACATCAGGTTCCTCCCTTTTTTCTTCAGTAAACTTGGGCATAATAGGCCTAGATTTGGGCTGAGATTCCATCTTGAATTCATCAGGGCAATTGTGAGGCCCGGTTCGTGAGAAAATAGAACCACCATTGATCTTCCTTTCGCCATATGGGGTACCATTATTGCTCCCCTCTCCATTTTTGCTTCCTAGCTATTGAGCTAAGAACTCTCTAGTCTCTTTTCTGGATTGGACATTATTGTGGAATATGTCTTTTATAAATTTCATCATGCTTTTCACAAATATTTTGAACTCATATTTTTCTTCATTATGAGACATATATGACTCTCCTTGTAACTTGCCTTCAGTAGAAATAATTTCTTCTCCCTTTTCTTCCTCTGTCAAAGGATCCTTCTTCTTAGAATCTGAATATATTTTGGGACTCATATAAATATGACAAGATCAGGTTAAGAGGACCATGCTCTAATACCACTATAATGTACCAACCAAAACTAATGATACACTAACTAACTCTCCTACAAGACTTAATGATAAACAATGGACTATAGTAACTAGTTTGACGGTAGGTAGGAAAAATAAAAGTATTCTAGAGGGGATGAGGAATATTACAGTTGATAGAACTTTTTTCACAAAGTACTGGTACCATTAATGTTTTGAACATCATCCAGGATTAATTCTACTCCAATGCTCTTAGGCAACCCAACATATGCAGACTAAAACTTCAACTAAGCTTTGACTAAGAACCGATGGTGAAGGATTCTGGCTTAGGGATGCTAAATAACATTAAATTACAGTCAACTAAAAGCCTTGGTTTTATTCAACAAGTTTGGTAAGGTTCTGAGGAAGTCTCACAAACATACAAGAAAAATTGTCTTCCAGTATTGCATAACTAGGCCAAATTCAAGACTTCCAAAACAATCAGGAAGGCTCACAAATTTCTGATATTAAGATTGTATTGAGTCATTTATCATATTAATTAACATCAAAAACATAAATCACTTCATTTGTACCAATACTCATTTATTTACCAAACAAATTATGGAAACTGGCTCTTTTTCATTGAAATCTAGACTAGGTGCAAGAGGAGGTATTGGAATCATATTTTTATTCAGTAAAAATTCAGAATTGACATCATAGGTCCATTATTACATTCATATCATACATAATTATCTTATTCATACATCAAATAGTTCTCAATAATAAGATACATCAGGAACAATATCTTTCATCAAGAAAGACTAGGAAATCACTCATAGATCTACAGGGAGAGATATCAAATCTCTGTTACTGGATTGTAATCCACTAGTGCATAATTTAGGACCTACAATAAAATCAATTACAATATCTGAATACTATCATCCTCTCATAGGAAGCAGGGGCACATCTCCCAGCTTGGGCTAGGGGCACATCTCCCAAGTCACTGAGGCACAATTGCACTCACTCCAATTCTCAAACTGTCATCCTTATTTTATATATGGAGGATGACTTGAGGATAAATTCTCCTAGGATAATGTGCCCTCATGGATGGATAAGGAGATCTTGCTTTCATCCTTTTCTCTCTTTTGCTTTGCTTTCTGCTTTTACCTTTTCTGCTTTAGATTTTCTATCCTACTTTGTTTTTTACTTCTTGTTGTTGTTTTTCTTCCTTAACCTTCTTTTATTCCTTATCTTGCTTTTCTAATTTTCTCCTGCTTTCTTCTTTTGTGTTGCTTTTTGCTTTATGCTTCTTTTCGTGAGTTTTTGTTGCCTTTCTGCTTTGTACCATCTTTCTTTCATTTTTCCTAATTTTCTAGCTTTGGATGCTTTCATCTAACTTCTCTTGCAAGTCATCTATTTAGCCAACCTTATCCACTAAGGTGCACTTGTGAAGAATTATACACTTTTATTCAAAATAAAAATACTTATTTGATGAAAAATAATTATTCTCAAGTGCATAACAATCTTTAGGAAAATTAAATCACACTCCCTAATTAATTAAATGCCTGAACTTTCAAAATTAAATCCAAGTAAACGAAGTTGTCTCCTCAACCCAAGGGATTGGTTGGGTTAGGAACTTAATCTAGTAATCACCATTGAGGGGACATGAAAACTCTGCCAATTCCAATGCATTAATGAAATCTCCATAGATGAAGGAAAGGATAACCCATCAATGGAGTTTTGCTCAAAATATTGGTACAATTTCCTAAGGAAAATGTAAATGGTGTACTTATAACTGATGCAAGAATATGTGCCATGTTCAAGGGCGTCAAGAACTTACTATTTCCATTTTCTCCAAGATGAAATATGAATAGATTCTATAATATCCCTTTTTTGGATTTTGGATTTTCCAATTTTTAATACCTTTTTCATTTATTAGCTTGAAAAGGGAATAGAGCATGCTATGGCACATTAGAGGAAACGAGTGTCTCAAGGGCATGCACCTATATTACAAGGGCATGGGTCGGGCCAATGAAAATATACATATTGAAAATAGGGGCTAAGCTATTTATGTACACTATTATGAGTGTTTCCTCCATGGGTATGGGTCAATTACACACAAGCAATCGTTTATAAGCATCATCTAACAAAAAGTGACTGCGAATGCAAATATGCAACATAAGCAATAAGCAACAAAGAAATAGGCACAGATGTTCGAGTGGATATTTTAGCATGTGCTTATGCAAACTGAAACAAAATTGGGAGCACATTAGGATATGGTCAGAAACGTATGAAAGAGAAATATGCAGTCTCAAACTCCAAGTCTTGATGGTACTAAAAGGGATCCCAAGCCTATGAGAATAACTTAGCATGGGAGCCAAAATGGAAATGGTGTGATGACTAGAGTGTCCCATGTCCGGTAGGCTCTTCTATCAAAATGGTGGAAAATACATATATGATGGTATGACCCACCAATTTCCAACAAGTTCGACCCTAGGGAAAATTTGTGTTTCAAAATTTTTGTTGGCTGCTTTCTGGATAGACCTAGGTTTTCAGGATGCGCAGCAACAAACACCCCTTTGGCACACTGGCCCTTTCGGCAACGAGCTGCGCAGCAGCTCGAAGTCTCGCCCAAAGTGGCTATGGGGGGGCTAAGGAATCAGGTTTCCTTAACCTAAGTGGTGTGGAGTCTACAGTCTTCTCTCTTCCACTCTTGGAGGTATCCCCTGAACAAAGCGTCTCACTCTTTCACAGGTCTCCCAGCGCTACAGCGCTGAAACTCACTCTTCTCGGTCGAGCTGTGCGATAGCTCCGCTCCTACGCACGAGTCTCTTACCCACTATCCCCCGATACACTATGTATCATCTCTTCCCTTGCGCCATAGTGCAGTAACACACTCCTTTAGCGCTGCGGCGACAGTGTTCTTACAAACTCCGTCGACAATGCACAAGTACAACTTCTAAGGGAGCTTTTAGGATTTACTTTACATAATCATTCATAAAGATAGCGAAACATTCATAGAAACATAGACAGTAAAGCAAAGATATGCAATCACATAAAGCATCACCACAACAACTAGATTTATGTGGTTCACTTCCAGGAGGGAAGCTACGTCCACAGGAACTGTGTTTTATATTATCTTGAGATGGGGATAACACAGTTCCGCTGCGCACACAGCTGCAGCCTTAGATCTTTCTGGGAAACTCCATGCACACAGCTGGGAGCCCTTCTCTTAGATCTATTCTCTTCTTCTACAGATATTACTATAACAAAGACATACAATTACATTCCCCTCTCAGTACTCTTGCGACTGGTCGATACATGCAATGGCCCTTACGCCAAGCGGTCTTCCTGCAAGATCGCGGCCTTCTTACATACACAAAATGATCATTAATAGCTTACAAAATACAGCAATACAAATGACTCAGATATTTAGACTGTGTGTAACTCAGCAACTATCTAACTCTTTTCTCTATCCTTCTAACCCGTTTCCCTTTTCAATTACACATATATATAGGTGGCCCTGAGGGTCGCACCTTTACAAAACTGTGGGCCTTTCCCAACAGTGATCCCCAAAAACCCTAACCGCGGACACGGCTAGGTGTACTGCAGGCGCCTCTTGCAGTCACGTCGTAGCTTCCTGCAGGCTCCGCGATTTCCAGCGCAGATCGCGGGTATGGGCACCGCTTCATCGTTCTTTGCTCCTTGTCCTTCGCCTTCAATGCTTCGGCCCGTTGCTCTTCCTTGGTCCGAGCAACCATAAATTCCTGTACTTTGACTTAATGAGGGTAGTTGAGCCCTCTATTCCGCCGCTTCATTTACTGTGCTAGTTGAGCTTTCTACTCGGCCACCTTATTTACTCTTTCCTTTGACTTGTGCATGAGAGATCCATAATTTCCATCCCGTAATCTGCGGTGAGCTCGTCCATCGGCACCATACCACGCACTATTCATTTCTGCCCAAAAATGGTGCTTTTCCTCAAAATTAGCACTTTTCCTTCAAAACTTAGTGCTTTTTCCCCAAAACTGGCAGCTTTGCCATAACTGCGGCCTATGCTCCAACAGGCCCCTAACACTTACTTGTGGCTCGTCCTCGAGCCACTCGCACTAGCTTGCGGTCGTTTTACTTGTGCGTCTGACTTTGCTTGGGTCGCAGCGAAGGCTTGCTTCCACTACGCAATAGCGGAGTCCATGTCTTGCACGCACTTCGTGGCTGTCTGCACCAGGTCTTCAGTAGCTTCTTCTTCTTCTGTGCCATCGACCAACTCTTGAGACTCAGCAAATGCTTTGACCTTGGCCTCTGCTTCGGCAGCAAGTTCAGCATACTCATCCATAAATGGTTGAATGATGTTGGCGAGAGTAGCATCTTTGTCTCTAATCCTGTGTAGTTCTTGCTAGACTTTGCGGACTTCGCTAATTTTTCTCATTTTGGCTAAGCCTTCCAAGGGCTTAGCTTTTTCGTTCAAAACAGCTAGGGACTGTTCTGTTGCTTTCACCTGTTCCAAAAGGGAAACTTTCGAAGGGAGCTTCTCGAGCTCAGCCCAAGCCTACATAGCTTGCATCATTAACTGCTGGGCTTCATCTGTTCTGCGCTTCATTTGGGTAGAAGCTATGCGCAGTGCTTCAAGTCGTTCTTGCTTATCATCTGCGGGAGGCACTATGACATGAGCTTCCAACTCGACGAGCTGTTTTCTATGGTCCTCAGCCATAGCAACTACTTGTTGTTCTAGGACTTTCGCCCTTCTGCCAATGCATTGCACTTTCTCGACTAAAGGAAGGTCTGGTTGAATCTGGCAGGCCGGCAGCTCCTGGGTGATTTCATCTATGGCATTCCTTAGCCCAGTGTCTCGCACTTCTTGAAGTGCAAGCTACGCAGAGATATCCTTATAGCCTGCCCTTAGCTCTACTTCCTACGTCTGCAGTCTTTGATTGTCATGGAATGTGGAGAGCTCCCTAGCTCTCAGCTCATTAGAGACCTGCTCGTGTACCAACTGTAGAGTTTCCAACGGAATTAGTGACAAATTTATTTCAACAGGGCCAACCGCGCTTACCTGCAGTGTATCCAGAAGATCCAGGAGTGTCATGCTTGTGGGCGGGATGTGGACGACAGTGTGCCTTTCTATAGGTACTTCAACCCGCTCGGTGCTTGTAGATTCTTGCGGCTCCTGCGAGCCGGATGCCGGCGCATGGGTCTACGCAACTCGTCCTGCAAGACCTTTCAACTCCATGAGCTGCAGATCCAGAGCACTTCTAATGTTGGCCTGAGAGGAACGCAGCTCCTGAAATTGCTCCTTCAAGTACTGGTTGAGCCTAGCGGCAGGAATCTCATAAGGATCTCCAGTCGCTTCTGCACGGTGCGACAGCTTCTGCTTCTTGGTAGCTGGTCCTGACAGACCTTCATCATTCTTCAGCCCTATCTTTTCCTTGCCCTTATCTTTCTCTGGTGCCTCAGGGGGTGGCATCGTGGCAGCGATTTCAGTGGCCTGGTTCCATTCATCTGGCCAAGACTTCACAGTGTCCTCCACATCCTGAGTAGTCATTCGGTAGAGCCCTACGGCCCATTCTTTCGATTGAATTCCGCAAGGGCGGAAATAGATTTCATGCAAGTTGGCAGAAAATACCAACTTTGTTCCATAGAGTTCTGTCGTCTCCTCAGTAAGCCTCGGCATCTCTAGGATGGTATCCCTGAGGAGATGATAATACTCGAAGAACATGGCGTGGTTCATCTTGCACTTCATGGGATTACTAGAATCCCATAGGTTGACATAGCGCATCCCTGTAACCTCTCCTGAGCGGTGCGGAAGAAACTGAGTGTTGGGCGGTTCCTTCCACCCGACAAAGGCACACAAAATCAGGAGCCAAGAGAAATGGAATAGCTAATTGGCGGTGTCCTGAATGTTCCGGCAGTATTCCAAGAATAGATTCAGGAGAAAGAGACACCAGTTATATTGCTCTCCCTCCGCAGCTACAATTGCGAGCTCTACAACAGCTCCGGGGACTTCTTTAGGTCGGCATTTCATTAAAATTCTGCCTGCGAGCAGACTGCCTGTGAATCTGAGTGCTTCATCTTCAACTACAGTGAGGTCATAAGCCCGACCTCCTCTTGACAATTTGTATTTCTGCACTAGCTGTGCAGCCAGCTTTCGGTCCTTGTCTTTACCAACAAAATGGGCGTTGGGGTCCTTACCAACCTTAGATAGGCCGGTAATTCGATGAATCAGGTCCACATTCAGATCAATTGGCCTCCCTAGCCAAAGATAACCACCGTGAACACATGATAATAGGACCTTGACAAATGCATTGACTTCATTGCTATGCCCAAAGTGCGGTATCTTCAACAGGTTCAACAATTTAGGCTTTTCTAGATTTACTGCAAATTCCTGCGGGACGAATTCATCAATCTTTTTAACAGGATTATGGACCACCGTCAGATAGTGATCTGGCATGAATTGAGGATACGTTCTATAATATACCAAGTTGAAGTCAGAAAACTTAACCAGTGGGAGATGTCCAAGCAGGGATCCTTCTTCTTCCACGATTTCCACCATTGGTGGCAGCGGAATCGAATACTTGGTGTTCTTGGGAATATGCACCTCGGGTGCATCATCTGGGCACGGAGGAATGTAGTTAACCAGAGTGGCCAAGGGCTCTGGAATGGGTACCTCCGGCTACTGCTGCGGCTGTTGTTGAGAGGCCCTTGTGCCCGGGGACTATCTAGGATCAGGGAAAGTAGGAAGCTTGACAGTCTTGGTTGGGGTAGCCATCTCGAAGTCTAACCCTCTGCGTCTGAATTGTCGGATGAATTCTTCAGTTGATAGGTTCTCCATCATGAACCAGCATACACGAAAAAAACTGAACAGAAAAGGGGGGAACAACATAGGATGCGAACTCCGAAAACAGAGGGAAGCAGTCTGCACGACACGGCTCTGAAAACAATGGCTTAGACTCTCAAACAGGACAACGATACAACTCAATAGCAAGGAAAGTAACCCAAGCATGTGCGAATGAGGGGTATTTATAGCTGAGGGCAGTAGTAAGTGCGGATAGGTGGCGCTAATAACCGTTGGCACCTAAGCGGATGAGTTGATAACCCCCCCCCCCCCCCCCCGGCGCCTCTGTGGTGTATTAAATGCGAGGGATGGGATCTGACATCCTTTGGGAGATGTGCTAAGGCCTTCGGCTCCTTAATTAAATGCATATCTTAGGGAAATCAAGCCAAATTGGCCAGAGCAAGTACAATTAGATGGCGGTCTCATCCTTCATTAAGACTCAGACGTGGCTATAGAACTACCGCAATTCAAATTTTCGGTTGGTAACTTCAACATGGGTAACTGTGCACATGGAGGGCTCCACGGCGAGGAGAACTCCGTAAGAGCGACAAATCGACAACAGGAAACTCCGCAAGAGCGAAAGTTTGACAACCCAAGGAACTTTGTAAAAGCGAAAATAGGCTCTCTTAGAACAGGATTTATTGACTGTGCGGATGTTTCGAGGAACTGCGTGGGAATCCAAAGACTGAAAATGTCTCGCGACTTCCGTGTAGAGTGTGATAAATGTGACGCCTCTTTCAACTACACTGGACATCTACACGACTTTAGCAGCTGATTAGGTCGACAGGGCGGAGTGTCCGTCGCGATAGAGCTTGAGCCGACTCCCGTTAATCATTGTGGGCAGCAACTCTCGATTAAGCTTTGCAAGTTGAACTGCTCCACCTTCTGTTATCTTCATCACTTGAAAAGGGCCTAACCAATGTACACGAAACTTTCCTGGAAACTTGATGAATTTACTATCATAGAGGAGTACCAAGTCTTCTTCCTGAAAGACTTTATTCTTAATATGCCTGTCATGCCAAGCCTTATGTCTTGCCTTTTGTACTTGTTGATGGAATCCAGCTAAAAGCCTGTCTTCTTCTAAGGAAACCAATTGTGACAGCCTTTCACTCATAGTATCAGTATCTACCATTTCTATAATTTGAGCAATTATGAGACTGGGAACAATGTATTCCATGGGCATGGCTGCTTCTTGTCCATACACCAAATTGAAAGGTGTGTGACATGTTAATTTCTTGCATGTGGTTCTGTAAGCCCATAACACAGCTGTGACTCTAAGGTCCCAATCATCTCTTTGTTGATTACAGATCTTGGTCAGGGCATTCTCCAGAATCTTATTGAATGCCTCCACCGTACCATTATCTTGAGGGTGGTAGGGTGTACTCTTATGGTGACTAATGTGGAATTCTTCAGTAAGGGCCTCTATAGTCTCGTTCAGGAAATGTGTGCCCTGATCACTCATTAGAATCAGTGGACATCCAAATCTAGTGACAATATTCTCAAAAATGAACTGTGCGGCAGTGACAGCGTTGCAATTCTTAACTGGCTTCGCCTCATCCCATCTGGTGAGGTATTCAGTAGATGTGATGATGTATCTTGCGTCGGTTCTCTTTCCTGGTGGGTTGATAGGTTCCACAAAATCAATGGCCCACTTATCAAAAGCACGCACTGTTATCTGGGGTCTTAGCGGCATTTCATCTCTTCTTGAAGGTTTTCCTGTTCGCTGGCACACATCACAACACTTGCAGAATTCCTTAGTATCCTTGTGCAATGTTGGCCACCAAAGACCCGCGGCTAAGATCTTCTGCGCAGTAGGCTTTCCTGCGAAATGGCCTCCTGTGGTTCCTGAGTGCGCTTCTACGATTATGGAATTCTTCTCATGCGATAAAATGCATCTGCGCAAGACTTCATCAGGGCCCAACTTACAGAGCTAGCCTGCTATCAAAGTGAATTCTGCAGCTTTTTCAACAAGCTGTTTCTTCTGCTGCATTGTGAACTCAACTGGCGCTTTCCCTGTAGTGAGAAACTCAAGAATATCAGAATAATACTCGTCTACTGCTTGAACAGAAAACAGCTGCGCATCGGGCAGATTGTCCTCCAAATTTGTAGGTTCCTCCCCTGAGTCTATCCTAGATAAATGGTCAGGTCTTGCATTCAATCTACCTGGCTTCACAATAATCTCAAAATCATACTCCTGGAAGAGGAGTAGCCATATGCAAATTCTTCCCCCTAACACTGGCTTATTGGCCAAGTAATTCAAAGCAGAATGGTCAGTATACATTTTAAAATGAGCACCCAATAGATAGTGTCTGAACTTCTGTAAGGCATAAACCATAGCGAGTCCTTCTCTTTCTGTAGTGGTGTAGTTCTTCTCAGCTATAGACAGCTTTCTGCTAGAGTAAGCAATGGGGTGGTCAATACCTCCTTCTCCCGGTTGTGTCAGTACAACCCCCAATGCTATGGAAGAAGCATCTACATGAACGTGAAAGGGTTTTCTCCAGTCTGGGAAAACTAGAATAGGTGCTGTGACCATCTTTCCTTTAAGTGTGTCCAAGCTCTGTTGGCATTCTTCTGTCCATTGGAATTTCGAATCCTATTTCAGCAGTCTTTCCATAGGCGCAGTGATCTTTGCATAACCCTTGATAAATTTTCTGTAGTATCTTGTATGTCCCAATGTAGTGCGCAATTGTTTGACTGAGTTGGGCGTAGGCAAGTTAGAAATGATGGAAACCTTCACAGGATCCATCATGAGTCCTTGTCTGCACACAATGTGACCCAACAAAATACCAAAAGGAGCACAGAAGATACACTTTTTCAAGTTAAGGGAAATCTGATACTGCCTACATTTTTGTAACATCATCCTTAGATTCCCTATATGGTTCTTTAGTAAACCAAACACAGTCCAGTCATCAAAATAGACTTCTAGAAACTTATGAATGAATTCTTTAAAGACAGTAACAACGACTCTAGAGAAAATAGCAGGAGCATTTTTAAGACCAAAGGGCATTACCGTATACTGGAATGAGCCCCATTCAGTCGCAAAAGTGGTCTTATGGCGGTCCTCTGGATGGATTCTGATCTGATGGTATCCTAAAAAGCCATCAGTGAAGGAGTAAGCCTCTTGTCCTCCAACATTGTCAAGCACTTCGTCTGTAAAGGGCGTAGGAAATGGATCATGCGTTGATGCGTCGTTGAGCTTGCGCAGGTCCACGCAGATTCTTATTTCACCTTTTGTCTTTTTCTCTTGTACCACCATAGGACTAATCCAATCACTTTCCTCTACTGGTTCAATGATACCAGCTGTGAGCATCTTATCAATCTCTTCTCTGACCTTTTCTTTATATCGCGGGTTCAACCTATACGGGCGTTGTTTTACGGGCTTAGCGTCTGCTTTCAAAGGTATGCGCATAACTCCTAAATCTCCTAGGATGCCTTTCATTTCTGTAAACTTGGTAGGAAAGATATCCTGGTACTCATGTAGTAAATCTGCAATATGGCCAACAGTTTCATCATCGCAATAATCTCCTATAGAGGAAAACTTGGGTTCGGCTTCTGTACCAATGTTAATCTTCTTGAGCTTGATGTGTTCTGTAATGGCAGGGATATCAAGCTGAGGGCCTTCGACTTTGCGCGTCCCTTCTGACTCTGGAATATTGGTGTTGCGAGGATCATCATCCTCTTCTCCAGTGGTGAAATTATAGCATTCCAGGGCATGTTCCATCTAGACAGCCCAATCTGGTTGAGAATACTCTAGTAAAGGACATCGTCCAAATATCTTCTTTCTAATACACTTTAAAGCCTGATCGATGCTTGGATGTTCTGACTCAAAGCTGAAAGTGAGTTGAAAACTTTCAATCATGAGAGGCCAAGTGATAGTGCCTCTGCGCAATTCTGTTTCAATGTACCAGTTCCTTGGGACTATATCCAACGTGTGGATGAATAGGTGAACCCACTCATCCTCTGGAATATTTGACCATTGCTGAATACATGCTTCAACTTGTGACCTGGGGTCACTCTGTCCATCATATTTGCACAAAGCTCCTGCTGTAGTCTCTTCAAATCTACGCAGTACCAACCTACGACAGTCTTGCCATGTGTCGATATTTTCTTTATGCGCACCCCACCATCTTGCGGGTGTAGCGTGCAGGGCTACATCCAATGCTTGTATGCGCTGCTCATCTAGGATTACTTGTTCATATGCATATATGAATTCACATACTCTAGTTAAACCATCAAAGATTGGAGTGTTATTCAATTCTATGCCAATCCATCGAATGGATTTAGTCATCATGGCGCAATGCCTTGCAGAAACCTCATGTAAGCGATTCTGCCAGTTTTCCAGTCCTGCTTCTGAATCTGATGTGCACGAGCTATCGCATCGCCAGCTGATATGGCCGTCCACTGTGGGATTGACATAATCATTATGACTAGCAGTCATCTAATACAAACTTTCCATGTGGTGCACTTCTTATTCTGCTCGAATGGGTTCAATATACCGTGGTCCTTGAAGGGGATCAAGTGGTGCAATGACCCTAATCTAGTCATCCTCAAAGGTCATCTGTCTTTTCTTCAAATTAATGAAAGCCAGATTATCAAATGCCCAGTCTATGCCTAAAAGTGTTGGGTAAGGTCTACTGTCATCCAGAATTTTGATTACTTCAAAGTATGCAGAACTTCTTACTCCCTCAATATCAATGGGTACATTGGGTAATCTGCCCAATGGAGAAACTCGTTGTTGATTTGATAATCTCAGATGGATGGGAGATCTGATAAGTTGAGGACTACCCATCTGTTCCCAAGTCTGCATGGTGAGAACATTAACTTCTGAGCCTAAATCCAAAATGACTTCGTCCATTTCAAATGCTCCAATCTGCGCTGTGAGTCTCATCTCTCTTCCAGTTCTAGTATGACTCCTGATCTGATGAATAGCACGCTGCGCTGTGTTCATCGAAGCAGATTATTGACATTGATCCAACAGGTGTTGGAGTTCCATAGTTGCTTTTTCATTGCGCAACAACTTTAAACAGTCTCTTAGGAAAGCATGAACACTGCCTAGTGTATCCTCCTCATCAGGCCTTCCAGATGTAGTAGCCTGCTCTTGTACCCGGTTCTCTTGACTTGGCACATGCGGTCTGATATCATTGTGTGGTAATGCGACAGAACTTGAAGCTCGTGGATCTGAGAAATACTCTCGAGCTTGCTTGAATGCTTCTTTTTGCTTCTGTAGGTCGAGCGGGGCTGGTTTAATATTAGCACAGCGCACCCATTGTGTTGCTGGCTTTCCAGTTCCCGACTCTGGTGCATCAGTGGTTGCACCACTGCGCGTCACTATATTAACTGTGGGATCTGGTTCTCTTTTTTCTGCTGCAATCAACTGAGGGCATTCTTCAATGACATGATCATAAGATTTACAGTATCTGTAGGTGGTTGTAGGGTTTTGGCAATCCCTTGCATAATGGCCTTGAGCTCCGCAGTTATAGCAAGTGATCTGTCCTCTTCCATGACCAAAACCTCCTGCGCGTCCTCGGCCCCTGTAATTTCCTCCTCGGCCTTCGCGAGCTGGGTCATACTGTGGACCTGCTGTGGGTCCCTGTGGTTCTGACTGTACTCTATAAACATCATGTTTTATTTCTAACATAAGGTCATATGCTCTGCAATTGTTCTCATCATGGCCTACTGATTTACAGAAATTGAAATTTAGATTCTTTGGGTTTGGTACATATTTCTGTAACAAGTGACACTCTTGTGGTTTGTGGCCTCTAGTTCTACAGATTTCACACCAAGGCCCCTGAGCCTGTGGTAAAGGGTTAGGTGCTCCGGTTGCAATATAATCTATGAAAACAGGACAATGGTCCTTTGAATGTCCTTGTGCTCTACACTTTGTACACCAAATTTCTTCTTTATCATCCTTTCCTTTCTTAATATCATGCACTTGCAAAGTTAGGTTTTCTATTTGGTTCTACAACTGCGCAACATCGTTGCTTGTTCCAACAATTGGTGAAGCTTCTAGTTTCATAGCCATCACTAGAGCTTGTTCTTTAGTAGTGAGATTCTGTTACATAAGAGGAAGTCTAATATGAGGAAGCAGTGCAGCAATGAACCATTCCTTATGCTGTTGCGGTGCAAACTCAAAGCTTACTTGATCTATCAAGGCTTTGAACTTCTGGTCAAAGTCCCATACTGATTCTGTAGGTAACTGTTTTATGTCTTTGAGTTCTGTTATGCACTGTGATTCTGATTTAGGTTTCTTGAATTCTTCAATCATAGCACTTCTTACATCAGCAAGCGCCCTATTCTATGCTGTTGAGTATTTCATAAACCAGGTTAAGGCTCTCTCTCTTAGTGTGGTTGCTAACTGAACCAGCTTAACAGCATCATCGTTAATTTGCTTAATCGTCCAAATGGCTTCACATAGGAACCAATGCTGCTCAAGGTCTTCTAGCCCTGTTCCTCTAAAGGTTGGTAGCTTCATGTCATCACCCATCCTTCTTGCGCTAGGTTGACGTGGAGGTGTTGTGGCACTGCCTCCGATATGGTTAAACAAAGGTGTGGCTAAGGTACTAGAAGTACCGTGCAGGCTACTAGAGGGTGTTACTGCAGGGTTATGCTAAGCCCCGTCTGGCTTTTGCGGTGTAAAGGGGTGATAAGGGATATGAGCACTCCCTTGTCTCTCTATATGGCTCGCTCTATGAGCTCGGCTATCTTCTGGGCTAGACTCAAAAGAATGTTGGTCGAGGCCTACTTTATACCGTTTTCTGCTATGAGTGCAACCAATAACTTCAAGATCACTATCAAAATCTGCGGACATTACTTGTCTATGCTATTCATCAGAAGCTATGCATAGTTTTCCTTTTTCATATAAGAGCATTTTAATCCACAAGTTCAGAGAATTTAATAACTTACCCCTGTATGCTTTGAAAAAGCTCCTCTCAGCCTCACTGAAGCTCTTTCTCGTATCTACTGCAAACTCGGTGATGAAGCCTTCCAGCAGACTGTTCAACCAAAATTCTATTGCATGGGACATAGGATTATCTACCTATTTCAAAATGCTAACTAGCTTAGGCGTCCAAATGATAGGTTGATCAACATGCACAGTGGGTCTAGTATCTGCTAGCTTGGATACCCACTCATGCAACTTGAGTGCAAATGTTACAAAGAAGATTTCGTTCTGCAACCAGTCCTCTGTCTAAAGCCTAGGGCTTCTATTTTCACGTTCAGCGAACTCTCTAGCCTTTGAATCAAACCACTCTTGAATTTCTTTAGCTGTAGGATTCCAGCACCACATTGCCTTCAGAATAATAGGGTTAAAGCCGGCAACGGAACCATTTGTTGGCTGCTTTCTGGACAGACCGAGGTTTTCAGGATGCGCAGCATCAAACACCCCTTTGGTGCACTGGCCCTTTCGGCAACAAGCTGTGCAGCAGCTCGAAGTCTCACCCGAAGTGGCTATGGGGGGGCTAAGGAATCAAGTTTCCTTAACCTAAGTGGTGTGGAGTCTACAGTCTTCTCTCTTCCACTCTCGGAGGTAACCCCTGAACAGAGCGTCTCACTCTTTCACAGGTCTCCCAACACTACAACGTTGAAACTCACTCTTCTCGGCCGAGCCGTGCGATAGCTCTGCTCCTGCACACAAGTCTCTTACCCGCTATCCCCCGATACACTATGTATCGTCTCTGCCCTTGCGCCACAGCGTAGTAACACACTCCTTTAGCACTGCGACGACAGTGTTCTTACAAACTCCTTCGACAATGCACAAGTACAACTTCTAAGGGAGCTTCCAGGATTTACTTTACATAATCATTCATAAAGATAGCGAAACATTCATAGAAACATAGACAGTAAAGTAAAGATATGCATTCACATAAAGCATCACCACAACACTACTAGATTTATGTGGTTCACTTCCAGGAGGGAAGCTACGTCCACGGGAACTGTGTTTTATATTATCTTGAGACGGGGATAACACAGTTCCACTGCGCACACAGCTGTAGCCTTATATCTTTCTGGGAAACTCCACACACACAGCTGGGAGCCCTTCTCTTAGATCTATTCTCTTCTTCTACAAATATTACTATAACAAAGACATACAATTACATTCCCCTCTCAGTCCTCTTGCGAATGGTCGATACATGCAATGGCCCTTATGCCAAGCGGTCTTCCTGCAAGATCGTGGCCTTCTTACATACACAAAATGATCATTAACAGCTTACAAAATACAGCAATACAAATGACTCAGACATTTAGACTGTGTGTAACTCAACAACTATCTAACTCTTTTCTCTATCCTTCTAACCCGTTTCCCTTTTCAATTACACATATATATAGGTGGCCCTGAGGGTCGCACCTTTACAAAACTGTGGGCCTTTCCCAACAGTGATCCCCAAAAACCCTAACCGTGGACACGACTAGGTGTACTGCAGGTGACTCTTGCAGTCACGTCGTAGCTTCCTGCAGGCTCCGCGATATTCGGTGCAGATCGCGGGTATGGGCGCCGCTTCATCGTTCTTTGCTCCTTTTCCTTCGCCTTCAATGCTTCGGCCCATTGCTCTTCCTTGGTCCGAGCAACCATAACTTCCTGTACTTTGCCTTAATGAGGGTAGCTGAGCCCTCTATTCTACCGCTTCATTTACTGTGCTGGTTGAGCTTTCTACTCGGCCACCTTATTTACTCTTTCCTTTGACTTGTGCATGCGAGGTCCACGATTTCCGGCCCGTAATCTGCGGTGAGCTCGTCCATCTGGCACCGTACCACGCACTGTTCATTTCTGCCCAAAAATGGTACTTTTCCTCAAAATTAGCACTTTTCCTTCAAAACTTAGTGCTTTTTCCCCAAAACTGGCAGCTTTGCCATAGCTGCGGCCTATGCTCCAACAAGTTTCAAATGCATCTAAATAGAGGGATAATATAAACCTATATGAAAGCTTCCAAATATACCTGATCATATCAAGGAACATGCAAAGCATGTTGGACTATACTTGGGTATATTTAAACCAAGTATGCTCTCGATGGCCCCACAAAATATGTCCTTAGGTGGGTGTAACCAAATGTTCATAAATTCAGGGATAATTTCATGTGATGATAAATTGTCGTCCAAGAAGTCATGTGGGATGGGAGATATCACAACCCAATGGACCAATTAAATGGATCATATTCCTCCTCCAAGGGAAGAATTTGATCAGAATCTACCGAATCCATTTGAATATATTGGTAAAAAAATTCTACAATAGATAAGGGTAATTTGTTCTTCAATATACCACATTCTATAGAATTGGGCATTACTTTGTCATGTTTCTCCACAATTAACAATTAAGAATTCCAACAAAACCTCTTGCGATGAAGGTGAGTCATTTTGTCACGGTCCCTACCATGGACCCAATTCAAGGGAACATGATGCCAAATTCAGGGCTTTCACATAGTCTCAGCCGAATTCATTAGATTCACATCATTAAAATAAAGAGTGTGCAGATGCAAATTGAGCCAACATGCACAGCAGAATTAAAACTCATCCACACATATCGTAAGCATATAACATATCAAAACAGTCCCCAATTTAAACATTGTAGAAGTAAATGCATAGACAGAAAAACACTTATCTTCATTGTGCAATTGTCCCCAACAACTAGCTATGTTGTTGCAACATTCCACCCAACCATAGGCCAGTTGTGTTCATCAATCTCTCAACACAACTGCCACCCTCGAGCTGGGCATGATTCTTACAAGAAAAAGGGGGACATTCAAGCTCATGCACAGCCAAATCAATAGATACCCATAACCCATACCCCAACATACTTTTACACACAGCAAACTCAGAAACTGGGCATGGATACACATTCCCAGCAAGGGTATTTTACAAAACCGGCTCCATGGGGTTTTCCCCAAATCGTGGCTCACCAAAACGAACTGTGGGAAGGGAAATTCGTCCCCAGGGAGCAACCCGATTTCTCCCACATGTTATGAGCGTTTCAAATGGCCAAAACGGCCTCATTGAAACCTCAAATCGATCTGTTCTCTTCCCCATTGGTAACCAAAACAAAAACTCCCTTCCCAGCTTGAAAGATGAAGGAAAACACAGGAAACCCATGGAGAAAAATGCCTAGGTAGCTCCAAAAACGTGAGAGAGGAAAAAAAACTCCTTGATGGGTAATGGCTTGGGGAGCAATTCATGGTTGTTTTCTTTCCCTAGAAGCAAAACATGTTTTTCCCTTAAGGGTGGCTTTCCCATTCTCGAATTTGGACAACCATACCTCTCCATTCCCAAGGCATTAACTACCTCAACCAACTCTTGGGGAGAATGAATGATTGGGTACAAAAGTCAACATGGGTAGTTGAGGGTTTGATGGGTTCTCTCATTAACACTTGGCTTGACTTCATTGACTCAAGGGTTTGAATGTTTTCCCTCCCAATTCCTTGTAAAATCATGCCCCCATCTCTTGTTGCATTGCATAGCTAGCTGTGGGTATTTTATTAAAATACATATTTACAATTCCAATATGCCTGGCTAGCACATAAACCATATGCATCAATAAATTGATGGCGGGGCCTTGGACTTGAGCTCTTCACCATGATTTTATAACAATATTACATTATTTACATTTTCATACAATGGAGTCAAAATTGGGATATTACAATCCCCTCCCCCTTGGAATAACACCGTCCTAGGTGTTCCAACACTTAGGAATATATACCCAGTTTACACATGTCTCAAAATTCACAAAATATGGCATGTCTGTCCTGCGTTCATCTCTTTACTTTGAACTTTCAGTATCAAGTCTTTTTGCTTCCACAAGCTGCTCCTGTTGGCTTGATCTTCTAGTTCTGTAGGTGGGCATCGCTCCACAACAATCCCTTCCGTTTATTTATCTTCGAGTTGATCTACAAGTCTGGAATTTCATGGATGTCATCTTCCTTATTGTCCTAGCAAATAATCGAGGAAGATCTTTATCCAAAATAAATAGCTTTTGGTCTATTGCCATTATCAATATGCACAACTGGCCCAGACTTTGCTCACTAGCAACACTTGGCTAGTAACAGCTGCAAACAATGGCTTTCAATTTCTCACCTGTGAGATTCATCATGGCAATTCTTGTTAGGACAAGAATAACACAATATTAAAATTAGTCAATTATTTCCCAATTGACATGGAACGTCCATGCTTTACTCATGAGACTTCCATACTTTTCATGCTTTCCCAGCATACACATGAACTCATTCATGTTCATCCTTTCATGGGAAATTTACTATTTCAGCATTCACAATTCATTTCTAGCAATTAACACAATCAACTTTCAGTCACAACATGCATTCAACAATCCTCTGTTTCTGAAATGCATCAGTCAAAAGGGAAAGAGAAGAGTAAGAGTTTTTCCCCCTCTTAGTCTTGTTCCAATCCGGAGCCACACCACAACTCTGGTTTCATGCTCCTTAGCCTCTTTCACTTCAATATGAATGCTTAAATTTCCCTTTCTTGGCTATGACACTTAGTGTCTAAGGTCTGTCTAAGGCTTTTCTCCATTAGGAAACCCTTCCTCATCGTTTCCTACAGAACCTTTGGCTGCTAGGACCCACACATGTCCACTAGCACCATCTTTCATTAATACTCATACTGACCTCCTTAGGACGATCACATGTCCTCATGCATCCCTATGATGCCTTCATAGTCCTTTCTCCCAGCAATACCTATACTCAAACATTGAATTAATTCACATGTTTAGTTTATTTTCATAGGGTTTATCTCTAAACAAGAGTTTGAGAAAATTATAACCAAATCATATACACACGTATATTCATAAGCAAGAAGTTGAAAGGTTACCAAATACTTATCTGCATTGGATGTATTCACTTTATTTCACAGGCTCCTTCTTCGCTTTATAATCCTTGGATTATCCGTGGGTACAATAATGAATGTTGGGCCAGCACACAGGCTACTCCACTACATCACGTAGTTAATGCCCAATCCGTTACTCTCTAGATTTACCAAGAACTTTAGCTCCCAACCAGTTACTCTCTAGATCTACCAAGCATTTTAGCGCCCAACCAGTTACACTTTGGATTTACCAAGAACTTTAGCACCCAACCAGTTACTCTCTGGATCTACCAAGCATTTTAGCACCTAACCAGTTACTCTCTGGATTTACCAAACATTTCAGTGCCCAACTAGTTATTCTCTGGATTTACCAAGAACTTTAGCGCCCAACCAGTTACTCTCTGGATTTACCAAGCATTTTATAGTTCTTTCAAGGTCCTTGCTTCCTGCAATGACCAAGGTTTCCAACAAAGAAACAATAGTGTATCAGCTTTTCTATTAGAAAACTTATACCTGAAATCTCCATTATTCCAAGCAAGAAATAAATGAAATTGAATACTTATCTGTATTGTGCATTTCCTTGCTACTCCATAGGTTTCTTTCTCTGCTTTACAAGCCTTGGATCACCTGTGGGGTGGATGCTTGGCCAGCACACATGCTGCTTCCACAACATCATCTGAATAGGAAATGCTAAGCCAGTACGCCGACTGGGTTTATCAGTCATCCCAAAAATCAGTATGCTAATCCAGTATGTCGACTAGGTTTATCAAGCATTTCAAAAATCAGTATGCTAAGCCAGTACGCCGACTAGGTTTATCAAGCATACAACGACCATTTCCAAGCCAGTTCTCCGACTGAGTTTGTTAGGAAATAACACCCTTCACCAATACCTCCACAACATGCAAATAGCCAATGCCAAGCTAGTACACTGACTGGGTTTGTCAAGCATCCAACGACCATTCACCACAATATCCACACAACCAATGCCAAGCCAGTACACCGACTGGGTTTATCAAGAAATAAGAACAACACAATATGATTACGTGGTTCCTTCTCTTATGCAAACCAGTGGTTCCCTTCAATAACTCCATAGGTGGCTTACTTGACTGCAAGCTAGCATGGCCCCACAATACCCTACTCACACTACACAAGGATGATGCCCCTTTTCTTTTACACAACTCCTCAGTTCTATCCATCTCTTTTAGTGTCCTTTAGTGTGAGCATAGAAAGGTTACCACTGCCCATACAGTCCTCTTGAGCACCCTTTCTTAACTTTGCCTCTTACATGCAACATCAGATTTCATCTGTGAAAGCTGATAACACAAGAAGGATAAGCAGGCTCATCAGTATTGCTTCTCTAAAATTGTAATCATATTTCCTAACATTCACTATCAAGTATTGAAACACCAGGAATGCGTCCATTCCCTTAGGGTGTAGTCAATATTGACAACCCTAACATAACCCATCACCTAAAAGGTATGCATCTCTTTTTTATGTGAGTCATGTAGGCCCTAATCATACTCAAGCAGTCTGAAATAATAACGAAATAATAAAACATGATCTGCATATTAAATATGATAACTAGACATGTATATTCTTAGTTAGGGTTACAGAATACTCATTCATTTCACGGATGTATCTTTTCTTCATTTGCAAAGAATGGGGGCTCCCTTCTCTGAGTCAACAGTCCTTCGGTTTTCCACCCAAATCCTTTCACATTCCATAACCCACACATCACTTCTTGGCATGGTTTTACTATCTCACTCACATGCTTTACCAACATGCAGTTCAGTTGAGACATTATCAATATGGCGTTTCACCCGAAACCCATTTCCAAAGCATGGGATCCTTCCCATCTGGTTTGGCTTCTGCAGGCCATCACACATGGTCTTCCTGCAATGTGTCATCCTGGCACACTTATCAAATAACCAAACAATCAACAACATTTAACAATAAACTTCAAATATGATTGTTCCATAACCAATCAATAGCATTCATAATTAAATTCAATATGAATTTGCAATTATGTTTACTACAGAAATTGATTTGCTTAGCAATGAGGCTATCCTCATATTGTTTGGCTCTTGAGAGTGGTATCACTCTGTCCATTATGGTTTCACCCTTGCTACCATACATGAACATCCACCTACAACATGCCCTCCTAACACAATCTTATATAAGCCAAACAATCAACAACATTTAACAAAATTTCGAATTTGAAATTCACAAATTTGTTTCATGCATTAGTTAAATTCCACAACCATGAAAAACTTCTCATAACCTTTGGACTCTATACATGGTAGATCTCGGTCTTTACTATGGACTTATCCTCATTGCCATACGCAAGACTTTTCTACCTGAAATCTGAAACTTCAATCAGCCAAACACGTTGTGAGTATCTTATGCAGATAATCCTTTCATTGCTACAACAGTAACTGAAGTGATCTCAGAATTATAACACTCAATAATTCAAACACCCTCAGCTGTTAACATTTGAAATGCAATGAAATATAGAATTGCAAGACATGGTACATTGTTCATGCATTTTAAATAAACTGTAAATACTCACTACTTCACATCCATATTCTTTTTATGCAACCCTATCCTTCCAACAGAGTACTCTGGTAGCCCATCAACATGTCTACCTTCTTCATGCAATCATTCTCCTGCATTCATAGCAACTCATGAAATGGTCTCATTACGAACAATAGTTCACCATTTTATCTATCATCTAATTGCATTGAATTATATATATCACAACCATGCATTCACACAATGCATCTCAACATGTGCACCTGCACATATGCATGCACATTCACAACATTTACATAATATTTTAATGTACATTCACTTAATGCATAAACCCTCAATGCAACCTTGCATTAATCCTTGCATACTATGTACTCACGCCTATTATGGGCTAACCATGACTGCTACTCATAGCATGCACTACCACAACAGGACCATAAGTCCTTACTTGTTTTGGTTGTTAAACTCACAACCGTCATAAACAAATGGCATGATATAATTTCATATGAATGCATTGAGATTTCTAAGCAATTATAGGGTGTAAGGATCATTGCCTTCACTTACCCACACCTCACCCTACTCGGTAGGTTAAAATTCCCATTCGGGCACTCAATACCACATGCAAACCAAATCAACATAGTTCAAACATAGTGTAAGGGATCTTACCAAATCCTCTTCTAACATTCATGCAATTAAGCACCAATAATCATTACATGCATGGCTATCATTAACATCACTTGATGGTACCTTATCAGTTGGCCTCTTACCAAGGCTACACAGTCCTTTTGCCAAGCTCATGATCACAGGTTTGTGGCACCATCCTTTCTTCATAAGGTCATTGGTCACGTGCAACAACATCATCAACTCCTTTAGCCATGCTTTGATTGTATTTTGTCTTACAACCAATGTGGACCCAACTAATTGTTAGCAACCACCATAATTATCTCAAGTGGCTCATTGCATATGTAAAACCTCACTATTTTACCAATGTGCAATATCCTATTCATGCACAAACATTTTCACATGCACTGTGCAATGTTTGTTAATATGCCATCTAGTGCATATTCATTTCATCTATGTAATCTCTTGCATTTTCAATATTCCTATGCCATAGTTTATATGTATGACAATTTCATAATTATAAATACGATAGAAAAATAGGGGTTAAGGAATTCTCCCTTTCCAATCCCTCATCGTAGCATGGAATCCCTCTTCCATATCATAGTTTATCCGATTTCCTTCCAGTCATGCAATTATAGAAATTGCCCATATTGACAACAATTTTTTTTTGTCAAAACAGCCAAGGGCACTCTTTTGCACCAAATATCTATGATATATGCGGACCTCATTCAAATTCTAGTCATGCATCCCTGTTCTCCTCTGGATATTCTTTCTAACGCCTATCCCCGTGCTCCATTCCGATCCAGGACATGGAATTTACATTCTTCCAAAAATGCAAGTTTTGCCCAAATTTCTGCACTTTTACACAGCTGCAATTTATTCTGGAAGGCCAACTTCAGCTGCTTGTAGAAGCAAATCTAGGAAGAATCATGAAAACTTATCTACCGAGTGAAGGTATTCCATATAACAAGGAACACTCAATAACCTTCGGATCCTTGTTCTGATGCACCAGTAAACTTCTATAAAATTCAGGGTTTGGCTACTTTTCACTTTTCCACCAAAATCTCCAAATTTGGCCAAAAATGACTATCTCCCAATCTATGCATTTTTGGAAAATCTTCGTCTAACAGAAACTATCTATCTTAATGAGAAGATGAAATGTCTAGTTCAGTAAAAAAAATTATTCCCACATCTAGGGTCACTTTTACTGTCCACAAGCTTTTCAAAATCCAGAAAAAGTGGCTCGGAACAGTGCTTTTTGGCCTTCTGGTTCACCCTGACTCCACATCCTTTGGATTTTGGCTCCAAGATTCCAAACTTAACACTGTTCCTGCTCCATGGCCATGCCATATCGATTTCAGCTCAATCCGACCTTCCATCAAGCCTTGGGACACCATCTTACAAAAGTCATTATTCTCCATTTTCTGTCAAATTGGAGCATACTGGGTTTGGGACCCTCTCTGGTTCTTTCATGGCCTTCGTTAATGGCCTCCGAGCACCACAGGAATCATCCCATTCTGAGCTCGACTACTCCTTCTACCCAAAAATCAAGTTTTGGGGTCTATACTTTTTTTTTTCGCTCCTCCTATCGCTGGTCATGGCTCATCCTCTGTGACCGTCGCTGGATTTAACCTTAACTCCCCCGTCGCAACGTAGGTTTTATCCCTAACATTGTCATTGCAGTGCAGGTTTTAACCCTAACTTCTGCGACCGTTTTGCTAGTCCTAGCCTTCTCCACCACCGGCAAGCCTCTGTCGCTGCAACAGTGTCGCAAATTTTATGGTTAAAACCACTGCCCGTCGGCGCAGATTTTATGTCTAAGATCGTCGCCCGCGTCTCAATTTTTATGTCTAAAATCGCCGCCCGCGTCGCAGATCTTATATCTAAAATCCCCACCACATCGCAACTTTTAAGCTTAAAGTCGCCGCCACGTCGCAGATTTTATATCTAAAATCACCGCCGTGTCGCGGCTTTTAAGTTTAAAGTCATCGCCACGTCGCAATTTTATATCTAAAATTGTCGTCCACGTTGCAACTTTTAAGCCTAAAATTGTCGTCGCGTCACAAATTTTAATGCTAAAATTTCCATCCACATCGCAAATTTTAAGGCTAAAATTGTCGTCGCGTCGCAACTTTTAAGCCTAAAATTGCCGCCTGTTTCGGCATTTTCTAGCTTATCTTTTGCCAACAGAGTCTTTCGTAGAAACTCATAAAACACATAGAAATTTGTTTCTTTGAAAATTTGAAAAAAAAAATTCTTAATGATCAAGTGCTGAGCAGGAAGCATACATACCTTTGCACTGTGATAGGTAGCCCATGAAGGCCCAATGCTGTAACCAGCAGCTCTGATACCATTCTGTCATGGTCCCTCCCGTGGACCCAATTCAAGGGAACATGATGCGAAATTCGGGGCTTTCACATAGTCTCAGCCGAATTCATTAGATTCACATCATTAAAATAAAGAGTGTGCAGATGCAAATTGAGCCAATATGCACAGCGGAATTAAAACTCATCTCCACACATATCGTAAGCATACAACATATCAAAACAATCCCCAATTTAAACATTGCAGAATTAAATGCATAGACAGAAAAACACTTATCTTCATTCTGCAATTGTCCCCAACAACTAGCTCTGTTGTTGCAACGTTCCACCCAACCATAGGCCAGTTGTGTTCATCAATCTCTCAACACAACTGCCACCCCCGAGCTGGGCATGATTCTTACAAGAAAAAGGGGGGCATTCAAGCCCATGCACAGCCAAAGCAATAGATACCCATAACCCATACCCCAACATACTCTTAAACACAGCAAACTCAGAAACTGGGCATGGATACACATTCCCAGCAAGGGTATTTTAATAAACCGGCTCCATGGGTTTTTCCCCAAATCGTGGCTCACCAAAACGGACTGTGGGAATGGAAATATGTCCCCAGGGAGCAACCCGATTTCTCCCACATGTTATGAGCATTTCAAATGGCCAAAACGGCCTCATTGAAACCTCAAATCGATCTGTTCACTTCCCCATTCGTAACCAAAACAAAAACACCCTTTCCAGCTTGAAAGATGAAGGAAAACACAGGAAACCCATGGAGAAAAATGCCTAGGTAGCTCCAAAAACGCGAGAGAGGAAAAAAACTCCTTGATGGGTAATGGCTTGGGGAGCAATTCATGGCTATTTTCTTGCCCCAGAAGCAAAACACGTTTTTCCATGAAGGGTGGCTTGCCAATACTCAAATTTGGATAGCCATACCTCTCCATTCCCAAGGCATTAACTACCTCAACCAACTCTTGGGGAGAATGAATGATTGGGTACAAAAGTCAACATTGGTAGTTAAGGGTTTGATGGGTTCTCTCATTGACACTTGGATTGACTTGATTGACTCAAGGGTTTGAATGCTTTCCCTCCCAATTCCTTGTAAAATCATGCCCCCATTTCTTGTTGCATTGCATAGCTAGCTGTGGGTATTTCATTAAAATGCATATTTACAATTCCAATGTGCCTGGCTAGCACTGTTGGGCCCAGGTTGAGATAAAGTTTTGGAAGCACCTTTTTTAGGCAAGCAGGGAAAGCTAAGCTAATCGCAGCTCAGAAACACAATTTTGGCTAAGTATTGAGGATGCTGCGAAGTTGCGCGTAGCATCCAACTTTTGACCAGACTGCGGAGTTGCGCGCAGCATCGAAGTTTTGGCCATGATGCGAATACCAGTAGTGCGCCGAAGTAGTGCTGCAGAGTTAGGAGGCCATGTGGAGCCAGCAAAGCGGTGTGCTAGACAAGTATCAAGTGTAGTTAACGGCTCGAATGGTAGCAGCCATTTTTGGAAAGATATTCCAGGATTGTCGAGTGGCGTACATAGGCAAAACAGGAAGGCGACCATGCGTGGGTTGTTAAGGAAAGCGACATTTGGCATGCTTAGAAGGTAAAACCATTAGAGAAAAATGGTTCGGCAGAAGCATCCTGTAGGCACGCGTGCGACAGGAAGGCCGATAGCGACAAAATGAGGACGTGGAGATCTACCATGATCAAGCAGACACTACCAAGATCCAGCAAGCCGGTTTGGAAAACTGGCACAGTTTTGGAAACCCTTAGGGTTTTGGGTTTTAGGTCTTCGACATTGTACAGACATGACCTTCGGGCATGATCTATTTAAGAAGACACTTTTGTATGGGATGGGGGTTGGTTAGTTGATTGGGGATTAGAGTTCAGGGTTTCTTAAGGTTCAGGGTTGTTGTTAAGGTTGCTCTATTTTTGGATACTAGATGCTAGTTGTTAGAGTAATCTTGATATAACCTTTTTGTATTGTAAAATCTCTCTGAGCTGAGAATATTGTAAAGGATCTGCAGCTGTGTGCACAGATACCTAGCCGAGAGAAAGGAGAGTCTGCAGCTGAGTGCGCAGACTAAGAACGGTTGCCCCATCCCTTTTGAAAGAAATATATTACCAACCATTCTTGTGGACGTAGCTTTCCATCCGGGGAAGTGAACCACGTTAAATCCTGTGTTATGTGATGATGTTTATGAATGAATGACTGTCTGTATTTTCTGTAGAATGAATGCTTGAATGTTTCCTTGCATGCTATAATATGAGAACTTTGATATGCATTTACCAATAGGAGAAGTTTGGGAATGATATGTTAGGTTCCACGGAAAAAGATGAATGGAAAACATTTCAATTCTATGTTAATATCGTGAATCTGTCATTTAAGATTAAATACTTTCTTAAACATAGTGAAGGAATGCAACACAGTTAGTCATGTCTACCATTCCAGTTCACATTGTAATAATCCAATTTCTAGAATAAATGCTAGAAAGATAATGAGTGAGTGCCTGAATGAATGGATGAGTGATATTCATTTCAGTGCCTTAACGTTTTCAAGATCTTCCAAGTAGAGGATAAGTGTGGGTGATTTGCAGTTCCAGTAGAAGATTCACAGCAGTAAGAAGCCCTTAGTGAGGCCCGTAGTGTTGCCTCTGCCGCACAATACTGCTCCCAGCGTAGATCCTGTTGCGTACCACATCACTTTTCCCCACAGTGCACTCCTTCTGTCCTGCACTGCGCAGCTTGTTCATATAAACAACTCATCATTTACTATGGAAACCTGATTCCGTAGTACCTCATAAGATACACCTTGGGTGAGACCTCAACCTACTCACAGGTTGTTGCCGAAAGGGCCAGTGTGAAGGGTTTTTGTTGGTAAAAGGGAGAACCGCAAGGAACCTAGGTCTAATTGGAAACCTCTGGGTCAGTTTAAGCCAACAAATGGTTCCGTTGCTACGTAGAATCCATGATGAGTTGAAATCACAATGTGTGAAGAAGAATATCAGTTCCCTGAAGGACCTGACTATTGGCATCCTGAAAAGATAGAAATCCAAGCTTGGTGGGATAAGACCATAAACGATTTTAACAGACAAGAAAATAGACATCCACCTCTAAGTGACACACAGTGGTCGGATAGATATCTGTTGGACGACATTCACGAGATCTTTTGGGCATCATTTCCAAACGAGCTGCATGCGTGGATCTCGCAGCTCACAGAGAAGAAAAAATGTTTCCAAGGAGGAGTTCCTACGGAGTGGACTCCCGAGCTCACAGCGCAGCTCAAAGCGTTAGACAGCCCATTGTCATGCGCAATTGATTATTGGGTCGATCATATGCTAGAAGGCTTTGTAACAGAATTTGCTGTAGACACACTCAAATCCTACAACCAAGCAGAAGCACACTTTTTCAGAGGATTCCAAGGTAAGTTTCTAAACAATCTCAGTCTGTACATTAAGATGTTGTTAGATGAGAAAGGTGTTCTAAGAATGCAGTAATATGCTTGAAGTTTGTCATGATAAACAGTACATATATTGATTCTGACAAAGAGACACATACTCTTAGAAGTGGTAAGAGATATAAAATTAATAAGAATCCGGAAGGCCCTAAACTTCATATAGATACTGAGATCCTCTGCGATCTTGATAGTGAAATTGCACAACCATTTACCCCTGAGAATCCACCAGCTGCACAAGCTACTCCACCCTTATCGCAGAACCCACTCGCTGCGTATCCCACCCCGCAGAAGACTCAACCTAGTCCATCTCTCCCGATAGTCCCATTTGTATTTACTGCGCAGATCCCTTTACATCAGCCGTGCACTAATCCCGGCGCCCCACCACCTAGTAGCATAATGGAAAACACTGATATGAAGCTTCTAATATTCAGAGGAACTGGCCTAGAAGACCCTGATCAACATTGGTTCATTTGTGAAGCCGTATGGAGTGTAAGACAAATCCAGGACGATGCCATGAATCAAGCACAGCTCATCACCACTTTCAGGGATAGAGCGCTACATTAGTTTATGAAATACTCTACCGTACAACCGAGAACCCTCCTAGAAATTAAATTCACGCTGGTGGCAGAGTTCAAGAAACCTAAGTCCGAGTCTCAGTGTATAACTGAGCTGAAGGAAATAAAGCAGAGACCAACTGAAACGGTCTGGGAATTTGATCAGAAATTTAAGACCTTACTAGACCAAGTAAGTTTTGTTATACTGCCAGAACAGCATAAAGAATGGTTCATTGCTGCACTGTTACCTCATATTAGATTACCATTGATGTAGCAGAAGGTTCTATCCCAGGCAGAGGCCTTGGAAATTGCAATGAAGCGGGAAGCTTCACCGATTGGTGATACTAGCTCTAGGATGTCTCAGATCCAGAACCAGCTGACCACCCTGACACTTGAACTGCAAAGTATGAAAAATGGTAAAGAACAAATATATGAACCTAGATAGGAGGTCTGGTGTACAAGTTGTAAAGGAGAAGGTCATGACCGCGAGCATTTCCCTCTATTCTGCGATTATATTAATAGTGGCACGCCTAACCCATTAAATCAGAATCAGGCCCCATGGTGTGAAATTTGTAGAACCACAAGACATAGACCTGAAGACTGTTACCTCATCCAGAAATATGTGAAAACTCCTAAGAATTTATACTGCAATTTCTGTAAATCAATTGGACATGATGAATCCAACTGCCACGCATATGAATTAATGAATGAAATAAAAAGGGATATGGACTCAATGTGAGGCGCTGGCTTGTACCGCGTACAAGAAGATACCCAGCCAAAACAAGAAAATGCACAATATGACCAAGGAGGATACAGAGCTCGTGGTGATGGATACCGCGGTAGAGGAAGAAATGCTGGTCTGGCACAAGGAAGAGGCCGTGGCCAAGTCATTTGTTATAACTGTGGCTAACCCGGGCACATGTCTAGATATTGTGTTAACCCATGCACTATGTGCAATTATTGTAAATCGTTTGAGCATGTCATTGAAGATTTCCCAGTATTAGAGGTGGAAATGCAAAAGAGAAGACAAACAGAGTCTCCGAATGCAAACGCCCAGTGGATCGTAGTAGAGAATAGACAAGTGGATCCGAGCATCAATGTGGTCACACGCAGTGGCGCTGAGACAGGCCGTGATAGAGGAGCAGAAGCTTCAACATCAAGGGAAGCACATATGAAGAAGGATCCCCTTTAAACAGTATGGATAAGGAAAGCTCCAGGAAAAGCACCCCCTCTTAACCTACAGAAGAACAGGGAGATCTTCATTGACGTGCGGGATACCTTTAGAGAACCAGCAGATAAGTCATCAAGGATCCTTGTGTGCAGTGAAACACCACATATTGAAGACATGACGGCTCCGTATGACAAAACAAGCACTGCGACAGATGTTCGTACTTCTGTTGCGCAGTTCTTGCGAAGCTGCATGAAGTTACTAAAAAGCGAAAAAGCCATAGTAGAACTCTAGCAGCTTATTAGCCAGTATGAACCTCAGATTGCAACAGAGACTCCAGATAGCACTTTACATCATATAAGGAAGCACAAAAGAACAGGCCGAGAGATGAGGCTTACTGCGCAGATAGGAGATTTTGAAATGGATGAAGTCATCCTTGATCTAGGATCAGAAGTGAATTTCTTGACTAAGCAGACATGGCAGCAGATGGGTCGACCAAAGTTGCTCTGGTCACCTATCCAGTTACGAATGGCTAATCAGGAGAAGGTCATACCTTTTGGCCGCTTAGCTAATGTAGTAGTTGACATCAACGGAGTACAGATTCATGCAGACTTTAAGGTTATTGAAATTGTGGATGATAGTCAACCTTTTCCAGCAATATTGGGAATTGATTGGGACATGGATAACTTGGCTATCATAAACTTGAAGACAAAGAAGATGATCTTTGAAGGGAATCATCTTAGGGTCATCGCACCATTGGATCCTAAAGATGGTGATAGATACAGTGAGTTGATTCAGGAGGAATCCCAAGCTCAAGATTTAGACTGACTATACCAGCTGACTGCGAACAAGGAAGACTACATTAATCCTAATGCGAATGGTACGCTCAGCTGGCGATGTGACACTTCTTGTATCTCTGACTCGGATACAGGACTGGAGAATTGGCAAAGCCGCATGCATGAAGTATCAGCAAGAAGATGTGTGGAGGTTACGAAATCACTGCGCTGGATCAGAAAAGAGGTGACTCCTATTCCCACATATGATGGTTCTGCTAATGTTTACAGTTTCATAAGGGAATATACTGCAGCTATACCAAATGAGCATAGATTGCCAGCTTTAGATATAGCATTGCGCGATACACCTCCCAGATGGTGGAATGCACATAAGAAAACATTGACCACTTGGGATCAATGCAGAACTAAGATGCAGATCCGGTTCACTGAAAAGGTTTCTTTACCCTTCGAAAAGTATAATGGACAGACAGACCCTAGTCAGCACATTGAAATTTGTTCAAAGTCATGGGTGGAAAGACCACTTACAAAATGGGTACACTTATTTGTACATACATTGGATTCAGGTATCCCAGAAAAATGGTACCTCGACCTGGAGTTGCGCAGTGAACTCACTGATTGGGAGCTGCTCGCTACGAACTTCCGGAAGGACTTCAGTTTTGAAGACGAGCATCTATTAATCCATGAAGCATTACAGCTAATCAAGAAGCACATATTCCAGGATGACTGTCCTCATCAAAACATAACATTGCAGGATTTTTTTGGGACAGAGTGCATTCCTACGCACCTATAGTCAGAATGGAAAGAACATGAAGAGCACTTGATCGAGTGTTACAACTTAGCTGAAGATACCAATGATACAAATGAAGACGATGAGGAGGACACGCGCAACATAGATATACCAGATTCAGAAGGCGCGCGTGAGGTAGAAGGACCTCTGTTGGAAATCCCAGATATGACTGGACCAGTAAAAACACAAAAAGTGAACATTGGCACAGACAAAGAGCCGAAGTTCACATCAATAGGAGATTATTGGGACAATCAAAGTATTGCAGAGATCGCAGATACCTTACATGAGTATCAGGAACTATTTCCAACAAAATTTACAAAGATGAAAGGAATTTTGGGAGACCTAGGGGTCATGAAAATACCTTTAAATCCAGGTGCTAAGCTTGTCAAGCAGAGGCCATACAGATTGAATCCGCGCTACAAGGGAAAAGTCCGTGCAGAACTCGATAAGATGCTAGAAGCAGGAATCATTGAACCAGTCGAAGAATCCGAATGGATTAGCCCCATGGTTGTTCAAGACAAGAAAGCAAAAGGCGAGATCAGGATTTGTGTGGATCTCAGAAAGCTGAATGATGCTTCCATGCACAACCCATTTCCTACTCCATTCACACACGAAGTGCTTGATAATGTTGGAGGAAATGAGGCATATTCTTTCATTGATGGTTTCTCTGGCTATCATCAGATCAGGATTGATCCTGCGGATAGGCATAAGATGACATTTGCTATAGAATGGGGGTCATTCCAGTACACCGTTATGCCTTTTGGTCTGAAGAACGCACCTTCCATATTCTCTAGAGTTGTCATCGTAGCATTTAAATATTTTATGCACAAGCTTTTAGAAGCGTATTTTGATGATTGGACTGTATTTGGTCTATTGAAAAATCATTGTGTGAATGTCCGCATGATGCTTGAGAAGTGTCGACAGCATCAAATATCCTTGAATTTGAAAAAGTGTATTTTCTATGTGCCCTATGGAATTTTACTTAGCCACATTGTCTATAAGCAAAGATTGATGGTAGACCCTATGAAGATTGCAGTTATTGCAAACTTACCAACACCAAATTTAGTCAAGATGTTGCGATCTACATTAGGCCATAATGGATATTACAGGAAATTTATAAAGGGTTATGCACAGATAACCACTGCAGTGGAAAAGCTGCTAAAGAAAGACGCACCGTTCATTTGGAATGCAGAATGCAAACAGGGTTTTGACACATTAAAAGAAAAGATGGTCACTGCGCCTATTCTTGTCTTTCCAGACTGGACGAAGCCATTCCATGTCCATGTTGACACATCATGTACTACCCTGGGGATCGTGTTAGCTCAGCCAGGAGAGGGAGGTATTGAACACCCTATTGCATTTTCTAGCAGGAAGCTTTCAACAGCAGAGAAGAACTATACTACTACTGAGAGGGAAGGCCTTGCGATGGTATATGCCCTACAGAAATTTAGACACTACTTGCTGGGATCGCACCTCCTTATGTTTACGGACCATTATGCATTGAAATATTTGGTCAACAAGCCAGTGTTAGGGGGATGCATATGCCGATGGCTACTGCTGTTCCAGGAATATGACTTTGAAATTATTGTCAAGCCAGGTAGACTAAACTTGGGACCTGATCATCTGTCAAGGATCGAGTCAAGAGAGGAGCCGAAGAATATTCAAGACAGTCTGCCTGATGCGCAGTTATTTACTATACAATTTGCCGATGATTATTACAAGGATATCATTGACTTCCTAACCATAGGGCTGGCAACCCAGGAATTCTCGATCCAGTAGAAAAAACAGTTAGTGGTGCGCACCGCGGACTTCACTATAATTGCAGGTCAGTTATACAAACTTGGGCCAGATGAAGTCCTGCCCAGGTGCATACTCGATCATGAGAAGCCATTTATTCTAGCCGACGCACACTCAGGAATCGTGGGAGGTCACTATGCAGGAAGGGCTACTGCGCAGAAGATATTGCGCACAGGGCTATGGTGGCCTATGCTCCATAAAGATGCCAAAGAACATTGTAGGAACTGTGATGTCTGTCAGATGATAGGAAAACCATCACGCCGAGATGAGATGCCATTGAATCCATAGTTGACACTGCGGCCATTTGAAAAATGGGAAATAGACTTTGTCGGTCCTATAAACCCACCAGGAAAAAGAACGGGTGCAAGATATATTATTACTGCTACGGATTATCTCACCAGATGGGCGGAAGCAAAACCAGTTAAGGACTGTAGCGCCAGTACTGCTGCGTAGTTTATTCTTGAAGAAATACTCACCAGATTTGGCTATCCGAAGATTTTGATGAGTGACCAAGGTACTCACTTTTTGAACAAGATGATTGAGGCGCTTACAGAAGAATTCCACATTTGTCATCAGCGCAGTACTCCATATCATCCACAGGAGAATGGTACTATAGAGGATTTCAATCAAATATTGGAGAATGCACTCACTAAGGTGTGCAATGTAAATAGAGACGATTAGGACCTGTGCGTCTCATCTGTGCTATGGGCATACAGGACCACATGCAAGAAATTGATAGGACAGACACCCTTTCGGTTGGTTTATGGGAAGGATGCCATAATGCCTATGGAATATATTGTCCCTAGTTTGAGAATCACTGCATTTACAGGGATGGCATACTGCGAAGCTCTAGAAGAAAGATTACTACACTTATTGGGCTTGGAGGAAGATCGCTTCATCGTAGGCTTCCACCAACAAGCTCAAAAGGACCGCGAGAAAGCATGGCATGATCGCCATATAAAGAACAAGTGTTTTCAAGTAGGTGATCTAGTCCTCCTGTATGATAGCAAATTCATGAAATTCCCTGGTAAATTTAAGATGCATTGGCTTGGCCCACATACTGTGATACATGTTACTAACACTGGTGCAGTCCAGTTAGCCAATTCAGCTGGTGATACCTTGCCAACTTTGATAAATGGAAGCAGGATAAAACTATACCATGATAGCACTGCTTCGTAGAACCCTGAATAACGAGCCAAGGAAGGAAGTTCTAAGTGTCAAGTACAGTTGAAAGTGGACACTAGAAATGTAAAGGAGTCTATACATGTATGATAAAAGGAAGAAGGTATGATAAGAAGAATGATCTATGCACCGCGCAGCACTGTCGAAGCTGCGTGGAAGAAAAAAAAAAAAAGAAGAAAAATATATAGAGAGAGAGGAAGCCGCACAGTTGGAGATTTTTGACACTGCGAAGTAGCCACGCATGGTTGCAGATGGCTTGCCGCGCAGTTCAGTGCAGCACTCAGAGAAAAATAGCCGTTGCATGGCTTTTCAGAAAAATAGCCATTAGATGACCGTTGCAGCAACCGCTTCAGCATTTAAAGAGAAGATAGTCGTTCTGAACACGCTGACGACAGAAAAGACCGAAGGATCCGCTCAAATTTTCCAATGGACACCACATTAATTGCTTATCTAGCTGTTGAAGGGCACGGGAGAGGGTCTACTACACCTATAAATAACACCATTGGGAGACTCGCGAGCGTTACCGAGCACTTAGAATATTCTTGTGATTAACCTCTCTGAGCTAGTAGCCATCTATATTCTGTCTTCCTTAGCCGCTACCACATTAGTGAATGTTCGAACCTTCCTTTAGAGAAGAAGAAATGATCATTGAAGAAGCACTGAGGCTCTTTCAGCACAGAGGGATTAAGCAGTTAATGAAAACTCCAGTTAAGAAGGTCGTTGTAGAACAAGATGAAGGATCCCGCAGATCACCAAGAATTAATCCGACGATGCAGGAAAAAGCAAAAGATAAAGGAAAAGTCGTAACTGCACCTCGATCCAACATCATAAACATGGGCTCCTCGACACAGAAATCACCAGTCTTTCAAACAGAACCCTTGAAGATGACACCCGAATATATCTCCCCATGGGCACTAAATGCCCTTGTGTTTAAATTGTCCAAAAATATGAGATACGACATCCTGCTGTCACCTATCTCAAAGCATGTAAACGTTGCTAAGAATCTATTGAGAAAGATAGCAGATTGTAAATGGGAGGATTATGACCTTTTGGGAATGAAGAAACACGAGCCAAATGTTCCCAAATACCCAGATTTTCAACCAGACCAATATATGTGCTGGAAAAAGGATGCCAAGGGAACTCTGAACTTGGTAGCTAACAGTTGGCTAGCATCTGTCGTTCAGTCGGGGCTACTAAACTTGCTGAGATTGCCACATTTTGACCATTCTCTAGAACTTAATATCGTGGTTCGCACACTCATGGCACGAATCCACCAAGGTTATCTGTGGCTGGATAGGAACATTGATATTAACATTGATTTGATCCACCGCATCACCGGGCTAAGCAAGCGCGGTAAGGACCCTAAGAAATTTCTTCCAGGGGAAGAGCAAAGAAAAAGAGGCTGTTGAGAAGATGAAGAAAACCCATTCGGTGGTGAAGGAAAAAAGAGGTTTCCTAATAGAAGATATAGAGGACAGATCAACAATATTTGTAACGCAATTGCTCGCAGGAAAGATACTCAAAACAGCTAGGCCTTTGGAGGTGCCTGCGGGTGCAATACTCCTTGGTGCAGCAATGGTCGAAGGCAACAACTTTAATTGGTGTCAGTTTCTGTTGAATGAGTTCCTTGAAGAACTCAACGACACACAAGTGAATGGCATCCAGTTCCATTTCACCTGGCTCATTGTCCTAGTTGCTTTGTGTGGATGGAAGGAGCCGCGAGATTATGCGGGCGTCATTATGGACACCAAGGATCCTAGAGGGTATAAGTTCGTCAACCTCTGGGAAAGCACAAATGCAAAGCGCCATCATGTGACAGCAGAAGTATTTTACCAGTACTATATTCAACTGCGCAACGCAATCACGAAGACACCCCGCATTACAAAGCAGTTCACGGCGAAGTATATCCGCATCATCGACTTTGAGGCGGATATGAAATGTATCTTCATATCGCCGAAAGCACAAACGAGGAAACCGGAGTGGTTCCCAGGGAAGTACATCATGTATGAGCAAGATATTGAGGACCTCATGAAAGATTGGCCACCAGAGTTCCGCGTAGAGGTTATGGATGTAGAGACAGACTCAGCGGAAGATGAGCCGATCCCGCTCTCATGCCCAATTATTGAAGAAACAGGGAAGAGAAAAGAAGCTGAGACTTTGGAGAAGCCAAATTCGAGGGAAAAGGTGAAGGCCACAAAGATTCAATCGGAGGCAGTCCTCAATGATGATGACTACAAGATGATAGCCGAAACAGTCTCAGAGCAGATGAAGGAGCTTATGGTGGCTAAAGAAAAGAAGGACATGGTCATCCAAGATGACCTGCACAAGACGCGGCTTGCAATGCAAGGCCTAATGAAGAAAATGGACGATGTCCAGAAAATACTTATTTTGCCGCAGGAAGCAGGGGCTGAAAGGAGGTCGGTAAGGACTTCGCAGCAAGGAAGCCAACAGCTAGCAATAACGCTGCCATCGAAGACTAGAATTGTCCATGTGGACCCATTGGCTATTGCGTTGTCGATGGCAGAACAAGTTGTCTTGGACACAAAGGGAGTCGAGAGGGTAGAGCTCGACTTAGCCAAAATCCCTTTACCAGGATTGCACTTCATCCACACGCAAATAATTGAGGAGATGCATGAACGGATGGTTGAATCAATGAAGTTACAAGCAGAGCTCACCGCAGTGAACAAGAAAATTCAGCTGCAGGCAGAAATATAGCTATGGAGCGAATTGGACCGTCGACAAAATTTGGAGACTACCATATCCAATGTGGAAAAGGATATCAAAGGCATAGAAATCTAGGATGATCCTGTAGACACAGTTCTGAGGATCGGATATAAGGTGAGATCCTTGCAGATGGAGATGCAGGATAAAGAGATTTATTATGAGGCCGATATTGCCACATTGAAGGATAAGCTGAATAAGCAGGTGCCATTAACTGAACAACAAGTCAGAGAGCAAGCAGTGAGCGCCGTCTCGAAAATCATTACAAGTGAGATGGATAAGTGCCAATCTCTCCTGGATAAGGTTTCACAGGCAATCACGACCCTTGAAGAGGATCAAGGGTTGCTGCAGGTCAAAACCGTGGTACAAGAAAAATAGACCGCGCTAGACAAGTTGAACGCAGAGGTTAAAGCTCTGCCACCTAGAGAAAGGCTGTCGAGATACAAGGAGATATCCGGCTTAAAGAAAGAAGTACAAGAATTACAACAAAAAGATACTGATATGGATAATCAGTCGCAGCAGCTCCTGGAAATGCCATGACGGTATCGCAGCAGATTGAAGATAAGTTAGTAGAACTGCGCGATAACCAGGAGCAGGTACAAGACCAAATTGGACAAGAAATAACTCCAACACTGCTTGAGACAATTAAATAGGTTGAGGAGGATACAAGAGAAGCGGTGGTGCAGTTGTGCGGTACATATGACGAGTTCGCGTCCAAGTTTGTTCCACTAGTTGTAGCGCAAAGTGAGACGGCTAAAACAATCAGTGGCTCGGGGATGAGCCACATGTAAGTGTTAGGGGCATGTTGGGCCTAGGTTGAGATAAAGTTTTGGAAGCACCTTTTTTAGGAAAGTAGGGAAAGCTGAGCTGAGCGCAGCTCAGAAACACATTTTGGCTAAGTATTGACGATGCTGTGAAGTTGCGCGCAGCATCCAACTTTTGACCAGACTACGGAGTTGCGCGCAGCATCGAAGTTTTGGCCATGATGCGAAGACCAGTACTGCGCCAAAGTAGTGCTGCGGAGTTAGGAGGCCATGTGGAGCCAGCAAAGCGATGTACTGGAAAAGTATCAAGTGTAGCTACCGGCTCGACCGGTAGCAGCCATTTTTGGAAAGATATTCCAGGATTGCTAAGCGGCGGACATAGGAAAAACTGGAAGGCGGCTACGTGTGGGTTGTTAAGGAAAGCGACATTTGGAACGCTTAGAAGGTAAAACCATTAGAGAAAAACAGTTCGACAGAAGCAGCCTGTAGGCAGGTGTGCGACAGGAAGGCCGATAGCGATAGAATGAGGACGTGGAGATCTGCCATGATCAAGCAGGCGCTACCAGGAGCCAGCAAGCTGGTTTGGAAAACCAGCACAGTTTTGGAAACCCTTAGGGTTTTGGGTTTTAGGTCTTCGACATTGTATAGACATGACCTTCGGGCATGATCTATTTAAGAAGACACTTTTGTATGGGATGGGGGGTTGGTTAGTTGATTGGGGATTAGAGTTCAGGGTTTCTTAAGGTTCAGGGTTGTTATTAGGGTTGCTCTATTTTTGGATACTAGATGCTAGTTGTTAGAGTAATCTTGATATAGCCTTTTTGTATTGTAAAATCTCTCTGAGCTGAGAATATTGTAAAGGATCTGCAGCTGTGTGCGCAGATACCTAGTCGAGAGAAAGGAGAGTCTGCAGCTGAGTGCGCAGACTAAGAACAATTGCCCCATCCCTTTTGAAATAAATATATTACCAACCGTTCTTGTGGACGTAGCTTTCCATCCGGGGAAGTGAACCACGTTAAATACTATGTTATGTGATGATGTTTATGAATGAATGACTGTCTGTATTTTCTGTAGAATGAATGCTTGAATGTTTCCTTGCATGCTGTAATATGAGAACTTTGATATGCATTTACCAATAGGAGAAGTTTGGGAATGATATGCTAGGTTCCATGAAAAAAGATGAATGGCAAACATTTCAATTCTATGTTAAGATCGTGAATCAGTCATTTAAGCTTAAATACTTTCTTAAACACAGTGAAGGAACGCAACACAGTTAGTCATGTCTATCATTTCAGTTCACATTGTAATAATCCAAGTTCTAGAATAAATGCTAGAAAGATAACCAGTGAGTGCCTGAATGAATGGATGAGTGATATTCATTTCAGTGGCTTAACGTTTCCGAGATCTTCCAAGTAGAGGATAAGTGCGGGTGATTCACAGTTTCAGTAGAATATTCGCAACAGTAAGAAGCCCTTAGTGAGGCCCATAGTGTTGCCTCTGCCGCGCAGTACTGCTCGCAGTGTAGATCCTGCTACGTACCGCATCACTTTGCCCCACAGTGCACTCCTTCTGTCCTGCGCTGCGCAGCTTGTTCATATAAACAACTCATCATTTATTGTGGAAACATGATTCCGCAGTACCCCATAAGATACACCTCGGTTAAGACCTCAACCTGCTCGCAGGTTGTTACCTAAAGGGCCGGTGCGAAGGGGTTTTGTTGGGTCAAAGGGAGAATCGCAAAGAACCTGGGTCTAATTGGAAACCTCTACATCCATTTAAGCCAACAAGCACGTAAACCATATGCATCAATAAATTGATGGCGGGGCCTTGGACTTGAGCTCCTCACCATGATTTTATAACAATATTACATTATTTACATTTTAATACAATGGGGTCAAAATCGAGATATTACACATTTGCTGGAATGGGTTTGGGAAAAAATAATAGTGGGAAGTAAGCCTCTGAGGTTATAGTAAATACTAGAACAACTTGTGGGGTGGATATTAGTGGTGGGATCGTAAAATATCCCATGAGGGAAGCATCATTGAACAATCCCGCCCCAATGTCTTGAACCTCATTTAGTGCATCCCTATTGAAAGGAACATTTGATTGGACAATAGTTTCAAGCATGCAATATTCTAATTAGTCGATCATGCGTCTGATATTCCCCCGTAGAGGGAACCAAATAATTCAGAACACTGAATACACTCTAGCCATCAAAGCATCTATCCAACTGTGATCCAATAGAAATTTTTAATCTATAGGCACGTCTACTACCTCAACATCCACTATGACTATTTTGCAACCTCATTCAGTAGGGCAGGCTACAATGAGTCCATGAGGGGGGAATAAATGTCCATCAAATGTGTTTGGAATAGTATGGGGTGGAACTAAGGCGGGTGATCCTAAATCTTGCCAAAATTTTAATGACATGACACAAGTTGAGGTCCCTTCATCAACTATTGTTCAAAAAATGTTCTTACCATGAGATGTTACTTTAATCTAAAAAGTAATTGGGGGGGATCCTACATGTTGATTGGTTTAAATACAATGTGATCAAAGTCACATCAGATGGATCAACAATGTTGGTTATAGATAATAGTGCCTTTATTTGTGTAGGACAACATTGCAATACCTCCAAGGACAACATGGCACATGGTGCTTGAGCTAGGTCCTTAACAACATTATAGTTATGAGCAGCTTGCACATTAGAATTATGATTTGTTCAATATAGAACACCTTTTGGGGGGTGTGGTATTATCTCTATGGACAATTTCTCAGTAAAGAGAGAACCACTTGGCTATGATGTTGATTGATCCGATGTACTAGGAGGGATGACATAAGAAAGAGATCTTTTTTAATGTTCACCTCATGATCACACATGAAGACATTTCCATTAGGAAGACTGCCCCCTTGCAGGAGGTTTTCTTGGTTTCCCTTTGGAAGGGGTACCAGATTCATAGAATCCATTTGTTGATGGTGTTGTGAGAAGGGTTGTGTCAATACAATGGGTTGTTATTGTCCACCACGTTGAGTCATCTTTAGTGCATCTCCCATCCCAATGTTAGAATTTTTCTTACTCTTGTATTTCTTCCTTTTCCTCTAAGGTCTGTGGATTTGACTATAAGGATTTCATAAGTCAGGGAAGGATTAGCAAGTTGTTTTATTTCTTGGCTAGATGTAGTTTGTGAAATATGAATAGACATTTATCCCATTTTCTTGGTAATTTGATCAAGTTGGTTGACGAAACCCATCATACCATCGGAATTAGGTTCTTTTGATGGCTTAACTGGATTATACACAAGTCTTATAGACTGGATCCAAAAATATTGGTTACTTTTGAGAACTTGACCACTCCATTGGGGAATGGGGCTAATGGGTGGGTTTCCCCCTTGCAGAGATGGGCCCCAAAATTATTGGTTGCTTCCTAGAACCTAACCACTCCATTGATGTGGTCCTTGTGTAGGATTAGCATTCCAAAGTGGGTTCCCCCCTCACGGAGACTACCCCCAATAATATTGGATACTTCTTAGAACATGACCAATGGGTGGATTCCCCCCTTGCGGAGGTGGGACCGAATAATATTGGGTACTTCCCAGAACACAACCAATGGGTAGATTTCCCCCTTACAAAGGTGGGACCCAAGAATATTAGTTACTTCTTGGATCTTTACCACACCATGTTTATTGTCCTTGGGCTTGAAAAAAATTCCAAGGTAGGTTGCTCCCTTGCGGAGGAGGGCCTCAAAAAGATTGGTTTCTTCCTGAAACCTGACCATTCCATTATAGAATGGGGTTAATAGGTGGATTTACCCAAGGAATTATGCTAGTATAAATCAGAGGATGACCCCTGGGGCATATCTTCCCATCGGAAGGGGATAACTCCAATTCGAATTTATTTTCCAAGCTCCATTATTTATGCTAGGAATATTAACATTTCATGGAAAGGGGTTTCTCCCAGAAGTAGAACCTAGACAACTATTTTGTATACTAAGAGGATTTTGACTAACTCCTTGTGTGTTTTGACCTTGATTATCCTAACCATATGGGAAATCCATGTTTGGTAAGGCACACCCTCTAGTAGGGATACCTATAGATGAAGTGGATGAACTTCTAGGATTGGAAATCAGAATTGTACCAACCAACATAGAAGTGCTAGTTGAACTTATACTAGTGACAAGCACATTAGCTGTCGGGATTGGTATTGGGGTCAATGTGGAAGCACTTATTCCTCTTGCATCCATTTGATATTGCATTGGTGTGGTCCATTGAGCTCTCGAGGAATCCAAAGGGTCAAGTGTGGTGTTTTGCATATTGTTCCAACTTTAAAAAAGAGGGGTTATATTTTCCAATGACTCACTAATAAAAATTACAATTGGGTCTGAAGGACATGTTAATGGTGGATTTACATGAGCAACCTTGTTATCTTCTAATGTTTCAATTTCAACTGGATTAAGGCTATCAACTATGTCTGGCTTCAATTCATGATGTGATGATGAATTCTCAGGGTTTGTTTGATGTTGTCCTTCTCTAGTATTATTAATTGAATTTAAAAGCATTTATATCTCCAAATCATTACGATGTGGTTTTTGTATTCATATCCATTATGTAGCAGGTCCTTCAAAATCCGGTGACTCACCTCATTGTTGCTTTGATTGGTGGATTGAGAGGATAGACACTTTGAATTTTTGTGTAGGAATTGTTTTTTAAGGTATATTAAAAATAAAATCAAACAATCCTAAAGGAAACTAGACTCAACAAAAATCAAAGTGTCCACACAGCTAAAAATGTCCTATGAAAATCAGCAAGCAAACTACTTTTCTAAAGAACCAAAATTCATTGAAAATATTGATTAAAGGGCCTTTCAAAACTAGTAGCTCCTGAGGGGTCTCAAGCCTCAACAATTACTAACTACGAAGGTATGAGAAACAATTACACTAATTTTTCAATCACAAAAGGCACAAGTATTGGCTATAGGCCAACACCTCCCAAGGAGATAAAGCTTCAATGTTTGTCACAGGCATCGCAACTGTCCCCCACTCATAATAGATTTTGTGATGTCCTAGGAATAACAACTATGGTTACCACTTCACAATCGACGACCAAGTAGAACAGTTGTAAGTCTGGGATAACTCACATAGACAATATACTCCAAAATAGTGATGTCACCCCAAGGACTTGTCAATTAAATGGAATATTGTAGTGTGCTCATATCCCGCCAAACAAGAAAGAGGGGGTACCTTCCTTACTTATTCAGATTGACCTCGTCCTTGATGCATGTTTTAGACATGCCTTCCTGGAAAGGGATCTTTGCTGCTAATGGATTTAATCACTCATTAATCAAAACTAGTTTGGGAATTTTGTGGCCCTAGAGTGTTAACTCTCCAATCCTAACCCAAGGCCCTAGCCTAATCTAGTTGGTGATATGAAAATCAAATATTGGTTAGTTTTAGATTAATTTCTCATTTTAAGGGTAATTTTCTTAGTTTCAAAGGTGCGATGGTGAAATGGGTGGTGTTTGGGACTCAAAAATGTTGAACCAAACAATGCACAAATGCTCACTAATCTATCCTTTATTTTGATGAAATTCCTAAACTAAAGTAGAGTAATAGGTTACTTCAATGTCTTTCAAATGTGCAAGTGTTGCAAATCTATCAAAATGGAATCATTCTTTCAAATTGAAAAGGATTGTTTTATAAAAAATGGTGTTTTATCGTCACAAATTACTACTTTTCACTTTCCAACAAGTTTCCAAATTTTAAAGCAAGGGTTCAAGAGCTTGGTTTCAATCTGTGAAATGTATCCAAATTAGTTCAACTTTTACTTAATTGGAAATGAAATCTTTGAATTCAAAAATGTTTCAATTGTTTTCAATTCCAAAAAGTCTCTCAAACTAGTGTTTAAACTTGGGAACGTGGTTCTATTTTGGTTTACCATTTGCACTATGTTCTTTCCAAATGTTGGATTTGATGTCCCAAATCAAGTGAATTATTTAATGGCTTGAAAAGGTAATGTCAAAATATTAATGAATCTTTGAATTTTTGAAGCAGTTTATTTTCTTTGAATTATTATTAAATTTTGTCCAATTTAAGAATCCCTCAAACTGAAAAATTATCTCAAATAAAATGAATTCAAATATTTACTTTGGAGATCCTTTTTTCTCATATTCAAGATCACACAAGGAACAAGAACAAAGGATACACAAAGCCCTTTGGAATTTTATGAATTAGAACATTTACACTTGATATCACTATTCTCATTTAACAAGTTATACAACTTGACGTGAACTTTATACTCAAAACGAGAACTCTAGCCATAAAAACTCATATTTTTGCATTAAAAAACACCAAAAACAATCATGAATAAAAAAAGTGGTGCTACCGGTAGCACCACTTTTTTTGTTTGGTTAAAAATATAGACATGGACAAAAACAATCCTTATTGTTGTTTACAAAAACCTTAAAATCAAGCCCCGAATTGAAAACTAATGCTACTGGTAGCACACTTTTTAAAAAAATTGCATTATTATATCATTGTATCAGAATTTAAAATTGTATTTATTAAATCTCTTTCATATTTTTGCACCAAAACACCAAAAATCAACCCAAAAACGAAAAGTGGTGATACCAGTATTACCCTCTTTTGGGGGGGGCTACATTTACAACTTTCTGGAAAGTAGGGGTGGTATCGTTGCAATCGAAATCTTAAATCGATCCCCAGATTGAAAAGTAGATATTCTAGAATCACTATCATTTTTATTAGAGGTTAAAATTTAAAAAACAATAACTTTTAAAAAAAGACATAATTAAAAAGAAAAATAAAAAAGGTGAAAGTTCAAAAACACAAAATTTATTAAAAAAATTCAAAAACCAAATTTAAAAATAAAAATTAAAAAAAGAAACACATATTTAAATGTTTAAAAAAATACAAAAAAAACATTTAAGGAAAAAAGACTTTAAACATGTTTGAAAAACAAAATTTAAATTTTTAATTTAAAAAAAAAAAAAACAAATTAAAATTTCAATTTAAAAAAACCCACCCAAAAGTGCCAGACCATTCGAAAGTGCAAGCAAAGAGGATACGCAGGGCTTGAAAATTTGTTTCAAAATTAAAATCTAAATTATTACACTTGAGATCCACTTTCTTGTTTGCAGGATTTCCCAAAAGCACAAGTAAAGAGGATACTTGTGGCTCGAAAATATGCTCAAAAATTCAAATCTAAACTATTACACTTGAGATCCACTTTCTCATTTGTAGGACCAGTACCCGAAAGCGCAAGCAAAGACGATATTAATGGCTTGGGAACAATATATCATAAGAAACTTGAAATACAAAAAATTATCTCTAATTATGCTTGAGAGATATCAAATTTAAATATCCAAAAACAAAAATCCACTTATTAAGTCATTTTCTCTTGTCTTTGAGGGAAATATTTTGAAATTTTCTTAGGTGTAATGTTCAAATATTTTGAAATTTTTAATCAAATTTTCTAAAATATGTTTCTAATATAGTCTTTACTATGATTTAAATTTTGTTTCGTATTTGCAACTGCATGATATTCATCAAATTAATGGCCCAAAGGTTCATTAAAATGGTAATCTAGATTTTTCATTTCTAGAAAATTAATTTGCAAATTAGTAACTAAATGTCGTTAATCTTGTGTGATCAGTAAAAAATTCAACTATGAGAAGTGAAATTAAGAATCTAAATGTTAAATATGTCCTCAAACATTCATATCTAAGCAATATTGGAAGAAAAAGTTGAATTCAAAACCAAAAAACATCAAATTATGTCATTTTCCATGATTTTTTTGGAGGTTTTCAACTTTATTTTTTTCAAATGAAATGCTCCATAATTATTCCAAATTTGTTATTAACAGATGTCTAGAGGATACTACATGTATGGAAAGTCCAAATTATTACCAAATTGGAGGCCTAAAATAATGAATTACAACTTGTCATTTTTTAAACATTTTTTACAAATTCAGAACACAAACCTTCAATTCATTTATAAAGTCATCAAATGGAGGCATGATTCAGGATCTAGAGATCTTATCCTATCTTTGAAATCCCAGAAGAGGATAAAAAATTGAAAGAAACTCAGAATTAAAGTCAAAATTGGGTCAATTCTCATCTCTCAGACATGTACAGTATTGTGTGCACTGTAGCATGCATACCTAGGCTACCTACACGACCTACTTAAGGCCAGACCACATGCATTTTACGGTGAAGCATGTATGCAACTATAGACACTATAGGTTGTGTTCAACACTATTGTTAGGTCTGTAGGGTGCATACAAGTGCAGGAAAATCAAGAAAGATAGATCTACATCAGATAAAAAACAACAAATATTTTCCTCCAAAGGGTTAATTATGATTAACAGTAAGAATTCAAAGGATTTTATACTAAATTAGAGCAAGAATTTAGAGGATTTAATAGCAAAAACACCAAATTAAGGAAATGAAATTCAAGAAAATTCAAACCCTTCCCCAATATGGTTTCCATTCTATTAGTAGGGAGATCTGTAATTGAAGCTAAGACTTACCCTCCTTTACCTATGGGTTGGTAAATCCCAATTGACATAGATACAAATCAATTACCACAATCATCCTAAGACCTTTAATATTTCTTTCTTGGAGTTTGAGAAGTGGAGAAAGAAAGGAGATTACCTCTTGTAGCCTTGAAGTTTGATAGAGTTTCTTGATATCTAATTGTTGCATCCCTTTGAATATCCTTCACACCTACAAATGTAACCACAAAACATCCTTCCTACTCTTCTACAAACAATATTTAAGAAATTAATCTAGATCTACTTGCATACCAATTCAAATTCAAAAGAAAACTTGGAGGGAAAACTTTCAAATCAAATTGGGGGTGAACTGAATTGATTCATTTTAAATGCAAATGGAGAAATACTTACAATCCTTGAATAGTATTCCTTCCTTGTCCTTTTCCTAGATTCACTCCTATACCTTCCATTCCCTTGATCACCAAAATATTTTGAATTAGAATAACTCTTTAGCTTCAATCCTTCAGCATAAATTTTCTCTATTTCTATCTGTTTACTTCACTCCAAATGCCTCCTTTTATAGGTGTAGGACTTGGGTATTCAGAAACAAAACTGGAATGTGGGATTAAACCGTTTTTTCCAAATTTTGATTTATTTTCTCAAAAACCCACTTCCCATAGCTTTTCCAAGTATTTGTATCATTAATCCAAAATTTCAGGCACGATTAGTGCATATGCCATGCATTTTCTTTCCACTTTTGACTAGTGGAGTCTAGATCTTTGCCATAAGTGGTAATTCAATCGCTAAACCTTGCCTCTTTAGTCTATTTGTGTCTCCACTCACATATTCCATTCATGGAAGTGGTGGTTAGGTAAGATATCATGTCTCTTAGTGTACTTGATTTCTGTCTTCATGTTGCGGGAGAATAGTAAATGGTTTTTCTGGCATGCACTTTTTAAGGGTGTTAATTTGATTGTTAACATAAGCAAGTGGGAAGACAGGTGGACAGATAGTCTTCCCTCCAATTTCAAAAAAAAAGATAAGGGGAAAGTAAGAGAAATTAAGAATAAAACAGTCAAAAGTTGTAAACAACAGCGTGAAATGTTGATAGTGACAGAACTAAATGTGGTTAAAAATCAGTTAAGAGTAACATAAAGCAATTACAACTTCTAAGGCTATAAAAAGACCATTTGGGCTTAGTAATCAAGGATGGCATTTTTTATAGGTTCTCTAGAATTATCGAGTTGGTTGTATTGTTTTGTGTGTAAGAACTATTTTTGAGATAAAGATTTTGAAGTTCATCAGAGATGTTTTCCTTTGTAAACCTTTTCTAAGAGATAAATAAAGCTTGAGCAGCAACTATACATATATTTGTATCGTTAATGTGAATGTATGGTTGAATGTTGACATCAGAGCAAGAGTTTTGATTGTGTTTGACCTTTGTTTTACTTTCACGATGTTTCATATGATTTAATAGTAGTTGAAGATTTCTCATATTGTCTATCCTGTGTACATCATGTTTCCATTTGATCTATTAAAACTCGTGAATAGTTCATACTTTGTATAACAGTTGAATTCTTTGTTTAAAATCTCAGTACGTTTTGTTTCATTAAATATATGATATTTTTCCTCAATACACCTCGCGTATTTTTTTTGTTCCACCTGCTAAGTTCATAATCATCTTCATATGAAATTATGCATGCACTCCATTAAATTCCTCTTAAATAAGTTTCTTCATCAAAGATAGTCCATCATTGTGTACCTGTAAAGATTCAAGAAAATTCAAATTCACAACCTCATTTCCACAGATTTATCTCTAAATATTTAAAATTTGAGCCTCATCATGTCCGAGCGTGTACTAAATTCATCCTAGGACACCTCTAGGGGGAACATGAAAAATTGTGTCATTGTCAAGGAACAAAATCGATTTTCCCTAGGAATGACAAAGATAAAATATCTGATTCCAAATCGGTGAGTGTGGATCAGAAACCAGGATGAAGTTGACCTGGAAAATCCATTGAAGTGAAGAAGAATTATGGTAAAGGGCACACAAGAGAAAAACCAACGTCGCAAGAATTCCTCAGCCTGCAAGATCCAAAAAATCACTGGAGGAATTTCTGTACAATTCAAAACACTCAGGTGAAAGGTATTCCTCATATAAATCCTCCATCAATCCCTTTTACTTTTCAAAATCAAGAAATATCTGAAGATTTAAATAATCGAGAAAATTAATGTCCTACTCCTAGGAATCTGTTGAATACTATATTAGAAACTCAAAATTCTCCATTATATCCTTCTGCAAGTACTTCTATTCCATTATATCTAGAATCAATACCTCAAATAATTCCTATAACTCCTCAAGGTAGGAACCTTATCTTGCAACATTTAATGGCCAACACAGGAAGAGGAGATGGGCCACCACCACCACCACCTATAAACCCCTTGGTAGTTGCTAGATATGTTCCATTGAATCTCCCTAACAACCTCCATGTTCTACCTAAAATATATTTGAAAATATTTCCTATGTATGATGGAGAAAGAGCTACCTGTTAGTCCTGGGTTTGTTGACCCAAAATATTTTCTTACCTTTTTCCTTTTGTTTATTTTGATGCTTTTATTTTTATTTACTAGTCAATTTCTAATTATCATTTATTTTATTTTGGTTGTTTTTCTTGCTTAGTTTTGACTGTGTCTTATTCTAAGATGATAGTAGATAATTTGGCTCACTATGGTTCTATCATAAGCAACATTTATGTTTCTAATGTTTTTTGTAGATGATTAAAGCGCTGCCAAAAATTTCCAATTTCTGGTAGCACCATTCAAAGCTTTCTTCAAATAAGGCGTTGCGGAAATTCAATCAATTTCGGTTATAGTGATATTCTTGTCAGTACAATTTCCATCATTACTCCACATGGTTGTTAGAATGTGAATTATGTTTTCATGCGAGCTTGATGGATTCAGTTGGTGTTTTTAACTATGATGAATTGTCCAATACAATCACCACACATTACTTATGCAGTATAGTTATCAACGAACTTGTTTCTATTTTATCAGTCACGCTTTGAGCTGGTTTCTTCTGCCATTTTTATTAGTTTTCTATGCAAAGTTGAATTTTTAACTAATAGTAAAATGGAGAAGAAGGGAGGTACAATCCATAGGTATGAGGCAACTGATGTTCATTGATTAGAATCTCTTCTAGACTATGTTAAAAATTCAAAGATGCAAGGTGCACTAGTACAAAATGAGAGATAAATGACCAAAAACACAATCAAAAGTAGCATATTAAGCTAAATATGAAGCTCTTATATTGGGATTGGAAGTTGAAGAAATAATGTAGCTAAATATGAAGCTCTTATATTGGGATTGGAAGTTGCTAGAAAAATTGGAATCACACAAATCTATGTCTTTGGTGATTTAGAATTGGTTGTATAACAGATAAAGATCTTTATCAAACCAAACACCCCAGGATGAGGGCATACAAAAATCAAGTATGGGACTTGGTGGAAAACTTCTTTCATGCTTTCAACATTATTTGGTGTCCCAAGAGAGATTAATTAGCAAGTAGATTCATTGGTTGTAGCTTCCAATAAATTCAAACCTCCAATAGGCCCCAGCCGCTCAAGCATGAAGTTGAGATGATATACAGACCCTCCATCCATGACAATCAGAAACACTGAAAAGCATTTGAGGATGATCAACAAATAAAAATATTTTTGGAAATGATAGGTGATTTCTCAACAACCTGTATACATCAAGATCAAAGTGAAGAGGAAGGAGAAGAGTTTTAAGAGGATGGAAAATCCAACTGAGAATTTAGCAGCAACGTGGAAAATCACAACATATTATAGATGGAAAACAAATTCATCCCGAAAGGATTGGTACCATTGGAGATATTGTTTGACAAAAATGTATCCTTGTCAAGCCTACTTTATATTCAAAAGAACAATATGTTGAAGATGGTAATATTGGCACAGAGGAGGATCCCAAATATATCAAACTGTCTAGGTTGTTACCTGCAAAAGTTAATCATAGTTACTTAAAGTTGTTTAAATAGCATATAGATGTAATTGCATGTAAATATGAAGATCTCATAACCTCTGGCGCATCTATTATCCATCACAAGATAATCCTCAAACTTGGAGTGATACCATTCAAATAGAAGCTAAGGAAAACTAATCCTATCTTGTTTCTCATAATTGAAAATGAGATAAGGAAGTCATTAGATTCCAAAATAATAATTCCTTTAAGATACTCATAGTGGGTATCTAACTTAGTACCAGTCAAAATTAGATTATGTGTTGACTTTAGAAATCTCAACAAGTTCTCCTTGAAAGATAATTACTCCTTGCCCAATATGGATCAGATTCTACAGAAAGTGGTAAGGGATAATAGAATATCTATGATGGATGGATTCTTAGTGTATAATCAGGTTGCAATGCATAGAGAGGACAAAAAGAAGACAACATTCACAACTCCATGGGGTACATTCATGTATGACAAGATTCCATTTGGACTGATGAATGTAGGAGCCACATTTCATAGGGGCATGGATATATCCTTTATAGGTGAAAGGGACAAGTTCATTGTAATATACATAGATGACATGATAGTTTTATCAAAAACTAATTATGGGAATTTGTCACACCTAAAGTAGACATTCAACAAATGTAGGAAATGCGGACTGTCCTTAAACCCCAAGAAGGAAAACGGTTAGGGAACATTGTTTCCAAAGATGGAGTGACGATTGATCCAGAAATGGTGGCTTCCATACAATTAATAGATATCCCCAGGAATAAGAAAGAGGTTCAGCCTCTCAATAGGTTTATTCATAACTTGGCAGAGTTGATAAAGAATCTCACCAACATGCTAAAAAAAGGTAATGATGTTAAATGGACCAAAGAATCCCAAGAATATTTTTAGAATCTCAAAAGATCCTTAGGAGAAGTCGTTATTTTAATAAGCTTTGATTATAGTAAATCTTTCTTGGTTTTCTCTTTTGCGTCAACAAATACTATAGCATTTGTACTCTTGCAAAAGAACTAAGAAGGACATGAGCAGCCCATAGCTTTTTTCAACAAGGCTTTGAGAGATGCAAAATTGAAATACGGTTTGATGTAAAAACAAGCATATGCAATGGTTAAAGCACTAAAATATTTTAGATGTTATGTGCTCCACTCCCATGTAATTTATTATGTGCCACATAGTACCATGAAAGAAATTTTCAATCAAATAGACAATGAAGGTAGAAGAGGGAGGTGGATTGCTAAGATCCGAGAATATGACCTAGAAATCAAACCCACTGAACTAGTAATAGGACAAGGACTAGCCAAGTTGTTGGATAAATCCAATTGTGAAGCATTACAATTGAATTTGGTGGTTGAACTGACAAAAGAAGAAGGGGTATAAAACAAACAGGATCCTGATCATGCGAAGCTCATAAAAGTAAATCCCAAATATAGAGTCCAAATGTGATCCAGGAGGATCATCTCATATTTGATCGAATTTAAAGTTTTCAAAATGTAAAGTAAATATTACATTGGTGAAGATCTCGTCAAGAGCTTTCTGGAAATGCTTGTTTCGCACAAAAAGACCACCGGATGCAGAAGTTATCAGTGTTTGAAGTTTTGACAGTTTTGGTCAATGTGGCAAAAAATGGGCTATTTGGGTGAAAAATTCTCAATGTATTTTTTATTAAAAAAATTGAGAGTCCATGGGATTCGACCCCATGACCTCCAAGAGCGCCAAATACTTCTCAAGTCCGATGCAAATTTGGTTCTTAACAATTTTCCCTGCATGTTGTATCTTAACATGTATACAGCACAAATTTTATTTAATTTTGAACTATGTTTTGTTTTCAAAAGGGGGGAGGTTGAGGGCTTTAGCCCTTGACCCATGGCCAACACCAAAGTCATACAATATATTATGTTTCCAAACCATATATTATATTGAACTATAATACATATATTATATTATATATTATAATATATTATATGCCAACCATATATTATATGTCAATACAACATTCCATCGAACCATAACAAAGTGTCAACAAAACAATTATATGGGGAGACATCCGCGGGATTGAACCTCTGAACTCCTCCCCACTTGTCGAGGTACCGAGGTGGTATTAGCACGCTTCCCGAGGAGGTTTTTCACAACGTTGGCATGCTTCTCGAGGTGGTTTTGCACATTGTTAGCACATATCCTGAGGCAGTTTTGCACATTGTTGGAATGCATCCCAAGACGGTTTTGCACAATGTTGGAACGCTTCCTGAGGTGGTTTTATACACAGTTCCCAAGGTCCATACAACCATTAATGGGAATGGATCTCAAGGTGGAATCCATACTATTTTGTCTTTTATGCAGGAATATTTTCTCGATTTGCGTGTTAGAGGAGTCCTCAAGAAAACATAGTCGATTTTATACTCATTTTTCTCTATTTTTTGAGAGGATCACAGTGGTGCTGTCTGTTTTTGCTGATAACTGACAGAAAACAGAAGTGTTTCCAAAAATTTCATTTTTTAATATTTGAAGACTAAATAAGATCGGCCTTCTCATTGGAAGTGGCCCGGAGACATGGCCCAAGGAAGGTGAACTCCGTTATCAGTTCTTGTCTACAAATTTCATGGTTTGCGTCTCTTTTATGTGTTGATGTGATACAATTATGCTCTTTAATTTTGTCATTTAAAGCTTTTTTAATGGATTTATGCATTCAAACTTTCACATGCAAATATTGGTTATAAAGATCCTGTCATTTTCGGATCAAGTTTGGTATCAGAGCAGCTTAACCATTGCATTGTGATTTTGTGAATTTTAACAAGATCTAGGCTTCAGAGAGATGAAGGAGAACTTGAAGAGTTTGATCCAGAAATTGGTTCAAGAAGAAAAAATAAAAAATAAAATAGCAGATGAAGACTACCGAGAAGAAGATGAGAAGGCTTTCCACAAAGCTTTCTATCAGATGTTAGATAAAGTAGAAAAGTTGTTTGTAGATTATCAAGAGAGGTTGGAAAAGAAGAAAATAAAGAAGGAGAAAGCAGAGAATGTTGCTTCATGAAAAGGAGGAGGCCCTTCTGAACCTTCTTCTCCATTTTCTTCCTCTTCTGAAAGTTCTTCAAATTCAAAGAAACAACTTGAGAAGATTAAGTCTGATTTACCTTATTTGAAACTTGACATTAAGTTTGATTTGCCTACATATAATGGTGAACTTAATGCATAAAATTTAGATGACTGGATCAGACAGATTGAAGTGTATTGCAAGATCCAAAATCTTGTAGATGACAATACAAAGATCCAGTTGGCTACTTTCCGCCTTGGAGGCACTGCACTCATCTAATGGGAGAGTAAGACACGGGGAGGCATCCTTAACAAAGGTAAAATTATTTCTTCCTGGTATGAATTTACTGTTGCATTAAAGAAGCAATTTTATCCATTAGGTTACATATAGCAAGCCATGATGGATTGGAAAAAATTAAGGCAAGGTAAAGGTCAGAAAGTACAAAAATACACTTAGGAATTTAGAAACAGAGCTTTGATTTTGGGTATACATCTTTACACTCAAGAAACTTTTCTCAAGTTTATTGGAGGATTACATAGTTATTTGCGTCATACAATACTTATGTTTAATCCTACTAACCTGGATGAAGTGTGTGTTCAAGCCACACATATTGAATCCAAAGGGAAGAATGTTCATGATGTTTTTTCTTCAGTTGAATCCAGTAAGTTGAAGGAAGGAAAGGAAAAAGGAAAGAGCAAGCATACATCTACCGTGAAGAAATGGAACACAAAACTTTCATGTTCTCATTTTCAGAGAGATGGACATGATGCAGAACACTGTTGGAAGCTACATCTAGAATTGAAACCGAAGTGGTTTAAGGATCAAAAAGGGAAGCAAAAAGCTACGGTTATCGTTGAGGATCTTTGATCAGATTCTGAGGACGAAACAAAGATATCAATCGTAGGTGTGAAAGGTAAAGCTATTGTTGGTAATGATTCTAACATTAGTTCTTCATGTGCTTCTACTTCTAAAGATAATGACAGTTCTAAGGGTAGAAAAAGGAATGCATTGTTTCATATAAGGGTAATTACAAAACAAACTAAGATCGACACACTCATAGATAGTGGATCTCAAGCTAATCTTATTTCAAAAGAAGTAGTTAAGCAATTGGGATTAACAACAAAACCACACAGGAAACCTTATCCATTAGGCTGGGTATCCAAAGATAAAAGATTCCAAGTAACAAGGCCATGTGATCTAAAGTTTGCAATTACATCCAAGTTTATAGATGAAGTTGAATTTGATGTGGTCCCACTAGATATCTGTGGAATTGTGTTGGGAATCCCATACTTATATGATCGAAAGGCAATATTCTATAGAGAACATAATCATTATCATTTTTTTAAGGAATGAATTGAGTACATAGTACATTCACATTCATTTAAAAATGACAGATCAATGGGAACTACACAATAATTAAAAAGGGTTGTTAATGCAAGTCGAAATTTGGCACTTATGTCTATGCAAGTTAAGGAAGAAAAGAATCCTACGCATGAAAAGGAAGTGTCGTTGCATCACAATACACTTAATTTGGTTCATAGTGTTCATATGATAAAGCATAAGCATGATATGGGTGCAATCTCTTTCACATGTTCAATTTTGATATTCATCTTACTACTGATCAGTAGTATGTGGTTTGTTCCTACAATATTGAATAAAGATTGTGTGGAAAATGGATTAATGTACTTAACAATGTCAGTTGTTATAATGAGTCAGATGTACAGGTTCCAAGAATGGACAAGTGATACGGGACAAGTGAGATGAACATGTCCTCACTTATTTTCTGAATGATTCAGGCTTTTGGTGGTCCAAAAGCTTCTCAGTGGGAAGGTTTGATCCAGGAGGATCATCTCATAGTCGGTCGAATTTAAAGTTTTCAAAATGTAAAGTACAGCTTACAGTGGTGAAGAGCTCGTCAAGAGCTTTCCGGAAACGCTTGTTTCATGCAAAAATACCTCTGGATGCAAACGTTATCAATGTTTGAAGTTTCGACAATTTTGGTCAATTTGGCAAAAAAAGGGCTACTTGGGTGAAAAATTCAAAATATAATTTTTATTAAAAATTTGGGAGTCCATGGGATTCGACCCCATGACCTCCAAGAGCGCCAAATCCTTCACAAGTCCACCCAACCATATCCTCTGCATGTTGATTCTTAACATGTATATGGCGCAACTTTTATTTATTTTTGAACTATGTTTTGTTTTGAAAAGGGGGAAGGTCGAGGGCTTTATGTTGCCAATGCCTATGGGTATAGCCCCTTGACCCATGGCCAACACCAAAGTCATACAATATATTATGTTGCCAAACCATATATTATAACATAACTATAATACATATATTATATTATATGTTATAATATATTATATTATATGCCAACCATATATTATATGTCAATACAACATGCCACTGAACCATAACAAAGTGTCAACAAAACCGGAGACGTCCGTGGGTTTGAACTCGCAACCTCCTCCCCACTAGCCAAAACCACTCCACCATCTGCGCCACATGTTGTTGGATATGGTGGATAATGCTTTTAAGTTTGCTCCGGAGATATGGGATCCCAAAATCGCCAAAACCACTATAAAACCATGGCCTCGGAACGGATACCGAGAAGGAGCAGAGGTACAGTTTGCATAGAATTCGATGCATTGTACTGGCACGTTTCCCAAGACATATTTGCACACATTCCAAGGTGGTTTTCACACTTCCTGAGGTGGTTTTCATGCTTCCCAAGGTGGTTTTCACAGTTACCGAGGTGGTATTGGCACGCTTCCCGAGGCATTTTTGCACAATGTTGGCATGCTTCCCGAGGCAGTTTTCTGCACAGTTCTCGAGGTCCGTAGGACCATTAATGGGCATGGATCCCGAGGTGGAATCCGTACTATTTTGTCTTTTATGCAAGCAACTTTTTTCAATTTGCGTGCCAGAGGAGGCCTCAGGAAAACATAGTCGAGTTTATACTCACTTTTCTTCATTTTTCGAGAGGATCGCAGTGATGCTAGTTGTTTTTGCTGATAACTGACAGAAGACAGAAGTGTTTCCGAAACTCTCGTTTTGTAAGCTTTGAAGACTAAATAAGATTGGCCTTCTCATTGGAAGTGGCCCAGAGACGTATCCCAAGGAGGGTGAACTCCGTTATTAGTTCTTGTCTACAAATTGCATGGTTTGCATCTCTTTTGTTGATGTGATTCAATTATGCTCTTTAATTTTGTCATTTAAATCATTTTTAATGGATTTATGCATTCAAACTTTCACATGCAAAGATTGGTTATAAAGATCCTATCATTTTCAGATCAAAACGGTACAAAGACATTGTCTTCCACTTGATACACCTAGAGTGTCTAGGTCATGTGAATAAGGCCCAATCTAGATATTTAAAACTTTAGGTTGTTAAGTATTTCATCCTAGATGAGTACCTCTATTGGAACTATCCTTTGGGCATATAGTTGAATTGTGTAACAGAAGAAGAAACAGAAGGAATGATCACAGAGTTTCACAATGGCATATGTGGAGGACATCATGCTTGGAGGGAAATAGCCTATAAAATTAACAAAGTAGGATACCATTGGCCAAAGCTATTTTATGATGCTAACCATATGGTAAGATCATACACTGAGTGTCAATTGTTTGCAGAGAAAAAAAAGGATGAAACCCTTGCCTTTGAATCCCATAAAGACATCAACTCATTTCTAGCAGTGGGGACTAGATTTTATTGGAGAGATGAATCCCCTCTCTAGTGGCCAACAAAAGTAGATTTTGACAGCCACTGATTACTTCACCAAGTGGGTAGAGGCAATCCAAACCAAATTAGCAAATGACACAATGATCATCAATTTTCTAGAATAAAATATATTGTCAAGATTTGGATGCCCAAAAAAGATCATTCCTGACAATGCACAAGCTTTTAGATCAGTCAAAATGATAGAATTATATCAAACATATAATATTGGGTTGGGACATTCCACCCAATACTATCCACAGGGAAATGGATTGGAAGAATATTCCAACAAAAGTCTATTCAAGATAATCAAGAAGATGCTATCAAAAAACAAAAAGGCATGGGCTACCAATTGAAGATATGCATTGTGGGCTGACAGAATAAGCATCAAAAGAGGCTATTGGAACCTCCCCTTTTCAGCTAATATATGGGAAAGAAACAATCTTCCCACTCCAATTAGGGTTGCCTATGATGAAGCTAATTCAAAATGAAATGCAAAAACCAAATGATATGATTAGAAGGATTTATGAACTGATAGAGTTACAACAAGATAGAGAACAAGACAATCTAAATTTGTTGGAGCACCAAAGGAGGATGAAAGAGAACTTTGATAATAATAAAAAAGAAATAGAAATGGATTTCCAGCCAAGAGATATAGTCTTGAAGTGGGATGCTAGGAGGAAAGACAAAGGAAAGCATGCCAAGTTTGATAACCTCTTGGTAGGGCCTTATCAAATATCAAACCATTGATAAAACATTTCTTGTAAAAAGTATCAAACATGCATCCAATGCAGATGACTAGCTACTGGAAAGATGAGATGAAATATTCGACATGCGCTGAATTGTTTGAGCTTGGTCAGTTACCCGAAATAATGAGTGTCTATTTTAAAAAGTTCATAGAAATAAAAAATAAAAATAAAAACAAAAAAACAAATTGTGTCCAAGCAATATAGCCCTTGTAGGATTTATTGTGTCATTGCCATTCCAAGTTTCATAATATCATCTATGATGTCATACAAAAAAAAAAAATTCTCCATTTGAGTGACCCATCATGTGGGGTTTGACCCATCGAATTTGGTGAGATCGACTTTAAGAAGTCTATGCCACATGTAATTCATCGGATCATAGACAAGTGGAGTAGAGTGAAGCCCATGGGGATTGGATGAATCATCTCCTTCCTTGTGTGAAAATTGTTCTATATCTATGTATCTTGGAGATGATGAAGGAAAGAGTGTCATTAACTTGGTTAGTTAGTAAGAAAACAATACCAATTGGTAAACTTGCCACGAATATCATCAAGATTTTTTTGAGTAGAGCAATGGTTGTGGTTTAAATTGTGTTGCAACTCATCATATAGTGTTTCCAGGTGGGGAACTTTTTGGGAGAGATCACCTCCTCTAGTGTTATCCATAGGAGGAAATGGGTCCACAAAAAGGGGTACAAAAGAGTGGTACCAAGGTGATCAACACATACAAGGAGGTGAACAGCACAATACAAAGATTGTGGTGAAATAAGGGCGTAGGAAAAACCTAGACTCTCTCTGCCTCTCTCTCTCTCTCACACACACACACACACACACATTGAGCTTCTAGGGTCTTGAGGGTAAGGGATTGTCAGGAGCTATAGCTCTCTAATATACTTGTAGGGTTCAATAGTAGTACTTGGCCCAATCTCTCAGGGCATTAACTAAGGAGGCTCAAACATGCCCTTAGTTGTACTACTTGACTACCTAGATACTACAAAGTAATCTGCCTGAGTGTTGTGCTTGGTCCCACTATAATAACAAGATGGTCGATCAAATTATTTAAATCTAGTTTCAGTTTTCCCATATAGCCAACAGTACATTGACGTGAAATTCCATATGCAAGTGTTGTCTAATGCGATATTACTTGAAGGAGTACCAACATAGGTTACAACAGTGTCCAACAAATGTGACTAAGTACCAATTGTATTCTCTACATGTATGTTTCCTCAATCGTAGGTTTACCCACTGAACAACATATTGCTATGTTATTTATAGACGTCGAAACACGTCTCTAGCCTAAAAAACATTCTAAATTTTTCAACTCAGAAAAATGCTTTGATTCTAGATGTTACATACCTTAATAGAATTATTGGAAATTCAAAGCATAAATAAAAAAATTAAATAAGATTTCAATATGAAAAGACAAAATTACCACAACAATAGATAATTCTAGATAACGAAATATCACAATAGCAATATTTGCTTGCCTCTTCGAGGGGACAATCTCCAAATGAAGCCAAGCTCCAATTACAAAATACTTCACAAGACATCTTGTTTCATTGCTTCTACTCCTATATATAGCTTCTAGTGAAGGAACATCCTAGTAGGCAGAACCTTTAGTAAGTCTTCTTAATGAAAATACTTTCTAGTAGGTGGAACCTTCTAGTAAGTCTTTTTACAAATATTGCTTTCACACAATTAAAACTTTTTAGTAAATGTTTTTGTAAATATTGTTTTTACATTATATCTATTTTATTAACCTTATTTAATATATAGATAGTGTCAATACAAAACAACCTATAAAGATTAGAGTAAGACTCTAACACATGATATAAAATAACTTTAATCAATAAAAACATAAGTTGACACATAGGCCAAGCATATCAAGTACGAAGTTGCAAATTTGCTCGACATATTGTTTAAGCTATGTTTAAGCAATGGCCTTTGCTTACAACTTTTTTACAAGTGATCATTTTGTTGCTAAGTTCCTAAAATCTATATGCAAAACCCCAAATTCGCCTCAAAGGATTATGTGAACCCACTTTTGAATAGTCAAAGCCTTTATAAGAGGAACGTTACAGCTTACAGGACCAAGACCAAATGGGGACCTGAATACACTTTAAAGTGATTGGACTGAATCCTACTTCAAACTCAAGAGGCCAGCATCACTTGAGTGGGCACATGACATGTATTTTAAGAGTCTACATTTGGCAACATGCTAACGTCTGCGTTTATAACCAACTCGCATACTGCATTCATAAATATTACTTTGTCTTTGTCCTATATCACGTACAACATCTTTTATTCCATTATATACGGAATTGTGTGTGTTTTTGTATTTTCAAGCTGTAGACTCTACCCGTTCTATTATGTTGAACTTTTGCTGAATTGATGTATATTTTATTAGAAAATTCCAATATTCAATATTTAACGCAACTTGTCTCTATGATATACAATCTTAAATCTGGTATAAAATATAATAAAATAACAGTTGCAGTGGACAATATTTCACGTCTAGATAACACCAATCCATTAGACAATTCGAGAGAAAGGATACCAAAACTTATACAGCAAATTTCAGCTCTCTATGATAATCTTATCATGCATAAACCAGATCTAAAATCATTTTATGATAACAATAATTACAGCACGGCAGTAAACTATGTCATGTTGTTTTCAATATCAATGATAAACCCTTCACAGATTCAGCCTCAACTTATATCAAATCAGCAAGGCATATAAGTACTAGAAATTACCAAATCATGAAGACAATCACAACTTAATCAAATCTAAAATAAGATAATTTTGAACAGCTGAAGTTCAAGTACAAACTCAGCTTAAGGTGAGCTAATACAACCCTCCAAGCTCTTCAAACTCTAACTAGGGAAAAATATGAAAAGTTCTAGCTCCACCAAATCTACTTCAACAAGCTTGAGTCACACTAGCAAGTTCTCCTTGGCATCATACAAAGAGTTTCCCTTCTCTTCCTTCTCAACAAGTACAACCCTAGGGTTTATCACCAAACCCTAACTCCTTACCTCTTTAGGTTAGAAACCCTAATCCTATCCAAGAATCCTCCAAGAAACCCTAACACTCTAAGACAAGATAGATAAAATACAATAAAAACTGAACACAAGAGAAAGAGAGCCTAGTGCCCCTCCTCCTACATCTCTACACAAATTGTAAAGAAGAATAAGTACATGTGCATGAATTGTGAGAATGACTCTCTCCTTCCTCTATTTATATGAGACTTGAAGGGAGGTATACATGTCAAGTGGACCTAGTTTGCTACAAGCAATTTACAAGATGCAAGTAGGTCCACACAAGTGAAATTCTATGATACATGTAAACCTCCAAGGCAATGGCAATCCACAAGCAAGGTTCCAAGACAAGGGTGCTCTTCATCCAAGGTCCAATGTTCCTCCTCCAATGGCTCCAAATATCCAAAGCCTCTTTTAGACCATGTTCTTATCCATGTCCACTCCACATACATGACAATGAAATCAACTCCAAGACTCCATGCAAGCATCCAAGCAGCCCAATGCCATTCCATGGACCACTAAGTAAGCCACCTCCAATGTGCAAGTCCATCATGGATCAATCAAGGTCTAACCATACACTATGCACCTCACATCTCATAAAACACCCCAAACATGATGTGAACACTTTCAAAATAACCCTAAAAGCTAGCTGGGAGACTTTTATACATTGTTAATGATATGGAAACCAAAGGGAAATTGTGGATTTAAATAAGCATCATCAACAACCTCCCTCCACCGAAACATAGTCCATGTTCAAATTGACGGGAATGGTTGGCATCCCTCAAAATCGGAATAGTTGCAAAGGGCGTATACTTTACTCCTCTCCTTCCACATCATACAATGCAAAGCTACAGTCAGGTATGTAACCTGCTTCTTTCATCTGCATAGCTAGGGTTTCTAATAGTGCGTATATTTTCACCGATTGTGGATGAGATCTGTCTCCTGCCATAAACGCATGGACTTGTTTTTTGTGCATTATCCAGCTACAGCCTGGCCTCTTTGATAACTCCTTGTCTTTCATTATTTTTCTCACCTTTGCTACATCCTCCCAATGGCCAGCAGCAGCATAAATGTTTGAGAGCAATACATAATTTGCGGCATTTCTAGGTTCTAACTCAAAGAGGCGTTCCGCCACATACTCCCCTAGTTCTAAATTGGAATAAAGTCTGCAGGCACTAAACAAGGCTCCCCATATACGGGCATCTGGTTCTAATGGCATGTCTTTGATGAGTTTATATGCCTCCTGTAAGTGGCCTGCGCGACCAAGAAGATCTACCATACAGGCATGGTGCTCCACGCTTGGTGTGATGTTGTAATCTCGACTCATGGAATAAAAATAGTGCCACCCTTGAGTCACTAAACCTGCATGGCTGCATGCAGACAGAAGAGCAACAAAGCTGACTTGATCTGCCTTTACACCCGCTTCTTCCATTTGCTTAAAGAGTGTGAGGGCGTCAACCACACGCCCATGCAATCCATAACCAGCAATCATGGCAGTCCAGGAGGCTGCATTCCTTTGAGACACCTTATCGAAGACTGAGAGTGCAACTTCAATAGATCCACATTTTGCATACATGTCTATGAGGGATACACCCACAAAAAGATCCAACTCAAATCCATTTCTGACTATGTAGCCATGAAGCTCCTTGCCCTCCTGCAGAGCTGCTAACTGGGCACATGCTGGGAGAACATTTAGAATTGTGACCAAGTCCGGTTTCACTTGCATTTCACAAAGCAGTTGTAAAGCCTCATTAGCATGCCCGTTTTGGGTGTAGCCACCAATCACAGCATTCCATGAGACTAAATTTCTTTCAGACATCTTGTTAAACACTGTGCGTGCAATTCGCACATTCCCACATTTGGCATACATGTCTATAAGAGCTGTGTCGGCATAAATATCAGAGTCGAATTGCCTCCTAATTATGTAATTGTGGATCTGCTTACCCCATTGCAGAGCTGCCAAGTTGGCACAAGCAGTAAGAACATTCACAATCGTGCGCAAATTGGGTTCAACACCTGCCAACTGCATTTGACTCAAAAGCATAAAGGCCTCATTAGCTTTACCATTCTGAACAGAACCTCCAATCATGGCATTCCAACACACCACATTTCTACTAGAAATTCTGTCAAACACTCTGCATGCAAGTTCAAAAGCTCTGCAATTCATGTACAAATCTATCAAAGCACTCCCCAAAAAAGCATCCAACACAAAACCACTAGTGAGTGCATAACCATGAATCTCCTTTCCATGTTGCAATGCAGCCAATACAGCTACCGCGGGAAGAATACTAACAATAGTGACCAAATCAGGCTTCACTCCTGCTCTTTGCATTTGACTGAAAACCTCCAAGGCCTCATGGGGATACCCACCTTGGACATATCGTGCAATCATTGCAGTCCAAGACACCACATCTCTGTTTGTCATTCTGTCAAACAGATGGCGAGAAACGTCAATCCTTCCCAATTTGACATACATGTCTATGAGGGCGCTCCCCACAAAAACATCGTTCTCAAATCCGCTTGCACCTATGTTTTGGTGGATCTCCTTCGCCTCCTGCAAAGCTGACAACCCTGCACAAGCTTTGAGCACGCACGGAAAAGTGTAATTATCAGGCTGTATGCCTGACTCTAGCATTCGGTAATACAGTGCAAGAACCTCCTCGTAAATCCCATTCCTGGCATACAGACTGATCATTGCATTCCATAAAAGCAAAGTTGGCTTCTCTACATTATCAAAGATAAGTCGGGCATCTTCAACACACCCACACATGGCGTACATCATCGCCAGCTTGGTTTTCAAGAGTCTGCTGTGGTTATATCCAGTCTTGAGGATGTGGCCATGGATTTTCTTACCCTTTACAACAGATTTCATGGTGGAGCAACCCTGCAAGAGAGAGGCATACGCCTTTACTTGCTCCTCCCTTTCCCTATCCCTAAAAGCTGCATTCAAATATTCACTAACAGCGCTGTCCCTCGTAAGGTTGTACTTGTACTTGCCATAGAATTTTTGCTTCCCTTCTTTTTCTCTCACTCTCAGTAACAGCTTGGCTGAGGATTGGGAAAAACATCTTTTATTTCGAATTCTGGATGAATTGCTTAAAGAAGATTGAGGACGTGTTGATGGCGCAAATGGTATGGTTGCCATTGCTATTCATACAGGATTTCACGACTCCGCAAGCAGTGATCAAAGGCAATTTAAACATCATCCTTAAAAAAAATGCAAATTTTTGAAATTAGTACAACCAATTTTATAAAATTTCAAAAGAATGGGTATATTTTCTACAACCCATTAATATCTTTATTTGAAATTCTTGGTTGTTCAATAAACATTGTACCTTCTTAAATTCTTGGTTGTTCAATAAACATTGTATCTTCTGTATTATATGAGTATGGATGTAAAATGTGAACATGATTTAGAGTTCATTTTCCAATACTTTCCTTTTGTATAGAAAGACCAAAATATTTTGTATTCTTTTTGGCTTTCATCTATTTCTTGATGTAGTGTACCTTTCCACAACATCAAGTCAATCACATAGTTCACCCCTACATAACCCTAATATCATATTGATGTATGTAGCATTGTAAGTGTTACTTGATGCAAGCTTCCTAAAAAAGCTTGGACACTTTGTCTTTCTAAATCTTCACTTGAATTCATGGTTTATGAGCATTGTTGGTCCTTATCAATATGAAAATTGGTGTCACATTTTGTTTCCATACATATTAACACAATTAGTCACACGTTGTGGGTGTAAATTATAATGGCATTGGGGACTTATTAGTAAGATTAATTGTAAATGTGTGGCTTAATGAAAATTTTGAAAAGCAAACAATAAGCATTGAATGAACCTAAAAAAATGTCAAATTTGTTTTTCATATTTACATATTTCGTCTCTTTAAAAACATCTAAAATGTTGATTTATAGTCATTCTATTGCATTGGTAATGCTATGGGTTTTTGTGTTAAAATTTATGATATGATTACAATGTTGATATCTAATATTTGATTATTATTTGACCAAATTATTGGGCCTTTGAATCACTCAGTTTGTAATTAATGATATTCTCTTAAAGGGAAACATATAACTAATAATTAAATATATATCTCTTATTTTCTTACTTACATATATTCTTAATTAAGTTTAGATATGGACTTGTACAAAACAAACCTTGTAAATTCTTTATCGAAAATAGCCATTCCTCATTTCCCGACTCTATGCATCTTCATCTATCACAGTGTAATTCTTCTGACTCCCGCACACATTTTGCATGGTTTGATTATAAGGTATACATGTTATCACTTTTTATTGAAATCAAAATGGATGTATCTAGTGCTTAATCTATTATAAATATGGTAAACAATAAACATTGTAAACAATTTGAAGATAAATGTTGTTGTTTTTTTTTTCTTTCTTTTTCTGAAGTGTATACTAGTTTACTCTTGTCAACTGAAGTACAAATATTTTTTCAACTTTTCATCACGAAAGGGATGGACAAATATTTTCCCTTCAACATGAAATTAAGAGTAGCCCTTCAAATATGATCACTATCCGCAAGCGTTTAAACCGTTGGAGTCAAATTGAAATATATATATTGCATATAAATTGCAGTAGATTAGCATTTCCACCAATGAATAAATTCATAGAACCACCACCACGCTTGGTATTCTATCCTCACCTGTTTTGTCCCATTTGTTGAGGATACGTGCAGTACAACCGTAAGCATGGAGCATGTGACATGCTAGAGTCGGCCTATACCACGTGCTAGAGTCATTTTGTATGAGAGCCCTAGACCGAGATCAAGTATTTTTTTCAACTAAGAGAAAACTATACAATTATCATGGTTTTTTTGGGGGGGGGGGGGGTAAGTTAAAACATAGAGTCTTAGATAGTTGATCGGTTATTTGGGAAACATGAAATTATCATTCAAGATTATCCTTGTTCTACTAATTATGGTGGTTAAGCATCTATCCAAAAAAAATTATAAACCTAGTATGGGCAATAAAACAATAATATTTGAAGGAACTTAAAAGCATGCTATAATAACTAGAAATTGAAAAACAAGCATTATCCCTAGAAACATTATGGGGACTTCTCATCATCATTAGAAATTGAAAAACAAGCATTATCCCTAGAAACATTATGGGGACTTCTCATCATCATTAGAAATTGGTATGAGAGACACCTCTTGAGATGAGAATGATGGATGATCCTCTGCTACAACAGCTTTCTCAACAAATTCAAAGCTTGGTTTTCTTTGCAATCAAGTTGATATTGGCATTCATCCTTCTCATCTAATCTTGGAGTTCATCCATTTGCAAGAGGATTTCCTTATGCTCCTCATCATGATCTATGAGAGCCTTTTCCAAATGAGATTTTATTTTTCAATATAACAATATTGGTTTGAAATATTTTGTCTCTAGTTCTAGATGTCCCTGCATCAGGAAGCCATGGAGCCATTTTCTGTTGCATTTCTTCCTCTTCAGCCAGCTCTTGATCTTTCTTAACCCATTTCTCGACATGCGCAATCTCCTTTTGGATGCGAGTAGGTGTCTGTCAGTGGTATCGAGTAGTCAAATATTTTTCTTTCTACATGACCCGCAGAGTATCACTGAATCCCCAACTCGATAGCCATTGTGTCCCTTGTTTCCACGAGCCTTTCCAACCATAATTCTATTAAAGAATTGTTTCGCACCACAACAAATGTAAAAGGGTGAATCCATGAAGATGTGCAACACTTTTTTGCCAAAAGTTATGGTGAAAATTTATTTTTTTACTCATTTATTAAATCAAAGCCCTCACAACTCATATATGCCTTGTGAATTTGGACATGCAACAAAAAAACAAATTGTAGGGAATTATGTTGTCTTTCCAATTACATTTTTTTAAATAATAATATCATTTAATATGTCAAAATTGTATTTAATGAAATGTTTGTTCTTGTAAATTTCAGGAAAAGTTAACAGGTGGTTTGTGTGCACGTAAATTAACTTAGTGATAACCATCACTATGAAGTTCATCACCTAAGGAGCATCCCAAAATAGGATTTAGGCCTGGGAAAAAGGCCAATAAAATTAAATTTGTAGAAAAGGGGGTTAAAAGCCTGTTTTTCAAGCCCTCAATCGAGCTAATAGCTCGATTGAGGTCTTAAAAAACCTTGATCGAGGTTTTGAGCACATTTTTAAATAGATCAATCAAGGGTTTAGCTGTGGTTAAACTAAAATCTCAATTGAGCTAATAACTCGATTGATCTACTTTTTACTTTTTATAGTCTTCTCGTAGACTTTTATTTATTTTTTACTAATGACAATAGCTCAGTGGAGTTATTTGAAAAATCTCGATTGAGGTCTTAACAAAAGCTCAATCAAGCTCGTTTTTTTCCATACTCACACCCTCTGCTTTCCAAAAAGTGTTACCCGTCTTCATGGGAACACCCACACCCAGAAGTGCGGCAGGGTAATCCTATAATTCTCTACTTTCTCGCCACTCGGATCTAGGATTAGTGGAGTATAGAGTGGAACCTTACCCCTAAAGCCACCATGTTGAGTTCCAGGTCTTGTCTTGCTTAAAAGAATTGTAATTTCCATCTAGACGACATCTCCTTAGTGCACCTTTGACTGTTATGGTCAGACCAAAGCTTCGATTTATCAATTTCCACATAAGAAGTAGAGCAGGACTGCTCTTTCCTGTCAAGCACTCTATTTGCAGATAATTAAATATCAAACACACAGAGCGTATGAGATTTATTGTCAACCCGAGAAAGTCTTTTTATTTCAAAGGACAAGTGCACAATATATGCTTAAACACAAAACCATTAGAAGTAAATACTTTTATCTTCTATCATCCATATTCATCCCAAGAATCTATGCAATCCCAATTGCCTTCTAACTGCTATACTACAATTCTTTTCTATTATGCATCAAGCAGAAATGGTATCAGATCTAATCAACGATTGCAAGAAGGAAACCTCATTCGCATTCTAAAATAATCAACTGTCTAATCTAATCAAGCTGGGAATCATAAAGCATGACCTGAACATTACTCTAGAACTTTGATCAAAGAGATTGAAGCAACTGTTCTAAGAAACTGAATTACAAAATATAAACCAATCAACACATAACAGGAAAGCTAAATTGTAAGAGCTCCTGGGATTACGTCTCAGCTGTAGGATGAACACGGCAGTGTGAACAGAAATTGAAATGTGTAAAACAAACCTGACTCAGTCGACTGTTATTCGATACCATTCACCAATCTTACAGAAATATAATCGTTACTAAGAAATCCACACAATAAATATTGCTGCTGCGTACAAAAGAAAGACAAAGCATCACACAACAAGAAAGACGAAATCCTAGATTAACGCAGCAATCTCTGTGGAAGACGGGCCCAGTCTTCACACAGAGACGCTGGTTGAACAACACTCTCTTTAACTCAGAAGTAACTCCTTATATTAACAGAAGAATGAGTACACAGTTTTGGCTTGGCTGCTAACACAAGATAAATTAATTGTTTGCTGTCCAACCCCTCAGTCGAGGCAATTCCCCATATTTATACATACAATTTGCAACATCTAAACCTATAATTGGGCAGCCATGAAGATCTCTGATCTTCAGGCGCCCTAAATAATCTAGCTGTTACAATGCGTGGCAGAACTAAAATATCCAAATATGAGAGAAGTATTAATTGTCCCAAGAGTGACGGTCCTTCCAGCTCACAGCTGGATTCGAGCAGCGACATACTTAAGATAGTTCTTCTGTTACAGATTCCCTGCCACGCCTGTGCCTTGATTGCCGATTTGAGCCCCAAGGAACCTTCCACAAGCGATGAACGTTCCTTCATGACTTGTTCAGCTCCGATCTTCTTGCAGTCTATTGTCTTACTATCTTCATAAATCGCATCATGTTAGCACAGATTAAGAGATGCACAGCTTTAATCATCACAATCATAAGTATTAATACAATAAAACAATAATCGGCCATACCTTGGTAATTTGGGGAATAGATAAAGACAATAAGTCGAATTGCCAAGGTAATTGGTGTAAGAAAAGGTAAGGGAAGATGATAAATGATGGTCAAAAGGGGCCAATTCTGGGCTCAACATTTCCCACTATAAACTCGGCCATCATCATTCTTAACTCCACAAAGGGCCATTAACTAGTGCACATCCTTCACCAATGTGCGATGGGATGAGCTCATCATGTCACATTGAAACCCTATCATCACCATAACCATTCCCAAATAGCTAGCCAAATCCTCCTGCATGTGCTCTATCCCTGTCACATCATGTGAGCACTTGGTGTCTAGCTTATCTCCCAACTATTAGATCATATTGATGTTATGCAGTGATGGTGGGAGCAGACTTCCATGTCATCACACTCGAGCCCTCTCAACCCATTCTCCTCGCTCTTGCACCCGAATTAAGGGACAACACTCATGGTTACTAGTCTATTTATGTTGATATAATTTCAAGATTTCAATGTGAAGTAACACCATGTGTGTTTATTGGAGGGAATTTCTTCCTTTGTATCCTTGCAAGATAGTTTTGGATTGTTAACCAATTTTCTTATATTTAAGAAAGACAACTTTTTAATTAATGAAAAATAACTTTAAATCATACCCAAAGAATAGAAAGTCAAAGTTCGAAAATAATTTGTTAATGCACTAAAATGCAAATGTAATGAAAGTCAAAGTTATTCTTACATAGTTAAAGGGAAATGCAAGGGAAAGCAATGGTCACATGGTGGAGGAGTATTTATGGTTGTGTGCGCTTGTGTACGTATTACTATAAATTATGTGCACTTGAATGCTTATTATATGTCAAATATTATGTCCCTGCTCAGCATGGGACATATAACAATTGCCTTTTTTCATTATTTGCATGCCAAGGAACTTAGGATAGGAATATAGTTTTTGAAACTTTTTATTAATCCTATTTTTAAAATAATAATATTATTGAAATGTGAATGTTTAATGAAAAGTTCATTTTTAAATTGTTTTTTTTCTTATTGGGTTTATTTGCATTGACATTTTCCCTTGAGCTTCAAATCCCGGGACGTGGCGGTGGGCGGGTGACATGTGGCTTTAATGTGTTTAGTTGTGATAATGTGGTTTTAATGTGTTTTCATGCCCATTCGATTTGGTGTTAAGCCCTGGGTTTTAATGTGTTTGGTGTTTGCGGGCTGGTGTCATGGTTGTCACGGACTGTGTTTTTATTATGTCTGCGTTTAAGTCAATCGATTGTGGGTATAATGCAACGTTCATACATTCTCCTAGGTATGGATTTTGGAAGGCTGGTGTTAATGCAGTGAGGGTTTGGCATTTTATGTGGGTGGGATGGCCAGTCCTATGCACCATTTCATTTGTTTTTTGGTGTTGTTGGTGTATTCTATCTACCATTTCTCTCCGAAGCAAGGATATTGCAACATTTTGGGTGTTATTATGTCAGTTCTCTGTGTTATTTGGTTAGTCTTTTCAGTGGAGTTAGGGTATTCTTGGTTCCATTTGTGTTTGGGGTAGTGAGGTTGGAGGTTTTCAGGTGTTGATTGGGTGTTGTGGCTTGGCCTCTAGGCTATTTGCTTCACTCTTTCAGTGGATTTAATGCATATTTCTTTGCATTTGACTTGGGAACAATCATATTCAAGGTTAAAAAAATTCCCCGTGTACTTATTGTTTTCCTCTGTTTATGTTCCGTGGTTTTCAGGTTTTGACCCTTCTTCTTATTTGTTGGTTGCAGGGTTGTGTTTTATGTTCGTGTTGGCTTGTTGTTCAAGGTGGGCTCTTACTTTGACTCATATGTATTGCTTCTTGGACATAGGTATGTTGTTGGGTATAGGTGCACAAAATTGTGGTAATTGGTTTGTTGGGGTGAAATTGTGGTGCGTGTTGGTCGTTGCATGCTAGGCCGTGGTGTTTTGTTGTATTTTAGATGTGTGTTCTTTGTTTAGCGTTTCTTCTAGTTATACCATTTTCATTAAGTTGTAATTGATTTCCGAAATTGGCAGCAAAATCCTTGGTTGCTTTTAGCACTGACCTATATGCCTTCGACCAAGTGGTCCACATTGACCCAACCTGGTTTCCAAGCTTTGTAAAAAGCAATGGGCATGGACTTTTAATGAATTGAATGAACAATGTAGGAATGTTTGTAAGCATATTGGTAGATTATGTTTCTATTGTGATTTTTCGGTCGATGTTAGCATGTATTTATATATGGTTTGAATGGGGAGTGAATTTGGGTGCATAGAGATTCTATCATTTCCATTGGAGTTGCTTTGCTTGTGTCATTTGAATGTTGCTTCGATGCTTTGTTCTGGATGCTGCAATTGTACAGTTTTGTCATATGGAAAAAGAGAGAGAGAGAGAGAGTCTAGTTATATCTGTGTGCTCATGTTTGCTTTGTTTTTAAATGTAAGGTTATTCCTTACAAGGTCGTTATGTCCCTGCATAACATGGGACATATAACGATTTCCTTTTTCCATTATTTGCATGCCCGAAAACTTAGGATAGGAATACAGTTTTTGAATTTGTTTATTAATCCTATTTTTATAAATAATATAATTATTGAAATGTGATTGGTTATTATAAATATTTAATGAAAACTTTGTTTTTAAATTGTTTTTTTTTCTTATTGGGTCCATCCACGCCGACGTTTTCCCTCAGGATTCGAAGCCTAGGACATGGAAACATGCGAGTGACATGTGGTTTTAATGTGTTTAGTCGTGACAATGTGGTTTTAATGTGTTTTACTGCCTATTCAATATGGTGTCAAGCCCTAGGTTTTAATGTGTTTTACTGCCTATTCAATATGGTGTCAAGCCCTAGGTTTTAATGTGTTTGGTGTTTGCAAGTTAGTGTCATGGTTGTCACAAACTATGCTTTTATTATGTCTGCGTTTAATTCGATGGATTGTGGGTATAATGCAATGTTTGAACGCTCTCTTGGGTATGAATTTTGGAATGGTGTTAATGCGGTGAGGGTTTGGCATTTTATGTGGGTGATGTGGTTGGTCTTGTGCTCCATTTCCTTTGGTTTTTTGGTGGTGTTGGTGTATTCTCACTACCATTTCTCTTTAGAGCGGGGATATTGCAGTGCTTTGGGTGTTATTCTATCAGTCCTTTGTGCCATTTGGTTAGTCTTTTCGGTGGAGTTAGGGTATTCTTGGTTCAATTTTTGTTTGGGGTGGTGAGGTTGGATGTTTTCAGGTGTTGATTGGGTGTGGTGGCTTGGACTCTAGGCTATTTGCTTCGCTCTTTCTATGAATTTAACGCATTTGTCGTTTCATTTTCCTTGAGAACAGTCAAATTCGAGGTTAAAAAAATTTCCCCTTGGGATTATTATATTCCTTTGTTTATGTTTTGTGGTTCTCAAGTTTTAACCCTTCTTCATGTTTATTGGTTGCATGGTTGTGTTTTTTTGTTCCTTATGGCTTGTTGCTTGAGGTGGGCTCTTGCATTGATTCCTCCGTCTTGCTTCTTGGATGCAGGTATGTTGTTGGGTCCAGGTGCACGGAATTGTGGTAATTGGTCACTAGTAATTTGGTTTGTTGGGGTGAAATTGCAGTGCATGTTGGCCGTTGGATGCTAGGCCGTGGTATTCTGTTTTATTTTAGATGTGTGTTCCCTGTTTAGGGTTTCTTCTAGTTATAGCATTTTATTTAAGCTATAATTCATTTATGAAATTGGAAGCAAAATCCTTGGTTGCTTTTAGCACTAGCATGTATGCCTTCGACCAAGTGGTTTGCGTTGACCTAACCTAGTTTTCAATCTTTGTAAAAAACAATGGGCATAGAGTTTTAATGAATCGAATGAACAATGTAGGAACGTTAAGCAGATTGGCATATTTTGTTGTTGTTGTGATTTTTCGGTGGGTGTTAGCATGTATTTAGATATGGTTCAAATGTGGACTAAATTTGGGTGCGTAGAGATTATGTCATTGCCATTAGTGTTGCTTTGCTTGTGATTTCTAAATTTTTCTTCGATGCTTTGTCTTGGATGTTGCAATTATACAGTTTTGTCATATGGAAAAAATGAGAGTCTAGTTATATATTGTTTTGCTCATGTTTCCTTTGTTTTTAAATGTAAGGCTATTCACTAGGAGGTTGTTATGTCCCTGTCTAGCATGGGACATATAGCAATTGAATTTTTCCATTATTTGCATGCCTAGGAACTTAGGATAGGAATATCGTTTTTGAAATTTTTTATTAATCCTATTTTATAAATAATAATATTATTGAAATGTGATTGGTTGCTATAAATTTTTAAGGAAAAGTTTTTTTTTTTTTTTTTCTTATTAGGTCTGTTTGCACTGACATTTTCCCTCTAGCTTCAGAGCCTAGGGCGTGGTAGAGGGTGGGTGACATGTGGTTTTAATGCGTTTAACCGTGAAAATGTGTTTTTAATGTGTTTTCATTCCCATTCAATATGGTGTCAATCCCTAGGTCTTAATGCATTTGGTGTTTGCAAGCTAGTGTCATGGTTGTCACGAATTGTGCTTTTATTATGTCTATGTTTAATTCGATGGATTTTGGGTATAATGCAATGTTTAGACGCTCTCTTGGGTACATATTTTGGAAGGTTGGTGTTAATGCAATGAGGGTTTGGCATTTTATGTGGGTGTAGTGGTTGGTCATGTTCTCCATTTTATTTGTTTACTCAGTGGTGTTGGTGTATTCTCACTGCCATTTCTCTCCAGAGCGGGGATATTGCAGCATTTTGGGTGTTATTATGACAGTCCTTTGTGCCATTTGGTTAGTCTTTTCAATGGATTCAAGGTATCCTTGGTTCCATTTCTATCTAAGGCGGTGAGGTTGGAGGGTTTTGGGTATTGATTGGGTGTGGTGGCTCGGCCTCTAGGCTATTTGATTCACTCTTTCGATGGATTTAACAAATTCGTTGTTGAATTTTCCTTGGGAACAATCAGATCTGAGGTAAAAAAATCCCCATAGGATTATTGTTTTCCTCTATTTATGTTTCGTTGTTTTCAGGTTTTAACCCTTCTTCCTATTTGTTGGTTGCAGGGTTGTGTTTTCTATTCGTGCTTTCTTGTTGCTTGAGGTGTGCTCTTGCTTTAATGCCTTGCTTCTTGGATGCAGGTATGTTGTTGGGTCCAACATGGAATTGTGGTAATTAAGCACTGGTAATTGGTTTATTGGGGTGAAATTGTGGTGTGTGTTGGCCACTGGATGCTAGGGCATGGAATTCTATTGTATTTTAGATGTGTGTTCCTTGTTTAGGGTTTCTTCCAAGTATAACATTTTTGTTAAGTTGTAATTGATTTCTGAAATTGGGAGCAAAATCCTTGGTTTCTTTTAGCACTGGCTTGTATGCCTTGACCAAGTGGTCTATGTTGACCCAACCCAGTTTCCAATATTTGTAAAAAACAATGGGCATTTAGTTTTAATGAATCGAATGAACAATGCAGGAATGTTTGTAAGCAGATTGAGAGATTTTGTTGATGTTGTGATTTTCCTGTGGGTGTTAGTATGTATTTAGATATGGTTCGAATGTGGACTGAATTTGGGTGCATAGATATTTTGTCATCACCATTAGCATTGCTTTGCTTGTGTCATTTGAATTTTTCTTCGATGCTTTGTCCTAGATGCTGCAATTGTACAGTTTTCTCTTATGTAAGAAAAATGAGGGTCTAGTTATATATTCGTGTGCTCATGTTTGCTTTGTTTTTAAATGTAAGGATACTCCTTAGGAGGAATCCAATACAATGATAGGAAACAAGTGTGAATTTGTTTTCATTCCATTTCCTTTTCTCTCGTTATTTTTTGTTTAGGAAACAAACTGCTTTAGAGCTAAACAAGGTAAGAGTCAAACCTTGAGGCTACCAACAGTGTTAGGGCTACTTTTTTTTCTATAGTTTTTGGCCTGAAATGGATTCAAAGAGTCTTATTATTAGACCATGGCCCAAATAATCTCCAAAAATTTGTAATGGACAATTGACATAGAGTTTAAGTAAAATGATTTGTTGTGTTGTGCAATGTGGGGCAATTTTCCATTAACATTTCAGCACTCCTAGCAAGGTTTTTGGTTATAATTGGTGTTGATTTTCATTTAGATATGATTCGATGGTGGATTGGATTTAGGGGTGTGGAGATTTGGTGATTTCTATTGTGTTTCCCCCCCCTTAATATATTATAATGTTATGGGGAATTATGAACAAATAAATAGTTTTGCTTTGCTACAAACAAGGAGTGTTACTTTGTTGTTTATAGTCTCTCTCTCTCTCTCTCTCTCTCTCTCTCTCTCTCTCTCTCTCTCTCTCTATATATATATATATATATATATATATATATATATATATATAGATATATATATATATTTATTTATATATATATATATGTGTGTGTGTGTGTGTTTGCAAGCAGATCTAATTATGCGAAACATTTATTTTGGTTCTGTTGTGCAATGTAGGGTGATTTTTTTCAATCTGTATGAAATATTGGTTGCTAGATTGACATTCTAGTTATGGCTTTAAAGTTTACCTCTGATGTTGTTTCCTAGATGTTGGAAGTGTGCATGAACTATAGTAGCCTCTTTCTAGTACATAGTTCATGGAATATAATTCAGAGCCTAATCATATTTGAGTATGAATTTTTTTTATCTTTGTGGTAAAAGTTTTCTAGATTTGCTTCAAGGTTTTTTTCTTACTTCTCAAATGCATTATTTCATTGATCATGGAAACGTTATTCCTTTGGACTTCTTTGTTTTGTCGAAATGCAGTAATCATAGGGAGTTTTGTCCCTCTTGGAATGTAACTTTCCACTATTTTCCTCATGTTCAAGTAAGGCTTTCTTTTATGAAAATCCCATTTAAAAGAATGTAGAAATGTTTGCTAGCAAAGCTAGGTATGCCAAAGCCTCCTTTTGGTTGTGTTGTGCAATGTAGGGTGATTTTTATTGATTTGTATGAAATACTTGCTGCAACATTCATATTTTGGTTGTGGTTATAAATTTTCCCTCTAATGTTATTTCCTAGAGTTTGGAAGTGCACAAGATTTGTGCTAGCCTCCTGCTGATGGGAAAATCATGGAAGATAGCTTAGAGCCTAATAACATTTGAATATGGATTTGATTATCTTTGTAGGAGAAATTTTTGGGCTTTGCTTCATATTTTTTTTGTTGCTTCTCAAATGCATTATTGCTTTGATCATGGGAGATTTTATGCCTTTGGTATTTTTTTGTTATGTTGAAATGCATTGAACATAGGGGGTTTTGGCCATCTAAAAGAATGCCATCTCAGAATGCAACTTTCCATTTTTTTTATGCTCGATTAGGGCTTGTTTTTATGAATAGGCCATTTAAAAGAATGTTTGCTTGCAAAATTGGATGCTTAAACTAGTGTTTTTAGGGTTAGTTTGGGTTGTATGATCCAAATGAATGCAGTTAGTTGTTCTATGATCTAAAAGTTTCTTTTTCTTAGTCGGCATAACGTATAAACGCATTTGCATTATCAAAGATAGTGTAGCTAACCCAAGGATATTCAAAGTAGGTACCTATAAGCTATGAAATAGCCAATTTTTTACCAACAATACTAGCAACTATTGGTTGAGATAACCGCTTGGACTAATATGTGTGTGCAGATGTTTGCTCATTTGCGTTTCAATGAAAAAAGGTATGGATTTAAAAAAAATAGAGACAACCGATAGATAAAATGTATTCCTTTTTTTTCATTGACAAAAAATATAGTTGTGTAGCATGAGAAATAAAGCGATTGCCAATTTTTCATTGGTTGCATGGCCAGGAACCCAGGATGGAGTATAGTTTTGGAACTTTACTAAATGTAGTACTACTAAAAAAAATACAAAAAAAATTGCAACTTGATTGGGTGTTGTTAATGTTTTATAAAAAAATTATATCTTAGTTGTTTATTTGTTAAGCTTTGGTTTATGGTTTATGTCGGCTGGGCTACTATTTAAAGAGTTGTTGGATTGGTATTTCTATCAAGTCTTAATAAGAGGCTCATAGTTCATTGCAACTTGTTTAACCTTCACTAGAGTAGATGGGACTTTCAATGGATCGTCGTGTTGATCATTATGCAAAATAATACTTGGAACAAGCTCTAAAAACATAGCATTATGTACATTTTCTTTTAACATTGGGAAGGTCTTAATCTATAATATAAATTGTGATAGTTCCCCCAAATAATGAAATTGATGAGAGTTAATTCTCAAACTCAGTAGATAAACCTTGTTTGGATCACAATCCAACATGTGATTCTTACCAAAAACTAAGTTTGCATGTATATTATGAACTGTATTTTGATCTATGAACTCTCCCCTCATGTTGAGTGTGGCTTAATAAAATGAATCAGTCAAAAGGGCCACTACCATTATATCAATAACCTTAGTGTCTTGTGGCTTATGTTCTATTATTAATGTATATGGCTGCCCCATCTTTATATCATATGCATTGGCCACCTCTAGTGCAATCTTCTTGTGCTCTTGAGTTATTGACTTGCCTAACAGAGCTTATTCTCTAGTGGATGTACCTTCCCTGTGATATAATCAAATGGGTAGTGCTTCTGTCTTTTTGTGTGGTTTCAAGGAGATATCTCCAAGAGGAGAGCACACAGCCAAAGAGTTGGCTTCTTTCATTACCATTTCAAATTATAAATTTTGTTATGTTTCTATTAATTGAGAGCACCATTCTTTCTGGAGCATATCTTTAAACATGGACATGCTTTGCACATAATCGACTTTGGAAGGGTAGAACCTCATAATAAATAATCAATAGTCTTTTATTTGTCGAATATATTTGAAGTCGATTGTATAATATACTTTTCAAAAGCACATTTTCCATGTAGGTTTTGGAATTTGATACCGACATGTAGGACAAGCAATAGCTAAGATATTTGTTAGCTTGTATATACAAGCATTTATGCTCTAACTATTCGGAAGGAAAGGTTGTGATTGTTGTTGCTATAGACTTAAGCAAAAAAATAAAGAAGAAAACAAGGAGGTGAGAGCCCAATAAAGTGGTAAATGTAAAGCAACATATAGTTGGCATTGTGATATGTTATCCAACTGCTAAAGCAAATATTGGCTAATTGTTGTGTTAGGATAAAAGGTTTGGTGTCCTCAACTATATTGTGGTATGTTGCTAGAATTAAAATTGTCGCTAAATAGTTAGTATATTAGCCTAAAAAGTTTGATATGTTTAAACCGTTTTGGTGGTTTCTTGTGATATTTAAAACCAATGTAAAAAATTTGCATCTTTAATGCGAAATTTGTTTGTCGTTCCAAGTTAAGCATTATCATTGGGTGGATCTTTTATGTGGCTTCCATGATGCCTTTTAGAGTTATTGATACTTGTCCAATTTCTTTTACAAAACATGTTTACAATTGCTAAGTCCAACATTAACTAATTAGTATGTTAGCCTAAATATTTTGGTGTCTTTCAACTATGTCATGGTCTGCTTCCATGATTGAAACTATCATTTAATGATTAGTATGTTGGCATAAACGGTTTGATGTCTTTGAACTACTTTTCCTGATTTTTTCTTTGTCATAATTTCTTTCATATTCTAGACTTTGCAAAGGTTGTTTACCTATAATAATTTTCTAGGTCTTAGGCAGGAATATTATCTTTGGTATAGCTGATGTGTTACAAATGAAATAATTAAGAGAATACCGCGTTAATACTTACCATTGGATGGACCTTGTTTATGGCTTCCAAAGTAGATTTTAGAATTATGAAGACTTGTCAAGTCTCTTTTGCAAAATTATAATATCTTGTTAAATCTATAGTTGTTCTCTGGTTGTGTGCTCATTCTTTTAACGGTAACCATTCTTTTCCCTTTTTTAACTTTTCCTTGGTAATAATTGCTTCTTTTGCATGGGATAGTATTTTGTAAATGAGAATTGCATAGTCTCATATTTCAAACATGTTCATGATGGTATTTTGCAAAATTCTAATGGATGTGCAATGCAAAAGTTAATTTGTCCAGTCCTAGGCTTAAGGAGCTTGCAACTTCACATGCGGTAGTGGCCTTGATGATAGAGTCATCTTGCCTTTCTTAGTAATTTTGGTTTCTTTGCAAATGCATTATTGTATTCATTATGAGAAAATTTGGCCATGTGGTATTTTAGCCATGTTCAAATGCACTTAACATAGGGAATTTGTTATCTTCTTGGAAATATATAATTGTACTGATAAACAACCTATTTGATGGGTGAAGTAAACATTTCAATTGGTTTTTTTTACATGTTCTAATGCTCTGGAAAATGGTTTCTTCAAAATGGTATTCTACTAAACTAGAACTACCAATGTCTTTGGTAAGAATACAAGCATTTTTCACAGTTGATTACATTGATTAGAGAATACTATCTCTCTCACAGAAGCTAGGAAAATTGGTTATTGTTTTGAGTGGCTTATCCAACTATTGTTGCTTGTCTCCTTAACAGTCTTGAGCTTAAGGAGCTTATGTGCAGCAATAGCCTTTATAATAGAAACTTTTTTTCTTGCTGTCATAATTTTGGTTTTCCTTTAAACACATTATTGCATTTATGATGCAAGACTTTAGCCCTTTGGAATTTTAAAAGACCCTTATCTGATTTAGAATTAGATTTGTTTTCCTATTGTTTAGTATGTTGAAGTTTCTATTATTGTTATTGTAATAATAAAACCCCCCATTTATTATAGAAGTCTGCAAATTGTTTGAAACTAGTAATATTCTTGCTACTATGCTTACTAGAATATGTAGCAATTTCTCTGATAGCCTTTTCAGATTCCAATCAATATTTATCTAGACTAGTTATCCTTTTGTTAATTATTTCTATTTGAATATCAAAGTAGTGATGCATAGGTTTTGATTAGCTATATTTTTCCCAAAACATCTTCTATTGTGAATACACAAACAATTTCCTAGTTTTGTGCTTCTTCCAAACTGTGATAATAGTTTCCCTTCTGCTTGTTAGCCATTGGGAAACCAGACTTGGTTTTAAATCCAATAGCAAGTGCCTAGGTAGTAGGTATAGTCTCCCATTATTTCCAGTGAAGTACTATTGCAGAAAGTGCACAAGATTTATTCTTTTTTTCTTACCAATTAGTTAATCTGGCTTGCCTTGTATTATTATCTTTGCATCTCCACTTCTCTCCTTGGTCTAGAACATTGTAATGTCTAAAAAAAACTTGTAATTTATGCGACAGGTGCAAGTAATTGGACTAGTTTGTGAATTTATTTCTTCGATACTTTGCATATTCTAGAATGGTCTCCATTGGTGCAGATCCTGGAACTACTGATAGAGCCTTTTCTTTAGAGAGAACCAGTTGTTTTTTCCTATTTATCCCAACTGCATAAGGAATTGATTTCATATTAGCAAGTTCCCATTTGATACACTTGCAACACTTTTACCATGAACCAGGAAATTGTTTATTTGATGCTCTAGTCCTGTTGTTGCATTTCCGCTATACATATCTAGAAATAAGGGAATGGGTTTTGAATCATTTGTGTGCTTCATTGGAAGCCAAGGATGTTGCATCTCTTCAATCAATGCGAATAGACTTGGCTATTAATTGCCTCTTTGATTTGCACCATGTAACACATGTGGATGTATCTCGATCAAATGTTGATGTCTGCATCGCATCCAACTAAGAATAATGAACAAGGGATGCAGGTTGATATTTTTCTGCATCAAATGGTTTTCTAGATGGATTAATGTTATAGTCTCTATTTGGTCATTGACAAAGAGAAGAAAATATCTCTCCTTCAGCGGTTCAAATATAGAATACTACTATAATATTTTGTTTCATGATGAAACACCATCATTTGTCCACTTTGAACCATTAATTCAGTATGTAGGCATAAACTATGTAATAAATGTTCCTTTGCAAATTACAAACAGCCTATGCTATAAGGAATGCCCAAGAAGTGCAATAGAAATAGCATCTATTGAACACACACTTTTTCAACAAGGATTGTACATTGCTAATTTAGTGACTGGTGATTGCCATGATTCACTATTTCAATCTGTTTGCAATTTAGTTCCATTGTTTGATTTGCAAACATTGCGACAAGTAGTGGCACAAACATTCTACAATCACTTCATTGCAAATGACATGCATGTATTCAATTGCATTAACAAATATATTACTCAATTCACAATCAGGAAAAAAATTCTTGTCTCTAACTAGGAGGGATATGTCATAAATTTGTCCAAGCCATATCAACAAGGAAAGATAGAAGGAAATGAACTTGAGATACACTGGTAATGTGAATTATTAGGTGTTAACATATTTGTTTGGAAGATAAATATGAAAAAAAAATTCCAAATGTTTCTATTCAACACATAGTTCTTCCCGGGTTTTATACCTAATGTGTGATACTTTGAACCCAAAGCATTTGCATTTTCAGCCATTGCTACAGCGGGAGAATTTTCATACTCCTTCTAATATGCCACTTGCAATTGCAAACTCTTAAACATTGACCAAATTAGATGGCGAAAACATGGAATTGGTTGACATTCATCAAGGAAGTGGAAAACAAAATGGGGAAAACTGGGTGAATTCTTATGCAAACAAAAAACAAAGACCGCATCAACTAAAGATAGAGATATGTAAGCAAGGAAAACTTCTACGACAACAACAAAATGCCTATAATAAAGGAGTCAAAGCAATAGATACTTACTTGTAGGAAACTCAAGACACGCCGACACATCCATGCTCAATATGTGAGACTTTGCAATTCCAAAAATATATACATACTATCAAGAATGAAACTATCTTGACACTTGATGATTCTAGAAGCGGTTGATGGGGAAAATTCATTCAACCTGGTTACCAGGTTTGTGCATATTGCAACCGGTCATTGTGCAATTAACAATTGCCTAAATATATAGCTCCTTTGCACGTTCATCGTAATATTAAAATACGTTCCGTTAAAGGTTTGATGCCATTAGAAGAATTGTTAGTCTCACCAAGAATGGCCTTTGCACAAATAAGGAAACTTGGGTACAAAAGAGCACAACTTGGATTGAATGGAACAATTATTAACATTCTTGTAGATTTAAATAAAATTCAACAATCATTGCCTCAGAATTTGGAAGACTCAATGAAAATTATTAACATTCTTGCAGATTTAGATAAAATTCAACAAGCATTGCCTCAGAATTTGGAAGACTCAATGACAATTGTACTCATGTTAAAATGAAAGCTAGAATACAAAACTGCATACTTGTTTGGAAATGTGCGACCAAAGAATGTCACGGATGCTTTGAATGACTTGTGCAAAACAATACTATATCAAAATGAAGGCATAGTCATCAATGCTAATTGGGAAGAGAATTTAACCAATGCATTGGACATGGGTCCACGAATACTACAAACATAGAAATAGATGAAACTATTTAGGAAGAAAAATAAATGGAACAAGTCTTTGAATCGGTCTTACGTCGATATGGATAGACTCACATAATAGATGACCTAGATAACAACATATTGAAAATTGTACCTCCATAAGCATTTAAAACACTATCTATCTTCTAAGACAAGTTTTCAGAAGAACTAAATTTCCCTGCAGTTTTCTATGGATTTAGTCGACCTGAAGACATTTTGAGATTTTCATATAAAAAAAACACATTGGGAAATTACACATATAACCAATGAATTTGAATCACATAAAACAAATATTTTCTTTAAAACAATATGAATTCTGATTAAACAAGTTTCAAGCACTACTTGGATATCAATTCGCAAAGGAGAGCTAAAAGGAAAAAAATTGCTAGCAAAAGATGTGAAAAAAAAGAAAGAATCTTGAACAAATTCAGAAATCACCCGTTGCATATCGGCCTTTGAAATAAATACTAACCTCACTCAAGACTATTTTGAAAACATGAAGAAATATGTTTTTTCTATGATACGTCAAATTAGCCCACACATTTTTTTTAACCTTGGCAAATGCTGAACATCGTTGGGCTCCACTCTGCAATGTATTGCAACAAATTGAAAACCAACAACCAACAAAGCATACTCACAACATTTCAAAACAAAACATGGATTCATTGATTAGGAAATACCTTGTAATATGTATTTATTACTATAAACATAGATTAAATGCCTTTATATCCTTGATATTGAACAATAATGATTTCTTTGGCAAAGTTGAAGACTACTTCTCTACAACATAATTCTAGCATAGAGGCAATGAGCATGAGCATGGACTACTTTGGATTAAAAATGCATCGATGTATGGTCAAAGTTCTGATGACGATATTATTGCATTTTTCGATCAATATATATCTACTGATTTTCCATTGATTGATGAGGATTTCATTAAGGCTCAAACCCATCACGACACCAAAACATGCAACCAAAAAAAACGCGCATCTAATTGTAGATTCAAGTTCTCTTTTCCTCCATTGGATGAAACCTTGATTTGCATCCTCTAGAACAAGAAACAAACGAAATGCTTAGAAAGGATAAAAACATATTCTCGATCTTGGAACTGAAAAAATATCCAAAGGACATGTATTTCAAACGATTTCTAGCAGAGCTAAGCATTACTAGAGAAGAATACATATTACTGATACGTTCTTTCCTTACACGTCCTATTCTTTTGCTAAAAATGAATCCATCAGATATATGGGTAAATGCATTTGCAAAAAATGTGTCAAAACTTTGGCAACTGAATACAGATACACAGTTCATATTAGATGCATACCCCGCAGCAACTTACTGTAGCTCATATATAACAAAAATGGATAGAACCATAACCACTGCATTTAAAAAAATCAGAGGCAAATGTCTTTCCGAAAACGACAAAAGAATAGAAACAATCCACAAGCTTGGTATTGCATTGTTAAATATGCAACAACTGTCTACACGGAAATCAATCCACATTGTCCTTTCACTTCCTCTTCATTCAGATTCAAGAAAAACATTCTTTATTAACACTGCATCAGAAGAAAAATGCACATATGTGCTAAAAATACCAATACTATTGCAACAAGAACCAAATGATTCTAAAAACATTCTATGTTCTTCAATTATAGAGAAATACAAATATCAGTAAACTGAAATTGAACATTTGTGCTTAGCAGAGTATGTTGCTTATTACTCATGGACTAATACTATTATGAAAACGAGAAAACTCCCATTTGTTATACGATACAATAAAGAGAAAGATCCAGAAAATTTCTACCTAGAGAAATTTTTTCTATATGTTCCACGTGGAGAAAGTGAAGTATCATTATTAGCAAACCATCAAACATGGCTTCAAGCATATATGTGTCATATGGACAAAATAGACTTTGTTGAATCAAAATTTGTGGCCAATATAGTAGAAATATAAGGCAATGTTGACAAGGCTATTGAAACAATCAATAATAAGTCTGAACAAATGTTTGTCCCTTCAAATACTCTAGGTAAACAATATACTAATATTTAACTTCAAAAGCGTGACATTGAGCATGACCTTCTTCATATGCCCCAGTACCAACATATAGGGAAAAATGCTATGAGCGAATACATAAAAAAAAACATATGTTATAAGCATTAAAGAATACTATGCCATTAGAAGAAGCCTTAATCCGGAACAAGTTACAATCAATAACAAAAGAAATTATACTTGGAAAATAAATGATCCATCTATACCTATGCATATTTTCTTAATTGGAGGAGCAAATACATGGAAAGCTTATGCCGCACTTGTTATTTACATTGGCTTGCTACACTTTCATAACAAAGACATTCATAGTGATCCACTAAAGAAGTGAGGGTATGATGCTCACATTTACAGGAAAAGTTACTTTCAATGTACATGGCATCATAGTTCACTTTTCTTTGCATCTTCCACTAAACATTGCAAGTTTTCTCCCGCTAAGTTTGAATCCGTTGGATTCACTAACCAAAGAATACCAACAATTGTGCATACTGCTAATAGGGGAAGCATCACTCATTGGTGCACGAATGCTATACAACATAGACAAAAGGCTACGGGAAATTATGCACACACTAACATTTCCATTTGGAAATCTAGATGTTATATTTTGCAGTGATTTGTGCCAAGCACAACCCATACAAGACTCTTGTATTTTTGAACAACCAAGTTTGCGCTAAGAAAAAATTCCTTATATCTTTTGGGTAGAAAATGTTAAGTTCTTTGAGTTGTAAAAAGTATTGCGACAAACAGATACAAAATTTGTATCTATTTTAAATAGAATAAGAACTTGTACTCAAACAAAAGATGATATTTGTTTTCCTTAATCAAGTTTTCCATAGACCAGTGCCACAAGATCCTACATTTCCTTACATGTTTTATATGGACAAAGATGTTGAATAACATAATAAAAAAATGTTGTGCGATGTTCAAACAACTACATATGATGGGTGAGGGCGTCCCCCCCCCCCCCCTCAAACTGAAAACTTTTGCTACCCTTGGGAATATTTCCAATAAGGAGGAAGTAGGGAGAAAGGATCAAGTGATTTTCCAAATAAAAATCCATAATATTCAATGAACTATGATTAAATAAAGGAAAAAGAAACATGCATGCACCTACCTATAACATCCATGATATCTATAGTGGCATCTGAGAGACACAATATCTAATGTGCTCCACAATTATGTAAAAACATTGCAAGAAATAACAATGTGAAATTTGGAGCTTGTAGCATGATGAACTATAAATTGAGATCTGGAGCTAAGATCGTGTAGCATGAAGAGATGTGGAATAGGCTTCTGTTTTAGCAATGAATCTCGGAAATCCTTATTTAAATATAAACTTAGAATTCTTTATTTATAGAGTAACCTATATGGAATTGTTTATTTCTTACTTTACTTGCAAACATTGTCCACTAGCAAGCTAGTTTTCAAACAAGATCTGTTTGACTACACCCAAAGGGTTTTCACAATTAGAAATTGTATTCCCAAGGAATGCCTGCTAGCAAACTGGTTTTCAAGCATTCCAAAGTCTGATGGCGCTTGAGGTAGGTTTTCACCATCAAATTTTATTTGGAACTGTGGCAGAACAATGGGAGAACTTGGCATTGTAAGTGGGCCAAACTATATTTATGGTGTGGGTTAGGGGTGGGTGGGGTAGAAAGGAATGGAAGTGATAGAGTGGTGAAGGATGAAGTTGATCTGAAAGTAGTGGTTATATGAATGATATTCTAGTAAAGGTCAATGGCTTTTAGAGATAACCACATAAGCAAATGAGACTCTATAAACATCATTATGCATGCATCATTGAGCTGAGAGGAAGGAAATGGATATGCTTACCATGGTATTGGTGAATGAAGATCAACATGAGGTCTTACAAAAGTCTTATTTTGGAGCAATGGGATTGGTGATGTGGCAATAGGCTTGATTTCTCATTGGTATTTACATTGTCTTCACAACAAGTCTCCATTTGTCTCATTTTGTTTATCCATTAGAAGCTTGGATGAAAAATTCTTAATGAAAAGTATTCTTGTTGGAAGGGTTGGAACACTTTTGGAGAAAACTCGTAGGATCTTAAATGCAACCACATCATGACTTTACTAGAGTAGCAACATCAAGGTCTCCCATGAATAGCAACATCATATTTACATAGAAGTAACAGCATCAACATTGCACATGAGTATCATCATCAAGTTTGCATAAGAGTAGTATCACTCTTGTTTTAAGATACAAAAGAATGATTCCCACCCTTATTCTCAAAAATTTGGTCTAAAGAATCACGCATTGCAAATTGTCCTCCTAATCCTCCCGGGATCTGCAAAAAACAAGCACTCACCTACAATAAAACATGAGATCATGGAAGAAGAGAGGTGATTGGGCTCTCTTCATCCAATACATATGCAAAAAAATGACAAGTATTTCTTATAAAACAAATCTAAATAATATGAACAAAGTAAAATTCACTTTATACTTGTTGAGGTGTGGCGGCCACCTTAGACTACCTGACAGTATTTCGTTAATAACTTATTTGTTTCTCGTTTGATTTGAGCGACTCCAAGTCCAAATGAAAGTGGATTCATAGAGATACTTCCAGTATAAATAGGTTTTGAAAATACCATGAGATGTATGTCAGATCTGCTAAAGAACATCCTGCATGTTAGTGTTGTTTCTAAGTTCCCACCTAGACCAACTGTTACTGGACAATCTACCAAAAGAGGACTTAAGGCATGATCTCCCTAGTTCAAAGTGAATCTAGAACAAATGGGACAAAACATAACCTACTTCCCTAGTTCAAATAGAAGTGCAAACCGATAGATGTATCACTTACCTCAGATTTACAGATCCCTTTGCTCTTTGTTGATCCAATGTTCCAGCGTCATCAGATCTCAAGCTGCAAGACCCTGTTGAACACACAAAAACTCACAAATAGTAAAAGCATACATTTCATATCATTGATCTAAGCTAACAGTTAAGGAAGAAAAATCTAAACATTATCAATGAGACAACATTTATGGAAAGAGATTATATTAACTGTATAAAAGTGGGAGTTACATAGAAAGGAGAAAGATACAACGAAGCCTTACCGTTGCATCCTCCATCCAACATGTCCAAGCCAAATCTCCAAGATGGTACAAGCTTCTCACCAATATGGATTCTAACAACATAAGGATACTATAGACCTTCCCCCTTTTCCAATGGAGAGAGGGGGTGTTTATATAGGGATAAAGAGATAGGGTAGGTTGAGGATTAGGGGGATATGGTTAAGGGATCCTCCCATTAGGTTAGGAACCAAAATGCCACCTCTCCTAGAGTCTAGGGATATGTATCCACCTCAACAAACTTCTAGAAAGACCTCGAGACTCCCCAAAATATCCTTTAACTAACCCTGGCGCACCCTGGTAGAGGAGACAGAGCGCCAAAGGGGATCAGGTGCACCCTGTAGGAGGACAAAGTGTGTCAGTGGATCACCCTAGCTGACCAGAAATTGCGTCGACTCACCCCAAATGAAGGAGAAGTGCGCCAACCTACTCAAACAGGGTAACCGGGCAGGGATAACCTTCAGTTTGAATGAGTTTTATCCTAGTATGAGTTTAGGGGTCAAAGAAAAGAGTTTACACAATGGTCATGATGATGACACTAGGTCCTGATAACGACATTTGCACAATGGTCATGGCGACGACACTAGGTCATGATAACAACACTTGCAACACTTGCGACACTTGCACAAGGGTGACGACATTTTTGTGTAACATAATGCCCCCCAAAGCATGAAGCTGACGGTATAAGACAAGTGAAATTATTTGTAGTAAGAAAAGAATAATGGAAAGGACTTACTGGTTGGAAGGAGCTGCTGCAGAAATTACCTTGAGATACACAAGTCTCATACGACACAAAACATGGCTTCCGACCAATACACTACAGATCCATGGTAGTAAAGCCCGACTGAACATAATCATGGACTAGACACAAGCATAGATCCATGATGATATGGTAACATAGCCACAACCAATACAATGTGGATCTGTGTAATATGACTCAAACAATATCCATTGCACCCTGGGTACAATATGACTTCCCCAGGTTCTTCAAGCCAAACCCGCAATGATACGAATCTATCCATGTGATTACAATGTCTTGGAGTCGAACATGGCAGAAACCACTTGATTACCGGTCATTGATGTATACCGTTAACAAGTACGAGGGAGATCACTATTGATGTCAATGATACCAAAGGTATCATAGTACAAACCATCGAATGTGAATAAAGGACTTGAAGTCGAACACTCAATGGTATCTTTCAATCAAGAGTCAATGATGTCAACTCATGTCAAAAGTGAGGTAACCTGCCATTGAGGCATGCAGGCCCAAGGTACTTGATTGGTTTCTAGATTCAATCCTTGGACGATTTGTTGAAGTCGACAAGGATGAATCCATCGAAGGAGGGCCATGATGAATCCCCCATCATTGACACAAAACACGATGACAGATGTTTGAAGTGAATTGGATAGTAGAGAAACGTGCAATACTGACTCAAGGTAGACCGACATGATAGAAGGTGTACTGACTGCAGACGATGAGAAATGAACATCTCTTGAACATGGGCATGGCATGACTTGGTAGTATTGACATGACGAGAATGACACTAACCACCAACGTGACTGATAGTAGAAGCATTCTTTGGATGACCCAAAGGAGTGACACGACTCATGAAATCAACAGAACTCGAAGACAAATGGATTACCCAAGTACTGAATGCAAATGCAAACTAGTGCCATGTTAAAGAGTTACTATGTACTACCGTAAATAAAGTGTAATACAAAATCTTCCCTCTTTCCCCATCATGACTGATGAGTGCCTCACTTGTTTTTTAACGAGCTTGAAGAGGGTAAACAGATGCTCGGTAAAGCTCATCCCATGGATGAGTCCAATCCAAAATGTTTTATGAACCTAGTAAAGGAGGGGTTCGTTCCATGATGGGCCCTTCAATGTCAAATTTTAACGAGTCCATAGAAGGTAAACTCGGCGTCATTTCATGTTTAGAGAGTCTGAAAAGAACTAAAGAAGACTCCAAAGGTCCTTTTTCGTAAAGTTAGCCTCTTCACCCGGAAAAGGGTAAAACAATGCGAGAGAGGACTCTTCCAGTCATGATTGGCTGGAGTATTCATTTTTTGTAAATAGTGCCCCTGGTCCAAAAAAGGGGTAAACTATCACCAGTGAGACCATCATTCAAATACTTTTACAAGCGTGAACACATCAAGTTCGCTTGGCGATCTTTTCCTATTTTAGGAGTCTGAAAAGAGCTTAAAAAGGACTCCATGAACAACTTTGTCATGGTTGATAACCGAGTACGACAAAGGAAAAATTAAAATCGGCACAGTTCCTTTTCCGTAAATAGTCTAGCAAGGTCGGATAAAGTGATAAACCTATACTTGTTAGACACACTATTTTACTCAATTTTTTAACGAGCACGATAATGGTATCAAAAGCACTCAGAATATTTTTCATATTTGAACCAAAGCACAAAAAAGTGAAAAGTAAGCTCAAATACCATCTTATTGTTTTTAACGAGCTTGAATATAGGTTGGAAGAATGCTCATGATGCCTGCCTCATTTTTTAATGAGCTTGTAACAGAACATGAACTATGCTCGGGATAATTCCCATTGGCAGGTTCTTCCCAACATGATGGCTAGAGGTTGGAAAGTTTTCCCCCAGCACAAGAAATTGATGGCCTACTTCTAGTATGATTTCTAGAGGTACTGTTTCATGGTTTAATGAGCTCGAAAACCAAAACGAAAAGTATGCTTGAAAATGTTCTCATTGGTGGACTCTTCCCCAACATGGTATCCAGAGGTTGGTGCATACCCTAACATGATTTCTAGAAGTAAGCAACTTAGCTCCAACATGATGTGGATAGGCGATTGAGTTGACTTCATTGTAACGTCCAAAGGTTGAATACATGCCCCCCAAGCTTCATTTCATTCCCCTAAGGCATAGGTGGATGAAAAGAAGGTTAAGGTACTAAGTCTACGAGAAGACTCGACTCAAATGGAAAGGATCTATTTCATTTTTTAACGAGCTTGACACAGGAAAATAACCATGCTCATGGGAACCTATTTCATTTTTTAACAACCTTGACATAGAAAGGGAACTATGCTCATAGGATACTATTTCATTTTTTAATGAGCTTGACACAGGAATAGAACCATGCTTGTGGGGTACTGTTTCATTTTTTAATGAGCTTAAAATAGAAAGAAACTAGGCTCAAAATTAAAGACACTTATCCAACATGATGTCCATAGGTTAGTAGTGTGCCCCCCAGCATGATGTCCAGAGGCTGGAGATATTCCTCTCATCCTTAAGGGGAAGAAACCACTAATACGTGTGGAACGTTCAGGGAAGTTTGTTGAATGGCAGTCATGCAATGATTGGGTGTCTTGCAATCCGGGAAGACTCAACGTAGCCATAAAGGGGGGACCAATAGTCCAACAAGGGGGAACAACAAATGGCATACCCTGGAAAGGGGTCTCTTGGTTGGTAGTCCTGGAAGAATCTTCCATATCTAAGAAAAATCTTAAGAGTCTCTTAAGTAACACACAAATAAAACACTTCTCAAGTCTAAAAGAAACAAGCAAACTATGTGAATAGGAGTGGATAAGCAGTTAGGATCCTCACAGGATTTTCAAGGCACCACAACTCGCTATATACCGCAGGGTCCAACAGTAAAATGAGACAAGGAGGATTGGGACCATACCCTTGCCTGAATACCCGACTACTTGGACAACACGTGCGTAGTAATCTCCCCGAGTGTTGTTCTCGGTGTATTGTGATGCCAAGACGACCAAATGGTTAACTCAGTTGGTCTCAGGAATCCTAGGAGTGTCTCCCAATATACTCAAGGTACGTGGGAGCTCAAATCCGTAGTGGGGTTGTCTGATGCACAACCATACGGCACGAGACCTTCTAATATACTACCGAGTACGTGAAACACCTTTTGATATACGTCAAGTACGTGAAGTGCCTTTCAATATACCCTAAGCTACATGAAAGAGCCTTCGATATACTGGTTGGTACGTGAAAGAGCTTCGATATACCGGTTGGTACGTGGAAGACTACAATACCCCTAGAATGCAGTGCAGGAAAAGAACGACAACTGCCACGTTTTATGACGCAGGAACACGTCACTAACTTACACACAGTTACTAAATGATTTTAACCTAAGCTAGCATTAATTTTATCTTGTGTGGTTAGGTGGATGCATGAGGTGTAGATAGGAAATGTAAAAATAATGCAAATCCTAACTACATGACAATACACATTTTCCTTTGTCTTTCGATGAAACCTACTTAAGGTAAGGAGATAACTTTTTTTATTTTATAATCAAAATGACCTTAAGCAGTAATGAAATTAAGAATTCCTATCTAGAATGCATACACTCTAGATTTTCGCTATAATGGGCTAAAAAGGCAAGGAAATAAAAGATGCGACACAACCTTTATATGCAACAAAATATTGTCCTTGAAAACAAACTAATGAAGCACTTTGATTTTCATATGCGTGTATCAAGATGAAATTTGATAACTAAGTACTTTTCAGATTAATAAGCAGAAAATGAGAGAATGTCTAATAGCACTCTAATCACCCAGAAATTCCCAAAGAAAAAATGAGAGCACCCACAAACTTGAAAGCACTCAAGAAAGGCTCAAAATCTACCAAATGCAATAAAAACTCAATGATTGAGTGGAGGAAGGGTTTGGAGATCAGATCTAATGATCCAAACAGATCTAAAAAGATTAGGTAAGGTGATCAAGGATGGCAAGATCGAACCAAATGGTGGGGGATCTAAATTGCCCCCGACAACTGAGTCACTTGTACTTGACTAATGAAACATCCAAAATCAACAAAAACACTTCCAAACACAAGCAATGTTGGACCTAGGGGGTGTGGGTCTGTAATACACAGCCTACAAACCACAATCAATCAGACCAAAATCCCAAAAATGAAGAAATCCCAGCTAAAAACTAGGTTTGAAGGGGTCGACGTAGGTTGTACACAAGCAAGGTGCACCAGGTAGGGTCCGACGCAGGTTGTACATAGGCAAGGTGCGCCACTGGTGTAGTTTGTCTTTAGGAAAAGTGATCCGGCCACACAGGAGCGTAGGGGAAGCACTGCCCAGGTGCGCCAGTCGAAATTCAAGTAGTAAAAGTGTGAGATCTCCCAAGGTAGAAGGGTAGGAGACCTGATGATAATCCCAAAGAGAATCAAGGACTCATAAGAAACTCTTTAATGACAGAAATATGATGGTAGGAAGGCTCAAAAGGATAGAATAGGCTCAGACAAAAGAGATGAAATCAAACATAAATGAAATCAATTCTACTGTAAGTCCCCAGTATGGTCGCCAGATTTGTTACTGGACAATCTACCGAAAGCGGACTTAAGGCGTGATCTCCCTAGTTCAAAGTGAATCTAGAACAAATGGGACATAAAATAACCTACTTTCCTAGATCAAATAGAAGTGCAAATCGATATATGGATCACTCACCTCATATTTGCAGATCCCTTTGCTCTTTGTTGATCCAATGTTCCAGCGTCGTCAGATCTCAAGCTGCAAGACCCTGTTGAACACACAGAAACTAACAAACAGTAAAAGCATACATTTCATATTATTGATCTAAGCTAACAATTAAGGAAGAAAACTCTAAACATTATCAATGAGACAACATTTATGGAAAGAGATTATATTAACTGTATAAAAGTAGGAGTTACATAGAAAGGAGAAAGATACTACCAGCGCCTTAACGTCGCATCCTCCATCCATCCTCCATCCAACATGTCCAAGTCAAACCTCCAAGATGGTACAAGCTTCTCACCAATATGGATTCTACCAGCATAAGGATTGTTGATGATATGTAACTTCGGAATGTATTTCATCCATGTATTTCATTTATATATTATTGTACTCCTATAGAGATGTGTCATTCCTCTATACGAAAGTGTCGCAAGTGTGTTAACTTGCCGATGGGTTATTAGACCACCTGATGTGGGTGTCGGCCCATATTAATGTAACAAGGGGTTATTAGACTAAAAGAGACAAGTCAGCCCCATAAGGTTTTTAGGCAGGTCAGACAAGTATAAATAGAGATTGGGATATCTCTATTTAGATAACTCATTACTCATCTCTACTTCACTCAAAACATGGTGCACTAGTTGAGGAGGAGGAGTAGCTGCTAGAGGAAGACTATATCTTTGCTTGGGTTTTACTTTCGTTGTACTTTGGTTGAGCCATTTCTCTCTCTATCTCTGAGGAAGTTGTGGGGTTTTTCACCTTAGGGTTTTCCCCACGGAAACTCTGTGTCTCTTGTCTCTCTCATGATTTTGCTTCTTATGATGATTGACATGCTTGTTATGATTGATATGCATTGATATACTGTACATGTTATTCTCTCAGTAAAGATCCTAGAGTATTGTGAATTAATGCTCAAAATTTAACATGGTATCAGAGCTAACCTGAGAAAAAGACATTGTGTAGTGATGGAAACCAAGGGTTTCTTGTTTATTGGGTTTCTCTCCATAGATTTTGGAAAATAAATATAGTAGATTGACTCTACTCATCAAGAAGAATCTATCTGTCCAATCATAATTCAATTCTGGGCATTTTCAGATTTGGCCCTAAAAATTAGGGTTTCCACAAAAATAGGAATTTCTAGAATCGAAAGAGATAGATGGAAGCTCCTCGCAAAAATCAAAGTTTAGAGCTTTGGATCGAGATTTTTGGCTGGGTAAATCTCCAGGAAACTCAAACCCTAATTCAGGGTCCTCCCTAGTGAACCTGGGAAGACTAAAAGGAATTTCTGAAGGATGAAGATTTGCAGATCTCAAATTCTGAATACACTAGGATGATCAACTCATTAATGCGCATCTTTCTATCCTTTCAGAAAGTTGAAATTCACATTTTGAATTTTTAGGGTTTCTCTGACAAACCCTAATCTGGGACTAGATCTAGTTTTCAGCAAATCAAGTGGTAAGACCTAAATCTTTTCTATTTCCATTTGAAGTACTCTTTAAAGATGTCTCACCACACCAATATTGAGGACAATCTTGAAGGGGATGATAACTTCTGAGCCTGGAAGTATAGGATTGGGTTAATCCTGGAAGAGAATGAGTTGGACTCATATGGAAAAGAAGACATCCCTATCCCAGAGGATGAAGAGGCTAAGATATTGCATAAGAAGAACTTGGTCAAGGAAAAGAGAATCATTGCGGATTCTATCAAGGACCATCTCATCCCCCATGTGTCGTCTCTGAAGAAACCCAAAGAGATGTTTGATTCACTATCCAAGCTATTTGAAGGGAAGAACATAAATTGAAAGATGACTCTGCGGAACCAATTGAAAAGGGTAAAAATTCAGAATGGAGAATCCATTCAATCTTATTTTTCTAGGGTCTCTCAGATCAAGGAACAACTAGAAGCAGTGGATGAAATGGTGGAGAATGGTGAAGTTGTCATGACCACTCTAAATGGCCTACCCAGGTCATGGGACTCCTTTATTCAAGGAATCTGTGCAAGAAAGAAGTTGGTATCCTTCAACAGACTACAGGAAGAATGCTCACAAGAAGAAGCAAGGCTTGTGGCACTAGAAGAAAAGTTGGGGAATGGATATCAAGCTCTCACATCTCACACCAAGAAAGGGAAGTCCAAGAGAGAGCCATCTCACTTCAAGAAATCTTCACATCACCATAAAGAAAGGAGAATATGCTTCAACTGTAATGAAAAGGGACATATTTCCATAAATTGTCCCATGAACAAGAAGGACAAAAACAACTTCAACAAGAAGAAGAAGGGCAACAAAAGAAGGTATCATGCTCATGCTGCCGAGGATGATGGACCTCCCAAGAAGAAGGCTAGAGCAGAAAGTGATGATGATAACTCATCAAGCTAATAAGAGTATGTTCTAATCTCTGCTCTCACAGGTACTATTTCTCATGGCTGTAATGGTTGGCTTATTGACAGTGGGGCTTCAAATCACATGACTGGGTTTAAAGAATATTTTGTAAATCTATCTGAACATGAATCACCCCATAAGGTGAAACTTGGGGATGATTATCAATACCCTATCATAGGAAGTGGGGAATCCTCCTACAACCTAGATTCTGGAAAGTCTTTGAAGATGAAAGAATTTCTTTATGTACCTGGGCTCAAGAAGAACCTACTCTCCATATCTGCATTGGATGCAAAAGGTATGAGGGTTGCATTTGTGGATGGCCAAGTTCTAATGTGGCAAAAGAGAAAGACCATAGATGATGCAGTAGTGATTGGAGAGAAAGAGGGAGGATTGTACAAATTAAAGGGACAACCTGAACATGCTATGAAGACAAAGATTCATCCATAGTCATGGATCACATAGAGGTATGTATAATTTGTTTTTGCAAAGGTTAACTAATGAGTTATGCAGGTCATTGAAGAGAACAAGAACACATTGCTAGGCATAACTAGCAAATATGATGACCAGGTATGTTTTTGTTATATAAATATCGTATACTTTTGTATGATTGATAATGATTACTCTTGAAGTTACAAGTTTGAGTAATCTAGGGCTTATGCATATTATGTTTCTTACCTTAATTGATGATATGACTAACCAGAAGAGTCATAGGTTTGAGTAATCATGGGTTTAGGTATATTATGTTTATGACTAACCATAAAAATGCTTATTATTTCCGTTTGAAATGATCCTGACTATACATGCTTGAGATTATTATGTTTTGATAATATTAATATTATACTAATGAATGTTTGATTATGTATGAGACCTCGAGGATAACACAATGATGATACTAATAAGCATGCATAGGGATCAAGAATGAATATAAGTTCAAGAACAAGTAATCCAAGAAGCAAAGATCAAGAGGGAGCACACTATAGTGTTTTCTGCAAGGATGCAGATATTTAGAGGGAGTTGACCATCTCTCTACATTCCACAACAGAAAGGTGTAGAAGAAGCTACTTCAGATTAGGACTCCAGCAGCTCCTGCAAGGAAGCAAAGACTCGGAGGGAGTCCACCCAACAAACAAACAAAGATAAGTATTTTAATTGTCATTTCTTGCATATTTGTTTGTTTAAATAATATTGTTCAATGATGTATATGCTTATGTTCCTAGATTTAGGATGTGTATTATGCATATTAGAATGATTGCATTAATGAACAACTTACTACTAATATGCATTTAATGGGTAAGTAGGCCTATGGCACTGTACAACATGCCATTGCTACTTATCTAGAATGAAACCTCTTTGCTGACATGTTGGGAGCTATGCAAACTCTTAACAATGTTCTGGTAGAGACTAGAAGGCATCTAGAAAGTTATGGAACATGGATAAATGTTGTATTGAAGCATTGGCTAAGATAATTGCATGACTGTATGACATATTTCCTTATGTGTAAGAATTTGTTCTAAAAATTATGAGATGTTTCTAATCATGCAATTTAACTTGTTTTGTAGGAAAGACCGTATACATTCACCTACAAAAGAAGGACTACAACATTTGTTCCAGAAACAAAGATATCTATTGAAGATATTAAAGTTCCCAGGATCTCGGATGAAGAAATAGAAGAATGCCATGATCCGTCGATCATGAAGAATGATGTTTGGGATGCAATACCAAGACCTAAAGTGGAGTCTGTAGTGACTTCCAAGAGGATCCACAAGATCAAGCATGCTGTAGATGACAACATAGAGAAGTATAAAAGTGATGAAATGGAAGATACACCAGATGGATTTCAAGACAGCTTTCTTGAATGGTGTAGTTGAAGAAGAAGTATATGTGGAGCAGCCACTTGGTTCTGAGGCACATGACAGGGAGTCATATATGTGCAGAACTTGGTAGGATAGACAGCTTTCTGTCCAGTTTGGGATTTACCAAGAGTAAAGCGAGTGCCAACCTTTACTACAAGGTTGAGGAAGGAAATCCAGTGATACTACTTTTGTATATGGATGACCTATTTGTAACAGGAGATGATAGATTGATTTCCGACACGCAGCGGAAGCTTGCTGCCGAGTTCAAGTTGAAGAACTTGTGGATGATGCACTACTTTCTAGACATGGAGGTGTGGCAGAGTGCAGATGGAATCTTACTTTCACAAAGGAAGTATGCAGTAGAGATCCTGAAGAGGTTCGAGATGATGGACTACAAGGCCATGGCCACACCTATTGCATCGATCCTGAAGCTTCTGTGTGATGCTTCATCTGAGCCGGTTGATGTCACTGTGTATCGTCAGATGATTGGGTCCTTGATGTACCTGACGAACACGAGACCAGATATTTTCTTTGCGGTGAACACATTAAGGCAGTTACTGACGGATCCCAGAGGTGTTCACCTGGTTGCTGTAAAGCATATTCTGAGGTACCTGAAGGGTATAGTTGATTATGGGCTCAAGTATGATGCGAATCAAAAGTTTAACCTGCAAGGTTATGTTGATTCAGATTTGGAAGGAAGTGTTGCAGATAGGAAGAGCACTTCTGGGTGCTGCTTCAGTATGGGATCAGGTGTGATCTCTTGGTTTAGCAGGAAGCAGTCCTGCGTAGCACTGAGTACAGTCGAGGCAGAGTATGTTGCAGCCTATTCGGCTAGTTGTGAGGCAGTATGGTTGAGGAAGCTACTGTCTGAGCTATTTGATCTACCATTGGAGGCTACTGGTGTCTTTTGTGACAACCAGAGTTGTGTGAAGCTATCTGAGAACCCGGTGTTCCACGATAGGTCAAAACACATAGAGATAAAATATCACTATATCAGGGATATGGTGAAGAGGGGAGCAGTGAAGCTCCTGTATGTTGCGACAGATGAGCAGATTGCAGATGTATTGATGAAGCCACTAGCCAGAGTGAAGTTCGAGTACTTCAGAAAGAGGCTCGGTGTTCTTCGGATCGATGACACTTCGAGGAAGAAGTGATGGAGACAGTTGTTGTAGCCACTCCTAACATGGTGGAAGGGGGATCCTTCACATGGCTGTGGATGTAAGCGCTGGATGATGAGCATCAGGATGATGTTCTAGTTTCTGCTCTATATGATCAGTTGGATCATTCATGTATGTACGCATCATGTTGGATGCTGGATATGATCAGTTGGATCATTTATGTATGTACGCATCATGTTGGATGCTAGATATGATCAGTTGGATCATTTATGTATGTATGCATCATGTTGGATGCTTGGACCATGTATCTGTATATGTATCAGGTGGATCCATTGTATGATCAGGTAGATCATGTATGTTGATATGTATCAGGTAGATACATTGTGTGGATCATGTATCTATGTATGTATCAGGTGGATACACTGTGTATGGTGATATGTATCAGGTAGATACTTGGTATGCATTAGGTACATGCATTGTATGATCAGGATGATCATGGATGACAAGCTTCTCCAGATGACATGCATCAGGATGATGCAAAGATGATGATCAGGATGATTATGTGTACATCAGGATGATGTATGGTGAGTATCAGGTTGATACTTTGTGGCCATGGATCAGGTTGTGCAGATGAGCATGTCTGGGAGATCCTATAGGTCGGAGTTGTGTACCCATAACAGCTTGGGATACTCTTTCGAGACATTGCTCTGGGAGGACATGTAATTTGTGCCCTGGGAGATCCTTCAGGTCGGAGTTGTGTACCCGTAACATCCTGGGATGCTCTTTTGAGGTTTTGTCCTATGGCATGTAATTTGCTCCTGGGAGATCTGGACAAGATGAAAAATGCCTCAGATGCTTCAGCCAGGTTTTGTGGTGAGATCACATGTAATGTGCTCCTAGGAGATCCGACAGGTAGAGTTGTGTGCTCGTAACAGCCTGGGATGCTTCAGCCAGGTTTTGTGATGGGTCACATGTAATGTGCTTTTGGGAGATCCAACAGGTAGAGCTGTGTGCTTGTAACAGTCTGGGATGCTACCGCTAGGTTTTGTGACGCACGTAATAAGTCCTGAGGATTCCACATTATAGCTAGTGATGAAGACCTGCAAGTGGTGGGCCTACATCCAGTATGAAAAAGGACTGGCTCTGTAGAACTTCCTATGACGAGTAAAGTCAGATATTAGTTGAGATAGCAGCAACAGTGACAATGACGATGACGATGCATCAATGACAATGATCCAGAGAAGAAGACTTGTGCTAGCAGATCTGTGTCGAGAAATACCTTCCTAGTTAAGAGGGAGTGTTGATGTATATGTAACTTCGGAATGTATTTCATCCATGTATTTCATTTATATATTATTGTACTCCTATAGAGATGTGTCATTCCTCTATATGGAAGTGTCGTCATATATATTGACAAGTGTCGCAAGTGTGTTAACTTGCCGATGGGTTATTAGACCACCTGATGTGGGTGTCGGCTCAGATTAATGTAACAAGGGGTTATTAGACTAAAAGAGACAAGTCGGCCCCATAAGGTTTTTAGGCAGGTCATACAAGTATAAATAGAGATCAGAAGATCTCTATTTAGATCACTCATTACTCATCTCTACTTCACTCAAACACTGGTGCACTAGTTGAGGAGGAGGAGTAGCTTCTAGAGGAAGACTATCTCTTTGCTTGGGTTGTACTTTGGTTGAGCCATTGCTCTCTCTATCTCTGAGGAATTTGTGGGGTTTTTCACCTTAGGGTTTTCCCCACGGAAACTCAGTGTCTTTTGTCTCTCTCATGCTTTTGCTTCTTGTGATGATTGACATGCTTATTATGATTGATATGCATTGATATACTGTACATTTTATTCTCTCAGTAAAGATCCTAGAGTATTGTGAATTAATGCTCAAAATTTAACAAGGATACTATATACCTTCCCCCTTTTCCAATGGAGAGAGGGTGTGTTTATATAGGGCTAAAGAGATAGGGTAGGTTGAGGATTAGGGGGAGATGGTTAAGGGATCCTCCCATTAGGTTAGGAACCAAAATGCCACCTCTCCCAGAGTCTAGGGATAGGTCTCCACCTAAACAAACTTCTAGAAATACCTCGAGACTCCCCAAAATAGCCTTTAACTAACCCTAGCGCACCCTGGTAGAGGAGACAGAGTGGCAGAGGGGGTCAGGCGCACCCTGTAGGAGGACAAAGTGCGTTAGTGGCTCACCCTAGTTGACCATAAATTGCGTCAACGCACTCCAGATGAAGGAGAAGTGCACCAACCTACTCAGATAGGGTAACTGGGCAAGGATAACCTTCAGTTTGAATGAGTTTTAGCCCAGTATGAGTTTAGGGGTCAAAGCAAAGAGTTTACAAAATGGTCATGATGACGACACTAGGTCTTGATAATGACATTTGCACAATGGTTATGGCGACGACACTAGGTCATGATAATGGCACTTGCAACACTTGCGACACTTGCACAAGGGTGACGACATTTTGGTGTAACACCAACAATCACTATTTTGAGTACAACGTTTTTCATTTAAGGACGGATTGACATGATTCCAATTGGAGGTGAAAGTATATTCATGTATATATCTCCAATAAAAACATGTTTTGAAGATAAGAAGAATTGATGGGTCAATTATGCCAATGAGCAGTTGGGAAAACAAAGTTTTCATATTGCTGATTTATGATCGACAGTTAGTATTTTGGGCATATCTTTCTCATATGATATAAAAATTGAGTGATTCAAATTTAGTTGTAAATTATATTCATTGCAGAATATGCCTTAGAAATAGGTTTTATAAAATCATCCATTTATGCATCCAAAAATGGATTGTCCCAACTATGTTCTTGAGCTACCTACTCTACACCTAGTCAGTATTTTGACCATGGGTGAAAACGCGAAGCTGGGAAACACTTTTATGACAAAGGGTTTTTTGTTGACACATGTTGAGACAACCAATATTTATAGGAAAAATATATTTAAAAATTGTATAGACTGCATCTATTCCTATACTTGACTCTCTAAAAATATTTTAGTCAAAACTGATTACTAACTATGAAAATGTTGACGTCAACATGAAAACGAAATTTTCAAAAAATAGGCAAAATTGTTACCCAACTGGATGTCTTTTTCATTTGATACTAAAATTGAAATATTCAAATTAGATAAAAAACTAGAATTAAAGGTATACTTTGAATAGAAACAGGTTTTCAAAATGTGCCCATATGGACCCTCAAAACATGATTGTCCCAATTGTGTTCTCGATGAGTCCAACGATCCAAAATGCCAGAAAATTCAATAAAAAAAATAGCTCCCAAACAATGATCCAAATAGGCGTGAATGTTTGTAATAATATAAATTTCAATGGAATGCATCCACATACCAAAAATTTCCAGCATTGGGTACCTATATTGACTTACACAACGTGTTGCAGTAGCCATTGCAACTCCTACAAAATTATATGATTTTTGAAATAAGATCTGTGTAATTTTGTGGTTGTTTTATTTTCAATGTTATATATTCAAAATAATCCAAAATGTTACATAAAAATGAAATCTAACCACTTACCAATATCGTACAAGTCTTAATCTTGAAGGCTTCTATATCCTCGTGGCTCCTCCTCTACTGGGATCTTCATTCAACAATGAGTCCTTCATCTTACCAACTTCCGACAAAAGAGATATTAGTACAATGGGTGGTTCTTACTGCACCATGTGTTCAGGAGTATTCATTCAAAAACACTATTATATTCATGCATTCGAAATCATGCTTTATATGCTTTGATACCAGTGAGATGGGAGTCAACCACAGGATCCTCAATACATAGGGTGGGTGATGGATGAATAGGTTCTTACCTTCCATCTTTAATGCTCAGGCCTCAACAGAACCAGAGACTATGCAACTAAAACCAATGCTTAGTTTGTACTTCTACTCCCTTGATAACCTCCTTGGAAATGACACCAAAATGTTGGGAAAATTGATTGCTTATGAAAAAATCAATTACAAACATTAATTATCAATCCAAGTTACGTCTCGTTGTTTCAAAGTTGTCGTGCAAAATATATGCAAGCTACAATTTGCTCTGTTGGCACTGATTTATCCACATGAATTTGTAGCTCAATAATCTCACTTATAGACATTGACATGAACAATTACACATCCTTGGCAAAGAATTATGCAACTAAACAACCACTAAAACTAAATTGCAAGGAAAGTAAATCACACAATAGGAAAGTAAACTCACACCATGCTAGAAAGTAAATGCTAAAACTAAATTCATACTTTGCTTGAAAGTAAAGGCTAAAACTAATTCACATTCTGCTAGAAAGTAAATGCTAAGGATAAACTCACACTTTGCTTGAAAGTAAAGGCTAAAACTAATTCGCATTCTACTGGAAATTAAATGCTAAGGCTAAACTCACATTGTGCGGAAAAGTAAATATTAAAACTAATCCACACTGTATGGGAAAGAAGATACTAAAGCATTTCACACCACTCCCGACATAAAGTTAAATTGTAGAAATGAAATCTATAGGCTATCCTTGCCAAATATCAGTTATCGTTCATAATACAAGATAGTAAATAGGATTATTGCATTAAGCACATTCATTGAATTCATGGATTGTAAAATAAGCTTCTAAATTATTAATTTACAGATTGAAATTGTATTGCAGAAATAAAGTTCACATATGATAATGAATGAATCTAACACACTTGCATAAATAAATAACTTGAATTAAAAATTCATCTATGAAAATAGATGGATCAAAATCAAATACGCCATATGCTAAGAAAAAATTAATCTAATTACATGTAATACCCCATTTTGACCCTTAGGATATATTAGCTTTTAATGCAAATATTGTATACATGTGATGTATGTGTTCCTAGAGTGGAGCTCAAGGCCAAGGCCCCGCTAGTGTATGTTCGGATTTTATTTAGAATGGACAAGCATTTAATATTTTGTTACCGATGTGCTATTAAGCCATGGAGTATCGTAAATTGATGTAAATATTTAATATTGCAATAGAATACCAAAACTAGATATGGGAGCAACGAATGAGAAGGGGCCATGTGTATCCACTAGGGTGAGGTGAGGGGGTTGTGAGGATGAACCATATGCTGCCAAATGTCATTATGAGAACCCATTTGACTTACCTTGCTAACATTTAATTCTGTTGTAAGGAAGTTGTTGAAGATTTCAGTCCATGGCTTCAATGGAGCATGGGAAGCCTAGAAATTTATATGGCAAAGTATGGGCTCTGTTTTCTTATACCACAAGTCACCCTACCTCATGGTTGTTTCTTTTTTCTCATTCACATCCCATGGTTGAACATCCCAACATCATTTTCCATTCAAAAACGAATTGCCAACAGTGAGCAAAACCAGAAATCGCAACTTTGCAAAAAAGCACGTTTTGAAGAGCCATAAACGCCTAGATTTGGTATTTGATAGTAAAATCCAATGGGGGATCCATAGATATGAACCTTGGGGCAAATTTGAGAGTATTAGATACCCCGAAATCCATTGTAAAACCCAGATTTTATAGCCCAGAAATCAAGTGATGGGATTGAGTTTTTGATGAATAGAATTGTGAGAAATCCAATTGTGAATGACTGAGTAGAGGTTGGGATTGCTTGATAAACCCACTGAAGGATAGAATCTCAAGAATTAGTAGCTGGACCTTTCTATACCCATCCTGAAGAGCACTGGAGGGAAGGGTTTCCTGAGGGACTGTGCAGTAGAGAAGGGAACCTTCCTTGTGTTGGGTGTGGTAGGTAATGTGGGTGCCTTGACTGTTGAATTCATTTGAGATGCCTGTAGCTCTATGGATGAGCTAACTGGCTTAGCATTGCCCTCCTTTGTCTTTTGCATGCTTGATAAACCCAACGGTGAGTTGGATTAGCATAGTTATAGAGTGAAACCATGGTTGTGAGTGAGCATGTCTAGTTCCTCCTTAGTGGATACATAACCCAGCTCGGGGGTGATCTCTCAACTGAAGGAATATAGGCTGGACAAAGATCTATGGTTAGGTGGAACGTTGCTCTCATATAGCCAGTTGTTGGACAACTTCATCTCAAAGATAAGTGTTCTTTGTGTTTTAAATTATATGCATTTGGTGTTCTGTAATGTGTTAATTCAGAATGGTAATTATTCATGTTAATAGAATTGATATGAAGCTTGCGCATAGCATTGGAATGGAATTGAATCCTTGAATGTTGAATCATCCTCTGCTGGTGATAGATATGTTGATGCATTATTATTTGTGTGTGTGCAATTGTGTTTTAATTCCGTTGTATTTATATTGAGTATGAGTTTCCACACAAAAGTTTTATTTATTATGAATTTAATAGTAATGTATGGGGTTGAGTTTACCAATTAAGCCCGGTATTTCAGTCATGTTCCCTTTATGGTTTATAAACGATGCAAGAGGACGTGACAGAGTGGTATTAGAGCCCATGTTGTAGCACTAGGGCTGCTTGGGCAAAACTCTAAGCTTGCAGGCGGATATTAGAGTGTTTTTAACACAGTATTGATGAAGTTTGGGCGGCATTTTGATTGGGGAAAATGGTAGGATCAGGGTTCTCAAATGTGGCAAAGGATCACACCATTGCATAAAGCTCTCCAAGAGATTTGCAACGGTACCAAACTTGCCTTATTTGGTTAAGGGACGAGGGAGATATGAACCCCGCAAGTGCACAGATTGTGCACAGATTGCGCGCAGGTCGCGCACAGGTTGCGGATAGGTTGCGCACAGGTTACGTAGGTGGCGTACAGGTTGTGCATAGGTTCAGAGGTTGCAAAGTGAGTTAAAAAGGAAAATTAGTCAAACTCAGAAATTCATAAAAGATGAATGAAGCATCGAAACAGAGATCCACAAGTTGCTGAGTGTTCCTTGTTATATGGACTAACTTCTCCCGGTAGAAAAGTTTTTCTGAATATTTATAGATTTGCTTCCACAGGTGGCTGAAGTTGGCAGTTCATGATATTTTACAACTGTGTAGAATGTGCAGAATTGTGGTGAAATATGTCATTTTTGAAGTAATACAGTTTCCACACCCGATGTCGAAATGGAGCAAGTGGATAGGCATTGGAAAGAATATCCAGCAGGGAATAGTGGTGCATAATCAGAATTTGAAGGAGGTTATCATACATCATATATAATTTAGAGTAGAAAAGTGCCAGTGACTGTTTTGGACAATTGTTGTCAATATGGGAAATTTCTAGAATTGCATGCCTGGAAAGTAGCAGAGACGATGAAATCGAACCAGCTATGATGTCGAAGATGAAGTTCATGCAAAGACGAGGGATTGGAAAGGGAGAATTCATTAACCCCTGTCTTGCTAACTGCATTTATATTTTATAAGCTTTATTTGCATAAAATTATGGCATGAGAATTCTGAGAATGCAAGAGATTAGATGAGTGGCATGACTATGCATTGGTTAGCATATTAATAAACATTTTACAGTGCATGAGCATATTTTTTTGCACACATATGATATTACATATTAGTAAAAGTAGTGAGGTTCTACATATGCAATGAATCACTAATGGTAATATTGTGGTTGATAATCACTATTGGTGTTGGTTTTGGTTGTAGGACCAAAGACAACAGAAGCATGGCTAAAGATGTTGATGATGTTGTTGCATGAGACCAACAACCTTATGAAGAAAAGGTTAGGGCAGAAAATCCATGATCAAGAGGTTGGTGGAAGAATTCTGTAATCCTCTGCAAGAGACCAATGGATCAAGTAACATCAAAGGTGTAAATGGAAGCCATGTAGGTAATGGTTTACTTATGATGATTGCATAAGAGTTGAAAGAGGATTGGGTAAGAATCCCTTGAACCATATTTAATAATCATAAAATGGTATGCATTTAGAGTTGAAATGAATTCATGTGAATGCCATACTACCATAGTGTGGTGGAGCATGGACTGGCGAAGGAAAGAGGCCTCATACCATGTGATTGTTTAGAAATTTAGATTGCATTCGTATAAAATATATCGTGCCATGTGTATGTTGGCTATGAGCTTAATAATCAAAGCGAGGACTGGTGGTCCTGATTATGGTAATGCATGCTATATGAGGTGGTCATGTTTCGGCCATAATATGTTTGAATGCATAATATTCATGAACCAATGCAGGGTAGCATCGAGTGAATATGCATTAATAAATTTTATAAATCTTGTGGTTATGCCTTGAATAAATGCACTTGAAAATCTTGTGTAAAAATTGTAGATGTGCATGCATGTGTGTGGATGCACATGTTGTGATGCATTGTGCGAATGCACGGTTGTGATGTGTATGATTCATTGCAATTAGATAATAGATGAAATGATGAATTGTCGAAAATTATGAGACCATTTCATGAGTTGCTATGAATGCAGAATAGTAAGTGCATGAAGAGGGAAACCATGATCAATGGGCTATCAGAATACTCTGTGGAAGGGCAAAGTTGTATAAATCATAGGATTGAGAAATGATGAGTATTTAAAAGTTTCATTTAAATGGCATGAATGATGTGACTGTACCTTGCAATTTTAGTATGATAATGATGCACGTGAAGTAAATGAGTTTTGGTGATATTGATAGGTTAACATCTCAAAGTGTTTGAATTATGGAATGTTATAATTATGAAAATGCTTCAGTGACTGTTGCAGCAAGGAAATATTCTATGCATAGAGACTTACAAAGTGTTTGGCTGGTTGAAGTTTCTGATTACAGGTAGATTGTTCAAGGCATGGCAATGAGGGTGAGACCATGATGAATTATAGAATCTACCATGTGAAAGAGCCAAACCTCATCAGAAGAATCTCATGGCTGTGAAATAGTTTATGAGCAGAACAAATTGTTAATTCAGATTTGTAAATCTCAGAATTGGAATTTTGCTAATAAATGATTAATGACTATTTGGCTTATATAAAATGTGTCAAGAGAACATGCTGTAAGTGGATGCTCATGTATGGCAGCAGGCGTAAGAACATGATGGGCAGAGTGGTGTCACTTACAGGAGCCAAACAATATGAGGCTGACTTTATGGTTGAAACAAATCAATTTCTGTAGGAGACAGAACTGTAAATTCATATTGAATTTAATTATTAGTGCCATTGATTGGTCATGAAACAATCAGATTTGAGTTTTATTGTTAAATGTTGCTGGCTATTTAATAAGTGTGCCAGGAAGACACATTGCAGTAAGACCATGAGAGAGGGCTTGCAGAATCCAAACTTCATGAGAAGGGTCCCATACATTGGAAATGGGTTTCGGATGAAACACCATTGGATATTTTGATAATGTCCCATCTGCAATGCATGATTGGTAAACAATATGAGTGATATTATAAAGATTATGACAGTAAGACATATGAGAGTTATGTAACATAAAAAAGGAGTTGGGATGGAAAACCGAGGGACTGACAACTCAGAGAAGGAGCCCCCATTCCTCATTAATGAAGAGAAATTACATCTGCGAAATGGATAAGTGTTCTATAAACCCTCACTGATATATATATACATACATGCATGTCTAACTATTGGAGTTAATATGCAGAGCATGTTTTGATTTTATTTCCATTATGGAAGACTGCTTGAAGTGTGATTAGGACCTACATAGTTCACATCAGTGAGGAGTGCACACCTTTCTGGTGCTGAGTTATGTTAGGGATGCCAATATTGACTACACCCTAAGGGAATGGACGCATTCCTGATGTTTCAATGTTGGATAGCGGATGTTATGAAATATGTTTACAGTTTTAGAGAAGCAATACTTATGAGCTTGCTTATCCATTTTGTGTTGACAGTTTATACATATGAAATTTGGTGCTGCACATTAAAGGGAAAAGTGAATAAAAGGGTACTCAAGAGGACTGTATGAGCAGTGGTAACCTTTGTGTAGTGTGAGTGGGTATCATGGGGCTATGATAACCTGCAGTTAAGAAAGTCACCTAAAGAGTTCCTAAAGGGAACCGCCGGTTTGCACAAGAGAAGGAGTACCACCCTTATGTGGGTGACGAATTGTTATGCGCATTGAAATATTGTGACACATTTGAAAGGGTGATGCAATCCTAAGGCAGAGTAGTGGAGCCTTGACCTATAATGTTCGGTGGCGCAGTTACCTTCCATTGGTCGATGACCCAGATGGATGTGATGGCTTGGCAATGGAGAGGGACAACCAGGTATAGGACTGGTTGGGCACCACCAAATGTTTGGTAAATCCAATCGGCATGAATGTGTACTGGTTGGGCATTAATTATTTGATGATTTGGAGCAGCCTGTGTGCTGGACAAACATCCTAGTCCGCAGGAGGATCCCAAGGCTTATAAAGTAAAAGCATGACCCTATGGACGAGAGAGGAAATGCACAATACATGAAGCAAGGACCCTGAAAGAACTATAAATTGCTTGGTAAATCTAGAGAATGACTGGTTGAGCATTAACTATTTGATGTTGTGGAGCAACCTGCTTGCTGGCCAAACATACAAGATTATTTGATGTTGTGGAGCAACTTGCATGTTGGCCAAACATACAAGACTATTTGATGTTGTGGAGCATCCTGCGTGCTGTCCAAACATACAAGATTATTTGATGTTGAGGGGTAGCCTGCGCGCTGGCCAAACATCCAAGTCCATAGGCAATCCCAAGGCTTGTAAAGCAAAGAAGGACCCTATGGAATAAAGTGAAGACATCCAATGCAGATAAGTATTTGGTTATCTTGTAATTTCTTGCTTATGAATATACATATGTATATGATTTGGTTATGACTTCCTAAACTCTTGTTTAGAGATAAATCCTATGAAAATAAACTAAACATGCGAATTGATTCAGTGTTTGAGTGTAGGTATTGTTGGAAGCAAGGACTATGAAAGCATCTTAAGAATGCATGTGGACATGTGACTGTCCTAAATAGCTCAGCTTGAGCAGCAATGAAAGATGGGGCTAGTGGAACTATGTGAGTCCTAGTATCCAAAAGAGTTGTAGACAAACCATGTGGAGGGACTCCATGGTTGAGAGGTCTGGAATAGACCATAGACACTAAGTGTCATAGCCAAGAAGGGCAGGTCAAGCATTCATGTTGAAGTGAAAGAGACTAGGAGCATGAAAAACCACAGTGGTGGTGTGGGTTCCAAAATGGAACAAGACGAAGAGGAGAAAACTCTTACTGCTCTCTCTTTCCTTTTTAATGATGCATTTATAAAAACAGAAAATTGTTGAATGCATGTATGGCTAAAAATAGAGTGTGTTTATTTGCATGAAATAAATTGTGAATGCTGAAGTAATTAATTCCCTGTGAAAGAATGGACATGAACGAGCTCATGTGCCTGTTGGGAAAGTATGAAAAGCATGAAAGTCTCATGGATAAAGCACGGACTACACATGTAAATTGGAAATTAATTGACTGATTTTAATGTTTATATTATGCTTGGCCTAACAAAAATTATAATGATGAATTTCACAGGTGGAAAAGTGAAACTGATTTGTGGCAGCTGCTGCAAAGCAAGTGTTGCTTGTAAGCAAAGTGAAAACTAGCTGCGCACAAAAACCATGGCAGCAGACCATAGGTTGTTGGAATTGGATGAAAGTCTTCTTCAAACAATTTCCAAGACCCAAGAAAACCTTCGAGAGATGCTCAAGATACAGAAGAAGCAGAATGAGATGAACCACAAGTTTTTGTAGGACTCTAGTTGTCTGCAAAGGGAGGTAAAAAGCACTATGGGAGAAATCAGTAAAGGAAAGGAAAGTGGATCAATGATGAGGCATTCATCCAATCGATCCATTAAGAAACATTCCAGGCATGAAAACTCAAAGGAGATTGAGTAGGTAAAGATGAAGCAACTAGTGAAATGTTGGAAATGTGGAGGACATCATTGTCTTTGCAACTTCCCAACAAGGGAACATCAAGAGGGTAGCAGCCATAAAGTTTTCAGACTTGTGGATGAGCTGGAAGATCAGAACCAGCAGGAGCAGCTCGTGGAGGCCAAAAGACTTGGTCCTGAAATTTTAAAGTAAAGGATAGAATGCAGGGCAAACCTGCAAAATGTTTTTGAAATTTTGGACATGTGTAAATTGTATATGTATTCCTAAGTCTTGGAACACCGAGGACGGTGTTATTCTAAGGGGGAGGGGATTGTAATATCCCATTTTGACCCTTAGGATACATTAGCTTTTAATGCAAATATTGTATACATGTGATGTATGTGTTCCTAGCGTGGAGCTCAAGGCCAAGGCCCTGCTAGTGTATGTTCGGATTTTATTTAGAATGGACAAGCATTTGATATTTTGTTACCCATGTGCTCTTAAGCCATGGAGTATTGTAAGTTGATGTAAATATTTAATATTGCAATAGAATACCAAAACTGGCTATGGGAGCAACGAATGAGAAGGGGCCATGTGTATCCACTAAGGAGAGGTGAGGGGGTTGTGAGGATGAACCATATGCTGCCAAATGTCATTATGAGAACCCATTTGACTTACCTTGCTGACATTTAATTATGTTGTAAGGAAGTTGTTGAAGATTTCAATCCATGGCTTCAATGGAGCATGGGTAGCCCAGAAATTCATATGTCAGAGTATGGGCTCTGTTTTCTTGTACCACAAGTCACCCTACCTCATGGTTGTTGCTTCTTTCTCATTCCCATCCCATGGTTGAACATTCCAACAACATTTTCCATCCAAAAATGAATTGCCAGCAGTGAGCAAAACCAGAAATCGCAACTTTGCAAGAACCCACGTTTTGAAGAGCCATAAACGCCCAGATTTGGTATTTGATAGTAAAATCCAATGGGGGATCCATAGATATGAACCTTGGGGCAAATTTGAAAGTATTAGATACCTCGAAATCCATTGGAAAACCTAGTTTTACAGCCCGAAAATCAAGTGACAGGATTGAGTTTTTTATGAACAGAATTGTGAGAAATCCAATTGTGAATGACTGAGGAGAGGTTGGGATTGCTTGATAAACCCACTGAAGGCTATAATCTCAAGAATTAGCAGCTGGACCTTTCTATACCCATCCTGAAGAGCACTGGAGGGAAGGTTCGCCTGAGGGACCGTGCAACAGAGAAGGGGACCTTCCTTGTGTTGGGTGTGGTAGGTAATGTGGGTGCCTTGACTGTTGAATTCATTTGAGATGCCTGTAGCTCTGTGGATGAGCTCACTGGCTTAGCATTGCCCTCCTTTGTCTTTTGTATGCTTGATAAACCCAACGGTGAGTTGGCTTAGCATAGCTATAGAGTGAAACCATGGCTGTGAGTGAGTCTGTCTAGTTCCTCCTCAGTGGATACACAACCCAGCTTGGGGGTGATCTCTCAGCTGAAGGAACAGGTTGGACAAAGATCTATGGTTGGGTGGAATGTTGCTCTCATATAGCCAGTTGTTGGACAGCTTCATCTTGAAGATAAGTGTTCTCTATGTTTTAAATTATATGCATTTGGTGTTCTATAATGTGTTAATTCGGAATGGTAATTATTCATGTTAATGGAATTGATATGAAGCTTGTGCATAGCATTGGAATGGAATTGAATCCCTGAATGTTGAATCATCTTCTGCTGGTGATAGATATGTTGATTCATTATTGTTTGTGTGTGTGCAATTGTGTTTTAATTCCGTTGTGTTTATATTGAGTATGAGTTTGCACACATAAGTTTTATTTATTATGAATTTAGTAGTAATGTATGGGGCTGAGTTTACTAATTAAGCCCGGTATGTCAGTCATGTTCCCTCTATGGTTTATAAGCGATGCAAGAGGACGTGACATTACAAATTAGAGAAATTAAAGAACTACAACCTACATTAACAAAAGAGATCAAAATAAATATAATTATATTCCATCATAACTTGAACTTGTTGCTCTAAGAGTCATCTCCTTGGAATGGAGAAGAAGCTCTTATATATACATGAATTTTCCATAACAAATAATAAAAGAAGATCCAAAATATTCTCATGAAGATCCAAAATATCATCAACAAATTACTAATAATTTGGATCTCAAAATCAATTCAAAGGTAATCCCAAGATCTTTGCTAACTTCCATGCTATTTAGGATGTCTTTGAAGTCAAATTCGAATTTAGAGATGTGAGTCATCATAACATGCCAAAAACTCATCCCAAGTGATTCCTAATAGCATTTAATTTGTTGGGTACATCATATATTACATGGAGGTCTTCAAATCTTTGTAAATAAACCAAATATGCACTCTCATCCACCACCAATTTGTCCCTTTTATATTCAAATAATTTAACATCATAATTTGAGACTTATAAAAATGATAGAAATAATAGATTTATAAAATTCCATCACCCCTAATAACTATATTTCTCCAAGGTGGCTTCATGGAGTAGGAGCAACAATAACAATAATTGTAACAACAGTAGTAATGACTTAATAATGTCTCATATGAAAAATATCAGGTATCCACTTTCGTTAATATTGAACCATATGAGTTGTAGCAAATGTCCTAGAGTAACAACAGTTGGCCTAGAACTGATTCTGCAAAAATTGTCGAACTCATCCATGTTTCAAAGATAAATGCAAAATATGTTATTTTTTCAATGTTTAATCATAATTCACATGAAATACTAAGGAAATTTAATGGAAACATGGTTGGGTCTAAATCTTGCATATAAGCATTAAGATGGGGTAGTGAAAGGTAATGGGTAAGCAACAAGGAATTAAAAATATGGAAAGAAAGTTGTAAAATGATGACAATTCCAAGGCCCAATAATTTTATTTCCCATAGAGTAAAGACACATCTATGCAATGATTATATATTTGCATGATAAAGGAAAGATCGACCTCTTGGTGCAGAGAGTTGTTGCCCCATTCCTCCTTGAAATGTTTGTATTGAATGTATCTCAACACAAAATTATATTGAAATGTTTGTATTGATTGTATCTTAGCACAAAATTATATTGATAGGGAGGGTAGAATCCAACCAAAGGAGAATTGTTATATACCTTTGCGTAGATAAAGAGGGGGGATCGAACTCGAACGAACTCTCCAGGAGAACCGATAACCATTATAATGCGTTATTGCATTTGTAAATTACGAGACCTCTACATTTCTAAAGACTCCCATTAGTGATAGCATACCAATAGGTTGGAGAAGATCATTGTAGAGGGCGGATACCACTAAATTATTTATTAGAATGCTTAATACTGAGAGTTACTCCTTGGCTAGAGTCAGTCTCTTTGTAACATTGTCTCATTCAAACACAAAATATCAAAAGAGTTACGAGAGAGAGAGGTTTACATGTACAACCTCTCTCTCACGGGAGCCTAACTCTACATTATAATAGCTTTTGATATTTGACAGTTGTGTTAAGAGAGGGATGGCTTCTTCCAGCAAAATGTTAGATTAACCTTGACTCGGTGAATGAGTCATTGAGCTAATCTTTGTTTGGTCCAAAGAAAATGGTATTTGGTGGTTAATAGGATTTGGTGCCCCATGGTATTTGGTGTCCCGTGGTATTTGGTGGTCCATGGTATTGGCCCAAGGTATTGCATGTAATGAAGCCTATAAATGGCTTGGCATGCTCCATTGTATTGTGTCGGTGAGCTCACTCGACCCGTTGACCGGTTTTGGCCAAAGTAATGAAGATCTTCATTAGATGGTTTTTCCCCTCATGGGGTTTTCCATGGTAAATGGTTGTGTTCAATATTGTTGTTGCTATGGTTATGATTATAGTTGTTCTCTCATTATTATATGTATGCTCATATAAAACCTAACAACTGGCATCAAAGCTGAGGTGAGATTGTATGAAGGAAACCAACTGCTAGACCTAGACCTTGTGGGAGAGGTCTATGATTCTCGGGCGAGTTATAGGGGGGCCTGGGGATCCCTGTGGTTGAACAATGAGTGGAAACTGGATCTATTGTGGTATTGAGGAGACCGTGACTGTAATGGAAGCATTACATTGGTTGATTGCACAAGAAGAGTCCATCTGCCTCTGTCATCATTTATTGAGGCATTGAGCTTCCTAATCTGGTGGATGCCACATAGATCAATGATCGGATCGAGATGAACAGAGCTTGAGGTGATATAGCAATCTCTGTTGAAGGAGAAAATTCCCATGCTACATGGAAATAATGCTACCAAGATGAGCAGTGTGTCGAGTGTGAGGCCACATAAAGAGATTCGTCGAGCTTCTTGTCAGAATTAGAAGCTATCCGGACCCATGGTAGGTGGGCGACATGAAGGTAAAAGAAACCCTAGTGTATATTTCCCATCCGCATGTGTAAAAGAAACAAAACTTCCCATGCGGGTGAACTGAATAACTCTACTCTCCCTTCAAGTCTGAGATTCAACGCATTTTCTTAGGATTAGCCCACATTCCCACCAGTTGAAGAACCCTTGTGAGTAAGAATCCATGTGGAGGAATTGCATGCCATGCTGGGTTTGTACTTTTTGTCTGAGAGGAATAAAATCTCTGGCAGTTGAGAAGCACCTTGATCATCATCCATGTGATATATGCCACAGATGGGGGCCTCTATGGTGAGAAATGTAATCATGGTGATCATGGCTATGGCAGTGCTGATGTGCATGGGTGGGTTTATCCCATGATATGGCATTTATTTCGATAGTACGAGGTTGGAGGGATTACTGCTTGTGTTGAGAATGTGACTTGATTAAAGATGGTTGCGTTAAAAGTTGCATGGAGGTTGTGTACTTGAGGAGGCCGAGTGTATATGTCAATCTGTAGACTCGTTCTAAGGGATGGATTTGATCCTGAAACTTGAGAAGGCTAAGGTGGAGATGAGATGCACTAGCTATTGGATGCGATCAACGCAAAAATGCATGTGAAGTCTGGTAGGTTTGCTTGCAAGGGTTGATGGAAGCGTAGAATCTCCATTGTTGTGTAAAAGGGTTTGACAGCAAAAAAAAGAGTTGCAGATTTGCATTTGAAGCACCGTGAGCTGAGAGATTGTGCAGTGCATAGTGAAAAACGAGCAATGGCGAGGCATGAGATGATGAGCATGGAAAAGTGAGAGGATATAGCAATAGATGGTGATGGTAAAGTCACCATGAAACATATGAACAAAAAAAATTTATTATAATGAAGTTTGAAAATTTTATTACATGTAAATGGATATATGACTATAAGACTTGGTTAGGCATGCATACCTTGGTAACTCACCGGTAAAGTCATGTAGACCTAGGTGATAAGGGGGCCAAGCGACATTCCTGGATTAAAAATTTGAAGGGGGTTGGTCATTACTCCAAATCAAGTTTAAAAGGGGACTGTTAGGTTAAGTTTGACTAAGTGAATGAGTCATTAAGCTAATCTTGGTTTAGGTCAAAGAAATGGTATTTGGTGGCCAATAGTATTTTGTGCCCCATGGTATTGGCCCAAGTTATTCCATGTAATGAAGCCTATAAAGGGTTTAACATACTCCATTGTAATGTGGCCTAGAGGTAAGCAGATGAGTTCACTTGGCCCGATTGACTTTGGTTGGTTTTTCCCCTCGTGGAGTTTTCCAAAATAAACAGTTATGTTCAATGTTGTTGTTGCTATGGTTATAATTATGGTTTCTCTCTCGTTATTATGTATACTCATTTAAATCCAAAAACAAAACCAACGTAAAGACTGGGATTCCCTCTTTACAGAGAAAAACGTACCCTTTTTTATTATTGTAATCAAATCGTTAATAATGGGCCTGGTAAATTAAAGGCATGGCGGCCCTACATTTGTAGCGAGAGTGGCCCTACTAGTGCATATCTGAGTTGCATTTTTAGTTATGTCAATGCGTTATTGTGCGTGGCTGGAGAGTTTTTATATAAACAACCAATCCTAACAATGCTTACACACTTAACGCGTTTTCAATTATTGTATTTTTGTGAAATTAAGGAAGGGCGGGCAGCTATTCATAAATGACCTTACCCCGTCCAAAGTTTCATATGATTTTTTTTTCTTTTAAGTCGAAAAAAAACACCTTTTATTGAAATAAAAAGTTGTAACAAAGGATTACATTAACTTGAAAGCTGCCAGTGTGCAAGCCTCGTCGACAAAATAGACCAAAAAGTTCAATAAAAAAGATAGCATAGATTGCGTTACAACTGAGCACTTATAAGGACATAATCATCAATCTGAATGTAGTAACTGTATTCACCAACTACATCAGAATATCGTATCCATACAAAAGAAACGCTATGGATGGAAAGTGCCGGGGAATTAAACAGACCAAAAAAACACCTCAATATGTCAACAGTTCACCGAGTCGCAATATTCTAAGAAGTGTTCACCGAGCCAGGCACCATCGAGATATTCAGTAAATGAGAGCCTCCCATCCATCATGCCCAGAGACAGTTTCGAAATCCTGTCGGCCTCCCCATTGAAACAACGGAACAGGTGGGAGAAAGTTAAATCTTTAAAACTAAGGATTAAAGCACGAACTCTCATCATCCAATGCTCGAGGAGAAGAGGTCTCAAGACCGTCTTCCCCATAGCCCAATCAATAATGCATTGAGATTCATATGATCAACAACTAGATGGAAAAGCCCTTGGGTTAGTTGGGAAAAGCCCTTGGGTTAGTTGGTTTTTCCATATGAATTTTCACAGGGTCAACTGTAAATTTGTGGGCCGAGACGTGGTCAAAATATATCATGAACCCTGCACATCTTAATCCCAATGGGCCACGTAAAATCGAGGTCTCAACAAATTCATCCCTAAGGTTGATAGGTGGGAAAACCTATTAACCAACCTGAGTAACGTTCACATGGATATTTATAATACACTCTTGTGTTTCCAGAATGAGAGCAATCTCTCAATATATGATCGTGTTTCGGCAGTTAGAGCGGTCTCTATATATCTTTATATATATTGCGTTACTAAATGAGTGATTTCTCCTATGAGGATTCGAATCAGAATTTAAGATTGTTGATCTTTCTTAATAAATCAAAGAGGAGTGATTTCTCTTCAGGAGAATCGACCAATACAATCACATTGTTGAGCCTTTACTATCCGAGCTTAAACATGAAAAGAGCCAAATTCTATGTTAAAAACTGAACCTTACATTTGGTTATAAATCTTACTTTGGTTATCAACAACAAAACTTATCATTTAGGAGCTCAGCTTTATCTGTAGAGAGCTGAGTTTAAATGGTTAGGTTTTTTTTATAGATTAAAATATATTTTTTAAATTTAGAAATTTAGAAAATATAGATAATACATGTAACATTCATTTTTAATGTTCATTAAAAATAATTTGAAATATAAATTTTAAAACTAAAATTAATAATGCATTTATAAACTTAATTATAAAAATATTAAATAATTAACATACAAAGAATAAATTATAAAACAATAAAATAAATTTAATATTATATTATCCTAACTAAAAAGATATTCTTATCCTAACAAATATTTAATATCTAATATTATAATTAGATATTAAATTTTTTATTTATATTAAAAAAGTAATCTAATATAAATATAAAAAGTAATCTAATATTTATAACAAAATTCTAAAAGTAAATAAATATCTATCATGTTTTATCATGTTTATCGTATAAAAGTAAATACATGTTATTTAATTGAACGGACACATAAAATACCCCTAGATATACCAAGGATCATAATAAAGAAGTTGAGAGTTTTTATGTCCTTGGATAATATACTAACCTTCATGAATTTTATATTAAATTGTTGATCTCATAATAATGTTTCGATATAGAATTTCCATATCGAACGTCTTCCTCGTGGAGATCATTATCTCTTGTGTCCATAATTGTACGTGAAATCATATAACTTGAAGTTGTTTTATATTGACGATTAATCAGTTAATAAATTGATTTGTTTATCATAAGAAGGAGTGTCATGAGTTGTAGTTTATATACATATATGAAGGAAGGGAGCCATAAGTTAGTTACTTGACTTGTATAAGTTTCTTGAATACACTATTAGAAGTTTAAAACTTCATAACATTGTAACATTGAAGTGTAGTTTCTGTTATGTTTAAGTGGTGGTCTTGGTATAATACTAACAATGAAGGAGGGGATAAGTGTTTTATGTATAAATAAGCATGATTTATGTTCTAAGTGAAATGATAATTGATTGTATTGTTACAAAGGAAATTAATGGCTCTGTTGCATAAGTATGAAATTGTATTTTAAGGTTTCTTTTTGTTGGGAAGAATATCCTATCTTCTTTGGATTGAAGAAAACAAAAATGTATACCCCATACCCCGAATAGATACTGTGGGTAATTGGTATCTTACATCTATTGGGACACACATTTGGTAATTAACTTCTAGGAATCAATGTGATTCCATCACGCGAAGGGGGTTAGTTATGAGTTGTTTCAAATACTTTATGATGTTTGTCCAAAACAAACTCCAAATCAGGATAAATTGATCATGGGGAGTTATCCATAACTTCGATAGTCTTGAATTTTGCAATAATGCTTAAGTAACCCTTCTTCATGAGCTTTTCCATATGGTGAGAGTTCATGATTTCGAGTGACACACATTGGAGACCTTTGAGAGTGTACCAATGTCCCTTGTTGAAGCTCATGTATAATAACTTGAAATCCATGGCAATAGGGTGCAATGTTTGCAACCATTTTACTCCTAAAATGACATCATAATTCCCCTTTTCAATCGCAAACACATTAGACTTCAGGAAATAGTCCCCCATTTGGAGTTTCACATTCTCACATTTACCACCACATTTCATAATACTTGCAATGCCTATCATGATTTGAAAATTATGTATAACATGGACATATCAATGTTCTTCTTTGATATACATGGATGTTACTCCTCACTAACATGGGTTTCAATAATATGGAAAACTAGGGTTTTGAAATTAGTGTATCGTTTGTATGGATGGAAAGTCATGGAGTTCAATCTTCAACTAGTGGACTATTCTGATGACACTCTCTTAAGACCAAATCTTTGTCACCTACCCTCGCGTGGCATCCCTAGTGAAAAAACTACTTGGTCCCAAGGAGGGCTTGATAGAGGGGACACTTGTGATAACTAAACAACCCATCATCTTTTGAAATGGATTTAGTGGTATTGTCAATATATTTGTTAGGTATGTGGGATCTCAATGTCACACCATTCATCACATGTCAGGTGGAACCTTAAATATTGGACCGAGGAGGAGCAGATGAGATTGCATGTGTTGATGTTCATTGAGGCAGGGTTATTACTTTAGTTAACTAGGAGTTTCAATGTGATTTATCAGGGGACTTGATACGATTTGACTTTGCTTGCAACTCTTGAGGTGAGATTCCTTCTACTTCAACCATATCAAACCTCTCTATGCAGGGGTTTTTTGTCTCAAAATATGTCGACGGATATGGATTCATAGGAGCAGATCTTGATCTTCATTCCCTGGTATGACAAAATGCACCCACAACAAAACTAATAGAAGTGAAGAAACTTCAAAGGATTTTGAAGCAAAAAGAGAATAGGGCCCAATCGATTGTTTGGGAGGACGTTTGAGTTGAACACACCATGTAATATGTCGGTAAAACCTTAATCGATAAGTTCTTTAATTGATCCTTTGAAATGGAAAAAATTAATAGATGGATTCAGTTCCATTAGACTCCATTAATATGTTAAGGATCTATATTTCATGCATGACCCAAGGTTGGATTGGATTTATTTTCCATTTTTGTGGAGGATTCTACTCGGATTTTGGGAGGAAAATGATTTGAAGGGTCATATTTCCTATCACTGAAGTTGTGGTGTAATGTCCCCAGCTTGACCCTATTGCATTAATATGGTAAATGATGTAAATATTGTTATTTAGTCATGGTGAGGAGCTCAAGGCCAAGGCCCCGCCATTGATTTAATGTTCTATGTATCGGCAATTAGAATAGATGCATAGAGTTCTTGTGCTAGGGGTGCACAATGTAAAATCGGACATCATGTAAATATGCAATTTTAATGAAAAACCCACAACCAGCTACGCAATGCAACAAAGAGATGGGGGCATGATCTTTACAAGGAATAGGGAGGGAAAATAACCAAACCCTTGAGCCATGGTGTTAAGCCATTTCATTGAGGAAACCCATGAACTCTCAACTACCCATTTAGTCTCATGCACCCAATCTTTTAATTCTTCCAAGAATTGGTTGAGGCAATTAATGCCTTGGGATGGGAGAGGTATGGTTGTCAATTTTCGTGCATGGGCAAGCCATCAACTTGGAAAATCGTGTTTTTGCTTGTTGGGCAAGAAAACCGCCACGAAATTGGCCCAAAATCCATTCTTCACCCATGGCATTCATCCTCTCACGCAGTCTGAGCCTATTGGGGTTCTATCCTTCACGTTTTTCACCATTTCCTGTGTTTTTCCATGCCCATAAACTCGTTTTTGGTTAGCTCATTGGCTGGGAGAAGAGAGCCACGATTTTTGGGGTTATGGAGGCCGTTTTTGCCCACGAAATGCCCATGAGTATTCTTCTGAAAACGAATCTGCTCTCCTGGGGTTGATTTCCCATTTTCTCCTTTCGTTTTGGTTGCCCACGTTTTTCTGGAACTGTTAGAAACCCATTCTTGGGAACTTCACTATAGAACCGTTTTTCTCATGCCCAGCACTGACTCTTTTTACTGTTATATGCGTCCATCTCCTAGCCACCTCAGAAACCCAACTGCTAGTTGGTATGGCTGATTCTGGTGTATCTATGGCTATGTGAGACCCTGTTGTTCCCTAGTTCCTTGTGGAGATTATGCCCAGCTCGGGGGTGGCAGTGGTGCTGAGAGATTGAAGAGCACACTGGCCTATGGTTGGGTGGAACGTTGCAGAAGCGTAGCTGGCTGTTTGGGACTACTTCATTAAGATAAGTATTCTCTTGTGCTATCTTTCAATTGTTTAATTGATGAATATCTTGAATGTATGATGGATGTGTCATTGAATTTACTTCCACTATGTATTCAAATGTTTATGCAATTGCATATGTTCATCTTCTTCTTAAATTGAATGTTTAATTACGATTTTTGGGGCTAGATGCCCGGTTTGGGATCACGATCCTCCCCATTGCACTAGTATAATGGGAGGGGACGTGACATGTGGCACCCTTGATTTGACTAGAGGGTGGAGACTACATCATGTATACCCATATGGATCAAGCTCCCCGACCTACCTACCAAGTTATTGGAGGATACGATACTCAATGATATAGGAAATTTGTTGGGCAAAACTATCTTGGTGGATGAAAAATACAAATCCAGTTCCCTTCAATAACAACTCTTAAATTTGTTGATATTGATATTAGAGGGGGTTTATATGACTTTGTAGAAGTTGTATTTGGGGATATTGTCCACACTCAAAGCTTGGATTACATCGACAAGCCTCTCTGTTGTGCACAATGCCATACATATGGCCATATCGCAAGAGATTGTATGCTCCCTTTTGTGAAACATATATGGTGGAGGAAAGAAACTACAAGTAGTTAAAATATCAGTAAAAAATATGCACAAATTGTTAATCAAGTAGAAAGAGTATTAGCAGATGTTGCTTCATATAGAGGAGACGATCCTCCCTCATAAAAGTTCAAGACTAAATCCTTTGTTGATAAAATCGATATTTTTTTCCATGAAGAAGAGGATACCCTAGGACAAGACCTTCAAAACATTACCCCTAGCCAAGACTTATCGAAACATGATCAAGAAATTTCAAAGGATTTTGGCATCAAGGTCAATTACAATATTGAAGGCAATAAATTGGACACCATCCATTGGAGATGATAACAAAATCAATAAGCATGTCAGCGAAGCTTCTCGAAATTATTTAACATCTCATGCCACTTTCATGGACACATGGCCTACTCCACATGAATTTATGATTTGGATGGAGGTAATGGTAGGGGAACTAAATTACCTCTAAAATCAAAACTACAATGACCTATTTCATGTGAGGGGGGGGGGATATGGTCTCCTTGGAATCATATTTTGAGTCTTACTATTGTATGAATTATGTCATATATATCTAGAATAGGGTCATCAAGGTTATTGAAACCCATGGAAGAGGTCATTACTATTTATGATATAAAATATATAAGCTTGCTTGTGAGGGTTATAACTCTTTAAAATATGCTATGAAGGATCCAGGACCTAGCTTGGTGGGTAGGAAATTCTTTCTTCACCTAGCCTTCAAAGAGATTCAACAAGGGTACCAACACCTAATCATTGGAATTATTACAGTAGGTATGACCCATTTTTCTCATTCAAAATGAATATTTTGTTAATGAACATACATGGTCTACGAAGCCATAAAAAAATGGCTCTTAGATGATTAGTAGAGTGGAAAATATTGGCATCTTTTTATTTCAAGAGATAATTAGAAAAGGGGAATTATGTGTTGCAATATGATAAGAGTATTCTTGAGCTAGGAATTGTTTTTCACTGGATCTAATGGCCTGTCTGGTGGAATCATAATTGGATTGAATCAAAATTTGGTTTTAGCAAAATCTTATGATAGTTTTTCAAGTCTATGCATGAACTTCTTCGGTAAAAGTATGGGCTTACCCATTACTATATTGAGCATGTATGGACCTTATGGCAACAAAAAACCATTATGGGTGGAGTTTAAAATTTGGGTGCTCTCGACCAAAGTGGATAGACTTGCTAACCTCTAGAATCACCAAATTGAAGTTGTAGGATTAGTTGATATTCAACCCCTCTCCATGGGCCCTAGGTGGGGAAACAACATGATTGGTAATTATGGTGTCTCTAAGAGAATTGATATATTCATTTTCTATCATTTTGTGTTACAAAAGTTTAATAGATATCAGCCTTGCATTGATCTAAACATATGCTCTTGTCGTAATCCAATATTTTAAAATTTTAGAATAATAATCCTAAGCCTAGAGCTCCTTTTAAATTCAACATGAGATTGCTTGAGGAGGAAGAATTCAAGACAATAGTTAAGGACTAATGCAAGTAAATTATTTGTAGGCTCAATCAAGCTGGTAAAATGGAAGTGGTTTTCTAGGCTAATGAAAGATATAGGAATCAAGATAGGGCACTAAATGATGACAAAGAGGAATTAAAGCAATTGTTTAAATATAATGTGAGTGCCATTTTTAATGAAGGGGAAATAATAAATTAAAATATCTAGAAGCTACAAAAGAGAAATTATTTAAAGATAAAGATATGGACTGGAGAATAAAAATTAGGGCTACCTAGTTGGAGTGATCAGAATTTTGCTAGTTGTAGTTGTTGTTATTATTATTATTAACATAAATAACTATATTGGTATTAAAAAGGGTTGCATTCATAGTGTCCAACATAGTAATACAAATTTTGAGAAGGTTGGTCGCCATGTGCAAAGCTTTCACCTTCTTGTCCAAAAATAAGAGGGGAATTTCCAATGCTTTATCGTGCATTTACCCTTTAAACTTACAAATGCTTGCACACAAGGGTAAACTCTTACAAACTAATTTCCTAACCAAATTAAGAAATGATACATTATTTTCCATGAGGATATGTTACAATCTCTCCCTTAAATAGAGAGTCCAAAGAAGTTTGACTTCCCCAAAAAATATTTGATTCAATCTCTTTCTCTCTTCTTTCCCAATTTGATATCCTTCTCTTTGTCAAGGGAGGGGAAGATGAGGAACTCTATTCAAATCTCTAGCCTATGTGAGAGATTTAGAAAACTTGGTAAATTAAACCATGTGAAATGACAAATTTCTTGAACGTGCTCTGCATCCCCCTCCTTGGATGTTTTACAATTTGGACACTTGAGACCTCAATAGGAGCGTTTTCTTGATCCTTTTTAATATATTATTCTTCTAGACTATTAAATTTGGAATTCCCTTCAAAGCTCTCTTTTCTTAATGTGCCCTCATTCATAAGGGTCTCTGATATTTTCCTCTCTAGCAACTCTTTACTATGTTAAGATTTCATTGAAACCTACCCATATTCATGGGGGTATGAGTGAAACCTCCCCCTAGATATTATTGGATACATATTCATCCACATTTCTTAATATTTCATAGCTATTAGAGATTGTGGGAATGGGCGTTTTCTAAGAGGGAGGCATGGGGCATTCTTCTTCTTTTTATTAGCAACAACTTGAAAGGGTATTCCTCATCTTTGGAAGGCACTTCCACAAGGGAGGGTGTTGGAGTATAATTCTTAGTACAAAATTTCATGAATTGACCATATTCATGGCAAATTTGCATTTGAAAGGTTGGTGTTCATGATTCAAAGACTAAAAATGGTCCAACTTTCTATCTTAAGCTAGATGGATTTAGATAACCCTTTCTTCAAGTCTACCTCCATGCAAATTTAGGCATAAGAGAATAACCCCTTGTGAGGTTTTTTTACTCCAATAAATCTCCCAAGATTGTCATCAATCTCCATAACCGTGCGCATGTCCCATAAAATCACTGAAAGGTAAGGCAAGTGAATCCACATAAGGGTTGAGGTTATTTATTGATCATAATTAAAGTCTAAACACCATTTTGAGAGGAATGTTCCTCTAGAACCCATGAAGTAAGGACTATATTTGAAGATGATAACTTTGTCTTGCTTGAACACGATCATGAAGATAAATAAACCTCTTCCACTAGAAAAAAATAACTATATCCACCTTTCATCTTAGGAATCGAGTTTCCTTGAACTAATAATTCACTAAGCTAGGGCTTGGCCAACAACCAATGAAATTTCCTACTTGGAATTGATCTAAATAATCCATGATGTTTTCATGAGAATGTGGGGATTTCAAATTAACCCGAGGAATTGTTAGACTTTTTGACCAATTTCCCACTAGGGGTTACATTCTTTTTAGATGAAGCCTTTTTTTCCTCTGTAGCAACTAATTCAAAGTATTACTTAGTAGAGGAGAATGCATCAAGCTCAAGAGTAGATCCATCATCCCAATGAGTCTTCATACCAAAAAAAAGGGAGTAGAGGGAACTTATAAATGCCAAATCACGGGGGGAAATTGATTGAGCCTCGTAACACACAATATACATATCTAAACTAATTGAGTATAGATCCATACTCATCTAAACACTTGTTATCATTAGGATCCACAACAAGCAAACTCAAAGCTTCCAAACTTCAAGATAGGTGGCCAACAAAGCATTATGTTTTCAAGTTATGCAGAATTTAAAAATTGTGGTCATAAACATAACGATTCATGTAGAGTATTTAAAAATTGTGGTCATTGTTGGTGCACTTCTACTTCGCCCAGGGTTCAATCACTCAACATAATACAAACAAGTCCCAGATACTGGTCTGAAAGGGGTTTAACCCTTTCGGAAACACCTACAAAGCAAATGAAGTCTCACCTGAAGTACATATGGAAACTGCAGGAACTAGGTTTTTGTAGCGTAGAAGGGGAATAGCTCGACATGCATATCATTCAATACATAACCCTTAACCTCGACAGATCTCAATCTTTGACAAGCCATGCACTTCAATAGAATTCATAAGTTAACCATAATTTCTATAACATACCATATACTTCGCAGTCATACCTTTATTCAATATAAGAATATTCATTCATCAATTTATGCAAATCATAAGCAACATAAACAACACATAACACATCACATCACAATTAACACCATGATTTTAACATGGAAACCCAAGATGGGAAAAACCATGGAAGCGCTTCTTTTATTCATGAGTTGCAACCAGTAGATAAGAACTTCATGTTTTAAAGACCTACAAATTTTCCTTCACTTACAACAGACCTGCGCACACAGCCTGCATATCATGAGACTTAACAACTTCAACATACAACATTTAGCAACTCCCGAATACAGATATTACACAGTAATTTCTCCAACAGCTTCATATTTCACTAACAGTCCCAAAATTTGCAACCCATTACATATTTATAGGGTGCACATAGCCTACCCCACTCCCACTACCCCACTAACTAACTACTCGACTCATTAATGTAAGTGGACAAACTCTAACTAACTCTACTAAACTCCGCCCTTTGACATAATCAAACCGACTATATTCCGGGTTTTTTAGCTGCTTCGTCGGAGTTGACCACTTTGTGAAACCACTTTGCCTTGGTTCTGTCCGCACCAAAAATGGTACCTAAAACTTACTAGGCCCAACAGGCCCCCAATACTCACATGTGGCTTGTCCCGAGCCACTTCAAGGTTGTGCTACGGGTTCCTTCATCTTTGACAAAAATTCTTTGTACGTTTTCTTGGTCACCTCGACCGACGTTGGATTTCTTCTTTCTATTGGTTTACTGCCTCGACCAACTCAGCAATGATATGCTCTTTGCTTTGCTCGACAGTCCAGGTGACTGCCTTCTCAACTTTTGCATGCTAACCTCCAATTACTTCAGAAACACGCTCATATTCTGATTGAAGTGCTTCAACCCTTTTTGTCCACTACTGTTGTTGAACCCTCAACTGGTTGATTTCTTCCTGCAACACCTTATTTTATGAAACCTTCCTCATTATTGCAATCGGTGACAATGCATTTAGTAGACCCCGTACGTTTGCAATTTATATTCCACAGTCCTAATTCTAGCAGTGATGTGCTAAAGCTCTGCATCCTCGAACAAAGCATCCCAAGTTTGCGATACTTCTTCATACATCTTCATACACTGCCCCTTAGACTTCTGGATACTTTGGATGGCTCCTTACACTTATGTCTGTCTCTGTTCTGTCACTTCCGGTGGTGTTCTTGGAACTAACTTAGCTTCTAATTCCTCCACCTTCTTTCTATAAGCAAAAATAACTTCATCAAGACGTAATAGTTTCTACTCGGGTATCATTTCCTCAATCACTTTTGCCTCTGGAATTGCTCGACATGTTACTGTGATAGCCACCTAGAACTTCTACTTTTCCTAATGCAACAAATCCTTGTCTTGTTGAAGCTAGACGAACTACTCCTTAAGGGAAATCGCTTGGTTCACGTAGCCTTTCATCAGATCAAATATGGACTGCTCCCTTACTTTATTTTTCGTTTGTAATTTTTTCTTGGATACTATGGAACATAAAAAGAGGCAATGCCGACATCTTCAACCCCGCATAGCCCGACTCAGGGACTTGCTCACTTGCCCCAACTTCTTCAAAACTCAATGCTCATGGAAACAACTTGACCACTTTGTTTTCAGAAGGTGGCGTAGTCAATTGTTCCTGGTGCTATTCATCTTATGTAACCTCGACCCGTTGCGTTGCAACCTATATCGGAGCCAATATGTTGATCTTCTTGACCACTTGGCAGAGTGTATCCAATAGGTCCATCACACTGCCAAACAGCTCAACATCTTCTCTTCTGCAATATTCTGGTTCTCTTCTACCACTCCAGTCATCCTATCGAACAAGATGTTTACATCGTCATCAGTTAAGGCCTGAACTGTGCTAGACCGTTGTGCTTTTTTAATCTTCTTACCTCTTTGTGTGGACGCTCTAGCCTTGCATTTCTCCCCCGGGACCAGATCACTAGGAGTCTGACTTGATTCTTGTTCATCATTTCTAACTAGGGTGGGTTACCATCATCACCCCCAGCACCAGTATGTTGGGTACTCTGGTTATGAATTGTATTTTGTTGTTGGCCAAACGTACCTTCTTGTCGCGGGTCCTGCTACGATAGATCCAGTGAAATGTTCTCTACCTCGACATGAACCTTCCATTCTGCTGGCCAATCCTGGATAATAGCTTCAACTTCTTCTATTGATAACTTGAACCCAATGACCAACCAATGTTGATGTGGTTCTCGCCTCGCCTGGGTGTACATATGATGAGGTCCGGATTTGAACTTCGTGATGCCCTGAAACTTAAATACTACATTCAATTTGTGGGATCTGTACAACATAATATTGTAATGCCTATTTTTGTAGATACAATGTTTCATTAATTTATTTCTGCCTCCTCTTGATTTCAGTGTACCATAAGTTCATATACCGGGAGGCATAATAGGGCACAATTGGATCCATGCCTTGATAGGCCTCCGGCTCCAACCAACCCACAAATGAAATTAAAATTCAAATCCAGGAATAGGTAAAGTGGGTACCATGATACTGGGCATAGACGCAGTCATTAAGGAACTCATTTAGAAGGAATGTTTCCCAATTCATTTGCACTCTGGCTGCGCATTGTTCTGCAGCTGTGATGACCGACGCAGTCACTTGGTTCGATCGAACCTTCTTTAACACTTTTTTTGCTAGCGCCTTTGTGGCGAAGCGAACCACCTGGTCGTTGATGGACGCAACGTCCAACCTCTTGTTTTTATTAGACAACTGATACTTTTCCTTCATCCTCGCGACCAATTCTCTATCTCTCTCTTTACCCACAAAAAACTGAGCAGGGTCCACCCAAGCCTTGGGAAACCCTATAATATTCGTAATCATGTCGGCATCCACTAATACCTTAGTGTCAATCCACAAACAACCACCATGAAAACAAAGCAGTAGTTGTTTCACACAAGTGTTGGCTTCAGAAGTCTTACCAAAATGTGACAGGTGCATCAGCGATAGAATGTTGGCTCTTTTCAAGCCCAAATCCCACTCCATAGGCTCAAGCTCCAATGGCGCACCTTCGGTTGTATTCATTGTTTGCATGTAGTTTTTGTAGTGGAATTATGTAAGCTTTGCAATGTCATGGTCTGCATATGAATTTTTTTTGATGTTGCGCAATATGTCCCCATGGACCATGATGCCCTTCAGAATTGGAACTATCACCAACGAATACTTGTTATTTTTTAGCAGTCGAACTGGCCTCACATCCATCTTTCGTGGTGTGACATATCAAGGAAAGATAGATGCAGACTCGGATGTGGAGGATTCAGTGTCATGTATTCCCTTGGTTCATGCCTCTGGATTGTTGTTACTTTCGCGTTTCGGGACTTCTTCGTCACATTCACTGGAGTGTGCAGTGATATAACCTCTAGTTTCTCTGGACTGACCAGTACAGAGCCCTACATATTAATTTCCTCAATAGATCCTTGAATTTCACTGGTTGCGGATAAATCGACCTGCATCTTGATATCCTTTGCATCTAAACTGGATCTGTACAAATGCTTAGCTCTAGCTTGCTCAATACTCTTCAGCGTCGAAACAACAATGAGTCTCGACCAGTTGGTGAATGTGCTTTTAAACTTAAATCCCACGTGCGATCTTTTAGTCATTCCCAATGTGCACTGAATAGGCCCAATCCTTGCAATCATTACGGTGGCAGTGGCTAATCTATTCACACACTTAAGTCTTTTGAACAATTAAAGCAAAAATCCCACTAACGCCGCCACTACATTCACCATAAAAGAAACCATTAATACACATCAACTGCAATTGCAACAAGTCACCAACTGCGACAAATGCTTTTGTACTTCATCAAAGGAAACTATGACAGACCCTCAACCCCCATTTTGATATAACACTTCGACAGGAGAAATAAGTTGGGGTTTCCAAAAACCAAACTAAGACTTCAACAGGAAAACTTCGACACAAAATAAAACTTGGGGTTTCCAGGAACTATATACAGACGCACAATTTTTTTTTGTTTACAAGCATTAACTCAGAATTGTTCACTGCAAAGAGGCATGGTTGTTCCTGTAGGGTTTCAACCGAATCCCATTTACCAATCCATTAAGGAGTTCATGATCTAACTTTTGCAACTGTACTACGCCTCCCTCCATCACATAGTTAATGACATAAGGACCTAACCAATGCATCCTTATCTTTCCAGGGTGTTTGAAAAACTGACTATCATAAAGAAGAACTAAGTCTCCTCGCTACAAGTGCTTCCTGGTGATATGGCGATCGTGCCATGCCTTTTCTTTGTCTTTATGAACTTGCTGATGGAATCTTGCAATAAAATTGCATTCTTCTAGTTGAAGTAACTGCGATAAAATTTCTTTGACGACACCTATGTCATACATACCAGTGAAAGTAGAAATCCTTAAAATTGTTATAGTATATTCCATAGGAATAACAACATCTTGTCCATAAACTAGTCTGAAGGGTGTTTGGCCCGTCAACTTCTTGCACGTCGTTCTATAAGTCCATAAAATTGCAGGAACTCTCAAGTCCCAGTCATCATGATTCACATTACAAACCTTCGTCAGTGCATGTTCCAAAATCTTGTTAAATTCTTCCATAGTCCCATTGGCCTATGGGTGGGTGATATGGAGTGCTCTTCCTATGATAGATCTGAAATTCTTCTGTGAGTGCTTCTATAGTCTTGTTAACAATGTGTGCACCCTTATCACTCAGTAAAACTCGAGGACAACCAAACCTGGTAACGCCATTCTAAAAAAGAATCTTCACATCAGTTGCAGCACTGCAATCTCATACTGGCATGGATTCAACCCTTCTAGAAAGATAGTTAGTCGTCACAATAATATACCTTGCACCAGTCCTTTTTCCTGGTGAATTTATCGGACCTATAAATTCAATATCCCACTTGTCCAAGGCCTGCAATGTAACTTGGGGAACTAATGGGATTTCATCCCTTCTTGATGGCTTCCCAATCCTATGACACACGTCGCAGTTCTGGAAATACTCCTTGGCATCCTTATGTAGGGTAGGCCACCATAGCCTAGCCCTTAATATCTTTTGCATAGTAGATTTTCCTGCATAGTGGCCTCATGCAAACCCGTCATTGTCCTAAGGTAATATCATTGGATTTCCGTGCTCCAAAACATAGCGACGCAATACCTTATCCAGTCTTAACTTGTACATTTGACCGGCTATCAATTGATAGTCTGTAGACTTAACAACTAGATGTTTCTTCTGTGCAGTTGTGTATCCCTCTGGTGCGACTCCTATAGACAAGAATTTCACAATATATTCAAAGTATTCATCAACCATTCTCATTGAAAATAGTTGTGCATTTGTGAGGTTATCTTATAAGATAGTCAGTTCTTCTCTTGTTTTTAACCTCGACAGATGGTCAGGCCCCGCATTCATCCTCCCTGACTTGATGACAATCTTAAAATCATATTCCTGAAACAATAATAGCCATCGAAAAATATTCCCCCCCACACTAGCTTGTTGACAAGGTACTTCAAAGCAGAATTATCTGTAAACATTTTAAAGTACCCTCCTAATAGATAATGCTTGAACTTTTGGAGGGCATATACCATAGTTAGGCCATCCCTATCCGTCGTAGTATAATTCCTTTCTGTCGTCAATAATTTTCTGCTAGCAAATGCAATAGGATGATCAATAAACCCCTCACATGGTTGAGTGAGAACTACACCCAGAGCGATGGAAGATGCATCGAAATGCACATGGATTTTTTTCCGCCAATCCAGGAATACCAAAATAGGAATTGTTACCATTTTCTCTTTTAACGTGCCGAGACTCTGCTGACACTCTTCATTCTACTGAAACTTCACATCTTTCTTTAACAATTTTTTCATAGGGGATGTAATCCGAGCAAATCCTTTTATATACTTTCGGTAATGGTCCGTATGGCCCAGATTTGTCCTTAACTGTCGAACTGAAGTAGGCAAAGTTAGATCCACTATGATGGAAATCGGTAGGATCCACCAACAATCCTTGCTTACAGACCACATGACCAAGCAATATGCTAAATGAAGCACAAAATATACACTTCTTCATATTTAAGGAAATATGTCACTGTCTACAGTGCTCTAACATCAACCTCGAGATTTGAATATGATTCTTAAGGAAACCATATAATGTCCAATCATCATAGTAGACTTCAAGAAATTTATGAATAAATTCTTTAAAAGCAACAACAACTACTCTCGATAAAATTGCGGGAGAATTCTTCAAACCAAAGGGCATTAATGTATACTGGAAGCAACCCCATTCTGTCACAATTGTTGTCTTGTGTCGATATTCCTTGGCAATTTTTATCTGGTGGTACCCAAAAAATCCATCAATAAAGGAATAGGCTTCTTGACCTCCGACCTTTTCCAGCACTTTATCTGTGAATGGCACTTGAAATGGATCATGTAGATAGGCATCATTCAACTTCCTTAAATCAACACAAATTCAAATCTAACAAATTTTCTTATTTTGTACTACCATAGGATTGATCCACTCCAACTCTTCGACAGGATCAATAATGCCTGCATCAAGCATTCTATCCAGCTCGTCTCTAACTTTTTCCTTGTACCACAGATTCAATCTATAAGGTCTTTGCTTAATTGTCTTGGCGACTAGTTTCAGTGGGATCTTCATTTCTCCCAGGTCGCCAGCAATCCCTTTCATCTCAGAAAAATTGGTAGGAAATAAATCTTGAAATTTATGGAACAAATCAGTAATCTTTCCTACTGTTTCATCATCCCAATAATCTCCAATATTTGCAAATTTAGGATTTTCAGGGGACCCAATATTTACCTTTTTTATCTTCAGTGGCTTCAAGAATCTATCGGATGAAATTTTTAGTCCCTTCAGGTCATGGATTCCTACAATTTCTAGGATATGTACATCTCTTAGGTCATCATCCTTTGGTTCTCCAGTGATATTATAACATTCCATAATTTTTTCAAATGTTGCATTCCACTGGGGCAAATTAGACACTAGCCCAGGAATTTCCTCAAATTGTTTTTCTTTTATGATTTGCAGAGCTTCATCTACTGTTGGACTTTCATCTTCGTAGTTAAATGTTTGCTTGAAACTCATAACTAGATTATCCCAATCTGCATTTCATTGTCGAAGTTCCAACAATGTATATCAATTCCTTGGTATAGTATCCAACGTGTGTATGAACATGTGGACCCACTCTTTCTTGGGTATGTTCTTCCAGGTTGCACTACAAGTGGTCATATGCTCAACAGGGTTAGTTAACCCAGTATATTTATCTCTGACATATGGGACTCCCTTTCCAAACCGGATCTCTAAAAATATTCTACACTGCAACCAAACCGTTATGGAATTATTATGAACATCCCACCATCTTGTTGGTGTATATTTGGAAATCCTTCATAAGTGGGAAGTTCACATACCTCTTTACTGACCCAGCACAATGACTTTTTAACCCAAACACATCTTCGCATTGAGACCTCGTGTATTCTATTCTACCGATTCTCTAGAGATTTGCCAGAATCTGATGAGGAAGAGATAATGCTCCACCATCTCAATGTGCCATCCATTATTGGATTGATATATTTGTTTATCCTTGAGGATACATTGTAAATATTATCCAGGTCTCGAGCATCATATTCTTGCTTGACTGGTTCGACATACCTCTGTCCTTCCAGTGGATCCAGAGGTGTGACAACTCTTATTTCATCGTTCTCAATTACTATCATTGACAATCTCTATAAATTCAAAATCTGCAAAGGTACGTAGTCCCTCCACTTCGACAGGGACCCATACCATCCTTCCAAAAGGTATAACTTTTTGTTTATTTTCCAAGCTTAGATAAATAGGTGACCACACTAGCTTCGACTTCCCCATATTTTCCCAAGTTTTCTTAGTGAGAATATTTACATCCGAACCCAGATCTAAAATAACAAAATCCATATCATAATCTCCAATCTGTGCATTAAGTCGTAGCTCTCGTCTAGTTTTTTTTTCTTTTGAACTTTGTTCACAACTGTTTCTTGCCTTAATTCTCCCTCAGATTCACCAATTTACTTATGCAATTCTCGTAATGCATTTTCATCCTTAATTAAAGCCAAAGGACTTTTAAAAAATCTATGCATAGTACTTACCTTTCCCATATTTTTCCTTGATACAGACTGTTCGAAGTGAGGTGGCATGTCATAGACAGGACCTTCTTCAAATACTAGTGGAAGGGAGGACATTGATGCCCCCTTCATAAATTCATCATGGGATTCAAAGAAAACTCCCTTATCTTTTTGAATGTCAAATTCTGGTGGCTTCTTAACTATTGGGCTCACTCTCAGGTCCCACTAGTTGTTGTGAATTCCCTTGTCATCACCCAACATAGCTCCCCCTCTGGTTACCACAACGATAATAGGTTGCCTCTGTCGGGGCTCAACTGAAATCTTCTGAACATTTTGGTTTTGATTTTGGTTATTCCTTGCCTGCCACTTTTCTATAAGTTATGGATTGTATTCAATAGTATCGTCTAATGCCCTAAAATATGTGTAGGTCAAAGTAGGATTCAGGAATTCTCTATCATAATGTCCTAGAGTAGCTCAATTATAACATATTACCTGACCTATTCCTTGACCAAATTCTCCACGTCCACACCCTCAGAATCCACCCCACAGCTGATTAAACTGTGCATTACTTCTTTAATCTTGTTCTTCTCCTTTCATGAAGAAAGTCTCTGATGTGCACTTTGTGAGGAACTGATATGCTTGACAGTTTTTCTCACCATGACAGACTAATCAACAAAAATTACACCATAGATTTTGTGGAGTACTCATAATTTTCTGTAGAAAATAACATTCTTCTGGTCGATGTCCTCCAGTTTGACAGATTCTACACTGTTGGCTATAACTGACTAAGAGGTTTTCTATAAGACCCAGGTTCTTTGCGGTTTCCCCTTGACCAACAAAACCCCTTCGCACCGGCCCTTTCGGAAACAACCTGCGAGCAGGTTGAAGTCTCACCCGAGGTGTATCTATGTGGTACTGCGGAATCAGATTTCCAAGTAAATGATAAGTTGCTTGGATGGACATACTATGCAACACAACAGAGGATATGTGCTACGAGGTGAGACAGCGCAGCGATGGGAAACGTTGCGGTCTGCACCACTATACTCTTCTACCGCGGGACTTCTCCTGAAGCTACGAACAATGCAGCTTTATTCTATACTTGAATTATCTTGAACACTTAAGGCTCTGAAACGAATATCACTCATCCACTCGTTCAGGCACTTAACCAACTATTCTTCTAACATTCATTCGTTAAGCCGAGGTGCTACGATTTGAACGTATATGACTATACAATCCAACTATTAAGCATTCGTATATTGCATATAAGAAAGTGTCTAATTAAATGAATGATCCGCTATCTTTAAGCACAACACTAAATGTTCATCATTCATCTGTTCATGCAGAACCTAACATATCATTTCCATACTTCTTCTGAAGGCAAATGCATATCAAATTTCTCTCATAACAGCATGCAAGGAAACATCTAGACATTCATTTACAGGAAATACAGTTCAACATTCATTCATAAAACACAATCACACAACACAAGATTTAACATGTTTCACTCCCCCAGGTGGGAAGCTACATCCACAAGAACAGTTGGTAATATATTTCTTTAAAAGGGATGGGGAAAACCGTTCTTAGTCTGCGCACTCAGCTGCAGACTTTCCTTCCTCTCAGATAGGTCTCTGCGCACACAGCTGTAGAGCCTTTACAATCTTCTTAGCTCAAAAGAGATTTTACACTACAACAACAAAATTAACCCCAAATGGTAACCACATAGTAACCCCATCCCATACAAAATTGTCTTCTTAAATAGATCATGCCTCTAAGGTCATGTCTTTACAAAGCCGAAGACCTAAACCCAAAAACCCTTAGGGTTTACAAAACTGCGTCGATTTCCCTAAATCAGGTTACTGGCATTTGGTAGCATCTGCTTCATCGTGGCAGTTATCCACGTCTTCATTCTGTCACTATCGGCCTCCCTGTCGCACGCGTGCCAACATATCTCTTTCACAGAATCGTTCTTCTCTAACGGTTTCGCCCACCAGGCATGCCAAGACGTCACTTTCCTCAACAAACTCGTGCATTGGCCTCCTTCCTGATTTGCTCGTGCCCACCGCTCGCCACTCCTGGAGAATCTTTCCAAAATTAGACCACTACTGGTCGATTTGATACCTGCACTTGATCCTTGTCCAGCACTCCGCTTTGCTGGCTCCATGTGTCCTGACTGCTTCCTCGCAGTGCTTCCAAAACTTGGATGTTGCGCACAACTTCGCAGCACCCTCAACACTTAGAAAAAATTATATTTCTGAGCTGCGTTAGGCTCAACTTTCCTTGCTTATCAAAAAAGGTGTTACCAAAACTTTGTCGCGACCTGGGCCCAACATACACCATATGTATGTTCCAGGGTTCAATGGATTATGATTTCCAACAACAAGATATCCGTGGAAAGTCGTGCATTGATATTTTGAGTGACCTCCTCATTACATCCGGTCTTCTCTTTTTTCCTTACCCGTCTTGATGTCTTGAATCCAAATTAACAAGTTTTCCAACTGCGATTGGATTTGAACCATACCAGTTCTAGTATCTCCGATAGGTGATGCTTCCAACTTCATGGCCAACTCAAGGGTGTCCGTTTGGGACGGAATTTTCTGTTGTATTAATGGAATTCTGATATGAGGTAGTAAAGAGGCTATAAACCACTCCTTATGTTGAATATCATTCATTGAAAAACTTGCACGGGCCATCAGTGTCTTAATTCTCTGGTCGAAGTCCCAAATAGTTTCATTTAGTGTTATACCTCCATATTTCACAGTGTCGCATCTTCACCATAAAAATAGTTGACGACACTTCCCCTACTGCTTAAAACACCCAGAAGAGAAAAATGATGAATGATCCTTGAAGACAAACTTATCCTGTCAAGAATCAACCCAGCTGAGACTTCATATACCTACACTACCGCGCCTTGCTCCAGCTTAGGTGCGTGGTAGTCCACACTACCGCGCTATGCTCTTTCTCTACCACACGGTACTACCGCGCTATGCTCCATTTAAGAGGCGCGGTACTCCCTTTTTATCCTTTTTGGCATGGCTTGTGGGATCTTGATCTTCGAGAGCTTTTTTAGGATTGGTATCCCTGATTCGATCCTAACTCACCTTCTCAGATTAGTGGGCCTGATCCACTAAACATTCCCAAGATCCATTCTTCTCTCTAGTTGGTTAACCCTACTACACACTATAAGAGAGAGGCATTCCATGAGAAAAAGGAGAGGACTCTTGGAGACATCAAACTTATGATCTTGAATCTTTGTGGAGATAGCTAGAGGAGAAAGCACTTGGAGCTGGGAGTTGGCTTGGATATCAAGCAACCATTGCAAGTGACTTCAAGTTGGTAATAAAACATAACTTGTCTTGTTTCCCAAATCATGTGTGTTGATTTTGTTTCAATTATATGATTTGTATCTATTATAGATTTAGATTCTAACTCATATTTCAAGTTGCTAGAGAATTGTATATGCTTGTATCTTGGTTTCATTCTGACAGGTTCATTCATGAGGACTTGGAAATTGGAGCGACCATTAGGACGAGCAATTGAATTGAAGGTCAGTTAGATCTCTTCTGTTTCTTTCAGCAGTTTAATCCTGAAATGTCTATTTAGATCTAGGAATTCAAGGTAGCATTTGTTATCTTTTTGTCTTAGTTTAGAGTTAGTTAAAGTCTACTTTAACCTAAGAGAGTTTCTACCTATCCGTAGGGAGAAATTTCTACAACAAAGAATGGCGACTCCGCTGGTTTGAACCCCATTTGATTGATTCATCTCACTTTCAGTCATTTTTTATTGTGATTCTTCTTTCTCTTCAAACCAGTACTGAATTTTGGTCTCCTTGACCTTTATTCTCCCCTCCTCTCTACATCTTTCCTCCCTCTGTGATCAGTGAGTCCTCTGGGTCTGCAGCAAACCTGAAAAATTCAATCTTCTTTTCAAAAGTTTCATTTTTCCATCCTTTGCAACAGTACCGCACCCCCACTACTGTCTACAACGCGGTAGTTACGCGTACCCAACATGCTTACTAGAGTGGTAGTGTACTAGTACCGCGCTCTAGCCTGTTCCTGCCACGCGGTAGTGTCTGCATATTTTCAATTTTTCTTGCCTGTTTGGTTTCCTGAGTCATTTTTTATTTTCTCTACTTTAGTTTGGTGTTTTCTGTTGCTTATTACTATCCTGTTCATTACACAGTATTTGTGGTTTGTTTATTTCTCTTGTGAGCTTGATTATTTTATGAGTTAGTGGCATTATTTGCACATTGGGTCACCCCTTCAGTCTGATTGCATTGGCTTGATCTTCTCATCACAACCAAACCGTTACTACTATCCTCTTTTTACTGGATCATGTATCTTTCATAATCACATTGTTTCCATTAGTGTTATTCAAACTTATATCGAAAATTATCATTAGAGAACATTTGTGTTGTTTGGATTGAAATGATCTAGCAGTATTATTGTGCATTAGGAAGTGAACCATTTAAATTTGCCACATAAATTCTCATTTTTTGAAGCATCCTAGTTGCAAGATTAGTGAATTGGAAAGAAGTGTTTATTTCAGTTTGGCTCTACTTAGAAAAAGAAAAAAAAAACATTTTTTGTTTGTTTGTTTTGAAGTGGTTTTTAATTGCTTGTGAAAGTTTCATGCATTTATGATCGAAGAAATATCTCTCTTCCATAGCTAGTTTTCATCGAATACAAGGATTATTTCGATTCATTCTCACTTGGATGGTTTGGGTCATCACAACACCACCAAGTTTCACGTCCATTTACCCGATTGAGTAATACAACCACTAAAATTAATCTCCCTAACTAAACCAACATTAACCTCACTTGAGGAAATCAAAAGAATTTGGTAGTTAGGTACGACACCAGGGATAGGCATCAAAATAATTCCCCCTTGTCATTTTCATCTGAGACATAGTTGTTGTCCTCTAGGGAACTAAAATCCTCTAGTATTTATTGACACGGTCATAGACCAGTTTGTGGAGGGGCCTCCTGACTGTTTTTAACTTTCAGGGGTTAAACCGCCGCGAGATTGAGAACCGGACGGACTCTGTGGAATGCCGCACTCCACTTAGCCCTAAGGCAACATCGATCATTGTCGTCCTTGTATTCATAGTAATGCAAGGGTGATAAGGCAGAAGCGCCGAAAACCTTTTCCAATGTGTCATGAACGAGGTAGCTTAGTGAATTTTCTACTAGGGCTCTTTTACCCAGGATCCCTTTCGGTAGAGGGATATCCTTCTCATATTGGTCTCTCACATTATATTGTTTGAATTGGATTTCATCACCTTGTGAAGGATACAACTTGTTGAGGTCTCCAGCTCTTAGTTAGGAGTTTGCTTGTTATCTCATCTTTATAGAGGGTCATTTTTTCTTTTTAGTGACTGCTTGTTGGCATTCTGGTCATTATTTTTCTCAGCTCGCTTATTGAGACACCGGTCTCAGTATAGATTTTAGAGCTTGCTTTTTGGCCTACGAGCCTTTCTTTTTCTAGCTCCTCTTTTGCAAACTCGGCTGCATTAGAGTTTTTGAGTTCTTTGTTACAAGACTGCCCCCGGATTTCATATTCCTGCCATTATGTCAGAACCACCACGGAGATCACGAAGAGTACAGGGAAAAATCCCTACACCACCACCACCGTCGTGGACCTCCGGTCAACCTGCATCACGTATTCCGACCCCTCCTGACCGCGGTGCCAGTCGAGGGAACATTCCACCGCCGATACGCACTACATCTTCAGTTCCGCCTGTAACCGTTACTCACAGCACGATTTCTGCAACCACTAGTACATCTGAGATTCTCACTGTCACTTCACCCACTGTTATTCCAGATATATCTGCCACAATGGACAACATTACAGCGGTTGAATCTAGTACAGCCCAAGATACTAGACCGGAGGCCATCCTCCTGCTTGATGTCAACACCTCCCTTCCACCAAAAACTTTCTACGATGACACAGAAGGATCTGTTGGCACCACCGAAGGATCCAACTAGGATATATCTGGCTTGATTCCAGTCCCGAGCGGGTACGTCGAAATTATCGAAGACACTCAACTTCCTGATACACCTTTTGAACCTGACTATGGCTTTATCACTTCCCAGGCGGAGCTTCCGCCTGTTATCACCACACCATCCAGCATTCATCCACAGGAAACCGGTTCTTCCAGCAACATACCTCGTACCGTATCTCTCCCCAACCTCCCTTCGGGACATGAGATCTTGGCCTCCATTCAGTCTAGTATGGTTAGTCTAGCTAATTCCCCGTTAGCGTCGGCACAGTTTAAACGTGACACAGAGCAAATGCTCTCGACGGCTTCTAGATATCCCCTTGTTACTTGTCCTCCCGACTATCGGGATCCCAACATTCCGTCTAGCATAGAGTTTCATCACTCCTATGCAGACGGCTCCGGACCTTCAGACATTACTATACCTATGTTCTCGTCGGACCCCGAAAACCCTTTTCAGGATACGAACCCGAACCCAGTCTTCGATGGTCCTCCTATTGTTGAACACGTTATGGACAAAACCCCTGATACCCCTCGGTTAAATTCCCCACATTTGCTGCCATCACCCATGTTTGGCGCACATTCTATGAGGGATAACCCAGTTTTTTCTCCATCCCCGCCCATCACATATGGAAGACCCCCTCCACAAATCGGCACCTTTGGTTCCGTTGGCCAATCGACACTATCGTACCTGGCTAGTGTTGGAAGAACACCAAGTCATACCGTTGGATCATCCATATTGATTGGAGGTTCACCTTCGGCCACTATCTACACTATCTCAGGAGGTGCACAACCGACTGTCGCGATCCCCAATTCCAACAACCAAACCCCTCCTGGCGAGCCATCAACCCAACCTACCAGAGGACAATCCTTTGTTGGGAACCCCGTTCCTAGTCAACAACCTCCTCCTATAGGGCCATCCAACCCATCTACTGGAGGGAAACCCATCGGCACCATCCAACAACCCTCCCAACCAGTAGCATATTCTCAGTATGGTATGTACAACACACCTGGTAGCAGACAACCTTATACCAGTTTCCCAACCGAGCCTCATCTTCAACATCCCTCATTAGGTACGCTTCCTTCTTGGGGATCTTAAATCCCACAGAGTGGGGGGTACTTATTATTTGGAAACTGGAACCTAGCTGGGGGCAATCTCAGATTCCCCCCAACTTGAACTCCGACCTCCCCTATCCTTCGGCTGCTACAACTCCATGGAACCCATCCCTTCAATTTCCACATCTTCATCAAGGAGGAACGAACATTCCATGGACACCACTGTCGCAGCCATCCCCCAACCCTGCTACGGGAAACCCTCCACTTACTCAATATAGTGGTAACATTCTTGGAACACAACAACTCCAGGGAACCTTTCCCCAACCAGGATCATCAACCATTCCTGGGTTACAACAACCCCAGGGTACCATACCTACCATCCCCACTCAGCAGAACATCCAACAACCGGTTACCACCATGATTCCTAGTCAGGTAATGAATTCCAACACTCAACCGGTTAACCAGATGGCCTACTACCCACAGAACTTCCAGCAGTACCCTGCGGGAAACACATATGGGTATAACACACAACAGTATACTATGCAGGCCCCCTCAGGTTTCTCTGCACCATACGGTTATTACTCATACCCGCAGACCAATAGTCAACTTCCCTTTTTGGCCACGCTAGACTTACCCGATTTTTCGAGGCTCATTAACGATCCTATATGGCATGAACCTCACTGGCCACCCATTTCAGCGAAACTTCCATCGAACATTCCTAAGTTCGATGCTAAGCCTTGGGAAGACCCCAAGAACCACGTGATGACCTTCCATCTTTGTTGTTCATCCAAATCCTTGATGGACGATTCCATTCAACTACGGTTCTTCCAGCGTATGCCTACCGGCATAGCAGAAAAATGGTACATCGGGCTGCCACAACACTCTTTCCACGATTTCAACACCTTGGCTGTGCAGTTTCTGACCCATTTCCAGCTCCCCATCCAGTATGAGACTGGAATAGAACTGTTAACCTCGTTGCATCAAACCACTTCTACGCACATTTCGGATCACATCCATGAGTGGCATCGACGCCGTAGGCTAATCAAGGCACCCATTCCGGATCAGCTACTCGTTGATTGGTTCACAAAGTCATTCTTGCCTCCCATAGCTAGGGATATCGCTATGCACGGGATAGTCATAGAAGAACAAGCCATCTCGGCAGCCCAGTACATGGATTTGGTATATACCCAATCCGACACTTTACACGAAATTCTTCCCCATGCCGCCTGCGTTACCATTGATCCAACGAAACGCTCCACTGAGCCCCCCATTGATGGTATTGTCGGTTCAGTCAAGGCCCAACCTACCACCAACTCGACGGGGCAACAAGCTTCTGCTTCCCCCGCTCTATCTCAAGCTGCTCCAAAAGCCACTACTTCTCTTGCTATCTCCTCCGAAGTGAACGCAGTTCAATCTACGTCACAACCATCCGGAGGAAAGAAGAAGAACAATCATGGTAAATCCAAGAAGAACCAGCAGGAGAATCCCAAGCCACAACCCACCCACAACGACCCGAAACCACACCGGAAGGCTAAGTTTCCCTGCCTAATTTGTCAAGACGATCACTACATGCATGAATATCCCTACAAGGATGAAGTCAACAAATTCGTTAAAGGATCCTCTCGCCCGGCAGTATTAACTGACCCTTTCCCTCAGCAGCAACATCAGATGGTTTTCCAAGAAACCCCACAAGGGGGCAACTCGAGAAACCCAACTCGCAGAGAGACGTCCACAAATCGTGAAATCCCGATGATGAGTAATGAGGAGATTCATATAACCACTCGTTCAAAGACATATGAGAACCCTCCAAGTTCAAACAAACAGTCAGAGACAACCAAAGGAAAATCTCCTGTCAAAGATCCGACTCTTACCCCTCCCCCTAACGACCATCTCCATATCGAGAGACCGCTTACGGACACAGTGCTATGCCCACCCAAGGGCACCATACGAAAGGCGACATTTAATCCCAATGCGTGAGCTGCCCAAAATTACAACATTGTTGAGGATTTAGCTCAAGCACCTTGCGCCATGTCGACTCTCGAGGTTCTTCAACACTACCCTACGCAGCGTAGAACCTTACTTTCAGCACTGGGGGCAATGGACCCAGATACTTCAAACACTATTATGTTTAACTTGGAGTATGCCAAACCTCGGCTTTCTCACCAGTTAGCCTTCCAGGTTCATACAAAAATCCATGGAAATAGCATCCATTGCACTATTTTAGATGAAGGTGCTTCCACATCGATCATGTCTTTGAATTGTTGGAGAGCCTTAGGCTCACCCGAAGTCACGACGTCTCTCACCACTCTCAAGGCATTTGATGGACACGGTTTTCAACCTTATGGACTCATTCCCGCAATTGTTGTTGAACTGGGGGGGGAAAGTATCCGTACACATCGAAGTCATGGATGCACCATTGGATTACAATCTTCTACTTGGTCGGAACTGTTTTTACGCCATGACCGCCATAGCATCTATTGTCTTCCGGATTGTGCAATTTCCTCATGAAGGGAAAATTGTCACCATAGATCAACTTGATTACTGTATCCCAGACTCTCATCCGAACTCCACCAACACCATCCCGTTATTGGATCAGCCTTGGTACCGGTTCCAAGACGTTGGCGTTGGTCTTATGAAGGATTCTTCCCTTATTGGATTTTTCCCAGAGCTGGGGCCCCATGTTCAACCAGTCAACATGATTTCATCAAATGTCACCCCTTCCAATGATTCATGGGTGATTCCGAGTCCCGCTGAGATTGAAAACTACGGCAACTCCATGCCTTTGAATAGAAACCTCGCAGCGTATGAAGCGATCCAGTCAGCCACCGATTGGGTCGATTGTCCTACCCATCACACCGTGGCACATCTCTCGTCTGAGACTCATTCATCCCCACCACTTATCGATCCTCTCACTTTGATTTTTCCCACTGACGAATCAATTATGGAGGTTATATGCGGTGATGAGCCACCATGGGGAGATTTTCATCATCGATCTTCATTCCCCACCATTCAGATGCTTGAGCCCGATACAAAATCCAGCCCTTCACTTGGAATGGTTCAAACCAAGTTTCCCACTTCCCTCGACGAAGTATTTTCTGAAGGAAACTTGGCTAACCTTATGGCAACCACTCCCATAGACATTTCAGTGAAGCCAGGTATCATGGAAAACATTCATATTGGCAAAACATGCACTCCCCTTGAAATGGAGTTCTACACTGCCTACTTTAAAAACTTCTGCGATGTTTTTGCTTGGAGTTATGAAGAAATGCCAGGAATAGATCCCTCGATTGTGGTCCATGAAATTCCAATATTCCCTGGCACCCGACCTGTTCGGCAGAAACTCCGACCCCTCCATCCTCGTAAGGCAGCCACTATTAAAGCAGAAGTTGAAAAAATTTTGCGTCCTGGTTTTATCTATCCTGTCCCATTGACAGAATGGGTATCTAACATCGTTCCCGTAGCCAAGAAACAGGGAACGATTAGAGTCTGTGTCGATTACCGCGACTTGAACAAAGCTTGTCCAAAGGACAACTACCCAACTCCGTTCATCGACCAGATCATCGATAACTGCGCCGGGAGTGTCATCTTTTCATTTATGGATGGCTTTTCTGGCTATAATCAGATCGATATCCTCACAGTCGACCAGCATAAAATAGCCTTTATCTGCCCTTGGGGGATTTTTGCATATCGAAAGTTACCTTTTGGCCTTAAAAATGCCGGGGCAACTTTCCAACGGGCGATGTCGTACACATTTCACGATATCAAACATATTGTAGAACCATATCTTGATGATCTTCCCGCTCATTCTCAGACCCGGGATGACCATCCTGATCACTTAGGTGCCATTTTCGAAAGGTGTCATCGCTACAATATCCATTTGAATCCACATAAGTGCATCTTTTGCGTGGAAGCCAAATTTTTTTTGGGATTCATAATCTCCAAAAGCGGGATACGCTTAGATCCTGTGAAGGTAGAAGCTATCTTAGCCCTGCCTTCCCCCACGAACATCCTAGAACTTCAAAGTTTGCAAGGGCATGAAAAATTTCTACGCCGTTTCATTTGTAATCTTTCCGAGATAACAAAAGGATATATGAGGCTTCTCAAGAAGAACACTCCCTTCATCTGGGACGACGAAGCCCAACGTTCCTTTGATAATCTAAAGGCGACCTTAACTAAAGATCCTGTGATTCAACCCCCCAATTACACACGGGATTACATTCTTTATCTCACAGCTTCGATTTCCACCATCGGTATGGTGCTAGTCCAGGAAGACCATAATGGTATAGAACATGTGGTATACTATCTTAGTAAGAGTCTTCTCGACTCCGAAACATGTTATTCACATGTTGAAAAACTGGCTCTAGCAACATTTTTCGCTGTTCAGAGGTTCCATCATTACATTCTACTCCGCCGGACCATTGTTATAGCAGATTTCAATCCAATGTATTATATCCTCACGCGTCAAGTGCTTGGGGGCAAATATTCTCGTTGGTTTGTCATCCTACAAGAGTTTGACTTGGAATTTGCCAAAGCGAAGTCCAAGAAGTCTTTGGTCTTTACTGAGTTGATTTGTAACTTGCCCCGTGCTACCGAGCAATCCGAGCCCATCGATTCTCTTCCTGATGAATCATTGTTCCTCATTAGCACGTCTGATCCATGGTACGGGGATATTTTATTATATCTCCAAACCCAAGGTTTCTGCCCCGACCTCACTCGCGATGAACGTCGACGTATCCGACATCATGCCAAGTACTACCTCATAGTCAACGATACCCTTTATCGACGTGGTGTCGACACTATTCTTCGACGCTATTTGAATTTAGATGAAGCGGAACGCGTTCTTAATGACTGCCATGCTAGAGCATGTGGTGGTCATCTCTCTGGGATGGCTACGGCCCAGAAGATACTGCGAGCAGGATATTTCTGGCCCTCAATTTTCAAAGACTGCATTAAAACGGTTAAGAAATGTCCACCTTGTCAATTCTTTCATAATAAGACACGCTCGCATCCTGCTCCACTCCATCCTGTTATTGCCATCGGCCCCTTTTCCAAATGGGGCATAGATTTCATCTACTGTAAGCCCACTTCAACTGGGGGGCATAGCTATGTCATCGTAGCTGTTGACTATTTCACAAAATGGGCTGAAGCGATGCCTACTTATGCTGAGGATGGCAAAATAGCAGCACAATTCATATTCAATCACATTATAGCTAGATTTGGTGTCCCACAATCCATTATGACCGATCATGGCTCCCACTTCAGGAACGATATGATTGAGGAACTAAGTGCCAAGTTGGGTTTTCGCCATGAAAACTCAACCCCATACTACCCACAGGATAATGGCCAAGTTGAAGCCATTAACAAAGTTCTAAAATGAATGATTCAGTGTATTGTGGGTACTCATAAGTCCAACTGGCACTCAGCTCTGTTTTTGGCACTATGGGCATACCGAACCTCAGTAAAAAGTGCTACTGGGTTTACACCATTCCAACGAGTGTATGGCCTGGAAGCCATTTTACCGATTGAATGTGAAATTCCATCACTTAAGATAGCCATAGAGCTACTTCCCCACACCACTTCCGAAGAGGAATGGTTTCTATACCTAGCCAAGCTAGATGAAACCCGCCGTGACGCTCCTTTAGCCAACGAAGCTCATAAAAAACGCGTCAAAGCACAGTATGACAAATCCGTTCAACCTCAGGTTTTCAATGAAGGTGACCTCATACTCACATATGATCAAATGCATGATAAACTTGGAAAAGGAAAGCTAGAATCTATGTGGTACGACCCCTTTGTTGTAAAACGTGTCTTGGAGAAAGGAGCTTATGAACTCGTCGATTGTGATGGCACACCATTGGCACGACCCCACAATGGGCTGTACCTCAAACGATTCTACGCGTAGGATTATCCTGTGCGAGATACTCTTTGTACATAATGTACCTAGCTTTCTTTCACTTATCTTTTTTAGTGTGCACACACGGACCTCATGTATCTATTCTTACCTTGACTTGTGCTTTTATGCGCAGATGTCTTCCTACTTCGGATTCGCCGACGGTGCGAGCCGACATACCCGGAACCTCGCGTCCACAGCATGGGTAATCTATTCTCCCATTGGCGAGTTGCTATCTTCAGGAGCCAATTGTTTGGGTCCCGCAACCAACAATATCGCAGAGTACCATGCAGTCATCAGACTCTTGACGGAGGTTGCTTCCCTTGGAATTGAATCCCTATCAATCTTTCTAGACTCCCAACTCATGGTTTCTCATCTGAATCGTGTTTACACAGTTCACGATCCTATCCTACTTCGCTTATTTCGAAGGGTACGCCTCTTGGAACGATCTTTTAATTTTATTTCATATCAACATATACCAAGAGAATTCAATTGTATAGCTGATTCATTAGCTAATTACATTTTGGATTGGCATCTTTCCCATACATAAAAACACATCATAAAATAAACACACAAGTCATTGTAAATAAATAGGTCATAAAAGTAGGTCCATATATATATCATTGTATATAAAAGTGTTTTTTCAAATACATAAATTTTGTGTTTTAAAGACAAAATTTGGGACCTAGTCCCATACAAAAATTTGGCTTTCAAAGCCTACATATCATATACAGGCCCCAAAAAGATAAAAGCTACCATCTAAGGAGATCTGGGAGATCTATCATGTTCCTCCTCAGATTCCTCATGCTGCTGGTAATAACACACTATATCCCGAGCCACCCTACGGAGGAGTCGGCCAATATTCCTACGCACACCTACGGTATGCCGTTGGAGATGCAAAGGGATGTCGTCCATCCTCATAGTGGGGACACCATGGGTTAAACCCTATAGGTTCCTCTCTATCTCCTGGACCCCTCCCGCCTCATCCTCGTTTTCTTCCTCATCCAGAGCGGCTCGGTGATCAACACCACCTCGGCGTAACGACGAGTACCCTGCCGGTCTTTGTGGTCCATGATCTGCGACATGAACACGTATATATATTAAAGTCTTTTACACATTCTAAAAAACAATAAAAATTATATATTCAAAAAAAAAAAAACATTTATGAAGGTCATACCTGAATTGTCCCAATCCTCATCTTCCGGTAGTGCCAAGTCTATGTCCTCACGGAAGTCCACCCCTGCATAGGGGTAGTCATCGATCATCACAATCTGTTCCTCGAGCCATGAAAATAAATCCTCACCGAAAGCCAAATGTTGCGGCCCTCCAAGTCGTCCTGCGAACTCGCTCCATTGATCATTCCATGGCTCAGTGGGTGGAAGGGGGGGCATGGTCAGTTGTGGGTGCAACAACGACACCCTCACCAAGAAGAAGGTGACTAAGATGCTCCCGTACCCAAATTGAGAGTTCTCTCCAAGCCTGCACTTGTTCACTTGCTCTTTAAGGTTGGTCAGTACTACCTCACACCAGTTGAATACTGTTCCTGCCATGAAATCCACTGCAAGATTCATCTGTGTACGGGACGCCTAATGGGGACCCGTACTCCTTGCTACACGTGTGATGGTGAACAACACGATTTTTAAAGGAAGTTCTACAATGTCCTTAATGACCACCTTGCCTCTTTTCTTCCCCGAACCTTGACGACAATAACAAGCAATTAAAGCATCAGTTCTCGCCTCCGAGGCTGTGAACCCAGTAAAAATCACCCGGGCTCCTCTTTTTGAGAGGCCCATGAGGAAATAAATGTCCTCGAGTTCAATCTCGAGGGTGTGTTCTCCTACTCGGAAAGCTTGAATGTCGCGGTCCCACATTTGAATAATGTGGGTGCAAAGTTTTGCCTACTTACGGATACCTTTGGTCTTGAAGAATTTTAACAAACCACATTCCCGCAATGTAGTCAAGGTCTCTTGGTCATCTTCAGCCAACAAATCATCCGCTTCATGATCTCTTTACTTCCAATGGACCATTTTGCTCCAAACAAGTTGCAGACACCTGCAAAAGGTCATAGGAAACATTCATTAATCATTTAACAACTTGATCTCAGCTCAAAATTTGAGAAAAACTAATTTTTTCATCTTAAAAATCACCACTATCACGCCTGGGGGAAGTGCGCCTGCGCGGTACTGCACAGTACCGCGCCCTTGTTCAACTCTACAGCACGGTACTGTTACATAGTACCACGTATCCCGATACGGCTCCCGCGCGGTAATGTGGATAGCGAAATTGGCCTATTAGGGCCTTCCCAAAAATTAACTTCTACTTACTGAAATCAAGTTATTTATCTATGAAATGAAAGAGAGGCTTGAAAGCTCTTACCTGGCGCAGACGGTTCTTGAAACGGTGCTCCGAATCTCTAGATATGAACTCTTGAATTTTTTGCTCCTCAATGGGTAAAATCTCCTCTTTTGGCAAATGCACAAGTGAAATGGTAACTTTCCATATTTACCTACTCCTTATATAACTTTTTTTTACTCATTATTTTATCTAGTTAAATTAAAACCCATTTCACATTACTAATATCTGGTTCCATGAGCATTTGTTGAGAGGGTCTCCTTTAAAAAATGTTCACACTGGCGTTCATTTATTGTTTGACCTTCATTTTGAGCCTACTTTATCTTTTTCATGCTCTAGTTTAAAACTTGAAAAATATTCCAAGCGCTTTTACACCCATGTCATGCTTTTCAAACTTAAGTAAATGGTGTCGAGCTTAGTCAGCTTTACTCATGCTTGTTAAACGATGAGGAAAGTATTATCCTGGTTGTATTTTATTCTTTTTTCGGACCAGAATAATTAAAAATTACGAAAAAGACCATTGGAGTCCATAGTTAAGCTCTTTTCAGACTCCCTAAAATTGAAAAGATTGCCAAGTGATCTTGACTCTTTCACACTTGTAAAAGTATTTGAAAGGTTGTCTATTCGGTGATAGGTTACCCCTTTTTCGGCCCGTCTAGACTATTTACGAGAAAGGTATACCTCGGTCAATTTTTGGCTGGGAGAGTTCTCTTGGGAATTGTTTTACACTTTTTCAGGATCAAGGGACTAAATTTACGAAAAAGTACACTTTGGAGCCTTCTTTAAGTTTTTCAGGCTCTCTAAATGTGAAAAACTACCGAGTTTTCCTTCCTTGGACTCGTTAAAATTTGACATCGAAGGACCCACTTTGGGATGAACCCCTCCTTTCTGAGGTTCGTAAAACATGTGAGATTGGACTCATCTATGAGATGAGCTATACCGAGCATCTGTTATCCTCTTCAAGCTCGAAAAACAACAAAGAGGTGCTCGTCTATCATATTGGGGGAATATGGGAGACAAGTCGAGTTTATTTTGGCAGCTAGTCAGTCGTCACCTTTGAACATGGCGTGCATCTGTCCCTTGTCTATTTTGGGTATCTATTTTTGCTGAGTTATGATCATCATCCCGAGTCGTCGCTCTGGCCACGAGCCTGCTCGTTCGGTGTCTATCTTCTGCTATCAATAATCCCTGCTGCCAAGTCCTTTTACATGCCATTAAATGTTCAAAGGGTTGCATTGTTCAGAGTCATTCATTGTGTCAGACCTCTGTTGTGTCAGTACATGTTCTATCATCCTATACTATCTTTTTGTTCTGATTTCTTGTCGATGATGTGGGAATCATTATGGCCCACCTTTGACGATTCTATTCCCATCGACGCCAAATCACTATCTGGAAATTGGACTTAGGAATCAACCATTAGTACCTTGGTACCTGCATGCCTCAATGGCAGGTTTCCTCATGTTCGACAGTAGGTTTACATCATTGACCTCTGATAGAACGATCTCTCGAATGCTCGACATCAACCCATTCATTCGCATTTCATTGAGATCTACTATAGATACCTTGGGGATCATTGTCATCATTGGTGATTTCCCTCGCATTTGTTAACGGTTCACATCACTGACCGGTAATCGAATGGTTTCTACCATGTTTGACTTCAACACCTTGTAATCACATGGCTAGATTCGTATTGTTTGCGATTGAATAGAAGACCCTGGGCTCACCTTTGTATCTTGATTGCGTCCAGGTTGCGATGGAGATGTCCTTTATATTATCAAACAGATCCACTTTTGTATTGGTCATGGTTGTGTCATTAATGTCTCATGGATCTACGCTTGTTCACAGTAGCCATGATTTGTCTATAGTCTATATCATCTCAGTACTTATGGATCTGCAATGTATTGGTCGACAGCCATGCTTTGAGTCAATTTTTTCCAAGCATGGGAATGCATGCCTCGATGGTATATTTGACATTTTGTTTCTGTTTCAACTCCTTATTGCTCTCCTCGATGCTATCTCCGCACAATATTTGTAGAGTCTTTCAGCCATCAGTCCCTTCTGACCTCACACTTTAGGGGGCATCTGTTATACCTCCATATTTCACAGTGTCGCATCTTCACCATAAAAATAGTTGATGACACTTCCCCTACTGCTTAAAACACCCAGAAGAGAAAAATGATGAATGATCCTTGAAGACAAACTTATCCTGTCAAGAATCAACCCAGCTGAGACTTCATATACCTACACTACCGTGCCTTTCTCCAGCTTAGGTGCGCGGTAGTCCACACTACCGCGCTATGCTCTTTCTCTGCCATGCGGTACTACCGCGCTATGCTCTTTCTCTACCACGCGGTACTACCGCGCTATGCTCTGTTTAAGAGGTGCGGTACTCCCTTTTTATCCTTTTTGGCATGGCTTGTGGGATCTTGATCTTCGAGAGATTTTTTAGGATTGGTATCCCTGATTCGATCCTAACTCACGTTCTTAGATTAGTGGGCCTGGTCCACTAAACATTCCCAAGATCCATTCTTCTCTCTTGATGGTTAACCCTACTACACACTATAAGAGAGAGGAATTCCATGAGAAAAAGGAGAGGACTCTTGGAGTCATCAAACTTATGATCTTAAATCTTTGTGGAGATAGATACAGGAGAAAGCACTTGGAGTTGGGAGTTGGCTTGGATATCAAGCAACCATTGTAAGTGACTTCAAGTTGGTAATAAAACATAACTTGTCTTGTTTCCCAAATCACGTGTGTTGATTTTGTTTCAATTATATGATTTGTATCTGTTATAGATTTAGATTCTAACGCATATTTCAAGTTGCTAGAGAATCGTATATGCTTGTATATTGGTTTCATTTTGACAGGTTCATTCGCGAGGACTTGGAAATTGGAGCGACCATTAGGACGAGCAATTGAATTGAAGGTCAGTTAGATCTCTTCCGTTTCTTTCAGAAGTTTAATCCTGAAACGTCTGTTTAGATCTAGGAATTCAAGGTAGCATTTGTTATCTTTTTGTCTTAGTTTAGAGTCAGTTAAAGTCTACTTTAACCTAAGAGAGTTTCTACCTATTCGTAGGGAGAAATTTCTACAACATTTAGCACTTGTTTAATCTCTTTGAGGTTAGTGATGCATTGTGACTCAGACTTTGGCTTTTTAAATTCATCTTTTAACCCATCCTTAACCTCTGTTAAGGCCTTTGCTTGTTTTCAACCAGCAACTTCTGAAAACGGCATGAACCAGTCCAGTGCGCGACCCCTAAAGTTTGTAATTAACTACATCAGTTTGGCGTTATCATCTTATACTTGTTTAATAGTCCAAACTACATTACATAAGAACCAGTGTTGTTCTGTTTCTTCTGACCCATTCCCATTACAAATTGGTAATTTCATGTTATCCCTAGCCATTCTGGGCCTCTAGGGTTTTGGCTAACTTGATATTAATGGACCACTACTTGGAACCTTACTACTTGGTTAAGTACTACTCTACCTATTACCACTATTTTTACTTGCTTGGAAAAGCTACAATGAACTACTATGTCTTACCTCAATTACTGGACATGTACGTTGAGTTGTGGGTATGTCTCATCCTCGAGTCTGAGATGGATCTACAGGTTCTTCTTCTTTTGAAATGAGATGGTACTCTTCCTCTTCATCATAAGAATCTTTGTTGAGTTGTGGTACTAGTTCATAGTCCCTTCTTTCATTCACACTGCAACCTTCTCTCCTTGTCACAGTTATCCTCCTCTTGTTCGACTGAAATCTCTTCCCACTTCGCAGAAACACACACTCTTCGTCTATGTCACTCTCTTCTTCCCTTGTCATTTCAGCTGATTCCATACATCCGCCCAGACCTTATTCCATTCGATACCCATTCCCATTGCGCACAATTGATTTACTCGTCAACTTCCATTTGCATCACCCCTTTTTCATAGAGCAACATCTTAATCTACAAATTTAAAGATCTCAGGTACTTACTGTGCAGACCTTCTAGGAATTCTTGTTTTGCTGCACTATATGACTTAATAGTGTCAACAACAAATTCGGTAATATACCCCTCTAGTATATTGTCTAGCCAATAATCCAAAGCGCGTGAAATCCTATTATTCACACTTTTCAGTTGGTGGATCAGTTCAGGCATCCAACTTCTAGGATCACCTCCTTGGAAGTTCATCTTTTGCTCAGTCAACCTTGCCAACCATTCATGTAATATCACATGAAACTCCCCAAAGAAAACCCGATGAATATCAAAAAAAAAAACATACTTATCAAACCACACTTTGTCGTCCAATCAAGAGTGTTTGTTCTGATATTTAGAAAACTATCGCAGATTTTCATCTACCCAATCCCGGATCTCTTGCTTAGTTGGATGCCACATTAGCCACATTCCCCTTCGACACAAATCTTGGTCCAAGAAATGGAACCATTTGTTGGAGCACTTCTACTTTGACCAAGGTTCAATCACTCAACATAATACCAACAAATCCCAAGATACCGACCCGAAAGGGGTTTAACCCTTTCAACAACACCTGCGAAGCGGATGAAGTCTCACCCGAAGTACCTATGGGAACTACATGAACCAATTTTTTGCAGTGTAGAAGGGGAATAACTCGACACACATATCATTCAATACATAACCCTTAACCTCGACAGATCTCAATCTTCGACAAGCCATGCACTTCGACAAAATTCATAAGTTAACCATAATTTCTATAACATACCATATACTTTGCATTCATACATTTCTTCAATATAAGCATATTCATTCATCAATTTATGCAAATCATAAGCAACATAAACAACACATAACACATCACATCACAATTAACACCATGATTTTAATGTGGAAACCCAAGATGGGAAAAACAACGGAAGCACTTCTTTTATTCATGAGTCGCAACCAATAGATAAGTGCTTCATGTTTTAAAGAATTATAGATTTTCCTTCACTTACAACAGACCTGTGCACACAACCTGCATGTCGTGTGAGTTGGAAACTTCGACATACAACATTTAACAACTCCCAAATACATACATTACACAATAATTTATCCAAGAGCTTTTTATTTCACTAACAGTCCCAAAATTTGCAACTCGTTACATATTTATAGGGCACACACAACCTGCCCCGCTCCCACTACCCCACTAACCAACTACTCAACTCATTAATGTAAGTGGGAAAACCCTAACTAACTCTACTCAACTCTGCCCTTTGACATAATCAAACCGACTATGTTCCTAGTTTCTCAGCTACTTCGTCGGATTTAACCACTTCGTCGAACCACTTTGCCTTGGTTTTGCTCACACCAAAAATGGTACCCAAAACTTACTAGGCCCAACAGTCATAATTCTAACAATTAGTGTCCAGTCTTAAGGATGACAAGAGGGATAGTTTTGATCCACTTATGGGTGTGTAGGGATTGTAATGCAAGCCTCACATGTTCAACCACTATCTTTAGGTTCCCCTATGGAAAACTTAGTGGTTGGATGCCCTCATGGGAATTGAAACTTGGTTACCAATGAAAAAATCCTCATTCATAATAAATGGATACAACCCCTTTGGCCCTACAAATATAAAGACTACAAAAATGCCAATTTTAAGACGAGCTTTAACACTATTTGGGAGATATTAGACGATGATGGTGTTATGGTTAAAAACTTCTGAGGATTGGTAGAGATGGGGGTCAAACATTTTCATAATATTTATAAGAGACTAGAAAGGGTCAACGTTGTTGAGATCATTAAAGTGACATAATTTTTTCCAAGACTTGTTACTTTGGAGGACAATAAGTAGATGCATGAGGAGGTCTCTAAGGAGGAACTATTAGCTGTCGTGTATTATTTTCACAAATATAAGGGTATATAATTAATGGGTGAAATGTAGATTTCTTTTTGGGTTTTGGACTTTTTCAGATATTGGGCGAGGATTTATTTAGAGTGGCGGTAGAGGTATTGAAAACTTACACGGTACTTATCTCTATCAACTCCACATTTATTGCACTCAATCCTAAGGTGGATCATCCTAAGAATTTTGATGCCTTCACCCCCATGGCTTTGTGCAATTTTGTGTACAAGATTTTTTCCAAGGTTCTAGTAGTAAGGTTAAATAAATTTATATCAAAGGTAATTTCTCTTAAGCAATTTGGATTATTGGAAGGGTGCAAAATACATGAAGTAATAAGATCAACACACAAAGGTATTCATACTAACAAATCCAAATACTTACTAGCTATGATGATCAGTTGGAATTATCTAAAGCTTTTGATAGGTGGTGTTGGTTATACTTGAGGTTACTTCTAATTCATATTGATTTCAATCTATCTATGGTTAACTAGAGAATGGTGTGTATCACCTCTGTATCATATGTTGTACTTACCAATAGTTCAAATTCTCATTTTTTCAAGCGTACTAGAGGCATGAGACAAGGCTACCTATTGTCCACATATTTATTCCTATTGGTGACTAAGGGGATAAGTAGATCTATTCTTAAGCTAGGAGGACACGAACACTAAAAGGTATTATGGTAGGTGGCAATATATCTCTTACACGTTTATTATTTGTGGATGATGTTCTAATTTTTGGTAATGGCTCTATTGAGGAGGGGGGAAATTATATGGAGATACTTCAGTTACATAACAAAGATACAAGAATGGAAGTTAATATTCACAAGTCTGCAATGGTTTTTAATGAGGTTGATGAGGATATGGAACAAATTTTGAGATCTTATTTCCCATCCAGTCTTATTGACTATTGGGAAGGAATCAAATACCTAGGCTTCAACCTTAAAACTAATGGATATTGTAAGAGGGACTAGTCTTGGTATTGGAAAAAATTGAAAAAAAAACAAATTTTGATGTTATAGGTGGATTTCTAGAGGTGGAAGGTTGGTATTATTTAAATAGGATTTATAGGCCATATCAATTTACTGGCACTCTTTGTCTCACATCACCAAGTGTATCAAATAGAAAAATAGAAAAGCATGTTTCAATTTTCTTTAAGAGGAAATAATGACAAGATGAGCACACACCCAATGAAGTGGTAAACCAATGGCAGGCCCAACGACGAGGAATGTTGGGGACTTAAGGACATCATGTATTGGGTTATTACTTGGATAAAAAACACATTGGAATTTGATTACTAAAGAAAGTCTTTGGAAAAGAATAATAATTCAAAAATATATAGCACAAGGTACTAGAATAGACTGGATCAAACTAAAAGGAAAAGTATTACTAATGTATCCAATTAATGTAAATCCTTGACACTTGTCATTCCAATTATTGGATCCTACTTAGCTTGTAAAGTTGGAGAGGGTGCATAGGTCAAGATTGGATATGATGCAACTATGGGTTGTGGTAATGATGTATTTTTCCTTGATGTTTTGATCCAACACTTGAAAAATGTAGGTAGATGTACACTTTATCTAGTTGGGGATATTGTTACCACTAGCCTTTGACACCAAGAATGGTTCACTACATAAGATTTAGGCCTATGAGGAAATCTAATAAAAACTTGGAATATCTTCTAGCCTCATTTGAGTAGAGATCACATTGTACTAAAGGATGCTCCTAACAAAGTAGTATGGGTACAAAACAAGACAAGTGGGTATTACTCTGCTTTTTCAATTGCATTGCAGGGCTCTTTAGGAAAATGCAAGACAAGATGCAAAATGGTGGTGAGCCAAAATATGGGAAAAAAATATCCTATGAATACTAACTTATTTATGTGGCTTGCATTAACTAATAAGTTCCTGACATGGGATATGCTTAACAAAAGGAATAAAGAAGGACCTAGTATTTTCTTATTGTGCAGGCAAGGCCAATGTGAAGAAATGCTAGAAAATATGGTATGAGAGACAATAGTTGAAAAATAACATAAATATTACCTTCCTGGTTCTAGAGGGTATATGGATTGCATGCAATGTTATATTATTTGATAACAAAATATGCCCACTTTTGAGGTCACATCTCTAGCATGTGCAATCTTTCAACAATTCAATGGTAAATAATAAGCTTCCAAGACATGTGGGTGAAGTGATTATAGATAACTCTATCCCTTGGGATTTTTTGATGGGGCATGATTCGACATGCAAACTAGGAGGAATACAGTATTTATATGATCATGTTTTTATACAATTTGAGGTCAATATCGGTAGAGTCACAAAAAATAATAGGGAATTCGTGGATTTAAGATGTTTATTGAAATTAGCTCTAAAGAGGGGATTTAACCAGCTCTAGGATTTTGAGGAATCTCTTTTAGCTATTGACTAGATGAAAAATATAATACAAATTCATAATATCTCCTTACTTCCACTAGAAAAAAAACTCAAGGAGATGTCACTTCATTTCCATCTAATCACGTTTAGACGTGTATTAACAACCAAATACTGTTGTTGATACATGATACAATGTCTAAAGTAAGGCTCATAGTTCCTGTGGTAAAAATTCTTCAGGATGACTATCATGATGGTAATATTATTGAATACATACTAAATTTCTATAGCTCATAGACTACATGACTTATATTGGTAGTGATATTAATATTTTGAATTATCATTTGCACATGGATTTATGTGATATGTCATAATGGACATTAGTACTTTTGTAATGGCATGTACACAAAAAAAAAATGGAGAAACATTTTACACATAATTTCAAGTGATTTGGATAACTACTATAATGAGGGAATCCACCTCTTGTATATGTACTATTCTCTAAGCACATGGAGAAATTGTGTTCTATTCTATACTAGAAAAAATGTGTTTTATCCTTGGAAAAAAATGTGTTTCTTCTATTACTTTATAATGGATGAAACTGTGGGTACTTCCATTGTACATTAAAACAATCACCTTAATGTGCTTGATATATCCTACCAATTTCAAAGCTTGGAGAGCTATAATAATTGATAAAGCATGGAAGGAAATTTGGGGTTAGGTTGAGCTAGCAACAACCTCCACCTTTCAAAAACATTGAACACTTGATGTTTGAAAATACTATGGATTGAAAAGGGGCCCTTGCTTCTTTTCATGAATGAGGGACTAGGATTTTTCAAACTAACTTATTTTATGAATACAATCGTCTTGGTAGATATTTCATGCTTTTAAATCTAGATTTTAGACCATAGATCTTTTCATTTTGTGCTTTAGTAACGACTGTCTTTTTTATGAGTTTGAGTTGTTTCCGCTATTGAGAGTTTATGTCTCCTTGAAGTCCTTCTTACTTGATCAAAGTTTGGAAATGCCTTGGAACTTTTTTAGTTTTGGCATGATGAAATTATTTATTTGTGTGACATTTTTCACCCAAAACAAATACTATTGCGACACATTACATCTTTTGAATTTTGTAAATCTCATTATGTGACAAAGACACTAAAAGGAAAGGAATGAATATTAATTTTCCACTCAAACTTTTTGTGAAGTTTCACATCACATATTTTTAGAAGAGCGACATATCGCACAAAAGGAAATTTACTTGCAATACCTCACATCAATCAATTTTTTAAAACTTGTGGCAAAGCATTGCAATTTGAGGATTGTCGAAATTCTTACTCATAGATGCATCACAAACATAATTTTAAACTCATGAAATCTATTGCATCATCACAATATTTATATATTATGAATGCATGACGTAGGAAAAGAGGATATGGGTAAGGATCCTTTTTCATGCATAAAATTTTAAAGGCACCACATATCACAACCCAACTTTATTTATTTGCGACATAACGCTTAACCCATATCTTTTGCAAGTTGCAATGGGGAGTTTGTTGAAGTGTGATACATAATGGTATGTAATGGATAATAACTTATAAGTTACTCAGTGAGGTAAATGATATAAAGCCACTTGAACTCAAAACATTTGGCACTTGTATTTTATTTAGAGGAGTAAGAAGTCAAGTTCAGTATCGAGGATCTGGCACTTGGAAATGAAAAGACCCCATGAAGAGGCCATTATCCAATAGTTTGTCAGGTATGTTAATATTAACCTCAACTGTTTCATTTGTTTGTCCTTGATGCATTATTGTGAAAAATGAATCACCATAAACTTGCCATGCCATGGATTAAGAATTAACCTAGGGTATCAAAGGGATCCATTTCACTATTTATGATTGCCTAGTCAAATTTCCCCCACCCAATGCTTCTCCATTGAACCACCACAATGGGGCTATGTTGTTTACTATGAAATTTGAATTAATACTTGTGGTGGTTTTATTTTCGGAAATGCATTAGACTTTTATTGTATTGTCACCTATGCCTTGAACCTTCTTTAGGCTCCCCCTCTATCGAGCAAGAATATTATGAAATCCATTCCTTAGGATTGTTTTCCCATGTGAGTTAGAAACCTCGACCCTCACTGATAGGAGTTTATTTCCTCTCTTTCATGCGTGAGATAACATGTCTTCACTAGATTATTGCATGAGATAAAACACATTTGAATACTCGATGCCCAAGTTTTCTTCTAGCTGGTTTCAATCATGGAATAAATTGCTTGAAGATAGTTTGGTTCCATGACTTGGAAGAGATAATAAATAAAGAATGCAGGCTCTAATCCACCATTTTCAAAGATATTGGTGATGGTATTTAAACTTCATCACCTTGGTTTAAATAATTTTGTTTTCCTTACTAATGAAACTAATGGGTTCTAATGATAATGATGATGAGATGTAGGACGATGATATCCCCATAGGTGGGCCAAATAGCAAAACAAAATGTTGCACGAAGTATCTTCATCAAATGAAGGTGAAAGAACTTGTGCTAGGATGTAGTATGGTGACATAAACATTAACACCAAATCGGATCCAATATATAAATGGTTTGAAATATACTAGATCTTCAAACATGAGCATTACCCAAGTGTCCCGGAAGAAGATATTGATGATTTGGGAATCTACCAGAATATAAGGAAATCATGCCTACATAGAGTGGTAGCCAAACCAATTGTTATGCCATGTGAAAAAGTCATTTCTTAGTTGCTTCCTAGACTTGAAATTGAAAACAAATTGATCAGGATTGTAGATGACATAGCAGTCAAGTCCTTCCTATCATCTACTCTTGATGTTTACTATATGTTCCCAATTCCAGTCATTCATTTGAGTGAAGAATGGATAACGGCTATAAACTAGACTATCACATGATATTGAGGAAATGTTGGTTAAATGGAAAGATATTTAAATGAAGAGACACATGTTTATATCCTACATAATTCCTGATACTACCTGACTGAATGGTTCCAGCATTGATTGTCAAGTTATATGGGGAAAGGATGTCGCGGAATTTTAAAAATCCCTAGTGCCTCTATTGAAACAAGTCACTTCCCTTAGTGCCATTTGTAATTAGGGAGTTATTAGGTCTACAAATTTGAAGCAAGCTATTGTTATAGTGAGAGATATAGTCTTGGGACATCTCTCAAAGTTTTATATGGTTCTCTATCTTTTAGACATTGTATATGTTGCAAATGGATTTCTAGTAATGGGATGGAAGTGGCTCTCGAAAAATGTTCCGATTAATGTGCATTCCAAAATATTGTGGGAACACAAATATATTAGAAGCTATGGGAAAATTTGTGATGAATTCATAATTCCATTGTATACAACAATATATAAGCAATTAGTGGAGTGTATGTCAGACAAAGCATTAGAGGCATTAGTTACTCTTTGATATTGGTGAGTGATAGAGAAGGGCATTTATTTGTGGATATGTGTGGCACACATACCCCTCATTTTTTTCCTCTTCTTGTCATAGATAAAGTGGAGTTATTAGAAGATGACTACCTAACTTATACAAATAAAATTGGAGCAGTACTCGCAAATGCCAAGAAAGTTACATTGCCTCCCTTGCCATTGTTCGTTGAAGGATACAGTCTAAATTATGTGAAAGATGCCGAAGAAGAAGCATAGGCTTTAAATTCTTTCATTTTAGTACTAGAGAAATTTTAGAATAGATGATTCCAAGAAGGTAGTAGAGAGCCAATGTAGTTCATGCAAGTAGAATTGGATCTATGCTAATGAGTTCTTGAGGGATGAAGAGGTTTTCAAAAGATTCATTTCACTTAATGAAGTGGAAAATAGGTTAGGATCCATACAAAAAAATATACTACATAACAGAATCCCAAGGAAGACAAAGAGAGACATGAATATCTTCTCAGAGAACATGAGGAAGCTTCCGAGAAAGTTGTAGAAGAACAGAGCGAGAGGGAAGCATGTAGGAAGGTTGCAAAGGAGTAGATAATTCAAGACACAAAATAGAAATAAATAATTGAAAAGGTTGTGGAGGAGAAAAGGAATAAATAAGAAGAAGAAGAGATGTGGAGAAGAAACAAAATGAACTTGATAAAAAATCTCAGTTGGAGCAAGTCCCTCTCTTTCTCCATTGAATGATTCATTAACAAGAGGTCATTTTACACTTATATAGATTGGCATGGGATTGTTTACCCCTTCAAACGAACAAGCAATTGCTTCATTGGATTCTTTTGTTTTTTATAAGAAGAGAAAGCAGATTGTCAAGGAGACACAAAAGAGACTGAAGATTTCAAGGATGTCTGCACTAACAATCAATATTGAAACTCTTGTCTTCACAAATGTAAATGAAGATCCAATAGTTGCGGCCTTTGCAATTGTATTTTTCGCAAGGGCGAATGAAGAAAATGTGAACGAAATGACCAAAGAGATAAAATAATATAAACAAAGGATAAAATCCTTGGAAAGGGAGGTAGAGAAGCTAAAATATGAGACTAGGAATTTATCAGAGTTTAAAGCTCATCCATTCTATATGCAAGAATATTTGGTAGAGGCATAAGATCAAATGTACAACCATCTACATGAATTACAAGGCCATTACTCTCAGCTTGAAGGCATTCTAGAAAATACAAGAGATCAAGGATGCATTTTAGAAGGTGTGTAGCTAGGTTTAAACAAGATCATTAAGTAGTAGGAGGAGGAAAAATAAGCACATGCAGAACTCCTTATAAAACACCCATTGACATGCGTTGCAACCATGTAGCAATTTATAACAAAAAATAGCATGCACAACACTCCAACGAGAAATATCTATGACCATGGGAAAGTGCCATAAATTATGTCAACCTGTTGCAAGAGTAGTGGGAAGATGTCACTTGCCTCCCCTTAGTGATATAACCAAACCTCGGCTAGAAGTAGATAGAAAGAGAGAAGTGATAGAGTTAAAATACATAAGGAAAATCACAATGGGAATTATGCTACATGTAACCAAGCCTACATTAATGGAGCATATCTCAGCCCCAATTAGAGATATTAATATGTTAATATATTCTACTATCTCTTTGAATAAGGGGATAAGTATCATTTATAATAAAGTAGTCAATCATGAAATAAATTTTGAGTCACTTATACCCCAACACATTGATTTAAGGTCTAACAAATATGATAGGTGGCACACTTATACGGCCAAAATGGGCCCACCCCCCATTACTAAATTTATTATAACTCATTACATGAGGTGAATAATAGATAGTGACTAGGTGTATTGTTTCCATGAGGCCACCAGTTCAAAACTCCATGGGTGTGAGCCTATCAAAAAAAAACTTCGTTATAACTCCATTCTTGGCCTATGGGTCCATTATTTTCCTACTTGTGGTGATAATTTTGAGCTTGAATCTTGATTTTAAGACAATGTTTCTAACTTCTAGAATCATGAACCCCTTGTATTGGAACTTGTTATACCTCAATATTACCCATTAAATCCTAGTGTCACATTCTTGCACCGATGACCTAAACGACACTTCCCCTTAATGATCATATGGACATTCAGGAGTGAAGTCTATTGCATGAACACTGAAAGCAAACATTTCACCTGCCACGTGTCACCCAGACAGACCTCATTTGCAGGAATTATTGCGCTCTGCACAATTGATGGGGCGTGATAATTAGGGTTACCGTGTTATGCTCCCACCCTAGGGCGCGGTAGTACTGCGTTATGCTCAAGCCTAGGGGCGCGATAATCCACTTTTAGCCTTTTTTTCCATGGACTTTGGGATCTCAACTTTCAAGAGATTTTATTGGGATTTCCACCTTTGATTCGATCCCAACCCCCTCTCTGTTTGGCAGGCTTGATCCACTAAACACTCTCTAGATCCACTATACTCTCTTGATGGTTAACCCTTCCCAATCCTATAAGAGAGAGGCATTCCATGGGCCAAAGGGAGGACTTTTGGGGCATCAAACCTATGATCATAATCCTTTTGTAGATAGCTAGAGGAAGGACTTGGAGCTGGAGTGGGTTTGGACATCAAGCAACTACTTTGTAAGCACTCTTGAGTTCTCAATGAAATATAACTTGTCTCGTTTCCCTATTTATGTGTATTGATCACAATTCATTTACATAAATTGTATTCAGTAGAATATAGATCTAACTTGTAATTCAATTATTTATAAGATAGTGTGCACTTGTTTGTCGTGTTGATCTCTACAGGTTCATCGCGAGGACTTCAGGATTAAAGACTTGATTGGACAAACATCGGAACAGAAGGTCAGTTATCTTCTTTCCCATCTATCAAATGTTAGAACTGGAAACACTAATTTAGATCTAGGAAATGAGGTAGCATTTGTTTCCTTTTTGTCTTAGCATAGAGTTGATCTTTGCCACTTTATCCTAAGAGATCTTCTTCTTACCCGTAGGAAGAAATTTCTACAACAAAAACTGGCGAATCCGCTGGTTTGAACCCCTTTTAGTTGAGTTCTTTTACTTTCATTCATTTTTTACTGTGAAATCACTCTTCCTTCAAACCAGTCTTGAAAGTTGGTCTTTTTGACCTCCATTCACCCCACTCCCCTCTGCATCAGACCCTTGTCATTGATCAGTAAGTCCTCTGGGTCTGCAAACCCCTGAAAAGTCAAAAAAATTTCTCAAACTCGCACCCGTATCCTCTCTCTGATGATTATTGTGCTCCGATAACAGCCTACAGAGCAATAATTTACTAGTACCATGCCCTTCAGTCTTGCTAGAGCGCGATAATTTACCAATACCACACCTAGGCCTATGTTAGCCTTGCAATAATCTATGTAAATAGGGTTTTTTTTTTTTTTTTTTTTTTTTCAGTTTGCTTGGTTCCTTTTGGTCATTTTTTACCCTCTCTGCCTTTGGTTGTTGCTCTATTGCTTACCAGACCTTTGTAACCTGCTTAGCTACAATACAGTGCTTGTATTTTCATTATTTTTGAAGTTGTGTAGACTCCTTTGCCATCTTTAATTTCGTGATCATTGTTATCACCATACTTGTTCATTACCTATTGCTTCTTGTCTACATATCTTGTCACTATCTGTTTTAGTTGCAAAGTCTTTATGGTTTGTTTTTCTTTGTTGTGCGCTTGAATTTTTTGAGTTAGTGGCATGATACCCATATTGATCACCTCCTCATCATTCTTGCATTGGCTTGATCCTTTCATGATAATCAAGTTTTTGTCACTGTTTCTCTTTCCTTGATTATATAGTCTTAAACATTACATTGTTCTTATAGCAATATTTTTCCATTCTTGTTATCAAAATCAATATTGGAAATTTTTCTTTTGGAACATTGTCTTGCTTTTATTGAAAAGATCCAGTTTATACTTTTGCATATTAGGAAGTGAATCATTTATCATTGCTTGTCACATAATTTCTCATTTGGAAGCATAAATAGTTGTAGATCAGTTACATTTGAAAGTAGTTTCCATTCAGTTTGGCTTATTTGAAAAAAGAAACAAAAAGTTTGTTTGTTGAGTGGTTTTTTCATTGATTTTGAAAAAGTTCATGCATTGTGATTGAAGAACTCTCCCTTCTCTCTAGCTAGATTTCATCGAATAGAAAGGCTCATTTCGATTCATTTTTATTTTGCATGGTTTGAGCCGTCACAACACCACACGTTTCACTTCCATTTACCCGATTGAGTAATACAACCACTAAAATTTACACTCCTTAATTCAACACACTATAACATCACTTATGGAAGAAAAAAAATTGTTAGTTAGGTAGGACACCGGGGATAGGCATCCAAATAATTCCCTCTTGTCATTATCACTTGAGACATAGTTGTTGTCCTCTAGGGTACTAAAATCCTCTAGTATTTATTGACACGGTCATAGACCAGTTTGTGGAGAGGGCCTCTTGTCATTTCGGGGGTAAGCCGTGAGGATTGGTTCCGAATGGACTTTGTGAAATACTGCACTCCACTTAGCTCCTAAGGCATATCGATCCATTGTCTTCCTTGTATTCTCTAGCAACCATACTGGTGATACAAGGGTGATAAGGCAGAAGTGCCAGTTTCCTTCTCCGACGTGCCATGAACGAGGTAGCTTAGTAACTTTTCTTCTAGGGCTCTTTACCCCGGATCCCTTTTGGTAGAGGGATATCCTTCCATTATTGGTCTCTCATTTTGTATTGTTCGACTTGGATTTCATCACCTTGCGAAGGAGACAACTTGTTGAGGTCTCCATCTCTTAGTTAGGAAGTTTTGCTTGCTGTTTCATCTTCTTAGAGGGTCATTTTTTTTATTTTTTATTAGTGATTGCTTGTTGGAATTCTGGCACTTTTGTTTCAGCACGCTTACTGTGACACCGATCTCAATATAGTTTTTAGGGCTTGCTTTTTTTGGCCTATGAGCCTTGCCTTTTTCTAGCTCCCCTTTTACACACTCGGCTGCTTTAGGGTTTTTGAGTTCTTTTCTACGAGTCTGTCCTCAGAACTTGTATTCCCGTTATTATGTCTGATCCATGGAGATCATGAAGGATATAGGGACGAAGCCCACCGCCACCACCACGGACTTCTAGTCCACCTGCATCACGTATTCCTGCCCCTATCGGTCGGGAGCTGGCCGAGGGAATGTTCCACCACTTATCCGCACTACATCTTCAGTTCCTCCTGTCACTGTAACTCACAACACAGTCTTAGAACCTCTTCTAGTTCCCGAAACCAGTAACACACCTGAGATTCTGGCTGTCCCTCAACCCACTGTCGTTCCAAAAATTCCTACCACAGTGGAAAACACAACAGCTGTTGAAGTTAGTACTACACATGATACTATACCGGAGGTCATCACCCTCCCATATGTTGGCACTACCCCACCAATAGACACCTTCGACGATGTTCCTGAAGGATCTTGTGGAACTATTGAAGGATCTGACGAAGATGTGTCCGAGTTGATTCCAGTCCCGGATGGATACATCGAAGTTATTGAAGAAACTGAAATACCTAACACACCTTTTGAACCTGAGTTTGACTTTTTTACTTCCCAAGCGGAGCCTCCGCCTGCCACCACTACACCGTCAGGTGTCCACACACAGGAAACCGGTTCTTATAGCAATATATCCTTCACCGTATCCGTCCCTGATCTCCCCTCAGGACAAGAGATTATGGCATCAATCCAATCTAGCATGGTTAGTCTCGCTAACTCCCCTTTAACGTAGGAACAATTCAAACGTGATACAGAGAAAATGCTCTCGTCGGCTTCACAATACCCCCTGCCACCCGTCCTCCTGGTTACTGAGCTCGTCACATTCCGTCTAGCACCGATTTTCATCACTCCTATGCTGAGGGCTCCAGACCTTCAGATTTTACTTTACCCCATCCATTTTCGGACCCCTCACGGGATACAAATCTGGGCCTAGCCCCCGACGGTCCTCCTATTTTCCAAGACCCCATGGACGTGACTCCTGATACCCCTCGGTTAAATTCCCCACATTTGCTACCATCCAATATGTTCGGCGTACCTTCACGGGACACACCACTTATGAGGGATAACCCAGTGTTCTCTCCGTCCCCACTTGTAACGTATGGAAGACCCCCCCCACAAATCGGCACCTTTGGCGCCATTGGCCAAACAATAATACCCCACCTTTCTAGTATTGGAAGAACATGCAGTCATACTGCTGGATCATCCATGTTGACCGGAGGTTCATCTTCGACCACCATCTATACCATTTCAGGAGGTAGACAACCGACTATTGGAACCATTGATCCCAACAACCAACCCCCTCCGGGCGGACCATCAAACCTACCTATAGGAGGACAACAATATTTTGGGAACACTGGTCCCAGTCACCAAGCTCCTCCCGTTGGACCATCTAACCCACCTACTGGAGGGAAACCCCTTGGTACCATTCAAAGTGGGGCCACTCAACAACCACCTCCTTCTTTTCCATCGGCTCAACAAAGCCCTTTTAGAGGAGCACCACTCGTTAACGCCCCCATTGGCACCATCCAAGAACCCTCTCAATCAACAGCTTCTACTCAGTTAGGCATGTATAATTCACCTAGTAGTGGACAAATTCATGCCGGTATCCCAACCGGATCCTATTTCCAACATCCCTCGTCAGGAACACTTCCTTCTTGGGGATCCCAAAACCCACAAAGTGGGGGATACTCTTTGTTCGGAAACTGGAATCAAGCTAGGGGGAAACCTACTCAAGCTTATATCCCCCCGAACATGAACTCCGACATTCCTTATCCTTTAACCGCGAATACTCCATGGCACCCAGCGCTTCAACCTCCACCCCCTTATCAAGGTGGAACCAATATTCCATGGACACCATTCTTTCAGGCATCCCCTAACCTTGGTATGGGTAACCCTCCACCCAATCAAGGTGGCAGAAACATTACTAGAACACAACAACCCCAGGGAACCATACCCCAAAAAGGAACGGGAAACATTCCTGGGACACAACAACCCCATGGAACCATCCCCCAACAAGCAATGGGAAATATTCCTAGGATGCAACAATCCCAGGGCACTATACCCGTCATCCCTACTCAGCAGAACATTCAAAAATCGGTTACTACTGTGATTCCGATTCAAACGATAAATCTCATGATTTCAAACACACAACCAGTTAACCAGATGGTCTACTATCCTCAGATCTTGCAAAAGTATCATGCGGGAAACATGTATGGGTACAATACGCAACAGTATGATGTGCAGGGTCCTACGGGCATCCCTACACCATACAATTACTACTCATACCCGCAGCCCAATCGTCAACTTCCTTTCTTGGCCATGCTAGACTTACCTGATTTGTCGAGGCTTATCTATGATCCCATATGGCACGAACCTCATTGGCCACCCATCCCATCCAAACTACCATAGGACATTCCTAAGTTTGATTCCAAACGCGGGGAAGACCCCAAAAACCATGTAATGACCTTCCATCTTTGGTGTTCATCGAACTCATTGATGGACGACTCCATTCGGTTACGACTCTTCCAGCGTACCCTCACCGGCACGGCAACAAAACGGTATATCGAGCTGCCACAACACTACTTTCATGATTTCAATACCTTGGCTATGCAATTTCTGACACATTTCCAGCTCCCCATCCGATACGAGACTGGAGCAGACCTGTTGACCTCACTACATCAAACCACTTCTACGCACATCTCAGACCATATCCATGAGTGGCGTCGATGTCGTAGGTTAATCAAGGCACCCATTCCGGACCAGTTACTCGCTGATTGGTTCACGAAGTCATTTCTGCCTCCCATCGCCAGGGATATTTCCATGGGTGGACATGTCACGAAGGAACAAGCGATTTCTCATGCTCAGTATATGGATTTGGTATATACCCAATCCATAACTTTATACGAGCTTATTCCCCATGCCACCTGCACCACCACTGAACCCCCCATCGACGGCATCGTCGGTTCAGTTAAGGCTCAGCCTGCCACCAAACCGACGGGGCAGTAAGCTACTACTTCCCCCTCTCCACCCCGGGATACTCCCAAAGATTCTACCTCTCCTGATCTCTCCTCCGAGGTGAATGCGGTTCAAACCACATCACAACCATTTAGGGGAAAGAAGAAGAATAACCGCGTAAAATCCAAGAAACCTTCTAACCAATAGGATAACCCCAAGCCACAACCCACCAACAACGATCCCAAACCACGTCAGAAAGCAAAGTTCCCCTGCCTGATTTGCCAGGAAGATCACTACACACGCGACTGTCCCTACAAGGACGAAGTCAACAAATTTGTTAAAGGATCCTCCCGCCCGATAGTGTTAACCGATCATTTCCCCCAGCAGCAACAGTAGATGGTTTCCCATGATCCCCCACAAGGAGGCAATTCGAACAACCCACCCTGCGGAGAAACGTCCGCAAACCGCGAAATTCTGATGAGGAGTAATGAAGAGATTAATCTATGTACTCGAGCAAGGACATATTATTCCTCTTCAAGTTCAAACAAACCAGAGACATCCAATGGCAAGTCTCCTTCTGAAGATCCTTCTATCCCTCCCCCCAACGGTCATCTCCACATTGAGAGACCGGCCACAGACACAATGCTACACCCACCCAAGGGCACCATCCGAAAGGTGATATTTAATCCTAACGTGCGAGCAACCCATAATTAGAATATTATGGAAGACCTAGATCAAGCACCATGCACGATGTCGACTCTCGAGGTTCTCCAAAACTACCCCACGTAGCGTAGAACCTTACTTTCAGCACTGTGGGCAATGGACCCAGATACTTCAAACACGATTATGTTTAATTTGGAGTATTTTAAACCTCGGCTTTCTCACCAGTTAGCCTTCCAGGTCCACACAAAGATCCGTGGAAACAACATCCATCGCACTGTCTTAGACAAAGGTGCTTCCATGTGAATCATGTCTTTGACTTGTTGGAGAGCCCTAGGCTCACCTGAAGTTACAACTTCTCCCACTACTCTCATAGCATTCGATGGACACTATTTTCATCCCTATGGACTCATTCCTGCGATTGGCATTGAACTAGGGGGGAAAAAAATATCTATACATATCGAATTCGTAGATGCACCCTTGGATTATAATTTCCTACTCAGATGGAATTGGTTATATGCCATGACCACCGTTTCATCTTCCGTCTTTTGATTAATACAATTTCCTCACCAAGGGAAGATTGTCACTATAGATTAGTTAGACTTCTGTACTCTTGACACTCCTCCAAACCCCACCAACACTGTTCCATTACTGGGTCAGTCTCAGTACCATCTTGAAGATGTTGGCATCGGTCTTATGAAGGATTCTTCCCTCATTGGAGTATTCCTGGAGTTCAGATCCCCTATACAAGCCGTCAACATGATATCGTCAAGTATCACCCCATCCAAGGATTCTTGGGTGATACCGAGTCCTACGGAGATTGAAAACTACGGTGACTCCATGCCTTTAAACAGGAACCTCGCAACTTATGAGGCGATCCAGTTAGCCACATATTGGGTCGACCCTACTACACATCAAGCCGTGGCATAGTCTCGTCTGAGGCTGGCCCATCGTCATCACTTATCGATCCTTTCACATTGGTTTTTCCTTATGATGAATCAATCATGGAGGTTAGGTGCGTCGATGAACCAACCTGGGAAGATTACCATCATCTGTATTCTTTTCCTACTATCCAGGCGATCGAGCAAGACACCAAACCCAGTAGTTCACTCGAAGTTGTTAAAACAAAGTTTCCCACTTCAGTTGATGATATATTTTTCAAAGGAAACTTGGCCAATCTTATGGCAACTACTCCTATTAACATTTCGGTGAAACCTGGTGTTGTGGAAAACATTCACATAGGCAAAACATGTACTCCCATTGAGCTGGAGTTCCATACTGCCTACTTTAAAACATTTCGCGACGTTTTCTCTTGGAGTTATGAAGAAATGCTAGGAATAGACCCTTCCATCGTGGTCCATGAGATTCCAACTTTTCCTGGTGCCCGAGTAGTTCGGCAAAAACTCCGACCCCTCCACCCCCACAAGGCAGCAGCTATCAAAGTAGAAGTTGAAAAAAATTTGCACGTTGGTTTTATCTATCATGTCCCGCTGACGGAATGGGTGTCTAACATCGTTCCCGTAGACAAGAATCAAGGTACAATTAGAGTCTGTGTTGATTATCGTGACTTGAACAAAGCTTGTCCAAAGGACAACTACGCAACTCCATTCATTGACCAGATTATCGATAATTGTGCCGGGAGTCTCATCTTTTCATTCATGGATGGCTTCTCTGGCTATAATCAGATTGAGATACTCCCCACTGACTAGCATAAAACAACCTTTATCTGCCCATGGGGAACCTTTGCATACCGAAAGCTACCCTTTGGCCTCAAAAACATCGGGGTAACTTTCCAACGGGAAATTTCATACACATTTCACAATATCAAACATATTGTAGAGCCATATCTTGATGACCTCCCCGCTCATTCTCAGACTCGGGAAGATCACCCAGATCACTTAGGAGCCATCTTTACTAGGTGCTGCCACTACAATATTCGTTTGAATCCACACAAGTGCGTTTTTTTTTGTTGAAGCTGGAAAATTTTTGGGATTCATCATCTCCAAAGACGATATCCGATTGGACCCAGCGAAAGTAGAAGCTATCCTAGCTCTGCCTTCCCCCACGAACATACCAGAACTTGAAAGTTTGCAAGGGCACGCAAAATTTATACGTCGTTTTGTGTGTAATTTTGCTGAGATAACAAAAGGCTACATGAGGATTCTAAATAAGAACATCCCATTATTTTGGTACGACGAAGCCCAACGATCCTTTGACAATTTAAAGGAAGCCTTAACCAAGGATCCCGTAATTCAACCCCCCAATTACACATGGGATTACATTTTATATCTCACAAATTTGACTTACACCATTGGCATGGTGTTAGTCCAGGAAGACGCTAATGACACAGAACATGTAGTATATTATCTTAGTAAGAGTCTCCTCGACTCTGAAACTCGTTACTCACATGTTGAAAAATTGGCTCTGGCCACAGTTTTTGTTGTCCAGAGGTTTCTTCATTACATTCTGCTCCGCCGGACCATTGTCATAGCTTATTTCAATCCGATGTACTATATCCTCACACGTCAAGTGCTTGGGGGAAAATACTCTCGTTGGATTGTCATCCTGCAAGAATTTGACTTGGAATTTGCCAAAGCCAAATCCAAGAAATCTTTGGTCTTTGCATAGTTGATTTTTACTTTTCCCCATGTCACTGAGCAACCAGAACCCATCGATTCTCTTCCCGATGAATCGTTGTTTCTCATTAGCACGTCCGACCCGTGGTATGGGGATATCATACTATATCTCCAAACCCAACGTTTTCGGCCCAAAATTAATCGTGATGAACGTCGACACATCCGACACCATGCCAAGTACTACCTCATCTTCAATGATACCCGTTATTGTCTTAGTGTCGATACCGTTCTTCGACGTTGTTTAACTTTGGATTAAGCTGAACATGTTCTTTATGACTGCCACTCTGGAGCATGTGGTGGTCATCTTTCTGGGATGGCTATGACCCATAATATTTTACAAGCGGGATATTTTTGGCCCTAGATTTTCAAAGATTGCATTGAAACGGTCAAGAAATGTCCATCTTGTCAATTCTTCCATAGCAAGAAACGCTTGCATCCTGCTTCGCTTCACCCTGTTGTTGTCGTCAGCCCCTTCTCTAAATGGGGCATCGATTTCACGCATTGTAAGCCCACTTCAGCCGGGGGGCATAGCTATGTCATAGTAGCTATCGATTATTTCACAAAATGGGCTGAAGCGGTGCCTACTTTCGCAGAAGACGGTAAAAAAATAGCGCAATTCATATTCAACCACATCATAGCTAGGTTCGGAGTTCCGTAGTCTATTGTGACTGATCACGGTTCCCACTTTAGGAACCATATGATTGAAGAATTGAGTGCCAAGTTGGGTTTTCATCATGAAAACTCAACCCCATACTACCCACAGGCCAACGGCCAAGTCGAAGCCATAAATGAGGTTTTGAAACGCATGATTCAGTGCATTGTGGGTACTCATAAGTCCAATTGGAACTTAGTTCTATTCTCGACATTATGGGCCTACTGAACCTCAGTGAAAAGTGCTACTGGGTTTACACCATTCCAATTGGTGTATGGCCTGGAAGCCATTTTGTCGATTGAATGTGAGATTCCGTCACTGAAGATAGCCATTGAGCTACTTCCCAATACGAATTCCGAAGAAGAACAATTTTTGTATCTAGCTAAGCTGGATGAAACCTGCCGCGATGCTACTTTAGCTAATGAATCCCATAAGAAACGTGTCAAAGCACAGTATGATAAATCTGTTCAACCTCGTATTTTCAACAAAGGTGACCTCGTACTCACATATGAACAAATGCATGACAAACTAGGAAAAGGGAAGCTAGAGTCTATGTGGTACGGTCCCTTTATCATAAAGCATGTATTGGAAAAGGGAACCTACAAGCTCGTTGATTGTGACAGTATGCCTTTGGCACAGCCCCGCAACGGGATGTACCTAAAACGTTTCTACGCGTTGGTTTATCCTGCGCGAGACATGTTGTACATAATGTACTTAGCTTGTTTTCTGTTTTTCTTTTGTGTGTGTGTGCATGGATTTTATTTCATGTATCCTCATTTACCTCGACTTGTGACTTTATGCATAGATGTCTTCCTATCATGGATTCGCTGATGGTGCTAGCTAACACACTCGAAACCTTGATTCCGCAGCATGGGTTATTTATTCTCCTGCTGGTGAGTTGGTATCTTCAGGAGGCACTTGCTTGGGCCCTGCAACCAACAACATTGCAGAGTACCATGCAGTCATTGGACTCTTAACTGAAGTTGCTTCCCTCGAAATCAACTCTTTATCAGTCTTTCTAGACTCCCAACTCATGGTGTCTCATTTGAACCGTATCTACACTATCCGAGATCCTATATTACTTCGCTTATTTCGAAGGGTATGCCTCTTGGAACGATCTTTTGATTACATTTCATATCAACATATACCAAGAGATTTCAATTTTGTAGCTGACTCATTGGCTAACTACATTTTGGATTGGCATCTAGCCCATACATAAAAAATGCATCATAAAACAAACACACAAGCCATTGTAAATCAATAAGTCATAGAAATAATTCCACATGTATATAATCGCATATAAAAGTGTTTTTTTGAATACATATGATAAAGTTTGTGTCTAAAGACAAAATTTGGGATCCCGTCCCATACAAAAATTTGGCTCTCTGGCCTACATATAGTGTACATGCCACAAAAAGGTAAAATACTACTATCTAAGGAGATCTAGGATATCTATCGCGATCATCCTCGGATTCCTTGCACTGCTCATGGTAGCAGACCATATCCCTAGCCACCCTACGGAGGAGTTGGCCAATACACCTAGGCACACCTATAGTATGCCGCTGGAGATGAAGAGGGACATCATCTATCCTCAGAGTTGGAACTCCAAAATTCAAACCCTGAAGATTTCGTTCCACATCACGGATTCCCCCCACTTCATCTTCATCCTCCTCCTTAGCAGCTGCTTGGTGCTCGACCCCACCTCGACGCAATGGCGAGTAGCCCGCTGGTATCCTTGGTCCATGATCTGCGACATGCACATGTACATACATTAGGTATTTTCACACATTAAAAAATAAGTAAAAATTATATATTCCAAAAAGTTAAAAACACATTGGTGAAGGTCATATACCTGAGTTATCCCAATCCTCATCATCAGGAAATGCCAAGTCAATGTCTTCGCGGAAGTCCACCCCTGCATAAGGGAAGTCCTCAATCATCACGATATGCTCCTCAAGCCACGAGAAAAAGTCCTCACCAAAGGCTAATACCTTTGGCCCCCCAAGCCGTCCTGCCTAATCACTCCATCGACCCATCCTAGGTTCGGTTGCAGGACGGATGGGCATGGATATTTGCGGACGCAGCAATGGCACCCTCTCCAAAAAGAAGGTGACCAAGATACTCACATATCCAAACTGGCGAGTCTCCCCATTCCTACACTTGGTGACTTGTTCTTTGAGGTTAGTTAACACCCCTTCACACCAGTTGAACAAGGTTGGTGCCATGCACTCCACGACAAGATTCATCTGCGCTCGAGACGCCTGATCAGGGCTCACACTGCCCGCTACTCGAGTTATGGTGAATAGTATGGTTCTTAATGGGAGCTCTATCACATCCTTGATAACTACTTTCCCACTTTTCTTGGAGGAACCCTGTCGGCAGTAGCGGACGATCAAGTCATTGGTACTCTCCGCCGAAGCCTTATACCCCGTCAAGTTCACCCGTGCCCCTCTCTTGGAGAGGTCGGTGAGAAAGTAAAGATCCTCGAGTTCAATCTCGAGGGTGTGTTCCCCAACTTGGAAAGCCTGAATGTCGGGCTCCCACATTTGTATTATGTGAGTGAGAAGTTTTCCCTATTTTCTGATGCCTTTGGTCTTAAAGAACTTCAATAACCCAAATGCCCATATTGCATTCAATGTCATTTGATCATCTGCAGCCTCTTGATCATCAGCTTCATGTTCCCTTTCTTTCCAATCAACCATATTGCCTCTATTGAGATGTAAACTCCTATAAAAATCTAATTAAAACATTTATGAGCAAGTTGGAGGATTGATCTCATCCCAAACATGAGGAAACACTAAGGATTTTTTCCTTTTTTCCACGATTATCGTGCCTGGGCATCACCTAGCTGTGCGGTAAAGTGACAGTACCATGCTCTTGAGTCACACCATAGAGCGGTCGTCGTGGAATTACCGCTCTCCTCGATAGAGGGAGGCCGCGATAATTCCAAGCGCGAAAAAATCCCCTTAGGGATTCCTCAAAAAATTATTAAACTACTGATAAATCAACAAATAAGGACATGAATTGAAAGAAGAGCTTAAGAGCTCTTACCTGGTGCAAACGGTTGTCCAAACGGTGCCTCGGATCTCTAGATATGGTCCCTTGAAGTTTTGCCCTTCAAAAGGTGAAAATCCCTCTATGAGCAAAACTAGCAAAGTGAAAATGGTAACTCTCTCTTTTTACCTCTTGCTTATATAAGTTGTATAACTACATTTTTGCTCATTATTTTATTAAATATATTTTTAGGTCAAATACTTCACATTACTATTATCTTTTTTCCCAGGTTTTATAAACCATTTTTGACAGGTTTTCTCTACTTTGTTCACACTAGCGATTTATAACTGTTTTGACCTTCATTTGAGCTGACTTTATCTTTTTCACGCTCTGGATTAAAACTTGAAAAATATTCCAAGCGCCTTTTCACACTTGTCTCGTGCTTGTTAAACTCAAGTAAATAGTGTCGAGCTTAGTCAACTTTACTCATGCTCATAAAACGATGAGGAAAGTACTGTTTCGGTATTATTTTATTCTTTTTTCGGACCGAAATGATTAAAAAATTACGAAAAAGACCATCGGAGTTCTCTTTAAGATCTTTTTAGGCTCCCTCGTTTCGAAAATATTGCCAAGTGCACTTGTCTCTTTCACACTTGTAAAAGTATTTGAAAGGTCTTCTATTTGGTGATAGGTTACCCCTTTTTCGGCCCGTCTAGACTATTTACGAGAAAGGTATACCTCAGTCAACTTTTGACTGGGAGAATTCTCTCAGGAATTTTTTTAAACTTTCTCGGGACCGGGGGACTTAATTTACGAAAAATTACATTCTAGAGACTTCGTTAAGTTTTTCAGGCTCTCTAAATGTGAAAAACTGTCGAGTTTTCCTTCCTTGGACTAGTTAAAATTTAACATCGAAGGACCCACTTTGGGATGAACCCCTCCTTTCTCAGGTTCGTAAAACATGTGATATCGGACTCATCTATGAGATGAGCTATACCGAGCATCTGTTATCCTCCTCAAGCTCGTAAAAAAACAAAGAGGTACTCGTCCATCATGTCGGGGGAAATTGGGAAATGAGTCAAGTTTATCTTGTTGGTAGCTTGTCAGTCGTCACCTTTGAACATGGCATGCGTATGTCCCTTGTCTTTTGTTGGGTATTTATCTTTTTTTCTGCTGAGTTATGGTCATCATCTCGAGTCGTCTCCTTGGCCACGAGCCTACTTGTCATATATTTATTCTCTGCTATTTACAATCCCTACTTCCAGGTTTTGTTTCATGCCGTTATATGTTCAAAGGGTTTGCGTTGCTCTGAGTCATCCACTATGTCAAACCTTCCACTATGTCAGTACATGTTCTGTTATTCCATTGTCACATACTATCTCTCATTTCGATTTTGTGTCGATGATGTGGGAATCATTATGGCCCACCTTCAACGAGTCTATTGTTGTCGATGCCAAATCACTATTCAGGAATTAGGCTTAGGAGTCAACCACTAGTACCTTGGTGTCTGTATGCCTCAATGGCAGGTTTCCTCATATTCAATAGTAGGTTTTCGTCATTGACCTCTGATCGAATAATCTCTCGAATGCTCGACATCAACTCATTTATTCACATTTTGTTGAGATGTACTATAGATACCTTGGGGATCATTGTCATCATTGGTGATTTCCCTCGCATTTGTTAACGGTTCACATCATTGACCGGTAATCAAATGGTTTCTACTATGTTCAACTTCAACACCTTGTAATCACATGGCTAGATTCGTATCATTTACGATCGGGTAGAAGACCCTGGACACCTTTTTGTACACTGATTACATCCAGGCTGCGATGGAGATTTTTTATGTATTGTCACACAGATCCACTTATGTATTGGTCGTGGCTATGTCATTATTGTCTCATGGATCTACAATTGTTCATAGTAGCCATGATATGTTTACAGTCTATATCATCTCAGTACTCATGGATCTGCAATGCATTGGTCGATAGCCATGCTTTGAGTCAATTGTTTCCGAGCATGGGAATGCCCACCTCAATGGTATATCTGACATTTTGTTTCTGTTTCAGCTCCTTGTTGCTCCCCTCGATGCTATCTCCGCAAAGTATTTGTAAAGTATTTTGGCCATCAGTCTCTTATGACCTCACACTTTAGGGGGCATCTATTATACCTCAATGTTACCCATTAAATCCTAGTGTCGCATTCTCGCACCGACGACCTAAACGACACTTCCCCTTAATGATCATCCGGACATTCAGGAGTGAATTCTATTTCCTGAACACTGAAAGCAAACATTTCACCTGCCATGTGTCACCCAGACAGACCTCATCTACAGGAATTATCACACTCTGCACAATTGATGGGGCGCGATAATTAGGGTTATTGCGTTATGCTCCCACCCTGGGGCGCGGTAGCACCGCGTTATGCTCAAGCCTAGGGGCACGATAATCCACTTTTAGCCTTTTTTCCATGGACTTTGGGATCTCAACTTTCGAGATATTTTATTGGGATTGCCACCTTTGATTCGATCCCAACCCCCTCTCTATTTAGGAGGCTTGATCCACTAAACACTCTCTAGATCTACTATACTCTCTTGATGGTTAACCCTTCCCAATCCTATAAGGGAGAGGCATTCCATGGGCCAAAGGGAAGACTTTTGGGGCATCAAACCTATGATCATAAGCCTTTTGCATAGGTAGCTAGAGGAAGGACTTGGAGCTGGAGTGGGTTTGGACATCAAGCAACTACTTTGTAAGCACTCTTGAGTTCTCAATGAAATATAACTTGTCTTGTTTCCCTATTTATGTGTACTGATCATGATTCATTTACATAAATTTTATTCAGTAGAATATAGATCTAACTTGTAATTCCTTTATTTGGAAGATAGTGTGCACTTGTTTGTCGTGTTGATCTCTACAGGTTCATCGCGCGGACTTTGGGATTAAAGACTTGATTGGACAAACATCGGAACAGAAGGTCAGTTATCTTCTTTCCCATCTATCAAATGTTAGAACTGGAAACACTAATTTAGATCTAGAAAATGAGGTAGCATTTGTTTCCTTTTTGTCTTAGCATAGAGTTGATCTTTGTCACTTTATCCTAAGAGATCTTCTTCTTACCTGTAGGAAGAAATATCTATAACAGAACTCACTAAGTAGTCCCCAACCAAGAGGTATATATTTTTCATTATAGCACTTGATCATACACTAAACATATTGGACAATTAAATGTTGCTCCTTTATTGTATGGACGACAACCACCCAATAGACACTTTTGGTTAACATTGTAGAGTATTTGATTGAGCTTGGTCTTCAAGAGATTCTTGAACCTCTAGATTAGATTCTAGCATCACCTGCAAGTTCAACTTGTGTCCTGAGCTATGACCCCCAAATATGTGATCAATAGAGCAACTTATGAAACTTTGTAGGAGTTACTAGCTAATCAAATGGAAAACATCCCTACAACCCCAGGTTTCTGCATGGATGTCCCAAGGTACCCTAAATCTGGAAGGACAAACTCATGATTTACCCAAGCATATTGAAAGGATTCTTCCCAAATTTGACCTAGATAAATCATGCACTATTGAAGATCATATTAAGAATTCTTATTTGGTTGTTCGGTTGGTGAACGTAGAGCATGAAGACATAGTGTGTTGGTGGTATCCATACACATTTAAATACAAATCATCCACCTAGTACTTTAGGTTCCCCCTCTGTTTAATCATTGATTGGAATGATTTTGAAAAATAATCCTTGAACAAAATTGTTGAATAAAAGACTTCAACTACCCTACTAAAAGAACTAATAGCTCTAAAAATGAATAAAAAAGAATGTATCAAAGATTATAACAAATGATTCACAACTATTCTATACAAATTTCTTGTTAATGCTTAGGTAGTTGATTGATTGTGGTTGAATATTACACATATGCATTACATGCTTCCATATAAATGTTTATGAAGAGAGTTGGTAATGCTACCATGGAAAAACCTTTTGAAGAAGTCAAGAAAGTGAAAAAGCATATATCTGGCTTAGTTGGGAACCCCGGTGATAGAAGAAAGAAAATCTTCCACTTCTTAAAAATAATCATTATTGCTAACTAAGCCAGCTAAAAATGACCCCGCTGACCTTGATCATGTTATCAAGTTGGTAAAAAATTGTCTAATGAAGTTGTAGACCTAAAAACTATTATATGTGAAAGTTATTATATACAGAGGACTTTTGGACCTTTTTAGAAGAAAACTAACCTTCTACTTATAAACCCATAAAGCCTCGAAATCGTATTCTTAACCTAAATGAAGTAGGAAAGGATAATTTATGTATCTTCCATTAGGCTACTCATTATGAAAAGACTTGCTCGAGATGGATAAATTCCATGACCTTTCTAATTAACCATCTTCTTGATCAACAATCGGAGCCTGATGAAAACACTCAATAAGCTAAAACTTAGGAAGTAACAGAAGAATAAGAAACAAACTGTGAAGCGACAATGTTCTTGTGGGATTGATCACTAGTTCTAGGGGAGACAACAGGAGAAGATGAAGCAATGGTTGAAATTCATGATTGATCTCATACATCTCCTAAAATTTATGCTCTAAAAAGTAAATAGCCTGTAACATATGTCACTTTGTCCACTAAAACCAACATCGTTCCTCAGACAAAGACTATCGCTCCACAATAGAATGCTACCACTCAAAAAATAAATGTTGATCAAACTAAAAAAAAATGCTAGAACAACCTCAAGACAGAAAAATCACATCACCTGCACAAAATAAACCCTCTACAAGTTCATCCCAACCAAGTAAAATCATAGAACTTAAATCCATAACATAGAAAATGGAATACAATGTGATTTAGGATATGAAAAAGACTAAAGCTATAATATCTATGTATGACCTCTTTATTATTCCACATTATAGAAATTTGTTGCTAAATTTTTTTAAGAATTCATCTAACACCCAAAAGGAAATTGTAGCAGCTAATGATAAACAAAAATATGTTTATAGTTAACAGAATCCATCAATCAATGCAACCATCATAGTGTCTCATTCTGAATCGCAAACTCCTCCTTTCCTCCTAACATTTGAAATTTTCAATTGTAATGTTCACAATTGTTTGGTGGATTCTAGAGTCTCATCTAACATAATTCTTTATTATGTCTATTAAAAAATAATTGATGTTACGACTAAATGCAATACTATAATCATTCAACAAGATAAGTCACATGTAAAAGCATGTGATAAACTAAAGTATGCCATGATTAGATTATCTTCATATACTATAGTTTGTCAAACCATTGACATAATTGTTGTTGATGTTTTAGAGGCTTACAATTTGTTGTTAAGCATGGATAGGTCACAAACGTTGCATGGATATTTTTCCATCGATTTGTCACACCTGTGGTTGACTTATAAAGGACGACAAATGAAATTTGTGTGTATAGAGAACCTCACATGAAACATGGAATGATATAATTGGAGGGACAAAATGAACCAACCAATTTTTCCCTTTCAATCTTAGGAAACTATTTTCTATAGAAAAAGTTTGGTTGTTACAAAGTTGAAAACTCACTATTGGAAAACAAAACACAATATGAACTCCTTCATTGCACTCAACCTAATGATAATGGTTGTAATATATTAGGATTATCTAGTTTTGTTGCTTCTTCTAACTTAGATGTAAATACTGACATTTGGACTTTATTTTTAAATGAAACCAAAACTCGGGAAGGAGCTGAAGTAGGTTGCATCTTGATCAACACAAATAAAATAAAAATATTATCTCTTGTATATTAGTGTTTAAGTGCACTAACAATATGATGGGTATGAGGCCTTGGATAAAGGTTTGAAAAAGGCCATTGATTTAAGGGTAAAATGTTTATGGGTTTTGGTGACTCATTAATAATTGTAAGACACATTAGAAACACTATCCACTGTCATTCATCACACTTAAGAGAGTACCAAACTAAGGTTTGGAATTTGATAAATATTTTCATGCTTTCAATATTACTTTCATTCCTCATTCTCTGAATGTGGTTGTTGACACCTTCGCTAATGTTGCTCCTTGTTTTGTCGCACTATTATTTTTTGTTTAATTAATTTGCAAGCCTTATGTCCCAAAGAACGTCACAATTTGGAGTGTATTCAATGACTATGAGAAATTAATTGACTTCAAGAGCAACAAGGATACTTTTAAGGATGCAATCATTGATGATGAGGGACAGAAGAAAGCTATGTTGAATTGCTTAGGGGATGTAGAACAAATTAGAGAAGTTATCACTCAAGAAATGTTGTTTGACCTTCGAAACATATTTAGGAAGCCATTGATTGTGAATACAAGTAGTTCCTTTATGGACTTTGAATTGATAAATTTGGGTACTAAAAGGGACCCCAAAAGTGTTAATTTGGGAACCTTTTGTTCAGATAAAGAAAGACAATATTATTTTCATTTGTTTAAACAGTATAAGGATATATTTGCATGGACTTGTTAGCATTTAAATACATACAATACCAAAATAATTAAGCATGTTATCCCTTTGAAAGAATGTTTCAATCTATTCCAACAAAATTATGAAAACTACATCCAACACTTGAAACTCAATAAACTAATAGATGCAAAGATTATCTTCAAAGTTTAACATTCTTGATTGGGTTGCAAATTTGGTACTAGATAGAAAGAAGTTAGGTGAAATAATATTGTGCAAGGATTTTTTAAACATCAATAGAGCATCTGACAAATCAAATTACCCAGTCCCTTCTATGGAACAAACATTACTACTTACTCTCTGGTTCAGATGTTTTAATGATTAGACAAGTTTTATGGCTATAATCACATCTTGGTAGAAGAGCATGATTGTTTGACAACCACTTTTCACACAAAGTGGGGAACATATGCTTATCATGGGATTTCCTTTGGCTTAATCAATGCAGGAATTAATTTTCAAAGAGACGTGGACATAACCTTTTGAGGACAAATTGGCCAAAGTGTGGTGGTATACCTTGACAGGTCACAATGTATTCCAAGAAAATATCAAATCATGTTCAACACATGAGACAAATTTTTGAGAGATGTAGAAGGTAAGGCATTTCCCTTAATCCTAAAAGGATTACATTTGATATTTCAAAGGGGAAATTATAATGACATGTAATTTCAAAGGATGAGGTATTTGTAGATCCATAATGCAGATCCCGATACAATAGTAAGAAATCAATGTACTCTTTCTTTAGGAAGATTAATTCCATCCATATATGTGTAGTTGATTTTGCAGAGATTAGCAAGCCTTTGAAGAATATTATCAAGAAGAACATTATTTTCAAATGCACTTCCATGGAGAAAGAGTCTTTTGAAAAAGTTAAGGCTGCCATAGTTGTTTCCCTAGCACTACTCAACCTAGATTTTAGCAAATATTTCATGTTATATACTTTCATATTTAATCATTCCCTTGTTACAGTGCTAACCCAAAAAGGAGAGCAAGGGGATCAATATCCTATCACATTTATGAGCACCTATCTATAAGGGACTAAACTTCATTATCTAGAAATTGACAAGTAAGCATTTGTTGTGTTTAAAGCAATCAAACAAACCCTGCATTCTAAAAAACCAAACCAAAGTGATTGTACTTCACCCAACTGTGAGATGAATTTGTGTACAGAAGGAACTAGGAGAGAGAAGGGGAAATTAGGTCACAACAATCTAGGAGTATGGTCTTAAATTCAAACCACTAACAAGAGTCAAGGATTGGAGTCTACGTAGGCTGGTGGTTGAAGAATTGGATCCTACTGAAGAGTTTGAAGAAGGATGGGAGAATGAAATATCATTCTATATCCAAGAAGTTCTTTATGCTCCTGATAACGTATATTCTTGGTATAATGAGTTGAGACAATATCTTCAACATGGAAATGCTCGTATCACATGAATACAAAGCAATGAACATCTCCATGACTTCATTTCATGGTTGCTTCCTAGACTTGACATTTAAAACAAATTGATCAAGAGTGTAGATGACATAGCAGTCAAGTATTTCCTAACATTTGCTTTTGATGTTTACTATAAGTTCTCAGTTTCGGTCATTTATTTGAGTGAAGAATGGATAAAGGCTATAAATATAGACTACCATATGCTTTTGAGGAAATGTTGGGTAAAGGGAAAGACATTTAAATGAAGAGGCACATGTCTATATCCTACAAAGTATCTAAGACCACCTTACTGAATGTTTCCAACATTGATTTCCAAGTTGTATGGGGAAAGGATGCCACACAATTTTGAAAATCCTTAGTGCCTCTATTGCAACAAGTCACTTCACTTAGTGCCATTTGTAATTAGGGAGCTATTATGTCTACAAATTTGAATTAAGCTATTGTTATAGCAAGAGATATAGTCATGGGACATCTCTCAAATTTTTACATGTCTTTCTATATTTTAGACATTATATATTCTGCAAATGGATTTCCAAGAATGGGATGGAAGTGACACTCGACAAATGTGCCAATTAATGTACATTCCAAAATATTGTGGGAACACATGTCAGAAGCTATGGGAAAATTTGTGATGAATTCATAATGCCATTGTATACAATAATATGTAAGCGACTAGAAACTTGTATGTCAGACAAAGCATTAGAGGCATTAGCTACTCTTCGATATCGTTGAGTAATACAGAAAGGAATTTATTTGTGGATATGTGTTGCACATAGACCCCTCACTTTTTTCCTCCCCTTGACACAGATAAAGTGGAGTATTGATAAGTTGACTACCTAACTTATATAAATAAAATTGGAGCGGTACTCCCAAATGCCAAGAAAGCTCCATTTCCTCCCTTGCCATTGGTCATTGAAGGATACATTCTAAATTATTTGAAAGATGCCAAAGAAGAAGCATAGGCTTTAAATTCTTTCATTTTGGTACTGAAATTTTTTTAGAATAAATTATTATAAGAAGGTAGTAGAGTGTCATTGTAGTTCATGCAAGTAGAATTGGATCTATGATAATGAGTTCTGGAGGGATGAAGAGGTTTTCAAAAGAGTCATTTCACTTGTTGAAGTGGAAAATTGGTCAGGCTCCATACAAAAAACTACATAACAGAAGCCCGAGGAAGACAAAGAGAGACATGAATCTCTTCTTAGAGAACATGAGGAATATTTTGAGAAAACTGTAGAAGAACAAAGAGAGAGGAAAGCGGATAGGAAGGTTGCAAAGGAGTAGATAATTCAAGACACAACAAAGAAATAAATAATTGAAAATGTTGTGTAGGATCAAAGGAAGAAATAAGAAGAAGAAGATATGCAGATAAGAAACAAACTTGATACAAAAATCTCAATTAGAACAAGAGCCTATCTTTCTCCATTGACAGATTCATTAACAAGACATCATTTTCCACTTATATAGCTTGGCATGGGATTGTTTACCCCTTCAAACGAAGAAGCAATTGCTTCATTGGATTCTTTTGTTTTTTATAAGAAGAGAAAGAATATTGTCAAGGAGACACAAAAGAGACACAAGGTTTCAAGGATTCCTACACTAAATCACAATTAAAAATCTTCTCTTCATGAATGTAAATGACGATCCAATAGTTGCAACCTCTAATTGTATTTTTCTCAAGGGCGAATGAAGAAAATGAAAAGGAAATGACCAAACAGATAAAATAATGTAGGCAAAGGATAAAATCCTTGGAAAGGGAGGTAGCAAAGCTAAAAGATGAGAATAAGAGTTTATCAGATTTTAACTCTCATCAATTCTCTATGCAAGAAGAATTGGTCAAGGCATAAGATCAAATGTACAACCATCTACATGAATTACAAGGATATTACTCTTAGCTTGAAGGCATTCTAGAAAATACAAGATTTCAAGGATGCATTTTAGAAGGTATATATTGTTAGGAACCCATGTCAACCCTTCTATTTACTTTGTTAGTATATTGTTGTTGGAAGAATATGCTTTGTAAGTCGTACCGTAGTAATTGTTGATCCATAATTTGTATTATTGTTGTTGGACGCATATGCTTTGTAAGTCGTCCCGTAGTAATTGTTGATCCATATTTTGTATTGGCCCATGGTTTGTATTGACACATGGTATTGACCCATGGTATTGGCGCCTAGACTTAGTATATAAGTTTGTGTTGAGACCAATGAAGGTACCGTGAGGTTATTTGTATTGAGCTTGCTCAAAGGAGGTTGCCCCCTCGAAGTGGCCTGCGATCAATATAAAAGTGATTCCGAGTTCTGTTATTTCTGCTATTTCGTGTGTTTTCATTAATTAATTATTACAGGTTCTTCACATCTGGTATCAGAGCACTTTCTTGGGCTTGCTGGGTGAAATTTCTGCCAATTTTTTTTTTCGCGGCTTTAGATCTGAGAATAATCCCTATCCGCTTAACTGTGGGAAGTACTTGGGCATAATCCCTTAAACTCATTGTGAGGAGTACCACAGGAACCCCGAAGTAGCTAGCCCATTGAGAGGACCTGCCAACGAAAAGGGCAACGACCCCTACCTGATTGACTAGTTCCCACCCGTGAGGTAAACCAAGGGCTGTCGTTTGTGGCAAAGCAGTTATCAATTTTACCTTAGCCATGGAGTGAGGGGTACTGCCCCAATACGCAAACCGTCAGACAACATTAGTGGCAGAGTGAATCCCCTGAACCGATAGGAAGTCGCACATACCTGGGGTCCATATCTATTTTCAACTGAACTGTTGCCGATCACTTCTGCACCGTTTCAGATCCATTCTGAGCCGTTTCAAATCCATTTTGACACTCGTTCCAGATCCAGCCGTTTCAGATCTATTCTTAAAGCCGTTTCAAATACAGCCGTTTTTTTATCCATTCGGCGTTGTTTTCGATCCATCTATTGTTGATCCCTTCCGCGCCGTTTCAAATCTGTCTGTTTCCGATCCCTTTCGCGCCGTTGCAGATCTATTCCTGAAAAAAAAAATTAATAAATAAATAAATACAAAATTAAATTAAATTAAATTATAAATTATAAATTATAAAAATAAAAATAAAAAACTGTTTTTTTGCCATATCTCCCTTGTTTTAACTTCTTTTTCCTTGAAACTTCTCGGACACCCCTGCAATCCCATTCTGCATATTTCATTCCTGAAGACCATATCCCAAATTCTACTTCCCAAAGCCAGAAATCTCACATTTGTCTATTTTTAGGGTTTGCTATAACTTCTTCAATTTTCACCCACTCGCCTCCAAATTTTTCCACCGTGTTCATTCCCTATTTCTACTTCTTTGTTCCTCTTTGACAAATTTTCTTATTCTTTCACCCCACTTCTGAAATCCTCATTTTTTGCTTCCCTGTCCATCAGAAAGTGTCCAAAACCTAGTCAAACCCCAATTACCCATCCAAGTTTTTCCCAAATCCAAATTTCCCTTTACTAAATAAGCTTTTGTTTGTGTTTTTCTATCCATTCCCAAAAAAAAAAAAATCCTGGTTATGGTTGTCACCCACACAGGAGCAAAAACCATGAAGAAAGCACTTGCAGCCATCCAAACCAAACTCCAAGATCTGGATGAACAATTTCTCAGCCTCCATCTTCAACATTCAGCCATGAACAATAACCGATAGCAAGAATCTTCTACAGCCAATGGGTTCTCTTCTTCCAGCACTTTGCGTGGTCTGAAGCTTGAATTTCCTCGCTTCAATGGTACTGATCCGACTGGATGGATCTATAGTGCAGAACAGTATTTGAGTCTACATAATACTTTTGATGTCCAAAAAGTTCCACTTGCATCCTTTCATTTGGAACAGGAATCCCTTCAATGGTACCGTTGGTACATTAAGGCTCATGACGAGCCAAAATGGACAAATTTTTGCCAACTCCTTTTGCAATCATTTGGTCCTAGTGCTTTTGATGACTTCACCTGAGCACTCACTAAACTTCGTCAATTTGGCACTGTGAGAGAGTATCAGACAGAATTTGAGAAACTAGCCAACCACACAGAAGGATTGTCTGATGACTTCTACAGGAGTTGTTTTATCAGTGGTCTTAAGGATGAAATCTGCCCAGAGGTCAAAATGTTCTGTCCCAACACAATGATGGAATCCATGGGGTTGGCTAAGTTGGCAGAAGACAAGATTGCCGCCCAACAGCGCTCCAAACCCACTTTTGTTCCCTTCCGAAATATGGGTTTTCAACGACCTCCCATCCCGCTAGCTCCTCGACCAACTCCTATCAAGCATTTGTCTGAAACAGAGATGTAGGCACGCAGAGAAAAAGGGCTTTGTTATAATTGTAATGAAAAATTCACTCAGGGACATAGATGTGTTCAACAAAATCTCTATCTCTTGGATGTGGATTCTCCACCTGCCTCTAAAGTTGGTGAAGAAGCTCCAGATACACCGAATGATCAGGCCAACATTCAGGAACCGCCTATTGACTTCCCATCTCAGGAAGACCACCCAGAGATATCTCTCCATGCTTTATCCAGCGTCACCACCCCCCAAACAATGTGGGTCAGGGGTTACTTCAAGAAGCTTCCTCTTAAAATACTCATTGATTCTAGTAGCATTCATAACTTCATTGACCCTCGGATCACCAAACATGCTGATTGTTTTGTCCATCCTTGCTCCAACTTTGAAGTCATGGTTGCCAATGGGGGAACCTTACCTTGCAAGGGAAAGTGTCACAATGTGTGTATCTCTCTGGAAGATTATAACCTGTGCTCTAACATGTTTTCCTTGTCCTTAGGCGGATGTGATGTGGTTTTGGGAATTCAATGGTTACGCACACTTGGCCCCATCTTATGGGATTTTGCTGAACTTTGGATGCAGTTTTCAGTCAATGGGACACAACACAAATTTATGGGCTTACAACCAGGGTCTCTCTGCATCATCAGTTCACATCGCTTGGAAAAGATCCTTAAGAAGAATTCACATGGTTTCATTGCTCAGCTCCATTCTATCCAGATGCACCCACCAATGGTCTCCACTACTTTCTTGGATAGATATGCAGGTGTCTTTGTTGCACCAGTGGGCTTGCCGCCTTCAAGAGAACTTTCCAGTAAGCATTTAGCCGCATCTACATCTTAGTAGGAAATGATGGCTATTTTTCCTACAGTATAGAAGTGGCAGCCATCCCTACTAGGAAATTATTTCTGCATCAAGATTGATCTCCAAAGTCTGGAACATTTTCTGGAACAACAGGTCTCCTCACCAGCACACCGGAAATGAGCTATCCAACTCATGGGTTATGACTATGCGATCACTTACAAGAAGGGTAAGGATAATATGGTGGCAGATGCTCATTCTCGCCAATTTGATGGCCTAGTTTCTCTTACAGCTATTTCTCTGCTTGTTCCAAATTGTTGCAATCTGTTCAACAGGGCTATCTCTTCTATGAATTCCATGCTTCTTCATCAGCAGGGCACTGTGGGTTCCTCAAAACCTATGACTGGGAACAATGTAACTTCTTTTGGCAGGGAATGAAAATGAAAATTCACTAGATAGTGGTTAAGTGTGATACTTGCCAGGTCAACAAGGGTGAAACGACACTCCTTTCGGGACTGCTCAAACCCTTTCCCATCCCTACACAGATGTGGACAGCTATTTCTATGGATTTCCTAGAAGTGCTCCAGTGGTACAATACCACATCTAAAAGGACACCATATGAAGCAGTTTATGGATAGGCACCGCCAATTCCTCTTCCATACACGCTCTGCAGCTCCCCAGTTCTGGCCATTGACTTGGTTCTTCGAAACTGTGATCAGATTCTTCTCATTCTGCAGGACAATCTTCACATGGAAAGAATTCGACTGAAACAGCAAGCCGATCAGCACCGTTCTGAGCGCACTTTTCACGCAGCTGATATGGTCCTTCTTCATCTATAGCCTTCCAAGCAATCCTCCCTAAAACTCAAAAGGCGTCGGTGGGCCGGAATGCAACCCGAGGATGCTACAGGGGAACCACTCCTTCAGATTCTACATCAATTTCCACATCTAAAGCTTTGAGGACAAAGCTTTTTCTAAGGGAGAGGGGATGTTAGGAACCCATGTCAACCCTTCTATTTACTTTGTTAGTATATTGTTGTTGGACGCATATGCTTTGTAAGTCGTCCCGTAGTATTTGTTGATCCATAATTTGTATTATTGTTGTTGGACGCATATGCTTTGTAAGTCGTCTCGTAGTAATTGTTGATCCATAGTTTGTATTGGCCCATGGTTTGTATTGACACATGGTATTGACCCATGGTATTGGTGCCTAGACTTAGTATATAATTTTGTGTTGAGACCAATGAAGGTACCGTGAAGTTATTTGTATTGAGCTTGCTCAAAGGAGGTTGCCCCCTCTAAGTGGCCCGCGATCAATATAAAAGTGATTCTGAGTTCTGTTATTTCTGTTATTTCATGTGTTTTCATTAATTAATTATTGCAGGTTCTTCACATATATATAGGTTTAGACAAGATCATTAAGTAGAAGGAGGAGGAAAAAGAAACACATGCATACCTCCTTAGAATAACACCACTGACATGCATTTCAACTATGTATCAATTTATAACAAAGAAACAATTTGTACAACACTCCAACAAGACATATCTATGACCATGGGAAAGTGCCATAAATTTTATCAACCAGTTGCAAGAGTGGTGGAAATATATTCCATGCCTCCCATTAGTGATATAGACAAACATCATCTAGAAGTAGATAGCAAGAGAGAAGTGAGAGAGGTAAACTACCAAAGGCATATCATAGTGGGAATTATGCTATAGGTCAGCAAGTCTGCATTAATGGAGCATATCTCAGCCTATCATGTCCCCATTTTGAAATCACCATGAATTTTCATGCTCCATCCCTAGTGATCCTTGATCATTCCCCTAATCCATCTAACCCGATGGGTCCTAGTGATATTTTAGCATTAATTAATTAAAAAGGGGTAAATTTTGGTTTAGTCACCCATGTAAATTAAATAAATAAAGGTGGGTCATAATTGTGTTATTTATTAATATTAATTAATATTGGATAAATTTATTGATTTTCATGTGGCTAGGAGGTGCATTAGGATAAGGTGGGCCTCAAATACTTGTTTTCCAAAAGATGGTAGCTCGAAGAAAATCATAGAAAATCAAGAAAGCCACTAAAAAGATGGATGGCATCCCAAAAGCAGGAAACTCAGAAAAGAAAAAAGTGTGACGAGAGGAAGGAAATCCCATAAAATAAGAAAGAAGAATAAAAGCAATCAAAATCACTGAAAAAGCATGGAAAATCTAGTGAAAAGCATAAAAAGCAGAGGAAAAGCAGAAAGTAAAAAACAAATCAGGCTAAAAGCAAGAAAGGTTGCACAAAGCAAGTAATTGCCAAATTGACTAAGGAAAGAGCTTGGATGAGCTAGGGACCACATACCATGACTTTAATGACTTTCCTAAGAAGCTATAGAGTCTATAGAAAGAGAGAGAGAGAGAGAGCACCATTCACATATTTTGACAGTTTAACTTTTGCATTGAGAAAGCTCTGAGCTTCTCTAGGATTTCGAGATGTGCCCTTAGCCAACTATGGGAGATGTGCCCCATAGTAATTGTTCCATTTTTATCATTCTAAGCTAATTTACATCCATTAGAACCTGAGTTGCATTTCTGAAATATCATACATCCTGAATAATTCGAGTTTCCAGAATTGGTGCAAGATCATTGAATATTTGTGTTGGTATTCATCCAGAGAAGAGATCAATTGGAGTAATTGCGCCCCTGTGAGATATCTAAGTTGTATTTCGTGCCTCCCATGAGATATATGATGTTCATTCTGATCATATGGTTGTGATCCATTGCATCCAACACTTCTTTCATGCTCCCATTGAATAATTATGCTCCATTGTTGTAAGATCTTAAAGATCGAGGATAAGTTGTAAAGTCCGAGTCATGAATGCATTCTAATGCTGATAATAAATTATGATAAATATTTATGATAATTATTTACTTTTGTCTTATTTCAAACATTACTTTTGAGAAAGAATTTGTGAGCCTCTATGGTTGTTTATGTTCAGATTTCTCAAGACTAGCTCTTTAGGCCTTAATATTTGACTAGTTTTGCAGTGTCTTTGATTAAAAGTTATTTGAATGTCTATTTTCAGTTATGTCAGTCATTTGGTATTCTTAAGACATTTATGAATCCCATACAAGTCTCATACTAATGATTCGTGACCATCTTGGCCTGTTTGGAAGATCTTGAAAGCAAACTAGTTGAGCAGTCCTTCATAGCTGTCTTTCTCTTTGGACCTCCAAACACAGTCAAATCCTCCCAAAACATATGTAAATATTTCCAAGAAGTAGAATAAGGGGTAAATACTTGCTATCCACCCTTTTTTCCTTCAAGTGTAAGTGTATGAATCTAGTATGCATATGCTAGTGTACCCAGGAACCCTTGTGTAGACTTCATCAGTAGCTGTTGTCGAAGCATAAATGGTCCCAATAAATTGTGCATAGGATTCTGAATCTAGACTTGATTCTACTGTTTATGCTTCTGCACACTCATTATCTGATTTTGCAAATCTGAAAGAGCCCAAATCTCAAGCTCTGGGTGGGTTAATCCGTGACCAAGTCTAGTTTTTTCCATGCGTAGTTTTGATAACTAGATTCAGTCCTTCTTAAATTATGTTTTAAATTTTGAATTAGAATTAATATCCTTTGAAATCAGATCTTAGGATATTACAGTGGTATCAGATCACTTTCCTCTATTCATGTGGAAAGTAAGCTCTCAATTTGAAGAATTTGCATCCATGTCTTTGTTCAGTGAAGAGGATTCCTATTTGGATGAGGAAGAAGAGGCCATCTATATTGATGGAGGCCTACCCCTAGATGAGGATGGTTACTTTTGTGAGAAACTGTACATTGAAGATAGCAGGGTTGAGGCACCAATGGATATCCTAGAAGATATATTATCTAGGAAGATGGCAGCAATTAAAAACATGCCTCACCATTATCAAGAGTATCTGGCGTTGGGTGAGAAGATCTGCACATATATATCCTTCAAATATTATTATATTTGCAAGTATGTATTTTTGCCTCATAATTTTGATGAGTATTCTTTTGAGAGCATCAAACCATCCATAGAGGAACCAAGTTGTTCCACCTCTCAAAGTAAAGGAGAAGAGAAGATGACCAAATGTGAAGCTTCATCGGAGTCATCTGCATGTACTAGCATCATGAGACTCTTTGTATTTTATTCAAGGAGAAATTATAAGGAACTTAACCCTAAGGCTACCAAGGATCAATATGCATCAGCTAGCTTGAAGGAGAAAAATCACAGTAACAATCAGCCATCAAAGGAGAAGAATAACAATCCTCCAGAGAAAGAACTAGGTGGCTCTTTAATGAATGCATTAAAAAAGAAGAAGAAGACTTCAAGATAAGGAAGAAAGGTAAATATGATTTTTGTAGCAGAAATTCCTTCTTGCATCAATCTAAAGAATATTCCATTGATTTAACCACAAAAGAAATTGAGGAACACTGTAAAAGGGTAGACCAAGCCACAATGCAAGAGGTTTTTCATAGTGTTAAGACTGAATCCAATCATGGAAACCCAAACTTCTTTGTTGGTGAGTTTGAGATCACTACAAGGGAGATGGGAGATGGGAGATGGGATTGGTAGAGGTAAAACCACTTGTGGAGCAGATTTGGATGAAGAGAAAATATCATCCCTCAAGCATTCTCATAACAGTGTTATGGAGAAAAAGACAACCACGCTCTAGTTGAGAGTGAACCTGGAGGTTTGGTGGAGCAGTGTGCCATCACCAATCCACCTTGTGAAGAGATAGAGGTGTCACAAATGTATTACAACCATTCTGATTTTTTCATTCACCAAACTCCTTTGTTTCATCTTGATATGGCAGCCACTTCCGGTGAGAAGGTTGGCAGAAAATATCCTTCTAGTGTTGAGATCCAAATTTTTGAGAAGGCTGAATTTTTAGAAGAGAGTTTGCATGACTCTCAAGAGTTGCATGATAAAACATGTGATCAGATGTGTGTGGCTAATAGTGAACATGACATTTTGGAGCAGCCTCATGCCCAAGGTAAACATGAGGAGTCTTCATATTTACAAGTGCTTGAAGAAAGCATTGACTTGCAGGGTGATTGTCAGGCACCTGTTTCACTCCAAAGAGATTATGAGCCTCTTTCATGTAAGGAAGACTTAGCTCTAATGAAGGTGGCTGATTACATCCCATTTGGATCAGCAAGCAAAGAATCCTATTCATCCATGGATTGGGTGGATAATTGCATCACCGATATGGTGTGCAAGACTAGCTCTCATTGGTAAGAGTTATTTTTGCATTGGTAAGAGATCTATTGCTGCATTTGAGTTTGTTATGTTCTATGAGCAGCACCCAAGGAATCTATGTCTTCAATACGATGCTTTCCATACATTTAAATTTATCCCTTGGAGGAAAATTTACATAGCAGACGAGGAGCTATCTCATGGCATGATATTCATTATGAAGCATGGAGACATTGTGAGGGCTATTGAGGGCCTAACTAGCATTCAAGATACAAGTATGGACTACTTAAAGCATATTGAATTCATATGGAAGTCACTACAACAGCATGAGAAGGTTCTTTAATGCCTTCCACCTAGAAGACCACCCGATAAAAGAGTGAAGCACAAGATTAAGTTGAAGGTGGGTACACCACCAAACATGATCCCATTTTCAAAGCATCTCACTGCTTTGGGAAGAAGAAACTTGCAGCCATATGGAAGAACTAATTCCATCTATGACATAGACATCCACACCATCATGCATACCATGGCCAAATCTAGACAACACTTGGTGGAGAACGAGTATGGGGTCAAGGTACATCCCAACAGTTGGGTGCATTGCATGACACCAAAGGAGCATAATGATTGGAAACCAAGAATTGTAATTAAATTTCAAATATATAATGTTGATCATTTATGTAAGAAAGTAGTAAAATATTTTCTCATTTCTTTGGAATATTCAATGGTTTAGGGAATCCATTCAATAGTAGATTTTTCCATTGGCAATGTTGCATATGAGTCTCAAAAGGGGTTGATCCAAGTGGTACAATTTGAGACAAGGGAATAATTTATCCATTGGGTGCCAAATTCAGTTTGCATGAAGGAACATATGGGGGCTGTCCATGAATTTTTCTTAATTGATCCCTCTCTTAAAAATGGATTAAAAGCTCCACAAAAGATCCCTCGACCTTGAAAACATATGAAGAGGTGAAAAGGAGAAAATGCAAGGAACATTCAAGAATTCCTTGAACCAAGATTCAAAACGTTCCATGTGAGTCCAATTGCATCCAAAATCAGCTTGAAAAAGGGAAGGAATGGAATGCATGAGGACAATTACATCCCCAAGTTTGATACCCACATTGGCAATCACCAATTTAACTTGAAGGGAGAAATTATGTAGGAGGCAACTAGATGTTTCCGGTGTGATCATTATGGATCCTTATTCATGGCCATTGAACTGGATGATGCACCATTTACACTCCACTCTTGCAGGCACAAGGTGTTTGGTAATCAACTTTGTAAGCATGTATTAGTTCTTTCTTATCACATTTTGATGTAGCAAGATCTGGAAAGAATGCATGCACCATTTGGGAACTATGCTAACCCTTTTGACAGAGACAACTTTACATGCAAAGTTGTCTAAATACAAATTTGGAATGATGGGGATCTTGCATATTGGCCATGCAAATGATAAATATGGTACCAAGACACATATGGATCAGTTTGGGGCCATTCTTGATTGGCCAAAGAAAGTCATTAAGTTGGGAAAATTCTGCTCCTGCATTTATTCCCACATGTCCAATGAAATGTCTTCATTCCAACCTTGGTATTGGTATGAAACTCACATCTATATGGATCCTATTTATGAGGATGGAAATGCACAGGTATCAAAGACTTGGATCCAAGTGCATCAAGGAATCCAAGAGGCACTCCAAATCATTCTTGAAATAGTCCAAAATCAGCAGCGGGTGCTTGAAGACAAGAGAAAGAGGGAGCTAAGCTTTCGGGTGGTTGATTTGGCACATCAAATATTTCAGCCATACGAGCCATCCCTCTTGAATGAGGAAGGGGCTTCAAAGTTACGTAAAAGCCTCTATGGTCCATGCAAAATTAATAAGGATATTGGAAAGGTTATTTGTGAGTTCGGGCTTCCCAAGGGAGGCAAGGATTACATTACACTTTATGTCTCTTATTTCATGGAAACAATTGTGCAACAAGTGACCATATCAAAGGATATTCCAAATGATGAGGGATGCATGGTTCTTATTCCTAAAAGGATTCTATACATGTGGAGAAATAGAATCATCCAACATTATCTTGTGCAGTGGAAATGGTTTCTTAATGAGGATGTAACATGGGATGAAGAATAGATTTTGCAGCACCATGGATTGAAGTTGCTTGAGGACAAGCAAAATTGGGAGGGGAGGACTATCATGTCCCCATTTTGACATCACCATGTAACGTCCCCAGTTTGACCCCATGGCATTAAAACGTAAATGATGTAATATTGTTATAAAATCATGGTGAGGAGCTCAAGGCCAAGGCCCCACCATCAATTTATTGATGCATATGGTTTGCATGCTAGCTAGGCACATTGGAATTTCAACATCATGTAATATGCATTTTAATAAAAATACCCACAACTAGCTATGCAATGCAACAAAGAGATGGGGGCATGATTTTACAAGAAATTGGAAGAGAAAACATTCAAACCCTTGGAGCCAATCAAGTCAAGCCAAGTGTCAATGAGAGAACCCATCAAACCCTCAACTACCTATGTTAACTTTTGTACCCAATCATTCAAGAGTTGGTTGAGGTAGTTAATGCCTTGGGAATGGAGAGGTATGGCTGTCCAAATTCGGGTATGGGAAAGCCACCCTTCATGGAAAATTGTGTTTGTCTCCTTGGGAAAGAAAAGAGCCACAAAATTTCTCTCTAAGCCATTATTCCCCATTGCCTTGCTCTCTCACACAGCTCTAGCTGCCTGGGCGTTTTCCTCCCTGGGTTTTCTGTGTTCCCCTTCATCTTTGAGCTGGGAAGGGGTGTTTTTGTGTTGATTACCAGTGGAGAAGAGAACAGAATGTTTTTGGGTCTCCCTGGAGGCCGTTTAGGCCATTGGAAAGGATCATAACCAGTGGGAGAAATCGGTTTTGCTCCCTGGGGTTGAATTCGAAATTCCATAGTTCGTTTGGGTGAACCACGAGTTGGGAGAGCCAATGTGGTCCCTGTGTTGTGAGTACCTCTGTTGTAAATGTGTTGGGGTATGGGTAATGGGTAATCCATTGTTTTGGCTTGAGCTTGAGAGTAAGCATCCAGGGTTCAAATGTAGCCTGATAAACCCAGCTATGGACTGGCTTGGCTGAGATGAAATGAGTAATTGGTTGTGAATGAGCTGGAATGTCCCATTTTTCTTGTAAGAATCATGCCCAGCTCGGGGGTGGCAGTTGTTTTGAGAGATTGATGAACACAACTAGCCTATGGTTGGGTGGAACGTTGCAGCGACATAGCTAGTTGTTTGGGACAGTTGCAAAAATGGAGATAAGTGTTTTTGTGTCTATGTATTTACTTCTGCACTGTATTAATTTGATTACTGTTGATATGCTGTATGCATGAGTAATGTGTGTGGATAGTTTAAATTCCGCCGTGCATAATTGATTTGTTTTACATTTGCACACAATGATTAATTTCATATGATTCTAATGAGTGGGATGAGTTTTATGAAATGCCCCAGAGATTGCCATCATGTACCCTTCCTTGCCTTGGATAGATGGTGGGTATGTTACACACCATGTATTTACATGCACCATCCCTAGTGATCCTTGATCATTCCCCTAATCCATCTAACCCCATGGGTCCTAGTGATATTTTAACATTAATTAATTAAAAAGGGGTAAATTTTGGTTTAGTCACCAATGTAAATTAAATAAATGAAGGTGGGTCATAATTGTGCTATTTATTAATATTAATTAATATTTGGATAAATTTATTGATGCCCATGTGTCTAGGAGGCACATTAGGATAAGGTGGGCCTAAAAGCAGAGGAAAAGAATAAAGTAAAAAAAATCATGCTAAAAGCAAGAAAGGTTGCACAAAGCAAGTAATTGACAAATTGACTAAGGAAGGCGCTTGGATGAGATAGGGACCACATACCATGACTTTAATTACTTGCCTAAGAAGCTATAGATTCTTTAAAAAGAGAGAGAGAGAGAACCATTAACATATTTTGACAGTTTAACTTTTGCATTGAGAAAGCTCTGAGCTTATCTAGGCTTTGGAGATCTTCCCTTAGCCGACTGTGGGAGATGTGCCCCATAATAATTGTTCCATTATTATTATTCTCAGATAATGTATAGCCATTAGATCTTGAGTTTCAGGTCTGAACTATCATACATTTTGAAGAATTCGAGCCTCCAGAATTGGTGCAAAGATTGGTGCAAGATCGTTGAATATTTGTGTTGGTATTCATCCGGAGAAGAGATCAATTGGAGTAATTACGCCCCTATGAGATATATCAGTTTTATTTCGTGCCTCCCATGAGATATATGATGTTCATTCTCAACCTATGGTCGTGATCCAGTGTATCCAACACTTCTTTCATGCTCCCATTGAAGAATTATGCTCCATTGTTGTAAGATCTTAAAGATCGAGGACAAGTTGTAAAGTATGAGTCATGAATGCATTATAATGCTGCTAATAAATTATAATAAATCATGTTTTTGCTTATTTACTTGTGTCTAAATTCATACAGTATTTCTGAGAAATAATTTGTGAGCCTCTGTGGTTGTTTGTGTTCATATTTCTCAAGACTAGCTCTTTAGGCCTTAATATTTGACTAGTTTTGCAGTATCTTTGAATAAAAGTTATTTGAATGTCTATTTTCAGTTCTGTCAGTCATATGGGGTTCTTAAGATAGTGAAGAAACCCATCCAAGTCTCAGAATAATAATCCGTGACCCTCTTGGCCTGTTTGGAAGATCTTGAAAGCAAAATAGTTGAGCACGGGTCCAACATTGTTAACCTGCACTACACCAATTTCAGGAAATACACAATAGAAACTACTGTTATTCATTCTGAGACAAGCGTAGCAACGTCTTCAATGCAAATTAAATTACGTATTCAATAATAGAAGCAGCAAAAAATATATGAAAGAGTGCACAGTCTAACCTCGAAAAGAATTTATCTCTGAGCATGAATATGTTACTGATTATTGCAGCTTGTCCATACAAGATAGTCTGAATCTTGACCTTCCTAGACCTCACCAATCTAAATACTTATCTCATTTACATATTATTTTTTATAGACATAAGAAACAAGAGATATAGATCTCAGATCCAAAAAGAGTGGATCGACTTCCATCTTTTATCTTTAGATCAGATTACATTGATATGAGCAAATTCAACAATTAGATAGAATCTAAATTTGAGATCCAATATTCTAGGACAACATTGACCAGCCCTATTTTCAACACCTAATCCACATATGGATATGCATTTCAGAGTAAACCATCGTAAGACACATGATCAAATAGTTACTAAAGATAACAATCTCCGTGGTCCTATAAAAAACTCAAAATTTACACAAAAATAGGGTAAAAAGTTCGCTACAAGAAATTATGTAGCATATCCTGTGAATTCCTAAAATTTAGGCGCTATAGAATTCTGGAATTGTTGTAGCGAGCCTGAAGATATTCATAAGATCATGATCTATAATTACTGCAATGTTTCAGCTCCAATCAGTGCACTATTACTGCTGAAACAAGCCTGAGTTACAAAACCGATAATACAGAGAAATGTATTCTCCTATACCTTAGTCATTGGGGTTTGAAGCGTATCTTGTAGAACCTGAGATCCAGCTCTACCAAAATATCCAATTTTCTATTTCTTTCTTGATTCTTTTGTTTTTCCTGAAGCCATTTAACCTTCCAACACTTCCTCTATTTCCATAGCTTCTTATTCTTCTTTCTTAATTTTTGGGCCAGGTCACACAACTTTTGTGCTTGGTAACAAGTATATTCATCCTTTTGTTGACTTTAGTGTTTTCCCTTTGGAATGTCATGTTTTCCTACTCCAAAACTTCAATCTTCTTTTCAAAACATCTTAACCTTTATATGGAGCACCTTCTTAGTCTCATGCTTCTTATCTTCTGACTGTTGAGGTAGGTTAGGTTTATGCATTTGGGTCAGCTCACTGGATTTAGCATGAGAAGGATGATTTGAAAAAGACTTTCCAACTACTTGTTCTTCATCTTAAAAGGTTTGGTCATGAGGATCAATTCCTGGCAAGTGAGGAAATGCATTAAGAGATTTCTCAATGTTTGTTAAAACCTTTGAAAGTTTATCTTCCTTTTCAATAGAGTGATCAATCTCTTCATCAGAGGTTATCTTAGCAGTTTTAGATATTGATTTCAATGGCCTCTATTTCTTTGACCTTCTTCTTCTAGATAATTTTCAAGGTCAATGATAGTATGCTTCTTCAAAGAAGGATCAAAGATAGATTTGGCATTTAATCTGAACTTATTAATCGGCCTGGTATGGGGTTTTCTCTTTGGATATACCTGTTGTAATTCCTGCTTCTCTTTCAAAATATCCTTTCACCCTTTTTTGCTAAGTTGAGTTCCTGATGGCCCTTCCATTTCCACATCTTCGGGTTCAGAACTATTCCTTGGCCCTTTCTCTTACGGCTATAAACCCTCTTGATACTAGCATTTGCCTTACCCTATTCAAGTGAAACTTGTAATTTTTTTTAGGAGGAATTTTTTCCTTTACCTTGAGACAGCCTGAGGTTCCTGTATTTTTTAGAATACGTGGTTGTCATGGCTTCCCGAGATCGACTAGTCTAGTCTCAAAACCAGATAAGAACAAAAAATTCTTCCAGTCTCTGTGAACCCTAATCAACTCTTCAATGACTAACAACTTGATTAATGCTTGGTGGAAAATACTATGTTGATTTCTCTGTGGGTAATCTCTAACCTTAACTGACATTTTGGTAATAATTATAAGCAAAACGTAAGGTAGATTGAGCCTAGAATCTCCAGTAAGGTGTAACAGAAATCTCATTTGATACAGGAAGACGATGGAGTATCTACCTTCACCCGTGAAATAGCGTTGGACCAACCTCAACAAATAACTCCATTCCTCCTTCAACCAAGCTCGGGGAACTCCCTTCCTCCAATCAAGGTTATGGAATTCATCCTGAAGAAATTGATTACAACTGTCCAAAACGAAGCCTTTATATTTGAACCACCATTCTCCATCAACGGGTAATATCCCAACCATGGCGATCGAAGCTTCAATCACCTGGAAATTTAAATATCCCACTTTAGCTTTTTGACCGTCAAACCCCTCAGCAAAATCCCCGAAAACACCTGTGTGATGCTCATGGAATCTCCCACAAAATTTGAACCAACCGGTTTCTTTAAACCTGTCCCCGAACTCTGGATAGGCTTCAAGCAATTATGTCCCTTCTGGTATGTAAAGATGGCCACTTTTATGTGAAGGCATTTTATATGATCAGAAGGTGGCACCAATAACTGTAATGTTGCTTATATAAACCCTATATAACACGATGAGCACTTCCAGAAAGAAAATGAAGGAAATCATATTCAAAATAAAGAGAACTATAACAAAAAAACTTCACATTTTCATGTTTTAAGAGTAATCATTAGAAATCATAAGAGTATGATCAGAAGTGACTCGTCGTAGCAACCAAATATGATTCTATCCATGCCGAATGATCACATTATTGCCCACATCTCCACGTCCTCTAAAACTTGCATGATTAAAATAAGTTCTAACGGCTTCAAAGGTGAGGACAACAACTTCTGCTTACTAGCAAATATTTGACACTACTCACAAGCTCTGATCTTAGCGAATACATCAGAAAATATAGTAGGAAAGTAATAAATGCCAGTGGGATCTTTCCAAAACAAGCTCTGATTAACAATGCAATACTTCACAATGTTCAATTTCAAATATCTAACCTCAGATTTATTGAAACCTTGTGTGCATCTAAAATTCAACATAAAATATATTATATCCATGTTCCAAGATGATGAAGAATACTTATCTAAAACCTACAAGTTTTCATCTTCAATCTAATTTTGGGGCTGTATTGTAGCTGATTGATTATATATAATTTAACCAAAGAGACCCGCAATTTGATTCTGAAAGCAATTTTTCTAAACCACGTCTTTTGATCAATTTTATAGGCTTAGTATCCACATCCTACTCTATAAGTTTAGAAATCCATTGGCTCTCTTAACTTTACTATCCGCCTGTACTAATATGTATTTAATAGCAGAACAAGGTACACAATCTATTACATTTAACTGCAGTATATAGACCCTAAAGGATTTTAATGCCTTAACCAAGGCATAAGCTTTCTTTTCCATTATGACATACTTTATCTTAGCATCTCTCAAAGCTCTGCTAAAAACGAAAACTGGTTGTTCGTAACCTTTAGTATTCTTTTGTAACAAGACAGCTGCAATTATATCCTCTAAAGTAAAATAAAAAATCAATAATTTTTTGGAATGATCTAGACTGATAAGTACATGAGCTTAAGTTAACTCTTGTTTAATATTCTCAAAAGAACACCTGGCCTCATTATTCCACTTAACCTCAGAGTCTTTTCTCAACATACCTATTATATGCTTGATGATTTCAACAAAATTAGGTACAAATCTTCTCAAAAAGTTATTTTTTCCCAAAAATGGTTGTATTTCTTTCTTCTTTCTAGGAAGATCAACTTTCTGAATAGCTTCCACCCTAGTTGGATCAATTTTTACTCCTTCCTGGGAAACAATGTGTCCAAGAAGATTCCCCTCTTGCATGAAAAAATGTGATTTCTTTTGGTTAAGAGACAGGCCGTATCTTCTACACTTCATAAATGTATGTTTGAAGTGATTCAAATGTTCCTCATTTGACTTAGAAAACACAATAATGCCATCTAAGTAAATCACAACGAGCTTGTCTCTCTCACCGATAAAGGCTATGTCCATAACTCTTTGGAAGGTTGATCCAGTGTTCATCAATCCAAAAGGCATATTGTCATACATGAATGTTCCCCATGGAGTGAAAAAGGTTGTTTTCTCTTTATCATCCTCATGGACTGCAATCTAGTTGTAACCGAAAAATCCATCAATCATGGAAATCCTCAGAGCACCAACCACCCTCTGTAAAATCTGATCCATTTTTGGAAAATGATAGTTTTCCTTTAATGAACATCTGTTTAGATTTCAAAAGTCCATGCACAGCCTGATTTAACCATTTTTCTTTCTGATCGACACAAGATTTTCAACCCAAGTTAAGAATCTCAAAGGCACAATAATTGTTGCATCCAACAACTTTTTCACCTCCTTCTCAATGACAAGCAACAATACTGGATTCACTTGTCTTATTTTTTGCTTAAATGGTTTTGTACCAGGCTTCAAAGGTATTTTGTGTTGAACAATGTTAGTGTCATAAGTCTTAAGGTCCTCATAATACCATGCAAAGACATCAATGAATTCTTTCATCAAGTCAGCATGCATTTTCCTCTGCTCATTAGATAAGGCTTTTGATATTTTCACTATTTTAGGTTCTGATTCATTCCCAATATTGCAGCTTATCACATTTTCTTCAGAGGACTGAGCTGAAGCTTTATGCAACACGTCATTATTATTAAAGAGCCCCTCCAATGGTACTAAGCCCTTAGGAAGGAAATTTCCTTTGATTTCAATAATATTATGATCAGCAATTGCATTCATTAAATGAGTGTCTCCTTGCTCATCCTCCCCATCTTCATATTGATCAATATGAGAAGAAGAAAACTCATTGACTATCTCCAAGAACCTTATGATTTCTTGGTAATCATCAAACACCTGTCAATGCTTAACATTGTATGGAACCGAAGGCATGTGTCTTGTCTCAACTTCGTATCTGAGCTTAGGTTCAACATAACCTTGAAACTGCTAGTTGCTAGAGCTAAGGAATATGTCCTTTGAGCACCAACCACCCTCTGTAAAATCTGATCCATTTTTGGCAAACGATAGTTTTCCTTCAATGAACATCTGTTCAGATTTTGAAAGTCCATGCACAGCTTGATTTAACCATTTTTCTTTCTGACCAGCACAAGATTTGCAACCCAAGTTGAGAATATCAAAGGCACAATAATTTTTGCATCCAACAAATTTTTCACCTCCTTCTCAATGACAAGCAACAATACTGGATTAACTTGTCTTATTTTTTGCTAAAATGGTTTTGTACCAGGTTTCAAAGGTATTTTGTGTTGAACAATGTTAGTTTCATAAGTATTAAGGTCCTCATAAGACCATGCAAAGACATCAATGAATTCTTTCATCAAGTCAACATACCTTTTCCTTTTCTCATCAGATAAGGCTTATGATATTTTCACTATTTTAGATTCTGATTCATTCCCATTATTACAGCTTATCACATTTTCTTCAGAGGAATGAGCTAAAGGTTTCTGCAATACAACATTATTATTAAAGGGCCTCTCCAATGGTACTAATCCCTTAGGAAGGAAATTTTCTTTGATTTCAATAATATTATGAACAACAATTGTATTCAATAAATGAGTGTCTCCTTGCCCGTCCTCCACATATTCATCTTGATCAATATGAGAAGAAGAAAACTCATTGAATGTCTCCAAGAAACTTATGAAATTTCTTGGTCATCATCAAACACTTGCCAATGCTTAACATTGTCTGGAACCAAAGGCATGTGTCTTGTCTCAACTTCACATATGAGCTTAGGTTCAACAGAACCTTGAAACTACTAGCTGCCGGAGCTAAGGAGTCTGTCATCTGATTAAAAATTACTAGGAATGAATGAAATATTAAAGGCTGAAGAGAAGTTCTCAACTAAATCCCATACCTCATTTCTGTAAAATTCCAGTCATTGCAGCTTTTTCTAATAAAATCCCTTACCTACTGAATAATTAATTATGAATCACCAAAGACAGCCAACTCCTCAATATTCATATTTTTAGCAGCCCTCAATCCAAGCACCAAGGCTTCATACTATGATATGTTGTTAGTAGTTTCAAATTCCAGCTTATACATCAAGCAAATTACTTCATCTGATGGTGATACAAGTGATAGCAGACCTATGACTAGGCCTTCCCAAACCTCCTCTCTCTAGTGTGTGCCTTCCTCCTTTTCCATACTCTACAAGCCTAAGCTTAAGCCCTCCTATCTATTCAAGGGCCTACTTCTTCAGTTCTACACTCTCTAGCTAAAGTTTGCTTTACTCCAACTCAAGTGTCATACTTCTCTTCAAAAGATTAGAAGATTATTCTGCTCAAGCCAATTAGGCACTTGTTATCACACCATATGCAAGCCTTCTATAGGTTTTCTTAAGCCTTCAAGCTCTTCAGAAACTGACCTTTACCATAATAGAAAGAACTTCATTTCAATCAGTTTGAAACTTGGGCATTTTATACTCTCTTGGGTTTAGTCCTTCACCCATAAGGCCTTAACGCTTGACTTGGTCTATTGCCCTCGTTTTAACTGTGTACCACGACCGCCATATCACTTCTTTGACCATCCACCAAGACTATGTCGACTCGTCATCACGTTTTCCCACCGTTTGATCAGTTCCAGGGCACACAGTTACTGTTCATTCCACTTACACCATCTCTGTGCCAAATCTCGCCAATTCTTTGTCTTCTTGCACAGTAAATACACGAGATTTCTTCAACCTCTCTGCGCAGAATTCTTAACAAACATGAACCACCCTTCCTCGTACTCTCTCTACACAGGCGACACATAGTCATTTTTCCTTAAGCCTTAGACCCATTCCACTCCTTTCTGCACACATTTATCATTCATCCGAGTTAGGCTGTCTCTGCGCAAAACCCTACCATGTCTCTACTTTTTTTTTTAACAGTGAAAACGTGAGATATCCATGTTGATGTATATGTAACTTCGGAATGTATTTCATATATGTATATTGTACTCCTATAGAGATGGTATTATTCCTCTATACATAAGTGGTTGTATTTCTATAGAGATTTTATTATTCCTCTATATGGAAGTGTCGTCATTTATATTGTAAGTGTCGTAACTTATACTTGATGGGTTATTAGACCACTTTGTTGGGATCGGCCATGTATAAGTCATGTGGGTCGAAGGGTTATTAGAACACCCTATTAGGGGTTGGCCACGTGGGTCAAAGGGTTATTAGACCACCCTAAACCACTTATACTATGAAACGAGAACTATATACTATGAACGAGAACTCTAGCCATAAAAACGATGATTTTTGCAAAAAAAACACCAAAAACACCCCCCAAATAGAAAAGTGTTGATACCAGTATACACCTTTTTTTTTTTAGGGTAAAAAATAGAGCCATGGACTAAACATCCCATATTGTTGTTTAACAAAACTTTAAAATCAACCTTAAATTGGAAAAAAAGAAAAATTCTTGAAGAAATAAATTACAACTTTCTGGAAAATTGCATATTAAAGAAAAAACAAATTTCTCTAATAATTTCACCATTATAACCATATAGAAACAAAGAAATTATGATGCGATTCATAATAAGATAATATATTAGACCATACAAGAACAAATGGTTCATATAAATATTCAAAAACTCCTCTAGAGTTTCAATTACAAAAATCATAATAGTAAAAAGCATCTAACTGCCTCTTCAAATTCATCAATGGATTATGACAACCCATCATCAAAAACTCCTGTAGAGTTTCAATTACAAAAATCATACTAATAAAAAGCATCTACACTGCTTCTTCAAATTCATCCATGGATTCTGACACCCCATCAGAATCTACATTTTCTGCAGATGAAGGACTTGATGAAGATGTAGATGACCCATACTCTTCTCTATTATCAATGGGCGCACCATCTGAGTCTACATCTATGCCCATCATTTCAGATGTCATATTCCTTCGGGATCTACGGCTTGGTTTAACAGACTCCCATCTTGCAACTTCTGGCTGTGGCAGCAACCTCTTGATAATCTCTATAGTCTTGGAGCGGAGAGTGTCTTTCTTTGTCAACTTGAAATCATAAACAAGTATATCAACTTCCTCTAATTTCAAGATGTCAATGCGGCGGCGATTTATTTTTTGACCCTTTCTGTTTCTCTTTCTGCTTACCTTTTTCTCAACCACCATCTCTGCCTTGTACACACCATCAAATGGGTGTGTATCTGTTGCATACCAATGTACTTCTACTGATACTACTTCTTCATTTTCTTTATTGACCTTCATAGCTTTTGCAATCCAGAATGGATATTGACGTGGATCATCTGTAGCCAAAACTGCAATCATGCAACCCTCCTTGATATCTTGTACCGAGCCCCTATAAAGGTCTTCCATCTCTCGACGCTTTGCGGATGATCTTCTAGAGCCAATATACAGTTCTCTTTCCTCTACTTGAGAAAACTCAACAGCTCGAGGTTCAACATTTGTTACCTCGTTTTCATTTGATAAACTTTGTGGCCAAGCAAATGGAGTCTTCAAAAATATATCTCCATTTGTAGAGTTTGAAATTATGTCACTCTGCTCCATGAAAAAAGACTCCCACCAAACGGAATCAGCAACATCAAAGTACTCATATGTATCTTCAATAGACTTTTTGATTTCTTCCAAGCATTGAGAAGAATCAACATCTCTACTATGTCGCCTTGCATTATGAATCTCTGTAGATGATTGCAATAGCAATAAATTTGAAGCATACATTTGACGACTTGGGATGAATTTCAAAAATGTCAAACCTGATGAAGGCCCCCATTCTGTGCTAGTTGAGTACTTCTTGCCCCACAATAGTGTTTTTCCATCAATCTTTTTTATACGAAATTGATGCTGAAAGCTAATGTCATTAAGTTTTTCAATGCACCTTTCCTCACCATGCGATCCAAACAGAAATCTTCGCATGTCAACAGTTTCTTCTAATTTCTGTACAGTAGGCTCTGGATGGTATGCTTTCCCTATAATTTCAATCAACGATGGCAGGCTCCCGACTTTCTTCCTCCTCAATGTCCTTGCAAAATGGCTGAACATTTGATCAATATGATCATGTGTATGCCCAACAAGAAGGAACCCAACTTTTACCTTCTTAAAAATTCCCAATTCCACAAGCATGCTTAGATAACCAAACACAACCTGGTTTTTGTTTTCCCGGCTTGTGTTGTCCAATTGTAGATATAGAACTTCTGGAAGATCACCAGGCCAATGAGTAATGACATGGTGAATTATGCTGATGGTCAAATTTGCATCATTGTGAATATTTGGAGCTGTAAAGTAAACCTTTGGAATCATTTCACCATTAAAAACCATACACCCAACCAAGTGAAACTGAATAAAATTCTCCTCCTTTAAATTCTTTGGCACACAGACAAAATGTGGCAAGAGTGTTTTTTTCTGATCCATGCCATCAATTATCAAACCCATATACTTATGTGGAGCATCGTAACACTTCTTGCGATGTTTATACAATTTTTGCCGTTCATTTGATTGTTGATTGCGATGTTCTTGCAGTGCATTGATTATGGAATCTACAAACAACATAACAAAACAATATTGTTAACTAGATTCAATAATTGACATTTATCTATTTGTTTTTTTTGTTTTGTAAACATACCTCTTTCTATCCCCTCTGATCTATCCCTTCTTTCTTTAAGAGAAGCACATGTACTGCAGACCCCCATCCTTGACCTCTTTGGAATGCGGACATTGTTGAACTTCTTTTTCCATACTCTTGTGAAATATGCATATCTGATGAAGTTGTCATTTCCTTGACCACCTTGAACATAATCCTTGTATAAGTTGTAGATTTCCTGCCTTGTGAAATTATCTGGAATGTGTATTGTTTCTCTATTTGGCATACTCTCTCCATGCTTGGAAAAGAAATCATGCATCCATGATATCGCAATGTGTGTTGATGGCCCAGTGATTCGTCCCTGATAATCGTCAGTGTAAAATGTAGGATCCTTTTCTAGTCTTGTTTGGATTCTTGACAATCGAAGATTACCAATTGAGTGAATCCGTTTGAATGCCTTTCTACAAAGCATAATTCTTCCAACGCGATAATCATAGCCTGTCCTGGTAGAAATCATGCACCCCACTAAATATGAATTTTGCATGCTTTTGTTCATTGAAAGATACATCTTCCTTCTCTCCAAGACATAATTGTAGCCTAAACTTTTCAAACAACTTTTGTGGCAACACTCACTTGAAATCAAATGAGTAATGGAACTTGGACTTGTGAGCAATTCTTTCCTAGACCTTGTATAACTGGAATGCTTTGGATTGACATAAAAAGGTCTAGTCCTACACTTAATCCTGCTCTGCATTGGATTCTGTCGCTGGATCTCCTGGACCATTGTGTCTGCAACAACATCCTCAGCAGGATGATTGTTTTCATTGTGATGCATATGACCCCCCTCATTGAAAATTTCATCCCCAAATTCATTATGAAAATTATTGTCATGATCACTTGCTGCCAGATCAATGTGACCATCAACATTATTTGTGCCACTAAATTCTTCACTGAAAGGAGAATCACTGTCTTCATCATTGGTGGCTTCATCATCAACAGAATGATCATCGGTGCCATTGAAATCCTCGCTCGGAGAGAAATCATCATCGGTTCCATTGAAATCTTCACTCGAAGGAAAATCATCATTAGTGCCATTAAAATCCTCGCTTGGATGATAGTCACCATCGTTGCCATTGAAATCCTCGCTTGGAGGTAAGTCACCATCGTTGCCATTGAAATCCTCGCTTGGAGGTAACTCACCATCGGTGCCATTGAAATCCTCGCTTGGAGGTAACTCATCATCGGTGCCATTGAAATCCTCGCTTGGAGGAAACTCGTCATCCGTTCCATTGAAATCCTCGCTTGGAGGAAACTCATCATCCGTTCCATTGAAATCCTCGCTTGGAGGAAACTCGTCATCTGTGACATTCAAATCCTCGCTTGGAGGAAACTCGTCATCCGTTCCATTGAAATCCTCGCTTGGAGGAAACTCGTCATCTGTGACATTCAAATCCTCACTTGGAGGAAAGTCATCATTTCTTCCATTGAAATCCTCGCTTTGAGGAAAATCATTTTCACTATTATTGATGTCTTCTTCCTCACCAGAATCATCATCCGTATCATTAAAATCCTCACTGGGACGAATATCATCATCAATCCCACAAAAATCCTCGCTGGGAGGAAAATTGTCATCATATTGTTTGTTGTCTTTAAGATCCCCACTTGGAGGAAACTCTTCATCATCATCACATTCTTTCTCTTCATTACTAATGTCTTCAAAATCTTCATAACTAGGAAGTTCTCGAATAACATGCTTGATTACATTGCTTGCACTGCCAATATCTTCGCTAGATGAACTGTACATTTCTGCATTAACATTGGAATTTTCTTCAGATGAGTCCATGACTTCTCACTAAAAGATAGAATTATAGAAAACTCTGTATCGCACAACTGCAAAGAAATTTTACCACAGTCCTCACCAAAAAGTAGAATGGTGCAACTGTCGACCGTCAATCTTATAGCTATGAGAACGAAAATATCCCTCCAAAATATTCCCTCCAAAAATTTCGTTCAAAATTTTCCCTCCAAAAATTTCGTTCAAAATTTTCCCTCCAAAATTTCCCTGCAAAATTAAAGCGCACATTCATATTATATTAAAAGAATTGAAATAATATAATAACCAATTACATATTTATATCCAGACATTTAAGACTAATAAAATTTCTCACAGTATTTTTTATTCACAATTTCTAACAAAACAATGATTATTTTCTTTTTTTGTTACCCAACATTCATACTATTAGTAATTATTTAATTTTAATCTATCTTATATAAATTTAATAATAATGCTGTAATTACTTTCCTTTTTTATCCCACATTGATAAAAAAGTAATGTTAAATTTACTCTATGCTAAATAAACATTTTAAATTTCCTACTATTCATCATCTATTTATCCCACATTGGTAAAAATAATAATGTTAAACTAACTCTACGCTAAATAAACATGTTAGATTTCTTACTATTCATCATTTATTTGGGAGCAATTTAGTAACACTTGCAAGGTTAGTAATTATTTTATTTTTTTATTAATTTAGTAATGATTATTTTATGGCTTTATTAATTTAGTAATGTGTTTTATTGCTTTATTCTTTTAGATTTTTGTTTTTTTAACATTCTTAAGAATGGAAAAATTAAACCTAATCTATTTTATTAATACAGGATTGTTTAGGCTTTAGAGCATTTGACGAAGATTTTCAGGAAGAAAGGGAAGATTGCAGAGAGGAACTTCTAGCACATTCAACAGAAGAGGCAATACCACTTTCCAGGTTAGTTTTATATTTTTTTTTAAACGTTTTTTTTTTTAAATTCGTGTATTATTAATCTAGGCTCTACCCATGTTTTAAATTTTTTTTTTTATCATCCCGGCCCCCCCTCACACCCTTCAAAATATTAAAAATTAATTAAATTTATTTAAAAAAAACCCCACCCTTTGGCGCCCAAGCCCAAGCGGGGGACGTCAGCCGGCTTTGGCGCCCATGGGCGGCCGACGGCCGGCCCCGAGGGCCGCCCATGGGCGCCCAAGCAGGCGGACGTCCGCCCGCTTGGGCGCCCATGGGCGGCCCTCGGGGCCGGCCGTCGGCCGCCCATGGGCGCCCAAGCAGGCGGACGTCCGCCCGCTTGGGCGCCCATGGGCGGCCGACGGCCGGCCCCGAGGGCCGCCCATGGGCGCCCAAGCGGCGGACGTACGCCTGCTTGGGCGCCCATGGGCGGCCCTCGGGCGGGCCGTCGATGCCCGGCATCGAGGGCCCGCCCGAGGGCCGCCCATGGGCGCCCAAGCGGGCGGACGTACGCCGCTTTGGGCGCCCATGGGCGGCCCTCGGGCGGGCCGTCGATGCCCGGCATCGACGGCCCGCCCGAGGGCCGCCCATGGGCGCCCAAAGCGGCGGACGTCCGCCCGCTTGGGCGCCCATGGGCGGCCCTCGGGCGGGCCGTCGATGCTGGGCATCGAGGGCCCGCCCGAGGGCCGCCCATGGGCGCCCAAGCGGGCGGACGTCCGCCGCTTTGGGCGCCCATGGGCGGCCCTCGGGCGGGCCGTCGATGCCGGGCATCGACGGCCCGCCCGAGGGCCGCCCATGGGCGCCCAAAGCGGCGTACGTCCGCCCGCTTGGGCGCCCATGGGCGGCCCTCGGGCGGGCCGTCGATGCCCGGCATCGACGGCCCGCCCGAGGGCCGCCCATGGGCGCCCAAGCGGGCGGACGTACGCCTGCTTGGGCGCCCATGGGCGGCCCTCGGGCCGGCCGTCGATGCCCGGCATCGACGGCCGGCCCGAGGGCCGCCCATGGGCGCCCAAGCGGGCGGACGTCCGCCGCTTTGGGCGCCCATGGGCGGCCCTCGGGCGGGCCGTCGATGCCCGGCATCGACGGCCCGCCCGAGGGCCGCCCATGGGCGCCCAAAGCGGCGGACGTCCGCCCGCTTGGGCGCCCATGGGCGGCCCTCGGGCGGGCCGTCGATGCTGGGCATCGACGAGCCGCCCGAGGGCCGCCCATGGGCGCCCAAAGCGGCGGACGTCCGCCCGCTTGGGCGCCCATGGGCGGCCCTCGGGCGGCTCGTCGATGCCCGGCATCGACGAGCCGCCCGAGGGCCGCCCATGGGCGCCCAAGCGGGCGGACGTCCGCCGCTTTGGGCGCCCATGGGCGGCCCTCGGGCGGCTCGTCGATGCCCAGCATCGACGGCCCGCCCGAGGGCCGCCCATGGGCGCCCAAAGCGGCGGACGTCCGCCCGCTTGGGCGCCCATGGGCGGCCCTCGGGCGGCTCGTCGATGCCCAGCATCGACGGCCCGCCCGAGGGCCGCCCATGGGCGCCCAAGCGGGCGGACGTACGCCTGCTTGGGCGCCCATGGGCGGCCCTCGGGCCGGCCGTCGATGCCGGGCATCGACGAGCCGCCCGAGGGCCGCCCATGGGCGCCCAAGCGGGCGGACGTCCGCCGCTTTGGGCGGCCCTCGGGCGGGCCGTCGATGCCCGGCATCGACGGCCCGCCCGAGGGCCGCCCATGGGCGCCCAAAGCGGCGGACGTCCGCCCGCTTGGGCGCCCATGGGCGGCCCTCGGGCGGGCCGTCGATGCCCGGCATCGACGGCCGGCCCGAGGCGCCCACGTACGCCTGCTTGGGCGCCCATGGGCGGCCCTCGGGCGGGCCGTCGATGCTGGGCATCGACGGCCCGCCCGAGGGCCGCCCATGGGCGCCCAAGCGGGCGGACGTCCGCCGCTTTGGGCGCCCATGGGCGGCCCTCGGGCGGGCCGTCGATGCCCAGCATCGACGAGCCGCCCGAGGGCCGCCCATGGGCGCCCAAAGCGGCGGACGTCCGCCCGCTTGGGCGCCCATGGGCGGCCCTCGGGCGGCTCGTCGATGCCCAGCATCGACGAGCCGCCCGAGGGCCGCCCATGGGCGCCCAAGCGGGCGGACGTCCGCCGCTTTGGGCGCCCATGGGCGGCCCTCGGGCGGCTCGTCGATGCCCAGCATCGACGGCCCGCCCGAGGGCCGCCCATGGGCGCCCAAGGCCCCGAAACATTCATGTTAATTTTAAATTTTTGTTTTTAATGATAATTTAATTAATTAATGTTGATTGAAATTTTACTTTTAATGAAAACTTTAAAAATTTGTTTGTTAAGTATAGGTTAATATTTTGATATTTATAAGTTTGATTGAAATTTAAATTGTTTCTCATATAAAAGATATATTAAATAGATTTATATATTTTATTTTTAAACATTAAATTAATTTATATATTTTATAAAAGTTATATTTAAATTAAAATTAGTTATCTAAGTTATATTTTAGTTTATAGTTTGATAGATTAATTGAAATGGTTGAGTGATGTAAATTGTAAATATGAAATCATAAAATTAAATCATGGGTTTGATTTCAAAAATAACTATCTAAATTAATATTTAAATTAATTTGTATGTTAATTAAACTTGTAAACACTTTAGAGGTAAAATATCCAAGTTAGTTCACATGATTCATCGAGTTTATATGCTTCATGCCGAAATGTTGAGGTTAATTTAAATGCTTCATCTAACTTACAAACACTTTATAGTTAAAATATCCAAGTTAGTTCACATGATTCATCCTAGTTAAAATATCCCAGGTTACTTTGCATGCTTCATTGAAGTTATGTCCAAGTGAGTTCATATGCTTCAACTTAGTTTACAAATTACTTACTTTTTTCTATATCCTAGTTTATATGCTTCCTCGTGGCAATAGGTTGGATGAGGGTAATCATGCAAACGTCAACAAAGGTTCATTATAGTTTATATTTTTTAGTGATTTTCAATCTTCTTTAAGAGTAGAAAGTATCCATATGGTGTGAGTGTTACACAAGTGCAATGTGATTATATTACTTCCATGTATGGTTTTTTTTTATTGGATAACTGCCTTTTGGAAAATTTGAATGAGTAGTTAGGCGAATTAATCGACATTGAATTAAATAAGTTTATGTTTTAATTATTGTATTAATTTAATTATATCGTGACATACAAGTAATTATATATGTAATTATATTGTTTCATAATTTATATTATTACCTATGGGTATAGTGTGAAACATAGGAATATAATCATTATTCTAATATATGTCTTGATTTTATTGTGATTAGAACATTATTATAATCATATTGTGAAGTATATGATTATTATATTATAATATGTGGTTATATTATTTCTTTCTTTTTATCATAGCATAATGTTTTTCTATAATTTATTTGTTGATTTATATTATATTGTTGATTTATTTTAAAATTCTACATTTTGGATATAGGTACAATGGCATCAAGGCGGATATCTGTAAATGTTTCTGGATCAAGAGCGGCAATCATTGCATCGAAAAAAACAGCTGAGGCATCTGAGAATGTTGAGACTCAAGAGAGAGTTCTTAGCTTTGAAGAATTAAGAATGAAGAATGCTAGAGAATGGAAACATGCAACAGAAGAAGACAGAACAGAGTATCATTGGCATTTGAAGGAAAAAAATCAAGGAAAACCAGAAAGCATTCTCTTATTTTGTTCTGCAGATCCATATATTCAAGCAGATTACAATCTATTGGGATTGCTGAGAGATATATTTGTAGTGCCGGGTACAGATATTGTTTATGCACAGGTGAAACAAGCCAAGACCTTTGCAAAAATCCGATATGTTTTGAAGATTGCAAAATATAATGCTCAAGAAAATTTCACAGATTTTTGTCAAGGGGTCGTGGATGAAATTGATAGCGGGAGAGTAAGTTTGAATATTGATATTATTTTTAAACTGGTTTTGTTATATCTTGGATATCACAATGTAATAGATTTAATACGATAATGTTTTTATTTTGCAGGATTTTTCCATTTCGATTTCAAAAAAGTTGAATGGAATTTATTATACAGAGGCCAATCCTATGGATGTCATTACTGTCGCTATTAAAAAGGGACTAGAAGTAAGGAGGAAAAAACAAGTGTTAAATGTTCAAACTGAAGAAGTACAAGCAGAAAAAGGAAAGAGCATCCAACAATCAAATCAGGTACCTAGAAGGGTTATATTTAAATCTTCATCTCGCCGAACTGAACATGATGAAATTGTTGCAAATGAGCTTGTTACTCCTGCTAGTAAGAGTAGCAAACAATCTCATAAAAGAAATATGGTTGATAGTGCCTCGATTCCTGTTGAAGGCATTGTAGATTTAGGAGGAACCCCTTCAAATCAAAAAAGGAAGAGACCTGTTGTTGCTGAAACCAATGTTATTATTGAATCTGAGAGTGAAAATTCTGGTGGCAGTAGGGAAATCATTACTCCAGGTGCTGATTTAGAGGATGGCATTGTCAAGACAACACAAAATGCCATTCGAGATCGATTGCGGAGGGATAAGTTGGTTAACAATGGACATACATTTGAGTTGAATGTGAATCAACTTTATAAACCCACAGAAGGGAAAGATCACTTTAGAATTAGAAAACCACATCACTTGCATATTCACAACTTAAAAGCATTGATGAGGCACAATCCCTATGCACATGTTGTTGACTACCTAGTCCTTGTTGACCCGGAAGTTGTTCCTACTAGAGATGAATTTGATGAAACAAGATGTTTTCATTACAAATATTATGTTCTTGGAGGGAATCATTCTGCAGAGGCAAGAAGAGAGTTGATGCAAGAATATCCCAATAACCCTATTTTTGAAACAGTTAAATGCATCATTTATGCTGGTTTAACAGATGTTGAAGCAAAGTTGTTGGCATGGGATCATAACACAGATAGTGAATATAGGTTGACAATGACATTTGTTCAAAGGGTGAGATTTATACACAGTGAATTTGTGCAAATATGTGGTGGGGAAAAACATAGAGTTGATGCAAGTTTTCGGAAACAATGTTGTATGGAAATAGGTCTCCCTATTAAAGATGATATTATGCTATCAAAAAGTTCCAGAGGAAGTGATGCATTCAGAGCTGTAGATGCCTATTTCCAGTTGGCATTTAGAGTTGGGAAAACATGGGATTTGATTGATGAGATATTTAGCTTGTGGGAGAATATTGGCATAAAAAACCAAAAAGTGAAAAAAAGTAGAGTTGTTCCATGGAGCGGTGGTAAGGCAGGTCCTGACGTCAAGAATCTGCCAGAAGACATGACTATTACACCTTGGAGAACAATGCAAGGTGTGAAGGATGAAACATTAATAGCTACAATACTATCACGGGTAAAGTCAGGTGAATTATCCATGGAGGAAATGTGCAGCGAACTTGAGAAGTAAGTTGAGCATTTTTTTGAGTTTAACATTTTTGTTATGTTCTAGGTATTCTGTTATATTATTATATATGATTGTAAACATCATTTATTGTTTCATTGTCTAGTCACAAGGTCTACATGAAAATACAAGAGGAGATGGTTAAAATGTTGAGTGAGAAGAGTTGGGATGATGTCAAACTCAACTATCCAGACTCAAGCTCGATAGAAAGTTTACGACAATTTTTTGTTGCATTCAAGAAGGTATGTTGTTCTATGATACATCCTATTTTATTTATTTTATAATTCAATTCATTTCTATTTTATTACTTATAGAAATCATTTTCATTTGAAGATGCCAAAGAGGGGTGGAGCTGGAGTACCGGAGTCCTTCAAAATCCATATCCAAAGAGCCAAAATAGAACGACAAAGGAGACAATGTCTTGCAAATGTTGAACTTGATGATACACTTGATCATTATATTTGGAATGGGCTTGACACTGTGCAATATAGAGTCATTTTAGGTGACTGTGCAGACATTGCAAATCTTGTTCCTAAAAAGGAGTACGCACTAGTGATTGCAGATATCCCTCATGGATACAATATCCGAAACACTACTTATGATTGTGAGCCTTATACTTACCAATCATTCAGTAAAGTGGTTTCGGGATTTGTAGATGTCACAACATCACCACTATGGAGATTTGTTGTTTTCCATTCAGACACACAATTAGGGGGCTTGTTGACAGCCTTCAGGGGTAAAGGAAAAAAGAGGAAGCAACTTTATTGGTAATATATTTGCACTATATTATCAAAATTTTGAATTTATAAATCAATTATATTTATTGATAAGTTAATTATTTGTTTTATATTTTTGTTACAGGCAAAAGCCTAATGTTCGTAGCTCAGGTAGCGATCCATTCCTAAGTGATGCTGAAAGCATACATGTTGCAACTTGGACACAGGAGGATGCTTATGAACCTCTTTTAATCAATGAAAAGAGAGGAGGAAAACATAGTCAGATATTGAGTTATAATGCCGTGGTAAAAAAATTAACATATGAAGAAAGGGATTTAAAAGGAGTGACTGTAAACATCTATCAAAAGCCACAAGCATTGATTAATTATCTCATAGATACATTTTCAAGAGAAGGAGATTGGGTCTTAGATTTGTTCTCGGGTTCTGGTAAACTTTCTCATATTACATATGAAATAATATATCAAGTTTTATTGTATGTTTTATCTTTCATTATTTTATTGTTATAAAGTATGCTTCTTTATGCTATTTCACTTAACTTTAATTTTGTTTTTGGTGATTAGGTACAACAATAGCATGCTCCTTACAGAAAGGAAGAAATTGCATATCGATTGATAATGATCCACTCCAATGCAATTACATAAAACAAAGAATTAAGGCTATTCAAGTTCTTCCAGATGAACTGCAAGAAGTTGGTTTGAAGAAAGGAGAGTTTAGTGAAACACTTGTGGCAAAGATGTCAAAAGAGCCCCAACCCCCGTTAGGAGGGGTGTTTGGAAAGGAGCACTTTGGGGATCTTGCAGACATAGAAGACCCAATGGAAGAGGACATTGATGTCCCTGAGGAAATTCAAGCTCCAGAAAATTCCAATGTCGATGAAGAATTTGGCATGCATGATATTGTTGAATAGTTTCATGTTTTGAAGAAAATGTTAATTTTGTCAATTTTTGACAATTTTTTGATCAGATATATTAATAATGTTTTCACTTTCAGACTTTACTTTAGAAATAAAATTTCTAAATATAATGTTTTTAATATGTTTTTTACAAATAATTTGTATATTTTTTCTCGACTTTATGTGAGTGGTTACTTTTCGATAACTAATATGAAATATGATCATTTTTAGAGAAAAATTCTCTGAAAATTCATTGAAAATGGTTTTAAATGTCTTTATTTTCTGGAATTATTTACAATTTTGTCAATAAAAATGCCTTATTTTGTACATAAAAATATCTTATTTTATAGAAAAAATCGTAAAATGTATATGTTTTTCATTATAAATTGCTTAAAAATGTATATTATTTTGTTACATTTCAAAAAACACACTTGAAAATAGAAATTAAAAATATTTTACGACAAAGATAATTCAAAGGTCCCAAAAAATGTCTCAAAATGAAAATGTGTGATACTGGCATCAACCATTTTTGAAACGGGGGTAAAAATAGCTACTAAAATTAGGAGAGAGAAAAACGAGAACTGTGTCGAGTTCTCGTTTCATAGTATAAGTGGTTCCTATTGGGTGTCGGCCCAGTCAGCATTATGTTATGTGGTTAAGTTAAAGCCGACCTAGTAAAGGTTATTAGGCAAGTCAAGTCAAGTATAAATAGAGTGCGGGAGACACTCTATATCATCATTCTATTCTCTCTCACACTCTCGGGAGAGTGGCTCACTTGTGGAGGAGGAGAAGCTATTGCTAGGAGATGTCTATCTCTTATGCTTGGGTTGTATCATTGCTCTATCTATCTCTGAGGAAGTTATTGGGGTTTTTCACCTTTATGGTTTTCCCCAAGTAAACTCTGTGTCTCTTGTGTGCTTGCATTATTGTGTCCATGATTGATATACTGTAGATATGCTGTACATGTTGTTCTATCAGTTAAGATCCTAGATCAGATTGAAGTAAAGTCTGAAAAATTAACATAGTATCAGAGCTAGCCTGAAAGAAGGCATGGTATGGCATGTATGACACTTATTGCAATTGCGAAGCTAGGGCTTGATATAGAAAAAACCAGTCATCGTAGCACTTTCACTATAAATAAATTTCAGCGAAGTTTCAGGGTCTGAAACTCGTACAGGATGAAGCTGAAATCCCCATGTATCTTGCGTCCAAAGGAAAACCTCTAATTCATTGTACTTTGTGATTTATGATCTGTACAATATAGGGTTTCTGCCTCTTCCATATCTCAGTCATAAACAGGTGACTTTGGAAAAAAGGTCATAACTTGGGATAGGAAGCTCCAAATAAAATTTCATAAAAAGTGTCAGGTAGTGCACGGACTGTTATTTCTTAGGTAACTTTTTCAGAGGCCCAAACTGAACCAGTGACACATGGCACGCCGTACAAGTTTGCTCTCTTTTTTTATCCCATAAACAGGCCACGTTGCGACACTTGGCATAACTCTCTCTCAGAGAATCCATTTGAGGTAAGACCTGTGGGATTGGAAAGATGACAGGTCGGGATATCTCAAGAAAAAATTTCAGACTCTATGGATCAAAAATTTCGTAGTCACACCAGAAACAATCAGGTACATATTTATGTCAAAACAGAATTATTTTTAAGCACCTTCATTCATGGCTTCCGAAATTTAGGGTTTCAGAGAAAATGAGAATTTTTTTAATTGGAGACTACGGCTGAATGCTACTCATAAAAATCGAAATTTAGAGACCAAGATCAGAATTTTTGGTTGGGCATAAGGTCGGGCTTGATCAGACCCTAGTTCAGGACTTTAATTGGAAAAGTGGAAAATTAGGGCTTCTGCAAAAATGGAATTTTTTTAAATCTGTGACCACGGCTGGAAGCTCCTATATATAGGCTAGAGAGCCGGATACAGGCGGCACTGATACATTGTATTGTATTGTACTAGACCATGCTGTCAGCTTCTTCCTCCGGATACAGACATTTCTAGCCAAGGGTGTAACAACCCTCATATACGAATATAAGGAATATTTAATATAATAATTATAATGTAATATCATATAATGTAAGATAATAAAAAGAAACATGAAAAAGAAGTAACAGAAAACAAATTTTGCATAAAGAAAGAAATTAAAAAATTGGGAGAAGGAGGAGATAAAAGGAGGAGAAGTGAAGAGAGGGGTCTTTTTTGTCTTTGGGCATCTTGGAATAGGAGCTCTGGAGGAGAGGAAAGCAAGATAGCACTGGCATAGGGTTAATTGTTGGGGGCTCAGGGGCCTCAGCCGTTGGATGGGGGTTGGTTGGGTGGAGAGTCTCCCCCCCACCTTCAATTTCACTATTGGATCTCTCAAGGTAATGGTAGCTGCTAGGTCATCTATCTAGGTATGGCTTCTTAACTTTCATAGCATATTTTATGTTGTTATTGATTAGTTCAACTTTCTTTTGTCAGATCTTATGTGCATGCTATTCTTGAGGAGAGGAAAGCAAGATAGCACTGGCATAGGGTTAATTGTTGGGGGCTCGGGGGCCTCAGCCATTGGATGGGCGTTGGTTGGGTGGAGAGTCATCCCCCCACCTTCAGTTGCACTATTGGAGCTCTCAAGGTAATGGTAGCTGCTAGGTCATCTATCTAGGTATGGCTTCTTAACTTTCATAGCATATTTTGTGTTGTTATTGATTAGTTCAACTTTCTTTTTTCAGATCTGATGTGCATGTTGTTCTTGTTTGTTTCTGGATTTTATATGATTTTACATGTTATCAGATTCTTGTGTTGGTTCAGAAATCTGCATGCATATTAAGTTTTGTTATTTAGTGGGTTTTATGAGTTTTATGGTTCTTACATTTGATATCAAAGATTGGCTCAAACAATGGTCCTTAAGGGCTCTTAAATTCTTTTAAAATTTATCAGATGCTTATTTTATATGGTTGCATGTTCCTTATTTTATATGGTTGCATGTTCCTTATTTTATATGGTTGCATGTTACTGGTTCCTTATTTTTCCAGTACTACTACGCAGTTCATTTTCGAAGACATGTTGTCAATATTTGGTTGTCCGAAGATTTTGATGAGTGACCAAGGTACTCACTTTTTAAACAAGACCATTGAGGCACTCACAGAGGAATTCCACATTCGTCATGAGCGTAGTACTCCATATCATCCACAAGTGAATGGCACTGTTGAGGCTTTCAATAAAATACTGTAGAATGCGCTGACTAAAGTTTGCAATGTGAATAGAGATGATTGAGACCTGCGTATCTCCTCTATTTTGTGGGCCTATAGGACTACATGCAAGAAATTGATAGGACATACACCTTTTCAGTTGGCTTATGGGAAGGAAGCTATAATGCCAATGAAATATATTGTCCCTAGTTTGCGGATCGCTGCATTCACAGGGATGGCAAACCACACAGCATTAGAAGAAAGGTTACTACACCTCGTTGGGTTGGAGGAACACCGCTTCATTGCCGGCTTCCACCAGCAAGTTCAGAAAGACCGTGAGAAAGCGTAGCATGATCGCCATATAAAGAGCAAGTGCTTTCAGGTAGGTGACCTAGTCCTCCTGTATGATAGCAAATTCATGAAGTTTTCCAGTAAATTTAAGATGCATTGGCTTGGTCCATATACTGTGATACATGTTGCTAATACTGGTGCAGTCCAGTTAGCCAATTTAGCTGGCGATACCCTACCAACTTTGATAAATGGAAGTAGGCTAAAGTTGTATCATGACAGCCTTGCTTCGCAGAATCATGAATAACAAGCAGAGGCAGAGAGTTCTAAGTATCAAGTACAGTTGAAATTGGACACTGGAAATGTAAAGGAGCATGTACATGTACGATAAGTAGAACAATGTGTGTACCGCGCAGCACTGCTGAAGCTGCACGGGAAAAAAAAATAAAAAATTGAACCACGTAGTTGAAAATTTTTGGCATTGCGAAGTAACTATGCAGGATCGCAGATGGCTTGCCGCGCAGCTCAGCGCATCACTCAGAAAAATAGTCGTTACACTGCCTTTGAGAAAAATAGCCGTTAGGTGACCGTTGCAAGCACTCGCTCAAGCATTTAACGAAAAGATAGCCGTTCTGAACACGCTGACGATGGAAGGGACTGAAGGATTCGTTCAAATTGGCCAACGGACACCTCATTAAATGCTCATCTAACCATTGGAAGGCGAGGGGAGAACCCACCTGCGCCTATAAATAACGCCGCATAAGGACTCGCGAGCATTACTAGACGCTTAGAATTTTCATGCATTCGACCCTGTGTTAGCAATCCTTAGTCATATCTCATAAACAGTTGCCTACTCTTACCAGTGAATGTCCAAATCACCAGAAAGAGAAGAAGAGCTTACACTTCAAGAAGCAATCTGAATCTTTCATCACGGGGGGATTGCAGAGTTAATGAAAACCCCTGCCAAGAAGACTATACTCGAACCCAATCAAGCGTCTAGAAGGTCACCTCGACATAATCCAGCCATGCAGGACAAAGGGAAAGCCACAGCTGGACCATAAAGCAAGACTCCCAAGACAGGCCAGACGGCGCCGAGATCGCCGGTCTTTCAGAAGGAACCCTTGAATTTGACACTGAAGTATATATCACGACGGGCGTTGGATTCCCTAGTCTTTAAATTGGCCAAGAATGCTAGATATGAAATCCCATTGTCGTCGATTTATAAACATGTAGAGGTTGCCAAGAACCTACTCGGAAAGATCGCAAACTGTAAGTGGGAAGATTTTGACCTCCTAGGCGTGCAGAAGGAAGAGCCCCATGATCCCAAGTACCCACGCTTCTAGCCTAACCAGTACATGTGCTGGAAGAAAGATGCTAATGGCATATTTAACATGGTCACCGAAATCTAGTTGATGCTAGTAGTGGAGTCCGGATTGCTGAACCTGCTCTGACTACCTCATTTTGATCGTTCACCAGAACTTAGTGTAGTGGTTCACACTCTGATGGTGTGAATTCCCTAGGTATACCTATGGATGGATCGAAATGTGGATTTGAACATTGATTTAATCCACCGCATCACAGGGTTAAGCAAGCGCGGTAAGGATCCCAAGCAGTTCTTCCAAGGGAAGAGTAAGGAAAAAGAAGCTGTCGAGAAGATGAAGAAAAGCCATGCATTGGTGAAAGGGAAAATAGGTTTTCCCACATAAGAAATTGAAGACAGACATTAGAGGAAATTTGGGTAAAAAATGGGCCTCCTAAGGAAAATAATAAAATAATAGTAGAGAGATAGTAAAATAACTACTTTTTTGGATTGCATTTTCAACTTATCTCCTTGTAGGTTTACTCAAATTTCAAGTGGGAGGATTCGTTGGATGCATAATTAAATTATGCATCCACCGAGTACCCATGTTGCATACTTTTAACAACATCCACACCATGAAAATTTGAAAATACATTAAAAAACGTGTTTCTAGTGAGAGAAAACACATTTTTTAATGTATTTTTTTATTTTCATGGTGTGGATGTTGTTAAAATTATGAAACATGGGTACTCGTTGGATGCATAATTTAATTATGCATCCAATGAGTCCTGCTACTTGAAATTTGAGTAAACCTACAAGGAGATAAGTTGAAAATACGATCCAAAAAAGTAGTTTTTATTTTTTCCCTCCAATTTTTTTTGGTGCTCCCTTTTTTAATTTTAAAGCATTTTGATTGGCTAATACATGATGACATGGAATTTGTATTATTTTTCGAAGGCCCATTTTAAATTGAAATTTCCTCTAATGGCGACCAGATTTGTCACACAGCTGCTCGCAGGAAAAATCATAAGAACAGCCAGGCCTCCGGAGGTGCCTGCGGGCGTAATACTACACGGTGCCGCAAGGGCTGAAGGGACCCAATTCAATTGATGTCAGTACCTTATAAATGAGTTCCTGGACGAACTCAATGATACCCAGGAGAATGGAGGTCAATTCCACTTCACATGGTTGATTATCCTCATTGCATTCGTAGGATGGAAGGAACCGGAAAAATATGTCGATGTAATTACAAAAACCAACGATCCCAGAGGATTCCGCTATGCCAACCTTTGGGAAAATCTGAACGCAGAGCGACATCACGCGACAGATGAGGTATTCTATCAGTATTACACCCAGTTACGCCAGGCGATCACCCGTATGTCGTGCATTACAAAGCAGGTAACGTCGAAGTACATTCACGTTATTGATTTTATGGCGAACATGCGATGTATCTTTATTTCACCCAAGGCAAAGATGAAGAAGCCAGAATGGTACTCGGGTAATTACCATATGTATGAGGAGGACATTGAAATCCTCATGAAGGAATGGCTGGCGGACTTCCGTGTTGAAGTCATGGATGTTGAGACAGACTCTGAAGAAGACGAGCCAATCCTGCTGTCATGCCCGATTGTTGAAGAAACAGGAAAGCGGAAAGAACCTGAGACCTCGCAGAAGCCGAAGTCACAGAAGAAGATGAAGGCCACAAAGACTCAATCTGAGATAGTGCTTAATGAAGACAACTTCGACATGATTGCAGAAAGGGTCTCAGAGCAGATGAGGGAGCTAATGACAGAAAAAGATAAGAAGGACAAGGTCATCCAGGATGACCTGCAAAATACTAGGCTCACACTGCAAGGTCTCATGAAGAAAATGGGCGATGTCCAGAAGAGCCTAACCTTGCCACGCGAAACAGTAGATGAAGGGAGGTCGGTAGGAACCCCGCAGCAAACACCGCCGTAGCTAGCAATAATGTTGCCTTCTAAGACCAAGGTTGTCCAATTGGACCCATTGGCTATTTCATTACCAATGACAGAACAGATCGTCCTGGACACAAAGGGAGTCGAGCGGGTAGAGATTGACTTGGCCAAGATTCCTTTTCCTGGCTTACACTTTATGCACACGCATATCATTGATGGGATGCATGAAAGAATAGTAGAGTCCATGAAGTCACAAGCAAAGTTGCACGCAGCAAATAGGCAGCTCGAGTTGCACACAGAAATGCAGCTACGTGATGAACAGGACCGCCAGAAACAATTGGAGACTACCATATCTACTGTTGCCCAAGATATTGAAGGTCTAGAACTCCAGGATGACCCTGCGGACACAGTTATGAGGATCGAAGACAAGGTGAGATCTTTGAAGATGGAGATGCAGGATAAGTACATCCTCTATGAGGCCGATCTCCATATTTCACAGTGTCGCATCTCCACCACAAAAAGAGCTGACGACACTTCCCCTACTGCTTGAACCACCCAGAAGATGAGTAATCCTTGAAGGTAAATCCACCCTGTCAAGATTTAACCCAGCTGAGACTTTATTTACCCTAAGTACCCGCGTTTTGCTCTGTCTTAGAAGCGCGGTAGTCCACACTACCGCGCTATGCTTTGTCCCTGCCACGCGGTACTACCGCGTTATGCTCAGATTACTAGGCGCGGTACTCTTTTTATAGCCTTTTTTCCATGGCTTGTGGGATTTTGGATTTTCAAGAGATATTGGAGGATTGGGGTCCCTGATTCGATCCTAACTCATTTTCTGTGATTAGAAACCCTGATCTACTAAGTTCTCCCAAGATCCACCCATCTCTCTTGTTGGTTAACCCTACCATACACTATAAAAGAGAGGTATTCCATGGGAAAGGGGGAGGACTCTTAGAAGTACCAAACTTATGATCTTGCAGCCTTGTGGAGATAGCTAGAGGAGGAAGCACTTGGAGCTAGAGGATTGGCTTGGACATCAAGCAACCTATGTAAGCATTCTTCAAGTTTGTAATAAAGATAACTTGTCTTGTTTTTCCCATTTCATGTGTATTGTACAAGTCTTTAGCATGGAATGTATCTAATCTAGATTTGAATCTAATCTTTACTTCAAGGTATTTGGAAGCGTGTATGCTTGTTCTTTGTTTGATTTCAATAGGTTCTACATTGGAGCTTTTGGATCAAGAGCTAGAAGCGGGACAAACGTCAGATTGAAAGGTGAGTCATATCTTGCATTGTTTCTGAATGCATGTAATCTTGTTGTGAAAGTTAGTTCAGGAATTTCAAGGTAGCATTTGTTTTGTTTTGTTCTTACCTTAGAGTCAGTTAGGAATCTGCTTTAAGTTAAGAGAATTTTGACTTATCCGTAGGGAAAAATTCTACCAACAAGAATGGCGACTCCGCTGGTTTGAATTTTGTTTGATTGATTCAGTTCACTGTCATCCATCTTTTGATTGTGATTTGTTTTATTGCTCTTCAAACCAGTCTTGAATTTTGGTCTTTTTTGACCTTTATTCACCCCTCCTCTCTGTATTTTTTCTCCCTGTGTGATCACTGAGTCCCCTGGGTTCGCAGCAACCCTGAAAATTTCATTTTCCTTTTCAAAAGTTGTGCTTTTTCTTACATTTCCATAGTATCGCGCCCTCTGCATTGACTACAGCGTGGTAGTACCGCGTTTACTGAGTTAGTACCAGAGCGGTAGTTTAGCAGTACCGCGCTATAGCCCTCTTCTGCCACGCGGTAGTGTCTGCATACTGTAAAAAAATTTCTCCTTGCTTGGTTTCCTGAGTCATTTTTTCATCTTTCTCTGCCTTAGGTAGTGTTTATTGTTCCCTGTTACCATTCTGTTCATTTAACAGTCTGTGTGGTGTGCTTATTGCTTGTTTGTGAGCTTGATTGTCGTTTGAATTAGTGGCATTTTCGGCACATAGGGTCACCCCTTCATTTTGAGTGCATTGGTTTGATCTTCCCATCATATCCAGACCATCACCACTGTTCTCTGTTACTGAATTGTGTAGTTTTCATAATCACAGTGTTTCCAGTGTTCTTATTAAAATTTATCTTGAAAGATATCATTGGAAAACAATTGTGTTATTTTGATTAAAATGGTCTAGTAGCATCGTTGTGCATTAGGAAGTGAAAAATTGAAATTTGCCACAGAAATTATCATATTTGAAGCATTTTAGTTGTAGGATCAGTGAATTAAAAAAGAGTGTTTATTTCAGTTTGGCTCTGTTTACAAAAAGAAAAGAAAAATCTTTTGCTTTGGTTTTTAATTGCTTGTGAAAAATTTCATGCATTTATGATCGAAGAACTCTCTCTCTTCCATAGCTAGATTTCATCGAAGACAAAGGCTTATTTTGATTCATTCTCATTTGCATGGTTTGAGTCATCATAACACCATCAAGTTTCACGTCCATTTACCTGATTGAGTAAGACAACCACTAAAATTAATCTCCCTAATTAAACCAACATTAACCTCACTTGAGGAAATCAAAAGAATTTGGTAGTTAGGTAGGACACCGGGGATAGGCATCAAAATAATTCCCCCTTGTCATTTTCATCTGAGACATAGTTGTTGTCTTCTAGGGAACTAAAATCCTCTAGTATTTATTGACACGTTCACAGCCAGTTTGTGGAGGGGCCTCCTGACTGTTTTTAACTTTCAGGGGTTAAACGGCCGCGAGATTGAGAACCGGATGGACTCTGTGGAATGCCGCACTCCACTTAGCCCTAAGGAAACATCGATCATTGTCTTCCTCGGAAGGCTGAAGTGCCCAAATCCTTTTCCAATGTGTCATGAACGAGGTAGCTTAGTGACTATTCTACTAGGGCTCTTTTACCCAGGATCCCTTTTGGTAGAGGGATATCCTTCTCATATTGGTCTCTCACGTTGTATTGTTCGACTTGGATTTCATTACCTTGCGAAGGATACAGCTTGTTGAGGTCTCCAGCTCTTAGTTAGGAGTTTGCTTGTTATCTCATCTTTGTAGAGGGTCATTTTTCCTTTTAGGGACTGCTTGTTGGCATTCTGGCCATTCTTTTTATCAGCTCGCTTATTGAGACACCGGTCTCAGTATAGATTTTAGAGCTTGCTTTTTTGTCCTGCGAGCCTTGCTTTTTCTAGCTCCTCTTCTGCACACTCGCCTGCATTAGATTTTTGAGTTCTTTGTTACGAAAATGCCCTCGATTTTCATTTTCCTGTCATCATGTTAGAACCACCACGAATATCACGACGAGTACAGGGAAAAATCCCTCCACCACCGCCACCGCCACATACCTCCGGTCCACCTGCATCACGCATTCCCGCTCCTCCTGGCCGCGGTGCTAGTCGAGGGAACATTCCACTGCCGATACATACGACATCATCAGTTTCGCCTGTAACTGTTACTCGCAGCACAGTCTCAGAATCTCTTGCAGCTTTTGCAACTACTAGCATATCTGAGATTCCCACTGTCACTTCACCCACTATTATTCCAGATATATCTGCCACAGTGGACACCATTACAACGGCTGAATCTAGTACAACGCAAAATACTAGACCAGAGGTCATCCTCCTACCTGATGTCAACACCTCCCATCCATCAGACACTTTTCACGATGACACAGACGGATCTGTTGGCACCATCGAAGGGTCCAACCAGGATATACCTGGCTTGATTTCAGTCCCAGGCGGGTACATCGAAGTTATTGAAGACACTCGACTTCCTGACACACCTTTTGAACCTGATTATGGATTCATCACTTCCCAGGCGGAGCTTCCGCCTGTCATCACTATGTCACCCAGTGTTCATCCGCAGGAAACAAGTTCTTCTAGCAACGTCCCTCTCACTATATCTCTCCCCAACCTCCCTCCGGGACATGAAATCATGGCTTCCATCCAATCTAGTATGGTTAGTCTAGCAAATTCCCCGTTAGCATCGGCACAGTTTAAACACGATACAGAGCAAATTCTCTCGACAGCTTCTAGATATCCCCCCATTACTCGTCCTTCTGACTATCGAGATCCCAACATCCCGTCTAGCACAGAGTTTCGTCACTCCTATGCAGACGGCTCCGGACCTTCGGATGTTACTATACCTACGTTCCCGCCGGATCCCCAAAACCCTTTTCAGGACATGAACTCGGACCCAGTTTTCGATGGCCCTCCTATCATTGAACATGCTATGGACAACGCCCCGATACCCCTGGTTTAAACTCCCCACATTTGCTGCCAAAACCCATTTTTGGTGCACATTCTATGAGGGATAACCCAGTTTTTTCTCCATCCTCGCTTGTCAGATATGGAAGACCCCCTACGCAAATCGGTACTTTTGGCATCGTTGGCCAATCCACACTATCATATTTGGCTAGCGACGGAAGAACACCAAGTCATACTGCTGGATCTTCCGTTTTGACTGGAGGATCACCTTCGGCCACTATTTACACTATCTCAGGAGGTGGACAACCGACTGCAGTGGTCCCCAACTCCAATATCCAAACTCCCCCTGGTGGGCCATCAACCCAACCAGCTCGAGGACAACCCTTTGTTGGGAACCCCGTTCCTAGTCAACAACCCCCTCCTGTAGGGCCATCCAACCCATCTGTTGGAGGACAACCCATTGGCTCCATCCAACAACCCTCCCAACCAGCAGCATCTGCTCAGTATGGTATGTACAACACACCTGGCAGTGAACAACCTTATACCGGCATTCCAACCGGGCCTCATCCTCAACATCCCTCGTCAGGTATGCTTCCTTCTTGGGACCCTCAAATCCCACAGAGTGGGGGGTACTCACTTTTTGGAAATTGGAACCAAGCTGGGGGGCAATCTCAGATTCCCCCCAACTTGAATTCTGGCTTCCCTTACCCTTCAGCTGCTACAACTCCATGGAACCCATCCCTTCAATTTTCACACGCTCCTCAAGGAGGAACGAGCATTCCATGGACACCACCGTCGCAGCCACCGCCAAACCCTGCTATGGGAAACCCTCCACTTACTCAGTATAGTGGTAACATTCCTGGAACACAACAATTCCAAGGAACTTTTCCCCAACCAGGAGCAGCAACTATTCCTGGGTTTCAACAACCCCAGGGTACCATACCCACTCAGCAGAACATCCACCAACCGGTTACTTACAATCAACCGGTTAACCAGATGGATTATTACCCACAGAACTTCCAGCAGTACCCCCGAGGAAACACATATGGGTATAACACGCAACAGTACGCTATGTAGGGCCCCCCAGGTTTCTCTACACCGCACGGTTATTACTCATACCCACAGACTAATCGTCAACTTCCCTTTTTGGCCACGCTTGACTTACCTGATTTGTCGAGGCTAATTAACGATCCTATATGGCATGAACCTCACTGGCCACCCATTCCAGCCAAACTTCCATCGGACATTCCTAAGTTCGATGCTAAGCCCGGGGAAGACCCCAAGAATCACGTAATGACCTTCCATCTTTGGTGTTCATCCAACTCCTTGATGGACGATTCCATTCGACTTTGGCTCTTCCAACGTACGCTTACTGGTACGGCAGCAAAATGGTGCATCGAGCTACCACAACACTCTTTCCGTGATTTCAACACCTTGGCTATGCAGTTTCTAACCCATTTCCAGCTCCCCATCCGGTATGAGACTAGAACAGAACTGTTAACCTCACTGCGTCAAACCACTTCTACACACTTTTGGATCACATCCATGAGTGGCGACGACGTCGTAGGCTAATTAAGGCACCCATTGCGGATCAGCTACTCGCTGATTGGTTCACGAAATCATTTTTGCCTCCCATAGCCAGAGATATCGCTATGCGCGGGCCGGTTACAGAAGAACAAGCCATCTCGGCAGCCCAGTACATGGATTTGGTATACACTCAATCCGGTACTTTACATGAACTTCTTCCCCATGCCACCCGCGTTACCACTGATCCAACCAAACCTACCACTGAACCTCCCATTGATGGTATTGTCGATTCAGTCAAGACCTAGCCTACTACCAACTCGACGGGACAACAAGCTTCTGCTTCCCCCGCTTTACCCCAGGCTGCTTCAAAAACTACTACTTCTCCTGCTATTTCCTCCGAAGTGAACGCAGTTCAATCTACGTCACAACCATCTGGGGGAAAGAAGAAAAACAATCGTGGTAAACCCAAGAAAAACCAGCAGGAGAACCCCAAGCCACAACCCACCCACAATGACCAGAAACCATGTCGAAAGGCTAAGTTTCCCTGCCTAATTTGTCAAGACAATCACTACACACGTGACTGTCCCTACAAGGAATAAGTCAACAAATTTGTTAAAGGATCCTCTCGCCTGGCAGTATTAATTGACCCTTTCCCTCAACAGCAACAGCAGATGGTTTCCCAAGAAACCCCACAAGGGGGCAACCCGACCAACCCTACCCGCGGAGAGACGTCCATGAACCGTGAAATCCTAATGACGAGTAACGAGGAGATTCATATCACCACTCGGTCAAAGACATATGACAATCCTCCAAGTTCAAACAAACAATCGGAGATAGGCAAAGGAAAATCTCCCGTTGAAGATCCGACTCCTATTCCCCCCCCTACCAGCCATCTCCATATCGAGAGACCGCTTACGGATACAGTGCTACGCCCACCCAAGGGCACCATACGAAAGGCGACATTTAATACCAATGCTCGAGCCACCCAAAATTACAATATTGTTGAGGATCTAGCTCAAGCACCTTGCGCCATGTCGACTCTCGAGGTTCTCCAACACTGCCCCACGCAGCGTAGAACCCTACTTTCAACACTGGGGGCAATGGACCCAGATACTTCAAACTCCATTATGTTTAACTTGGAGCATGCCAAACCTCGGCTTTCTCACCAGTTAGGCTTTCTCCATTATGACCGCCATAGCATCTACAGTCTTTCAGATTGTGCAATTTCCTCATGAAGGGAAAATTGTCACTATTGATCAACTTGATTACTGTATCCCAGACTCCCATCTGAACTCCGCCAACACCGTCCCGTTATTGGATCAACCTCGGTACCGGTTCCAAGACATTGGTGTTGGTCTCATGAAGGATTCATCCCTTATTGGAGTTTTTCCAGAGCTGGGAACCCATGTTCAACCAGTCAACATGATTTCATCGAATGTCACCCCTTCCAATGATTCATGGGTGATTCCGAGTCCCGCTCAGATTGAAGACTACGGAAACTCTATGCCTTTGAATAGAAACCTCGCAGCATATGAAGCGATCCAATCAGCCACCGATTGGGTCGATTTTCCTACCCATCATTCCATGGCACAACTCTCGTCTGAGACTCATCCATACCCACCACTTTTCGATCCTCTCAATTTGATTTTTCCCACTAACGAATCAATTATGGAGGTTATGTGCGGTGATGAGCCACCATGGGGAGATTTTCATCATCGATCTTCATTCCCCACCATTCAGCCACTTGAGCCTGATACAAAACCCAGTACTTCACTTGGGATGGTTCAAACCAAGTTCCCCACTTCCCTCGACGAGGTATTTTTCGAAGGAAACTTGGCTAACCTTATGGCAACCACTCCCATTGATATTTCAGTGAAGCTTGGTATCGTGGAAAACATACACATTGGCAAAACATGTAGTCCCCTCGAAATGGAGTTATATAGTGCCTACTTAAAAAACCTTCCGCGATGTTTTTGCTTGGAGTTATGAAGAAATGCCAGGAATAGACCCCTCGATTGTGGTCCATGAAATTCCAAATTTCCCTGGCACCCGACCTGTTCGGCAAAAAATTCGACCCGTCCATCCTCGTAAGGTAGCCGCTATTAAAGCAGAAGTTGAAAAACTTTTGCGTGCTGGTTTTATCTATCCTGTCCCATTGACAGAATGGGTATCCAACATCATTTCCGTAGCCAAGAAACAAGGAACGATTAGAGTCTGTGTCAATTACCGCGACTTGAACAAGGCTTGTCCAAAGGACAACTACCCAACTCCGTTTTTCGACCAGATCATCGATAATTGTGCCGGGAGTGTCATCTTTTCATTTATGGATGGCTTTTCCGGCTATAATCAGATCGATATCCTCCCAGTCGACCAGCACAAAACAGCCTTTATCTGCCCTTGGGGGATTTTCGCATATCGAAAGTTACCTTTTGGCCTTAAAAATGCCGGGGCAACTTTTCAGCGAGCGATGTCCTACGCATTTCGCGACATCAAACATATTGTAGAACCATATCTTGATGATCTTCCCGCTCACTCTCAGACCCGGGAAGACCATCCAGACCACTTAAGTGCCATTTTCGAAAGGTGTCGTCGCTACAATATACGTTTGAATCCGCATAAGTGCATCTTTTGCGTAGAAGCCAGAAAAATTTTAGGCTTCATAATATCCAAAAGCGGGATACGTTTAGATCCTGCGAAGGTAGAAGCTATCTTAGCCCTGCCTTCCCCCACCAACATTCCAGAACTTCAAAGTTTGCAAGGGCATGCAAACTTTCTACGCCGTTTCATCTGTAATCTTTCCGAGATAACAAAAGGCTACATGTGGCTTCTCAAGAAGAACGTTCCCTTTATTTGGGATGACGAAGCCCAACGCTCATTTCACAATCTAAAGGCAGCCTTAACCAAAGATCCCGTGATCCAACACCTCGATCACACACGGGATTATATTCTTTATCTCGCAGCTTTGACTTCCACCATCGGCATGGTGCTAGTCCAGGAAGACCACAACGGCATAGAACATGTGGTATACTATCTTAGTAAGAGTCTTCTCGACTCCGAAACTCGATATTCACATGTTGAAAAACTGGCTCTGGAAACAGTATTTGCTGTCCAGAGATTCCGTCATTACATCTTACTCCGCCGGAACACTGTTATATCTGACTTCAATCCAATGTATTATATCCTCACACGTCAAGTGCTTGGGGGAAAATATTCTTGTTGGATCGTCATCCTTCAAGAGTTCGACTTGGAATTTGTTAAAGCCAAGTCCAAGAAGTCTTTGGTCTTTGCAGAGTTGATTTGTAACTTGCCCCGTGCTACCGAGCAATCCGAGCCCATTGATTCTCTTCCTGATGAATCGTTGTTCCTCATTAGCACGTCTGATCCATGGTACGGGGATATTCTATTATATCTCCAAACCCAATGCCTCCACCCTGACCTCACTCGCGATGAACGTCGACGCATCCGACATCACGCAAAATACTACCTCATAGTCAACAATACTCTTTATCGACGTGGTGTCGACACCGTTCTTCGACTCTATTTGACCTTAGATGAGGCGAAACACGTTCTTAATGACTGCCACGCTAGAGAATGTGGTGGTCATCTCTCTGGGATGGCTACGGCACAGAAAATACTACGAGCAGGATACTTCTAGCCCTCAATTTTCAAAGACTGCATTGAAACAGTCAAGAAGTGTCCGCCATGTCAATTCTTTCATAGTAAAACACGCTCGCACCCTGCTCCACTCCATCCTGTTATTGCCGTCGGCCCTTTTTCCAAATGGGGCATAGATTTCATGCATTGTAAGCCCACTTCAGTCGGGGGGCATAGCTATGTCATAGTAGCTACGACTATTTCACAAAATGGGTTGAAGCGATGCCTACATATGCTGAGGACGGAAAAACAGCAGCGCAATTCATATTCAATCATATTATCGCTAGATTTGGTGTCCCACATTCTATTTCGCCATGAAAACTCAACCCCATATTACCCACAAGCTAATGGCCAAGTTGAATCCATTAACAAAGTCCTGAAACGAATGATTCAGCGTATTGTGGGTACCCAGAAATCCAACTAGCACTCAGCTCTATTCTCAGCACTATGGGCATATCGAACCTCATTGAAAAGTGCTACTGGGTTTACACCATTCCAACTGGTGTATGGCCTAGAAGCCATTTTGCCGATTGAATGTGAAATTCCATCACTTAAGATAGCCATAGAGCTACTTCCCCACACCACTTCCGAAGAGGAACGGTTTCTATACCTAGCCAAGCTACATGAAACTCGCCGCGACGCTGCTTTAGCTAATGAAGCTCATAAAAAACGTGTCAAAGCTCAGTATGACAAATCTGTTCAACCTCGGATCTTCAATGAAGGTGACCTCGTACTTACATATGATGAAATGCACGATAAGCTTGGAAAAGGAAAACTAGAATCTATGTGGTACGACCCCTTTGTTGTAAAGTGTGTCTTGGAAAAAGGAGCTTATGAACTAATCGATTGTGATGGTACGCCATTGGCACGGCCCCGCAATGGGTTATACCTCAAACGCTTCTACATGTAAGGTTGCCCTACGCGGGTTACTAGTTGTACATAATGTACTTAGTTTTCTTTTACTCATTTTTTGGTGTGCGCGTGGACCTCATGTATCCACTCTTACTTTGACTCGTGATTTTATGCGCAGATGTCTGCCTACTTCGAATTCGTCGACGGTGCAAGCCGACATACCTGGAATCTCTCTTCCGCAGCATGGGTAATTTATTCTCCCACTGGTGAGTTGATTTCTTTAGGAGCCAATTGTTTAGGTCCTGCAACCAACAATATCGCAGAGTACCATGCAGTCATCGGAACCTTGACGGAGGTTGCTTCACTCGAAATTGACTCCCTATCAGTCTTCTTAGACTCCCAACTCGTGGTTTCGCATCTGAATCATGTTTACACAGTTCGCGATCCTATCCTACTTCGTTTATTTCGGAGGGTACGCCTCTTGGAACGGTCTTTTAATTTCATTTCATATCAACACGTACCAAGAGAATTCAATTGTATAGATGATTCATTGGCTAATTACATTTTAGATTGGCATCTTGCCCATACATAAGAATACATCATAAAAAATAAAACGCACAAGTCATTGTAAATAAATAGATCATGAAAATAGGTCCATATCACTGTATATAAGAGTGTTTTTTCAAATACATAGAGTTTGTGTCAAAGACAAAATTTGGGACCAAATCCCATACAAAAATTTGGCTCTCAAAGCCTACATATCGTATACATGTCGCAAAAGACAAAAAAGACCATCTATGGAGATCTGGGAGATCTATCATGTCCCTCATAAGATTCCTCACGCTGCTGGTGATAACACACTACAGCTCGAGCCTATTAGGAACCCATGTCTTTACTTTGTTGGTATGTTGTTATTGGACGCATATGCTTTGTAAGTCGTCCCGTAGTATTTGTTAATCAATAGTTTGTGTTATTGTGTTGGCGCATATGCTTTGTAAGTCGCCCGTAGTATTGTTGATCCATAGTTTGTAACGGCCCATGGTTTCGACCCATAGTATTGGCGCCTAGAATTAGTATATAAGTGGGTGTTGAGACCTATGAAGGCACCGTGAAGTTATTTGTATTGAGCTTGCTCAAAGGAGGTTGCCCCCTCGAAGTGGCCTGTGATCAATACAAAGTGATTCTGAGTTCTGTCATTTCTGCTATTTCGCATATTTTCATTAAGTAATTGTTGCAGGTGCCTCACATCTGGTATCAGAGCACTTTCTTGGGCTCGCTGGGTGAAATTTCTGCCAAATTTTTTTTTCACATCTGTTGCAGGTTCGGATTTGGGAATAATCCCTATTCGCTTAACTGTGGGAAGTACTTGGGCATAAGCCCTAAAACTCATTGTGAGGAGTACCACAGGAACCCCGAAGTAGCTGGCCCATTGAGAGGACCTGCCGGCGAAAAGGGCAACGACCCCTACCTGATTGACTAGTTCCCACCCGTGAGGTAAACCAAGAGCTGTCGTTTGTGGCAAAGCGGTTATCAGTTTTACCTGAGCCGTGGAGTGAGGGGTACTGCCCCAATACGCAAGCCGTCAGACAGCATTGGTGGCCGAGTGAAAACCCTGAACTGTTAGGAAGCCGCACATACCTGGGGTCCATATCTACTTTCAGCTGAACTATTGTCGATTACTGCTGCGCCGTTTCAGATTCATTTTGCAAACCGTTCCAGATCCAGCCGTTCAGCGTTGTTCCAGAATCCTTCGAACCGGAGATCTCATTCTGCAAGCAGAGCCGTAGCCGCTCCAGTCTGTAAAAAAAAAAAAAAAAAAAAAAAAGTATAAAATTCCGTTTTTTCTCCATATCTCCCTTGCTTTACCTCTGTTTTCCTTGAAAATTTCAGGGAACCCCTGTCATTCCATTCTGCATATTTCATCCCTGAGGACCCTATCCTCAATTCCCTTTCCTATAGCCCGAAATCCCACATTTGTCTATTTTTAGGGTTTGCCATAACTTCCTCAGATTTCACCCAATCACCTTCAATTTTTACCACATAGTTCCTTTCTGAATTCTGCTTCTTTGTTCCCCTCTGCCAAATTTTCCCATCCTTTCACCCCGCTGCTGAAATCCTCATTTTTGCTTCCCTGTCTATCCAACAGTGTCCAAAAAACGAGTCAAACCCCAATTACCCTTCTGATTTTTTCCCAAATCCAAATTTTCCTTTACTGAAGTAGTTCCTGTTTTTGTTTTCCTACCCCAAAAAAAAAAAATCCCTGGTTATGGTTGTCACCCGTGCAGGAGCAAAAACCATGGAGGAAGCCCTTGCAGCCATCCAAGCCAAACTCCAGGATTTGGATGAAAAATTTCTTGGTCTCCATCTTGAACATTCAGCTATGAACAACAAACGGCAGTCCGAGTCTTCAGTAGACAATGGGTTCTCTTCTTCCAACAATTTCTGTGGTCCGAAGCTTGATTTTCCTCGCTTCAATGGTACCGATCCAACTGGATGGATATATCGTGCAGAACAGTATTTCAGTCTACATAATACTTTTGATGTCAACAAAGTTCAATTGGCATCCTTTCATTTGGAACAGGAAGCTCTTCAATGGTACCGTTGGTACATCAAGGTTCATCCAGAGCCCAACTGGCCAGACTTTTGTCAGCTCCTTTTGCAACGATTTGGTCCTAGTGCTTTTGATGACTTCACAGGAGCCCTCACTAAACTTTGCCAAACTGGCACTGTGAGAGAGTATCAAACCGAATTTGAGAATCTAGCCAACCACACCGAAGGATTGACCGATGAATTTTACCGGAGTTGTTTTATCAGTGGTCTAAAGGATGCCATTCGCTCTGAGGTCAAAATGTTCTGTCCCAACACAATGATGGAAGCACTCGGGTTGGCTAAGTTGGCAGAAGACAAGATTGCAGCCCAGCAACACTCCAAGCCCACTTTTGTTCCCTTCAGAAATATGGGTTCTCAGCGACCACCTATACCGCAGGCTCCTCGACCGACTCCTATCAAGCGTTTATCTGAAGCAGAGATGCAAGCACGCAGAGAAAAGGGGCTTTGCTATAATTGTGATGAGAAATTCACTCGGGGACATCGATGTGTTCAGCAAAAGCTCTATCTCCTAGATGTGGAGTCTCCGCCTGCCTCTGAAATGGATGACGAAGATCCAGAAACACTGGATGCTCCGGTCGACATTCAGGAACCGCCTATTGACCCTCCGTCTCAAGATGACCACCCAGAGATATCTCTCCATGCTTTAGCTGGAATCACCACCCCCCAAACAATGCGGGTCAGGGGTTACTTCAAGAAGCTTCCTCTTACAATCCTCATTGATTCTGGTAGCACTCATAATTTCATCGACCCTCGGATCGCCAAACAAGCTGATTGTTTTATCCATCCGTGCTCCAACTTTGAAGTCATGATTGCCAATGGGGGCACCTTACCTTGCAAAGGGAAGTGTCGAAATGTGCGTATCTCCATGGGAGATTATATCCTGCGCTCTGACATGTTTTCCTTGCCCTTAGGCGGATGTGATGTGGTTTTGGGAGCTCAATGGCTACGCACACTCGGCCCTATCTTATGGGATTTTGCCGAACTTTGGATGCAGTTTTCCCTCAATGGACACAAACACACATTGACAGGATTACAACCAGGTTCTATCAGCATCATCAGTTCACATCGCATGGTGAAACTCCTCGAGAAGAGTTCACATGGTGTCATCGCTCAGATCAGTTCCATCCAGATGCAACCATCCGCGGTCTCCACTACTCCCTTGGATCTACAACAAATTCTGAATCGATATACAGGTGTCTTTGCTGAACCAGTGGGATTACCACCTTCCAGGACAGAAGACCATCGTATTCAGCTCCTTCCTGGCAGCGTTCCTCCCAACATCAGGCCCTATCGCTACCCATTTCACCAAAAAACAGAGATTGAAATGCTCGTGCGGGACTTATTGAAGCAAGGTATTATTCGCCCAAGCACTAGTTCCTTTTCTTCTCCAGTTATTCTTGTCCGCAAAAAAGATGGGTCATGGCGCCTCTGCATTGACTTCCGAGCACTTAATCACCTCACCATCAAGGATAAGTTTCCAATTCCTGTTGTTGATGAGCTTCTTGATGAGCTTCATGGGGCTCACTTTTTCTCCAAGTTGGATCTTCGTTCTGGGTATCATCAAATTCGGGTTCATGAGGAGGATATTCCTAAAACAGCTTTCCGCACACATGATGGCCATTATGAGTTTTTGGTCATGCCCTTTGGCCTCACTAATGCTCCTTCCACATTCCAGGCCTTAATGAATAAAATATTTCGACCCTACTTGCGGAAATTCATTCTGGTATTCTTTGATGATATCCTCATCTACAGTAAAACATGGGATGAACATCTCCAGCATCTGGATCTTGTCATGCAACTTTTCTCTGACCATCATCTCCATGCCAAGCAGTCTAAATGTGTTTTTGGACAAAAGGAAGTTGAGTATCTCGGGCACATTATCTCAGCACAAGGGGTTCGCGTGGATCCTGCCAAAATCGATGCCATGAACAATTGGCCACATCCTCAGACACTCAAGAGCCTTCGTGGGTTTTTGGGGTTGACTAGCTACTACCGCAAGTTTGTCAAGGATTATGGGAAGATTGCAGCTCCATTAACTGCCCTATTGAAAAAAGATGCTTTTACATGGACACCTGCTGCTCAGTGTGCATTTGACAAACTAAAACAAGCTATGTGTACTACACCTGTGCTAGCTATGCCCGATTTTTCCAAGCCCTTCACGATTGAGAGTGATGCTTGCGGCAATGGACTTGGTGCTGTTCTCCTTCAAGATGAACACCCATTGCATTCACCAGCAAATCCCTTTCCGGTAAGAATTTAGCTGCCTCTACCTATGAGAAGGAAATGATGGCTATTTTGCATGCAGTACAGAAGTGGCGGCCATACCTATTAGGGAATCATTTCTGCATCAAGACTGATCACCAGAGTTTGAAATATTTCTTGGACCAGCGTGTCTCCTCCCCGGCACAACAGAAATGGGTTAGCAAACTCATGGGTTATGACTATGAGATCACTTACAAGAAGGGTAAAGACAATATTGTGGCAGATGCTCTTTCTCGTACATTTGATGCCCAAGGTTCTCTTTCAGCTATTTCTATGCCTGTTCCAAATTGGTTGCAATCTGTTCAACAAGGTTATGTCAATGACTCTTCCTTATCTTAGATCATCCAGCGCTTGACCAACAATCCTTCTGCGGTCCCACATTACTCTTGGGATGGTGCTTCTCTGCGATACAAGGGTCGTCTGGTGCTTCCCCAGAGCACAGATCTTCAACAGGCTGTCTTCTATGAACTCCATGCTTCTCCATCAGTCGGGCACTCTGGGTTCCTCAAAACATATGAACGAGCACGGCGTAACTTCTTTTGGCAATGCATGAAAAGGACAATTCAACAGATGGTGGCCGAATGTGATACCTGCCAGCGCAATAAGGGTGAAACAACACTCCTTCCAGGATTGCTTGAACCCTTGCCCATACCTACACGGATTTGGACAGATATTTCTATGGATTTCATCGAAGGGATCCCTAAATCTGGCGGAAAGACAGTGATTCTCGTTGTGGTTGATCCTCTCTCCAAATATAGTCATTTTTGTGCTCTCAGCCATCCCTATACAGCCTCCTCCGTCGCTCAAATTTTTATGGACCAGATCTTTCGTCTTCATGGCATCCCTTCTTCCATTGTCTCGGATCGTGATGTGACTTTCACTAGTCATTTTTGGACAGAACTATTTCGTCACACTGGCACCAAACTGAATATGAGTTCAGGGTATCACCCACAAACAGATGGTCAGACTGAAATTGTTAATAAATGCTTGGAAACTTATCTTCGTTGCTTCACCTCGGAACAACAACATCAGTGGGAAAAGTGGCTTCCTCTCGCTGAATGGTGGTACAATACCTCTTACCACACTGCCTCCAAAATGACCCCATATGAAGCAGTCTATGGTCAGGCACCTCCAGCTCTTCTTCCATACACCCCCACCAGTTCACCAGTTCAGGAAGTTGACAGGGTCCTTCGCAACCGAGATCAGATTCTTCGCATTTTGCGGGACAATCTTCACATGGCAAGGAATCGCATGAAGCAACAAGCTGATCAGCACCGTTCAGAGCGCACCTTTCAAGTCGGCGATATGGTTTTTCTTCGTCTCCAGCCGTACAAGCAATCCTCTTTGAAACTCAAAGGACGTCATAAGCTCGCTCCAAAGTTCTATGGGCCATATCGGATTCTTCAGAAGATTGGGTCCGTCGCTTATAAATTGGAACTTCCTCCTTCTTCCCGCATTCATCCAGTCTTTCATGTCTCTTGTCTGAAGAAAGTTCTTGGCACCAACATCAGCGGCCAAACGATTTTACCGGAACTGGATAATGAAGGATCCATCCTTTTGGAGCCAGAGGCCATCCTCAATCGGCGCACGCGTCAGCTTCGCTCTCGCTCTATCACAGAGGTCTTAATTCAGTGGCACGGCATGCAACCAGAGGATGCTACATGGGAACCACTCCTTCAGATTCAACAACAATTTCCACATCTAAAGCTTTGAGGACAAAGCTTTTTTTCAAGGGGGAGGGGATGTTAGGAACCCATGTCTTTACTTTGTTAGTATGTTGTTATTGGACGCATATGCTTTGTAAGTCGTCCCGTAGTATTTGTTAATCAATAGTTTGTGTTATTGTGTTGGCGCATATGCTTTGTAAGTCGCCCGTAGTATTGTTGATCCATAGTTTGTAACGGCCCATGGTTTCGACCCATAGTATTGGCGCCTAGAATTAGTATATAAGTGGGTGTTGAGACCTATGAAGGCACCGTGAAGTTATTTGTATTGAGCTTGCTCAAATGAGGTTGCCCCCTCGAAGTGGCCTGTGATCAATACAAAGTGATTCTGAGTTCTGTCATTTCTGCTATTTCGCATATTTTCATTAAGTAATTGTTGCAGGTGCCTCACAGAGCCACCCTACGAAGAAGTCGGCCAATACGACTAGGAACACCTAGAGTATGCCGCTGGAGGTGCAAAGGGACGTCATCCATCCTCATAGCAGGGATACCATGAGTTAAGCCCTGTAAGTTCCTCTCTATATCCCGGACGCCTCCTGCTTCATCTTCGTCCTCCTCCTCGTCTGGAACAGCTTGGCGATCAACACCACCGCGACGTAATGGCGAGTACCCAGCCGGTCTCTGTGGTCCGCGATCTACGACATGCATACGAACATACATTAGAAGTCTTTTACACATTCTAAAAAGCAATAAAAATTATATATTCAAGAAAGAAAAAATATATATCCATGAAGGTCATACCTGAGTTGTCCCAATCTTCATCCTCTGGCAATGCCAAGTCGATGTCCTCGCGGAATTCCACCCCTGCATAGGGGTAGTCATCGATCATCACTATCTGCTCCTCGAGCCAGGAGAAGAAATCCTCACCAAAAGCCAAGTGCTAAGGTCCCCCGAGACGTCCTGCATAATCACTCCATCGAGCCATCCATGGCTCGGTAGGTGGACGGCGGCGCATAGCTATCTGTGGACGCAGTAATGGCACCCTCGCCAAAAAGAAGGTGACTAGGATGCTCCCATAGTGAAATTGGGAATTCTCTCCAACCCTACACTTGTGCACTTCTTCTTTGAGATTGGTCAACACCGCCTCACACCAGTTAAATACTGTTCCCGCCATACAATCCACTGCGAGATTCATTTATGTACGGGACGCCTGATGGGGACCCGTGCTCCCTGCTGCACGTGTGATGGTGAACAGTACGGTTTTTACAGGGAGTTATATAACATCTTTTAGGACCACTTTGCCGCTTTTTCTTCCTCGAACCCTGACGGCAATACCGAGCAATCAAAGCATCTGTGCTCGTCTCCAAGGCTGTGTATCCAGTAAAGTTCACCCGGGCCCCTCTTTTCGAGAGGCCCATGAGGAAACAAATGTCCTCGAGTTGAATTTCGAGGATGTGCTCTCCCACTCGGAAAGCTTGAATGTCAGGGTCCCACAATTGAATAAGATGGGTAAGAAGTTTGGCTTGCTGACGAATGCCCATGGTCTTGAAAAACTTCAACAAACCGCACTCTCGCAATGCGGTCACAGTCGGTAAGTCATTTTCGGTTGCCAAATCATCTACTTCATGCTCTCTTTCTTTCCAACTGACCATTTTGATCCAAACGAGTTGCAAACTCCTGCAAAAGGTCAGGGGAAACATTAAATAATCATTTAACAACTTGGTTTCAGAAAAAAATTTGAGAAAAATCAATTTTTTCATCTTAGATTTCGCCTTCATCGCACCTGGGGCAGATCTTACCACGCGGTACTGCACAGTACCGCGTTTCTGTTTAAAGACACGGCGCGGTACTGTCAAACAGTACCGCGTTTCCCGATATATCCCCCACGCAGTACTGTGAAGGGCGATTTTTTCCCAATAGGGCTTGCCCAAAAAATTAATTTTTCTTACTGAAAGCAAATTGTTCATACATCAAATGAAAGAGAAGCTTGAGAGCTATTACCTGGCACAGATGGTTGGTGAAATGGTGCCCTGAAACTCCTGATATGGATCCTTGAAGTTTTTTGCTCCTCAAATGGGTAAAATCTCCTCTTTGGGTAAAAACACAAATGAAATGGTAACTTTCTATTTTTAACCATCCTTTTATAGCTTTTTCACCTATTTTTTACTCATTATTTTATATGGTTAAAATGAAACCCATTTCACATTACTAATATCTGGTTTTGTGAGCACTTTATTGACAGGATCTCCTTTAAAAAGCAATATATTCACACTGGCATTTATTCATTGTTTGACCTTCATTTTGAGCCTACTTTATCTTTTTCATGCTCTGGATTAAAACTTGAAAAAGATTCCAAGCGCTTTCACACCCATGTCATGCTTGTCAAACTCAAGTAAATGGTGTCGAGTTCGGTCATCTTTACTCATGCTCGTTAAAACGATGAGGAAAGTATTATCCTGGTTGTATTTTATTCTCTTTTCGGACCAGAATAATTAAAAAATTACGAAAAAGACCATTGGAGTCCATAGTTAAGCTCTTTTCAAACTCCCTAAAATTGAAAAGATTGCCAAGTGATCTTGACTCTTTCACACTTGTAAAAGTATTTGAAAGGTCGTCTATTCGGTGATAGGTTACCCCTTTTTCGGCCCGTCTATACTATTTACGAGAAAGGTATACCTCAGTCAATCTTGACTGGGAGAGTTCTCTCGGGAATTGTTTTACACTTTTTCGGGATCGAGGGACTAAAATTACGAAAAAGTACATTGCGGAGCTTCCTTTAAGTTTTTCAGGCTCTCTAAATATGAAAAACTACCAAGTTTTCCTTCCTTGGACTCGTTAAAATCTAACATCGAAGGACCCACTTTGGGACGAACCCCTCCTTTCTCAGGTTCGTAAAACATGTGAGATTGGACTCATCTACGAGATGAGCTACACCGAGCATCTGTTATCCTCTTCAAGCTCGAAAAACAACAAAGAGGTACCCGTCTATCATGTCGGGGGAATATGGGGAACAAGTCAAGTTTGTTATGGCAGATTGTCAGTCGTTACCTTTGAACATGGCATTTGTCTGTCTCTTGTCTATATTGGGTATCTATTTTTCACTGAGTTATGGTCATCATCCTGAGTCGTCTCCCTAGCCACGAGCCTACTCATTCGGTGTCTATACTCTGCTTTCAATAATCCCTGCTGCCAAGTCCTGTTACATGCCGTTATATGTTCAAAGGGTTGCATTGTTCAGAGTCGTTCATTGTGTCAGGCCTCCGCTGTGTCAGTACATACTCCATTGTTTCATCATCTTATTGTTCGTTCTGATTTCGTGTTGATGATGTGGGAATCATTATGGCCCACCTTCGACAAGTCTATTCCCGTCGACGCCAAATCACTATCCGGGGATTGGACTTAGAGATCAACCATTAGTACCTTGGTACCTGCATGCCTCAATGGCAGGTTTCCTCATTTTCGACAGTAGGTTTACATCACTGACCTCTGATCGAACAATATCTCGAATGCTCGACATCAACTCATCTATTCGCATTACGTTGAGATGTACTTCAGATACCTTGAGGATCATCATCATCATTGGTGATTTCCCTCGCATTTGTTAACGGTTCACATCATTGACCGGTAATCAAATGGTTTCTACCATGATTCGACTTCAACACTTTGTAATCACATGGCTAGATTCGTATCATTTGCGAGTGGGTAGAAGACCCTGGGTGCACCTTTGAATCTTGATTGCGTCGAGGTTGCGATGGAGATGTCTTTTGTATTGTCACACAGATCCACTTTTTGTATTGATCGTGGCTGTGTTATTACTGTCTCATGGATCTACGCTTGTTCATAGTAGCCATGATCTGTCCACAATCTATATCATCTCAGTACTCATGGATCTACAATGTATTGGTCGACAGCCATGCTTTGAGTCATTTATTTCCGAGCATGGGGATGCCTGCCTCGGTGGTATGTCTAACACCTTGTTTATGTTTCAGCTCCTTGTCGCTCTCCTCGATGCTATCTCTGCACACTATATTTGTAAAGTCTTTCGGCCATCAGTTCCTTCTGACCTCACACTTTAGGGGGCATCTGTTTTACCTCCATATTTCACAGTGTCGCATCTCCACCACAAAAAGAGCTGACGACACTTCCCCTACTGCTTGAACCACCCAGAAGATGAGTAATCCTTGAAGGTAAATCCACCGTGTCAAGATTTAACCCAGCTGAGACTTTATTTACCCTAAGTACCGCGTTTTGCTCTGTCTTAGAAGCGCGGTAGTCCACACTACCACGCTATGCTTTGTCCCTGCCACGTGGTACTACCGCGTTATGAACAGATTACTGGGCACGGTACTCTTTTTATAGCCTTTTTGCCATGGCTTGTGGGATTTTGGATTTTCGAGAGATATTGGAGGATTGGGGTCCCTGATTCGATCCTAACTCATTTTCTGTGATTAGAAACCCTGATCCACTAAGTTCTCCCAAGATCCACCCATCTCTCTTATTGGTTAACCCTACCATACACTATAAAAGAGAGGTATTCCATGGGAAAGGGGGAGGACTCTTAGAAGTACCAAACTTATGATCTTGCAGCCTTGTGGAGATAGCTAGAGGAGGAAGCACTTGGAGATAGAGGATTGGCTTGGACATCAAGCAACCTTTGTAAGCATTCTTCAAGTTTGTAATAAAGATAACTTGTCTTGTTTTTCCCATTTCATGTGTATTGTACAAGTCTTAAGCATGGAATGTATCTAATCTAGATTTGAATCTAATATTTACTTCAAGCTATTTGGAAGCTTGTATGCTTGTTCTTTGTTTGATTTCAATAGGTTCTACATTGGAGCTTTTGGATCAAGAGCTAGAAGTGGGACAAACGTCAGATTGAAAGGTGAGTCATATCTTTCATTGTTTCTGAATGCATGTAATCTTGTTGTGAAAGTTAGTTCAGGAATTTCAAGGTAGCATTTGTTTTGTTTTGTTCTTACCTTAGAGTCAGTTAGGAATCTGCTTTAAGTTAAGAGAATTTTGACTTATCCATAGGGAAAAATTCTACCAACAAGAATGGCGACTCCGCTGGTTTGAATTTTGTTTGATTGATTCAGTTCACTGTCATCCATCTTTTGATTGTGATTTGTTTTATTGCTCTTCAAACCAGTCTTGAATTTTGGTCTTTTTTGACCTTTATTCACCCCTCCTCTCTGTATTTTTTCTCCCTGTGTGATCACTGAGTCCCCTGGGTTCGCAGCAACCCTGAAAATTTCATTTTCCTTTTCAAAAGTTGCGATTTTTCTCACTTTGCCATAGTACCACGCCCTCTGCATTGACTACAGCGTGGTAGTACCGCGTTTACTGAGTTAGTACCAGAGCGGTAGTTTAGCAGTACCACCCTATAGCCCTCTTCTGCCACGCGGTATTGTCTGCATACTATAAAAAAAATTCTCCTTGCTTGGTTTCCTGAGTCATTTTTTCATCTTTCTCTGCCTTAGGTAGTGTTTGTTGTTCCCTGTTACCATTCTCTTCATTTTACAGTCTGTGTGGTGTGCTTATTGCTTGTTTGTGAGCTTGATTGTCGTGTGAATTAGTGGCATTTTTGGCACATAGGGTCACCCCTTCATTTTGAGTGCATTAGTTTGATCTTCCCATCACAGCCAGACCATCACCACTGTTCTCTGTTACTGAATTGTGTAGTTTTCATAGTCACAGTGTTTCCAGTATTCTTATTAAAATTTATCTTGAAAGATATCATTGGAAAACAATTGTGTTATTTTGATTAAAATGGTCTAGTAGCATCGTTGTGCATTAGGAAGTGAAAAATTGAAATTTGCCACAGAAATTATCATATTTGAAGCATTTTAGTTGTAGGATCAGTGAATTAAAAAAGAGTGTTTATTTCAGTTTGGCTCTGTTTACAAAAAGAAAAGAAAAATCTTTTGCTTTGGTTTTTAATTGCTTGTGAAAAATTTCATGCATTTATGATCGAAGAACTCTCTCTCTTCCATAGCTAGATTTCATCGAAGACAAAGGCTTATTTTGATTCAATCTCATTTGCATGGTTTGAGTCGTCATAACACCATCAAGTTTCACGTCCATTTACCTGATTGAGTAAGACAACCACTAAAATTAATCTCCCTAATTAAACCAACATTAACCTCACTTGAGGAAATCAAAAGAATTTGGTAGTTAGGTAGGACACCGGGGATAGGGATCAAAATAATTCCCCATTGTCATTTTCATCTGAGACATAGTTGTTGTCTTCTAGGGAACTAAAATCCTCGAGTATTTATTGACACGGTCACAGCCAGTTTGTGGAGGGGCCTCCTGACTGTTTTTAACTTTCAGGGTTTAAACGACCGTGAGATTGAGAACCGGACGGACTCTGTGGAATGCCGCACTCCACTTAGCCCTAAGGAAACATCGATCATTGTCTTCCTCGGAAGGCTGAAGTGCCCAAAACCCTTTCCAATGTGTCATGAACGAGGTAGCTTAGTGACTATTCTACTAGGGCTCTTTTACCCAAGATCCCTTTCGGTAGAGGGATATCCTTCTCATATCGGTCTCTCATGTTGTATTGTTCGACTTGGATTTCATCACCTTGTGAAGGATACAGCTTGTTGAGGTCTCTAGCTCTTAGTTAGGAGTTTGCTTGTTATCTCATCTTTGTAGAGGGTCATTTTTCTTTTTAGGGACTGCTTGTTGGCATTCTGGCCATTCTTTTTATCAGCTCGCTTATTGAGACACCGGTCTCAATATAGATTTTAGAGCTTGCTTTTTTGGCCTGCGATCCTTGCTTTTTCTAGCTCCTCTTCTGCACACTCGGGTGCATTAGATTTTTTGAGTTCTTTGTTACGAAAATGCCCCCGATTTTCATTTTCCTGTCATCATGTCAGAACCACCACGAAGATCACGACGAGTACAGGGAAAAATCCCTCCACCACCGCCACCGCCACGGACCTCCGGTCCACCTGCATCACGCATTCTCGCTCCTCTTGGCCGCGGTGCTGGTCGAGGGAACATTCCACCGCCGATACATACTACATCAGTAGTTCCACCTGTAACTGTTACTCACAGCACAGTCTCAGAATCTCTTGCAGCTTTTGCAACTACTAGCATATCTGAGATTCCCACTGTCACTTCACCCACTATTATTCCAGATATATCTGCCACAGTGGACACCATTACAGCGGCTGAATCTAGTACAGCCCAAAATAGTAGACCAGAGGTCATCCTCCTACCTGATGTCAACACCTCCTGTCCATCAGACACTTTTGACGATGACACAGATGGATCTGTTGGCACCACCGAAGGGTCCGACTAGGATATACCTGACTTGATTTCAGTCCCAGGCGGGTACGTCGAAGTTATTGAAGACACTCGACTTCCTGACACACCTTTTGAACCTGATTATGGCTTCATCACTTCCCAGGCGGAGCTTCCGCCTGTCATCACTACGTCACCCAGTGTTCATCCGCAGGAAACAAGTTCTTCTAGCACATACCTCGCACTATATCTCTCCCCAACCTCCCTCCGGGACATGAAATCATGTATTCCATCCAATCTAGTATGGTTAGTCTAGCAAATTCCCCGTTAGCATCGGCATGGTTTAAACAAGATACAGAGCAAATGCTCTCGACAGCTTCTAGATATCCCCCCGTTACTCGTCCTTCTGACTATCGGGATCCCAACATCCCTTCTAGCACAGAGTTTCGTCACTCCTATGCAGACGGCTCCGGACCTTCGGACGTTACTATACCTAGGTTCCCGCCGGATCCCCAAAACCCTTTTCAGCACATGAACTCGAACCCAGTTTTCGATGGTCCTCCTATCATTGAACATGCTATGGACGAAGCCGATACCCCTGGTTTAAACTCCCCACATTTGCTGCCATCACCCATTTTTGGCACACATTCTATGAGGGATAACCCAGTTTTTTCTCCGTCCTTGCCTGTCAGATATGGAAGACCCCTCCGCAAATCGGTACTTTTGGCGTCGTTGGCCAATCCACACTATCATATTTGGCTAGCGGCGGAAGAAAACCAAGTCATACTGCTGGATCTTCCGTTTTGACCGGAGGATCACCTTCGGCCACTATTTACACTATCTCAGGAGGTGGACAACCGACTGCAGTGGTCCCCAACTCCAACATCCAAACTCCCCCTGGTGGGCCATCAACCCAACCAACTCGAGGACAACCCTTTATTGGGAACCCCGTTCCTAGTCAACAACCCCCTCCTCTAGGGCCATCCAACCAATCTGCTGGAGGACAACCCATTGGCTCCATCCAACAACCCTCCCAACCAGCAGCATCTGCTCAGTATGGTATGTACAACACACCTGGCAGTGGACAACCTTATACCAGCATTCCAACCGGGCCTCATCCTCAACATCCCCCATCAGGTATGCTTCCTTCTTGGGACCCTCAAATCCCACAGAGTGGGGGGTACTCACTTTTTGGAAACTGGAACCAAGCTAGGGGGCAATCTCAGATTCCCCCGAACCTGAATTCTGGCTTCCCTTACCCTTCAGCTGCTACAACTCCATGGAACCCATCCCTTCAATTTTCACACGCTCCTCAAGGAGGAACGAGCATTCCATGGACACCACCATCGTAGCCACCCCCCAACCCTGCTATGGGAAACCCTCCACTTACTCAGTATAGTGGTAACATTCCTAGAACACAACAATTCCAAGGAACGTTTCCCCAACCAGGAGCAGCAACTATTCCTGGGTTTCAACAACCCCAGGGTACCATACCCACTCAGCAGAACATCCACCAACCGGTTACTTACAATCAACCAGTTATCCAGATGGCTTATTACCCACAGAACTTCCAGCAGTACCCCCCGGGAAACACATATGGGTATAACACGCAACAGTACGATATGCAGGGCCCCCCAGGTTTCTCTGCACCGCACGGTTATTACTCATACCCGCAGACTAATCGTTAACTTCCCTTTTTGGCCACGCTTGAATTACCTAATTTGTCAAGGCTAATTGACGAACCTATATGGCATGAACCTCACTGGCCACCCATTCCAGCCAAACTTCCATCGGACATTCCTAAGTTCGATGCTAAGCCCGGGGAAGACCCCAAGAATCACATAATGACCTTCCATCTTTGGTGTTCATCCAACTCCTTGATGGACAATTCCATTCGACTTCGGCTCTTCCAACGTACGCTTACTGGCACGGCAGCAAAATGGTACATCGAGCTGCCACAACACTCTTTCCGTGATTTCAACACCTTGGCTATGCAGTTTCTAACCCATTTCCAGCTCCCCATCCGGTATGAGACTGGAACAAAACTGTTAACCTCACTGCGTCAAACCACTTCTACACACATTTCGGATTACATCCATGAGTGGCGACGATGCCGTAGGGTAATTAAGGCACCCATTCCAGATCAACTACTCGCTGATTGGTTCACAAAATCCTTTTTTCCTCCCATAGCCAGAGATATCGCTATGCGTGGGCCGGTTACAGAAGAACAAGCCATCTCGGCAGCCCAGTACATGGATTTGGTATACACTCAATCCGGTACTTTACATGAACTTCTTTCCCATGCCTCCCGCGTTACCACTGATCCAACCAAACCTACCACTGAACCTCCGATTGATGGTATTGTCGGTTCAGTCAAGACCCAGCCTACTACCAACTCGACGGGACAACAAGCTTCTGCTTCCCCCGCTTTACCCCAGGCTGCTTCAAAAACTACTACTCCTCCTGCTATTTCCTCCGAAGTGAACGCAGTTCAATCTACGTCACAACCATCCGGGGGAATGAAGAAAAACAATCGTGGTAAACCCAAGAAAAACCAGCAGGAGAACCCCAAGCCACAACCCACCCACAATGACCATAAACCATGTCGAAAGGCTAAGTTTCCCTGCCTAATTTGTCAAGATGATCACTACACATGTGACTGTCCCGACAAGGACGAAGTCAACAAATTTGTTAAAGGATCCTCTCGCCCGGTAGTATTAACTGACCCTTTCCCTCAACAGCAACAGCAGATGGTTTCCCAATAAACCCCACAAGGGGGCAACCCGACCAACCCTACCCGCGGAGAGACGTCCACGAACCGCGAAATTCTGATGACGAGTAACGAGGAGATTCATATCACCACTTGGTCAAAGACGTATTACAATCCTCCAAGTTCAAACAAACAATCGAAGATAGCCAAACGCAAATCTCCCGTTGAAGATCCGACTCCTATTCCGCCCCCTACCGGCCATCTCCATATCGAAAGACCGCTTACATATACAGTGCTATGCCCACCCAAGGGCACCATACGAAAGGTGACATTTAATCCCAATGCTCGAGCCACCCAAAATTACAATATTGTTGAGGATCTAGCTCAAGCACCTTGCGCCATGTCGACTCTTGAGGTTATCCAACACTGCCCCACGCAGCGTAGAACCCTACTTTCAGCACTGGGGGTAATGGACCCAGATACTTCAAACTCCATTATGTTTAACTTGGAGCATGCCAAACCTCGACTTTCTCACCAGTTAGCCTTTCAGGTTCATACAAAAATCCATGGAAATAGCATCCATTGCACTATATTAGATGAAGGTGCCTCCACGTCGATCATGTCTTTGAACTGCTGGAGAGCCTTAGGCTCACCCGAAGTTACGACTTCTCCCACTACTCTCAGGGCATTTGATGGACACGGTTTTCAACCTTATGGACTCATTCCCTCAATTGGTGTTGAACTGGGGGGCAAAACAGTATCCGTACACATTGAAGTCGTAGATGCACCGTTGGATTACAATCTCCTACTTGGACGGAACTGGTTTTATGCCATGACCTCCATAGCATCTACAGTCTTCCTGATTGTGCAATTTCCTCATGAAGGGAAAATTGTCACTATTGATCAACTTGATTACTGTATCCCAGATTCCCATCCGAACTCCGCCAACACCGTCCCATTATTGGATCAACCTCGGTACTGGTTCCAAGACATTGGTTTTGGTCTCATGAAGGATTCATCCCTTATTGGAGTTTTTCCAGAGCTGGGAACCCATGTTCAACCAGTCAACATGATTTCATCGAATGTCACCCCTTCCAATGATTCATGGGTGATTCCGAGTCCCGCTCAGATTGAAGACTACAGCAACTCTATGCCTTTGAATAGAAACCTCACAGCATATGAAGCGATCCAATCAACCACCGATTGGGTCGACTGTCCTACCCATCATTCCGTGGCACAGCTCTCGTCTGAGACTCATCCATACCCACCACTTTTCGATCCTCTCAATTTGATTTTTCCCACTGATGAATCAATTATGGAGGTTATGTGCGGTGATGAGCCACCATGGGGAGATTTTCATCATCGATCTTCATTCCCCACCATTCAGCCACTTGAGCTTGATACAAAACCCAGTACTTCACTTGGGATGGTTCAAACCAAGTTCCCCACTTCCCTCAACGAGGTATTTTCTGAAGGAAACTTGGCTAACCTTATGGAAACCACTCCCATTGATATTTCAGTGAAGCCTGGTATCGTGGAAAACATACACATTGGAAAAACATGTACTCCCCTCGAAATGGAGTTCTATAATGCCTACTTAAAAACCTTCTGCGATTTTTTTGCTTGGAGTTATGAAAAAATGCCAGGAATAGACCCCTCGATTGTGGTCCATGAAATTCCAACTTTCCCTGGCACCCGACCTGTTTGGAAAAAACTTCGACCCGTCCATCCTCGTAAGGCAGCCGCTATTAAAGCAGAAGTTGAAAAACTTTTGCGTGCTGGTTTTATCTATCCTGTCCCATTGACAGAATGGGTATCCAACATCATTCCCGTAGCCAAGAAACAAGGAACGATTAGAGTCTGTGTTGATTACCGCGACTTGAACAAGTATTGTCCAAAGGACAACTACCCAACTCCGTTTATCGACCAGATCATCGATAACTGTGCCGGGGAGTGTCATCTTTTCATTTATTGATGGCTTTTCCGGCTATAATCAGATCGATATCATCCCAGCCGACCAGCACAAAACATCCTTTATCTGCCCTTGGGGGATTTTCGCATATCCAAAGTTACCTTTTGGCCTTAAAAATGTCGGGGCAACTTTCCAGCGGGCGATGTCCTACGCATTTCACGACATCAAACATATTGTAGAACCATATCTTGATGATCTTCCCACTCACTCTCAGACCCGGGAAGACCATCCAGACCACTTAAGTGCCATTTTCGAAAGGTGTCGTCGCTACAATATACGTTTGAATCCGCATAAGTGCGTCTTTTGCGTAGAAGCCGGAAACTTTTAGGCTTCATAATCTCCAAAAGTGGGATACGTTTAGATCCTGTGAAGGTAGAAGCTATCTTAGCCCTGCCTTCCCCCACCAACATTCCAGAACTTCAAAGTTTGCAAGGGGATGCAAACTTTCTACGCCGTTTCATCTGTAATCTTTCCGAGATAACAAAAGGATACATGCGGCTTCTCAAGAAGAACGTTCCCTTTATCTGGGATGACGAAGCCCAACGCTCCTTTGACAATCTAAAGGTAGCCTTAACCAAAGATCCTGTGATCCAACCCCCCGATTACACACGGGATTATATTCTTTATCTCGCAGCTTCGACTTCCACAATCGGCACGGTGCTAGTCCAGGAAGACCACAACGGCATAGAACATGTGGTATACTATCTTAGTAAGAGTCTTCTCAACTCCGAAACTCGCTATTCGCATGTTGAAAAACTGGCTCTGGCAACAGTATTTGCTGTCTAGAGATTCCGTCATTACATCTTACTCCGTCGAACCACTGTTATAGCCGACTTCAATCCAATGTATTATATCCTCACACGTCAAGTGCGTGGGGGCAAATATTCTCGTTGGATCGTCATCCTTCAAGAGTTCGACTTGGAATTTGTTAAAGCCAAGTCCAAGAAGTCTTTGGTCTTTGCAGAGTTGATTTGTAACTTGCCCCGTGCTACCGAGCAATCCGAGCCCATCGATTCTCTTCCTAATGAATCGTTGTGCCTCATTAGCACGTCTGATCCATGGTACGGGGATATTCTATTATATCCCCAAACCCAATGCTTCCGCCCCGACCTCACTCGCGATGAACGTCGATGCATCCGACATCACGCAAAATACTACCTCATAGTCAACAATACTCTTTATCAACATGGTGTCAACACCGTTCTTCGACGCTGTTTGACCTTAGATGAGGCGGAACGCGTTCTTAATGACTGCCACGCTGGAGCATGTGGTGGTCATCTCTCTGGGATGGCTACGACCCAGAAAATACTGCGAGCAGGATAATTCTGGCCTTCAATTTTCAAAGACTGCATTGAAACAGTCAATAAGTGTCTGCCATGTCAATTCTTTCATAGTAAAACACGCTCGCACCCTGCTCCACTCCATCCTGTTATTGCCGTCGGCCCTTTTTCCAAATGGGGCATAGATTTCATGCACTGTAAGCCCACTTCAGCCGGGGGGCATAGCTATGTCATAGTAGCTGTCGGCTATTTCACAAAATGGGCTGAAGCGATGCCTACGTACGCTGAGGACGGCAAAACAGCAGCGCAATTCATATTCAATCATATTATAGCTAGATTTGGTGTCCCACAATCTATTGTGACCGATCATGGCTCCCATTTCAGGAACCATATGATCGAAGAACTAAGTGCCAAGCTGGTTTTTTGCCATGAAAACTCAACCCCGTATTACCCACAAGCTAATGGCCAAGTTGAAGCCATTAACAAAGTCCTGAAACGAATGATTCAGCGTATTGTGGGTACCCAGAAATCCAACTGGCACTCAGCTCTATTCTCAGCACTATGGACATACCGAACCTCAGTGAAAAGTGCTACTGGGTTTACACCATTCCAACTGGTGTATGGCCTAGAAGCCATTTTTCCGATTGAATGTGAAAGTCCATCACTTAAGATAGCCATAGAGCTACTTCCCCACACCACTTCCGAAGAGGAACGGTTTCTATACCTAGCCAAGCTAGATGAAACTCGCCGCGACGTTGCTTTAGCTAATGAAGCTCGTAAAAAATGCATCAAAGCTCAGTATGACAAATCTGTTCAACCTCGGATCTTCAATGAAGGTGACCTCGTACTTACATATGATCAAATGCACGATAAGCTTGGAAAAGGAAAACTAGAATCTATGTGGTACGGCCCCTTTGTTGTAAAACGTGTCTTGGAAAAAGGAGCCTATGAACTAATCGATTGTGATGGTACGCCATTGGCACGGCCCCGCAATGGGCTATACCTCAAACGCTTCTACGCATAAGGTTTCCCTACGCGGGTTACTAGTTGTACATAATGTACTTAGTTTGCTTTTACTCATTTTTTGGTGTGCGCGTAGACCTCATGTATCCACACTTACTTTGACTCGTGATTTTATGCGCAGATGTCTACCTACTTCGGATTCGTCGACGGTGCAAGCCGACATACCCGGAATCTCGCTTCCGCAGCATGGGTAATTTATTCTCCCACTGGTGAGTTGATTTCTTTAGGAGCCAATTGTTTAGGTCCTGCAACCAACAATATCGCAGAGTACCATGCAGTCATCGAACTCTTGACGGAGGTTGCTTCACTCGAAATTGACTCCCTATCAGTCTTCTTAGACTCCCAACTCGTGGTTTCGCATCTGAATCGTGTTTACACAGTTCGCGATCCTATCCTACTTCATTTATTTCGGAGGGTACGCCTCTTGGAACGGTCTTTTAATTTCATTTCATATCAACACGTACCAAGAGAATTCAATTGTATAGATGATTCATTGGCTAATTACATTTTGGATTGGCATCTTGCCCATACATAAGAATACATCATAAAAAATAAAACGCACAAGTCATTGTAAATAAATAGATCATGAAAATAGGTCCATATCACTGTATATAAGAGTGTTTTTTCAAATACATAGAGTTTGTGTCAAAGACAAAATTTGGGACCAAATCCCATACAAAAATTTGGCTCTCAAAGCCTACATATCGTATACATGTCGCAAAAGACAAAAAAGACCATCTATGGAGATCTGGGAGATCTATCATGTCCCTCGTCAGATTCCTCACGCTGCTGGTGATAACACACTACAACTCGAGCCACCCTATGAAGAAGTCGGCCAATACGACTAGGCACACCTAGAGTATGCCGCTGGAGGTGCAAAGGGACGTCATCCATCCTCATAGCAGGGATACCATGAGTTAAGCCCTGTAAGTTCCTCTCTATATCCCGGACGCCTCCTGCTTCATCTTCGACCTCCTCCTCGTCTGGAACGGCTTGGCGATCAACACCACCAAGACGTAATGGCGAGTACCCAGCCGATCTCTGTGGTCCGCGATCTACGACATGCATACGAACATACATTAGAAGTCTTTTACACATTCTAAAAAGCAATAAAAATTATATATTCAAAAAAGAAAAAATATATATCCATGAAGGTCATACCTGAGTTGTCCCAATCTTCATCCTCTGGCAGTGCCAAGTCGATGTCCTCGCGGAAGTCCACCCCTGCATAGGGGTAGTCATTGATCATCACTATCTTCTCCTCGAGTCAGGAGAAGAAATCCTCACCAAAAGCCAAGCGCTGAGGTCCCCCGAGACGTCCTGCATAATCACTCCATCGAGCCATCCATGGATCGGTAGGTGGACGGCAGGGCATATCTATCTGTGGATGCAATAATGGTACCCTCACCAAAAAGAAGGTGACTAGGATGCTCCCATAGCCAAATTGGGAATTCTCTCCAACCCTACACTTGTGCACTTGTTCTTTGAGATTGGTCAACACTGCCTCACACCAGTTAAATACTGTTCCCGCCATACAATCCACTGCGAGATTCATTTGTGTACGGGACGCCTGATGGGGACCCGTGCTCCCTGCTGCACGTGTGATGGTGAACAGTACGGTTTTTATAGGGAGTTCTATAACATCTTTTATGACCACTTTGCCGCTTTTCTTACTCGAACCCTGACGGCAATACCAAGCAATCAAAGCATCTTTGCTCGTCTCCGAGGCTGTGTATCTAGTAAATTTCACCCTGGCCCCTTTTTTCGAGAAGCCCGTGAGGAAATAAATGTCCTCGAGTTGAATTTCGAGGATGTGCTCTCCCACTCGGAAAGCTTGAATGTCAAGGTCCCACAATTGAATAAGATGGGTAAGAAGTTTGGCTTGCTCATGAATGCCTTTGGTCTTGAAAAACTTCAACAAACCGCACTCCCGCAATGCGGTCACAGTCGGTAGGTCATTTTCGGCCGCCAAATCATCTACTTCCTGCTCTCTTTCTTTCCAACTGACCATTTTGATCCAAACGAGTTGCAAACTCCTGCAAAAGGTCAGGGGAAACATTCAATAATCATTTAACAACTTGGTTTTAGCAAAAAATTTGAGAAAAATCGATTTTTTCATCTTAGATTTCGCCTTCATCATGCCTGGGGCAGATCTTACCGCGCGGTACTGCACAGTACCGCGTTTCTGTTTAAAGACACAGCGCGGTACTGTCCAACAGTACCGTGTTTCCCGATATAGCCCCCACGCGGTACTGTGAAGGGTAATTTTTGCCCAATAAGGCTTGCCCAAAAAATTAATTTTTCTTACTGAAAGCAAATTGTTCATACATCAAATGAAAGAGAAGCTTGAGAGCTCTTACCTGGCGCAGACGGTTGTTGAAACGGTGCCCTGAAACTCCCGATATGGATCCTTGAAGTTTTTTGCTCCTCAAATGGGTAAAATCTCCTCTTTGGGTAAAAACACAAATGAAATGGTAACTTTCTATTTTTAACCATCCTTTTATAGCTTTTTCACCTATTTTTTACTTATTATTTATATGGTTAAAATGAAACC